>CM072513.1:48575301-49175301 GCA_036898135.1 Oncomelania hupensis
ATTCCATGAATTAACGTTAAGAGCAATGTTGCAAGATGAAAGGCTAAAACAGAGCATGAGATGAAAGAAGAAAATAGTTCTGAGACAGAGGAAGAAGCGTAGAAGGAAGAGGAGGAGTTTCAGAAGGAAGAAGAAGAAGAAGAAGAAAAAGAAGAAGAAGAAGAAGAAGAAGAAAAAAGAAGAAGACACCCGGTACACATTGGTCGAAGGCTACCAGAAGCATGCTTTAGTAGTCGCCTCAACAGGCAAGAAAGCATGCTCTCGTGCTTCAGAGCACTGCTTCCTATGCTCTTCAAGCTCTACAGTGACGGAAAAAGCGCAATTTGACTGTAAATATATACAGAATGTTTCTCTACAACATTCCGCTCTTTCCGTCTCAAAAACCCATTTGCCATTTTGGATTCTTAAATTGTATGAAACCAAGTGAGCACACTATCCGGCGTCAACAAACGTTTCGGTTCAAAAACATTATCAAACGGCTCGTAAAAGACAGTTGACCTAGCTAGAAACAAATACAGTTTGACCTAATTTGTCCCCTAGAGGAGACCAATCTTACATTTTCTATTTTCATGAGTTGATTTTTCAATGTTCCTAGGGCTTGAAGAGTGTGGGAAGCAGTGCTCTGAAGCATAAGAGCATGCTTTATGGCCTGTTTCGGCGACTACTACAACATGCTTCTAGTAGCCTTCGACCAATGTGTATCGGGTGAAGAAGAAGAAGAAGAAGAAGAAGAAGAAGAAGAAGAAGAAGAAGAAGAAGAAGAAGAAGAAGAAGAAGAAGAAGAAGAAGAAGAAGAAGAAGAAGAAAGAAACAGCTGGATGTATGATGCGAGCGTGGACCAATTTACCATTGATGAAAAATGTATTGTTGCATGTTGTTACATATGTCTTGCAACCAATAATAAACGAACCATTTTTTTACCATTTTATTAATCGTGGAATGAAAACAGCTCAGAAGCAGTGTGCGTGGGTATGATAATGTGTGTGCGTGCGTTTGTGTGCGTGCGTGCGTGTGTGTGGTGTGTGCGTGCGTGTATTTGTGTGTGTCTCTGTGTGTGTCTCTGTGTGAGTGAGTGTGTGTATGTGTGTGTGAGAGAGTGAGAGACAGACAGACAAACAGATAACAGACAGACAGACCGACAGAAATAGCTTTCAAATAATTTCTTTTCGGATCATTTTGCATGCCAGGTGGCACCATGATTTTTCCGGCTTGACTCATTGGCAATGAGTCCACTTATACGCTGCACAGAAGAAAAAAAACAAGCAACAACAACATAGCTTGCCAGAAGTGTTTTGCTTTCATGAACAATTTCAAGATCGCTGGGGCCGACTAAAAACACAATGAGCTAAAAGACACGCGCTTGCACCTTCATTCGTCACTCAGAGATGATGAAGAAGAAGAAAGAACGACGCAGTACGCAATCTACACGCGCCCTAGGACTCCGTAAACAATCTTCCAAGGACCCGGACCCAACATAGCGTTATCACATATATAATTGTAATAACATACCGCATAGCGGAGACTCTTCAGAGAAAGGGAGTAGGCCTCGCTAAGCTTCAGCTAAGCTATATGTAGTAACAAAACAGTGAATTAGTTAAATTGTTATGTTTTCTATTACAGTTTCTATTGCAGATATGTGATTTTTCAAGCTCAAGCAAAATATAAATATCAGAATAATTCATTCAGTGTAGGCCTATTCTCAACCTTGCGCGCGATTTATCCCAGTTTCACACCGCCACCACCACCACCACCACCATCATCATCATCATCATCGTCATCATCATGATTATCATCATCACCATCATCATCTCTTTTTCTAGAAAACCATCATCATCATCATCGTCATCACCATCATCATCAGCTCTCCCTCTCTCTCTTTGTCACTCGCGCGCGTTCACATACACGCACATAAATCCCACCCCACTCTCCCTTCACACCTCTCCATCCATTTCATTTCTGATCGTCCTCTATCGATCTCCCATCTGTCGCCACCAACCGCTTTATCACCGTCTAATCTGATCTCATCTAGCGGCTCCCCACAAATCCACGCAGTAAGCTGCCCAACAAAGCAAGCTCTAATCCGACCTAGGACACAATAATTATGTTACTCAGTCCCTCTCATATATAGAAAAACTAATGATTATAGAATTCCATTGTCATCGCAGGGAATACTTCTAAAGTCCTCTAGCACCAGCAAGCAAGTCAACAAGCTCGGCCTTTGGTTTACTACAACAAAAGAAGATGAGTGGAGGTGGTCGGAGGAGGTGGGAAGGGGGTGGGGGATGGGGGTAGGATCCTCATAAAAACGATAGATCCAAACCCAACGTTCTGGAAACAAGCTTCAATGATTGTGGTGATTATCAAGGACTGTTATTATGCTTGGATGATTCAAATTTGTATGGGAATCTAATCCCAAGCGCAGGAAGGAAGGAACGGAGGAAGACAAAAGACAACGGAATTGTATGTTTGAAGAGAAACCTCACTATTCTGTGATCTTTGGGATAATAATTCTAAGTTCATTGGCACTAGCCACAGCGGGTGAGGAAAGTCAACAACTTCAAACTGGTTTTTCCTCCCTTTTAAAAGAATAGGCCCAAACCAACCACTCTATTTCTAAACAAAAGGATTTTTATTATTTTAGAAGAACAGTTTCTTTGCATTAAAATAGTAATTGTAATCTAGTCCCACAGTCCTGAACGTTTCTTGTGCAACAATAAAGTGTTGTGAATCTCAATTTGAACACAAACACAAAAGATATCTTGAGTCCTGAACTAGGACAATGAATACTAGACTCAATTCTTGTTTAGACAAGGTACAAAAAATGTACTAGAACTACACCTGTACATTACATTCGCAAATAACTCTACTCTGTATTAGGTTGCCAGGGCGGAGAAAACAAACAGGTCCATCGAGTTCAACCCTTTAGCCACCATAAAAGAACCTGGGCTAAAACAAATTGACAGACTCGAACCTAAACAACTGGAAACTTTGCAAACACCAAGTACTGTTATAATGTACACAATACGTTTACACATAACATGTCACAGAAAGCTAGTTTGAACCCAGCACTAAGCCTTCAAGCCTCTAACAATTCATCCTGCTTTTGGCCTTTGTAAATTAAAGTCGAGGTCTAGCAGACGACAGAAGTTAAAGATTTGGTCTAAGCATGTGTAAGCTAACTCTCGCTAGGGTAGGCTGTGACCTCATCCCGCTGACCTATATCCGCCACCCCCGCTAGGAGGCGCTCAGGTATCACGAGATTTCGCGGGCTTTGGCTGACCACAGGGTTAAGGGAGTCATACTTTGTCTGAACCTCAGACGAGAAGGAGCAACGCTCTGAAAGATCTCTCTCAGTAGACTACGCAGGTGACGGGTGAAATTCAATTCATCGCAGTATAGTCACATCCTGACATTGTCAAAAAGGTAAATGATCGATCTTGTGTTTCATCGCGATTTATTGATATTATTGTTGGATTATGTTTATGAAGTCTTGCCATGTTTTATAATTGTGAATGTTTGTAAAACTTTGCTTCATCACGTGGCTGACACGCGACCGGTTTCGCCACCATGAGGTAGCCCCTACGGACCCACTGTTGTTTCTCCTATCAGTCCTATGTGTATTATTGCAGACCAGTGGCTGTACCGGAGAATGTGTATCTTATTAATTACTTCTCCATGTGTTTAGTTTAGCCATGATGTATATGTATAGGAATTATGTTGGAGATTCCAGTGGAACACGACTTATAAGAATGATCGTCTCTTGTTTGTATAAGTGGACGCGAACACTGAGGGCTGTTTCTGCCATCAGTGAGATGCTCTGCACACCCTTTGTAAGCAAGGCGTTGCAGAAACTCGTCTTATGTTTTGCAGACGAGCAGGCTTGGTCCGATGCAGGAGATAGACCACTGAGAGTCAACCTTGACATTCGGCCTGCAATGGAGCATCGAGCACTGAGCTCCGATAGCCCAATAGTCAACCAACAAGGAGGAGACACCATCACCACACCTCAACAATTCAGCTAAGTGCTCAAGTAGACTTGCACACACACTGATCTAGAAGGACTGTGCGGTAGTCCACTCTCCTGAAAACGAACATTAGGCCAACCAGAACAAATAATCCAATGATGAGACCGTAGCAAATATCGAGAATAGTAGCAGCATAGACCCATCAGGGAGCGAACTACTCGAAGTGAATTTGGACTGTTGAGCTAATCCTAGTTATATTACGTTTTGGAAATTTAAGTTAAAGTGGAGATTAGAATTAGATATAGAGTAGAGGAAATAAATGTGTGATATTTACTGTAACAAGTGGCTGGACTACCTCTGTTTCATAACCGTGCGAGAGCTAGTGTGTCAGTGAATCTTTTACACGTTTCTCCCTATCTCTATAACCCTATCCTACCACAGACCGGGCTAAACATATAAATGTATTGAAATTAGTCATAGGGCGATTAAACTAGCCTATCTCCGCAGACGAAAGACGAGTGGGTAATAGCATTCCATTGTGCAGAGCCCAGCAACAATAGACCCACCGTCACATAACACATAATGTTTCTGAGCAAAAGCAATGCTGCAATGTTGATTCTGTCTTTACAAAATACAACAAAGCAAAAGAAGCTGTAAAAGTGAATGAACAGCTTCGATTTTAATCGAAACTTTGCAAACACTTGGGACTGTTATGATTATTTATCATTTCAGCACTTTTAGCTTTTCAAGCTCAAGAGCTGCTCAAGGCTAATCGATACAGGATCTAACTTAAGCCCCCACAGACCCGAACTGCAACCTTTGGGTGCATGATCTGACGCCCAAACCACTGCGCATAATCCTGGGCGACCGGGGATGAGGAGAGGAGACCTAGTGCGTGCCTGGGTGGAGGTGTTTACCCGGCACTCACCCGTCTAGGACATGAGCGTCAGGATCTGTAAAGTACATGCGATAGAATGCGTGCGAGTTATAAAACGAAGAACGCAAAGCAATAATCTGGGCTTATGTTGAGATAATGCAATCTTTTACTCCCAGGGTTCTTTGCTTTGCTGGTATTTAAAATGAGTCGATCAGGGCCGGATCACTTACTCTTGGAGGGGGGGGGTTCCAAAAATTTTTTAAGGGGTTAGGGGTGACAAAAACGTGTCCGCTCGAGGAACTTGAGTAGAATGAGGAACGTTTTACTTACCACCAGTGTCAACTAAATTAAAAGCTTTAAAAAAAACTCCATATATATATTTTTTTTCTGACTGAGTGAGGTACATCGAATGGCCAGGGGGGGGGTTCCGGAACCCAGGAACCCCCCCCCCCCCCCCCCCCCCCAGATCCGGCCCTGTCGATGGTAAGTTTCTTTCTTTCGTTTGTTCAGACGTTTACGCTAGATAGAATAATCATAGAAGAGCTTACACATTATTGAGATGAAAGCTCTAAATAAGCAGCTTTGAAAGACATTTGGTTCCTCGATAAGTCACCTCCTGAGTCTAGCGAATAGAGCTGGGTACCGTGGGTCAAAGTCGTACCGGTATTACCGCGGTATTTTTAGGTCGTATCGGTATTTCGTACCGGTATACCGCGATTGTAAGTGTTACAATCAAATGGGATATGGCACTGACAGCAGTGGCCGACGCAAAAGAAAGATTGTCATGCACTTCAAAACAGTTTCAAAGAACCACATTTCCATATAAACATCTCATTTGATTGTAACACTTAAAATCGCGGTATACCGGTACGAAATACCGATGCGACCTAAAAATACCGCGGTAATACCGGTACGACTTTGACCCACGGTACCCAGCTCTATACGCTAGACTCGGGAGGTGACTTACCGAGGAACCGAATGTCTTTCAAAGCTGCTTATTTAGAGCTTTCATCTCAATAATGTGTAAGCTCTTCTATGATTATTCTATCTAGCGACTGGTAATAATAACGGATTTTTATATAGCGGGTACTCCAGCCTATGACCAGACTCACCACGCTTTACATAGTCATAACATATAAATACATGCACTCGATGAAACATCATTTTTGCTACAATACACCAAAAGACGGGACAGTAAAGGTACAGACTATTTACAATTATGTACATAAATTACAAAAAAAAATACAAAAATATACTATTTACAACTATGTACACAAATGACAAAAAAAGACAGAACATAGAATAGCAAAAACCTATTCACAGCTATTTATATGCCCGGTTAGGCCCAGGAGGAAAACAGTATAAATATTTACAGCCGTGTATACACTTACGGATCAGACATAGACACGAGATGAGAGAATGGCAGCGGGACACAAATCAATCTGAATAATGCAGTTTGAAGAGGTGGGTTTTGAGGGCCTTTTTGAATGCTTGTGTTGATTGTATGTTGCGGATATGGGAGGGAAGGGAATTCCACTGCTTAGGTGCGGAGTAGGCGAATGCACGTTGGCCGTATGTCTTAGTGCGGGTGACGGGAACCTTGAGTGTGCGAGTGTCAGCAGATGATCTTAAAGTGCGTGAAGGGGAGTAGACAGACAGTAGATCAGCAAGGTAGGAAGGACAAGAATCTGTGAAGAAGTTGTGACAGAGAACAGAGAGTTTGTACTCTATGCGTGCTTGCACAGGAAGCCAGTGAAGGGAATGTAGTAGAGGTGTGATGTGATCACGTTTCTTTGCTCGGAATACTAGTCTAGCTGCTGAGTTCTGAACCTTTTGTAGTTTGTCAATGATGTGTTTCGGGGAGCAAACAAGGAGAGAGTTGCAATAGTCAAGACGAGAAAGGACGAGAGCGCAGACTAGGGTTTTGGTGGCCGGGACTGTAAGATAGTGGCGAAAGGAGCTGATTTGGCGTATGGCCGTGTATGCAGAGCGACAGACGTTGGAGATGTGGTTGTTGAGGGACAGGTCATCGGAGAGAATGTAGCCAAGATTTCTTGCTGAGGATGAGAACTGAGTGTTTGTTGTCCCTACTGTAAGCGATGTTGGGAGAGGCGAGAGTGAGGAGGAGGTGTTGTGCTTGTGAATGAGGAGGGCTTCGGTTTTATCGTTATTAAGCTTAAGCTTGTTGAGTGTCATCCATGACTTAATGTCTGTGATGCAGTTCTCCAAAGTCTGAACAGTGGAATTAAAGAGAGAGGGGGCGGTGGATTTATACAGTTGTGTGTCGTCTGCAAATGACTGACTCTCAACAGCGTGCTTTCTAAGCAGGAGAAGCAGTGGCTTGGTGTACAGAGTGAATAACACCGGCCCTAAAACAGAACCCTGAGGTGCTCAAACACTTGGATAAGCTGCTGTTCTTATAAGTTCTTCTTCAAGAACAGCTGCTTATCCACGTGTTTGGGCTTTAGACTCGCTCTCTGGGCGGACAAGATGTCGCCCACTGTCGCGTTATGTTTTGTCGAGATTTCCCAATAAACCGGACCTTGGACACCCGCACCGGTATACCGTACCGTCGCGTTTCCGAACCTGAATACAGTTACGTATCGGTAAAAACCGTCCAGCCCTACTAGCGAAAGGCTCCTTGACTACGGTCATCACGGGCCACTCAGTACCAGACCCACACAATTCTCCCGCTTGGTTAATTCACAAAATCTTGGAGCAAGTTTGCCACGCACGGCTGTGTTAATCTGTTGGTACCTCTATTCTAAAGGAGATAATGAGCTGGAATTACCAGCAATATACGATTACATCCTGAATACACCTCACCAACAGTCGGGCAGTTCAGCTGCAGGTTTTCCCCCTCATTTACCCTAAAAAAGACAGGGAACTTTCCTTTTGAAAGGCTTTGCATGCATGCATCTTCGTAAGTTGTTTTTTGTTTCTGGGTAACGATACACACAATACGAATTATGAATCCAGAAACCGAACCCATCTTTTCTAACGTTTTAAATTGTGTTTAATTCAAATGAAGGATTTTCAAAGCTTAGCCCATTACTTCTACATTTAAAGGAAACTCCAGCTGAAACGTGGGGTAGATCTAAAATAGATCAGCTAGAAGTACTGACACATCAAAGGATTGTTTTGACGCAGGAAGAGGTCAAAAGGAATATAAGAACTTAAAGTATGAAGTGTCCATGCCAAGAACCAAATCGCAAAAGGTTGGAAATAATAATCAAAAGATTGTTATGAATGCAGATAATGTTATGAGTGCGGGCATTAAAAGTATGAAGTTACTTTGTTAACAAAAAGGCTGAGTTGCAAAGGAAAGATAGTAAGAAAATAACACGTTTTAAAGACATTTTGCTGTCTAACCGACACGTGCAACAAAGGACTCTAGATTGCCGACTATTCCAATGGATATTAACGTAAACCTTAACCGGTTAGAAACCATCGACAAAACATTGTTATATAATCATGTAAAAATGGTCTTCAATGTGAGTATAAAATTTCTTTCTTTTTCCTTCAGAAGCTGAACCGTAGAAAATAGCTTCGAACCTAACAGGCGTGCTTAATAAACATCAAAAATTTGTTTTGAATGCAGGTAATGTTACGAATGCAAACATTTGAAGTAGACTTATAAAGTTTATTTTTTTAACGAACAAACAAACAAAAAAGCTGACTAGTAAATAGCAGATACTGGACAAAATACATTTTAAACAAAGCGTGTATTTTTCCCACGACAAAACCGATTGATTTCTATGCGCAAACAAAGCTAGCTGGAAGTAAAAGAATAGAACGGAAATTTCCCGGCTAGACCATATCATCAAAAGAACTGTATGAATGCCATGGCATGCAGAAACAATAACGTTACAAATGCATGTACTTGAAATATGAACATTTCTTGCATAATAACGATTTTCTGAAACTACAGCGACTACAATGTCACATATCGCAGTTGGCTCAGTGGTGTACTCAGGGTACTGTGAATGTCAGGCAATAACATTGTAGCAGTGATCCAAAGCCCGTTTACGGTGTGGATTACATTTTTTTAATTACCCTGAGACACTGCGCCCCTACTCCTTCGGATGAGGGTTTAAACCGTGGTCTAGTCTGTGCACACATTCCATCGAACCGACTTTAAAGATCCTGACGCTCATGCCCTAGATGAGTGCGTGCCGGTTACACAAGTACACCCAGCACGCGCTAGGTTCCTTTCCCCATCCCTGGGCCACCAGGGTTGTGCTCAGTCGTCTGGGCGTCAGATTATGCGCCCAAAGGTTGCAAGTGGGCGCCTTGGGAGACTTAAGTTAGAGCCTGTAACGGCCAACGCCATGAGCAGATCTTGAGCTGGAAAAGCGCTATATAAGAACGATTAAAATACATTAAATTGAATAAATATTGATAGATTGGATAAGCTTTCAATTATTTAAAAGGATCCCAAGATCACACATTTCAGTGTCAAAAATCCATTTGAAATTTACAATGAGTGTTCCCCCACCGCAAAAAACACGATTTATGCCCTATCCTTCCCCCCCCCCTCCACCACCCCAAATAATAAAAAAAAACTATCAAAAGTACGGTTTTAATATGTCGAAAAATTCATTTCCTTTATATTCCTACTAATAGCATCAAGGTTGATTCTAAAAATACCACGGCTACGAAAGTGTGTATAGTAGGCTCGGTGCAAGGCGGAAGAAGAAGAGAAAGACAGAAAAATAGGTGGGAGGACAACTTTCAAGAATAGACTGGTTTGACACTGAAGGGGTGCTGAGAACAGAGAAAGATGGAGTACGCTGGTTAAACGATAATTAATCTGTGGTGTCCCAACGACCTTTGAGCTACGGGATAGAATAGGATAGGAAACTCATTGTCACTACAAAAAAATAAACAAACGCCCTTGATACCCTGGCCCTGTAAAGAATGGAGTTAGCATTCGTTAGTACTTAGATCGTTAGAGTTATTCAATGGTTGATTAATTCGTTCGCGGGATGCAAGGGGTGGGGCTCGGTCGGGGGTGGGGATAAAGAGGTAGGGCGGGGGCTTTTCGAAGGGAAAGCAAAAATTCGTTTCGTGTTTGTGCAAACCAGTGGAGAGAGTAAAACCAAGCTCAGAACACTTTTATAAACATGTATGCAAACCCGCTTTCACAAAGCGATCGATTTGGCAGGTTGGGTAAATAAACACAGAAAGAAACAATACATATTCACATGCTAGTGAAAATTTTAACCAAAAAAAAAATTAAGTTCAAAATCAATAGCTGAGAAGAAGCAGAAGCAGAAGAAGAAGAAGAAGAAGAAGAAGAAGAAGATGATGATGATGATGATGATGATGATGATGATGATGATGATGATGATGATGATGATGATGATGATGATGATGATGATGATGGTGATGATGAACAAAAATAACAACAAAAACAACAACAACAACAACAACAACGACAACAACAGGCTGATCGAAGGAAACCGTCGGGACTACACTGACACGTTTTCCATTGAGATAAAATTAATATGATTTAACCGAAGAAGGCATCCATACAATTGCTGATACAGGAAAGCTTCAGAGTAGTGATTACCATGCCGATACAAATAATGAAAGAGGGAAAGGTAGAAAGATACAGATATAGATAGTAATAAGAAGAACAACACATACACACACACGCACACACACACACACACACACACAGACACACACAAACACACCCGTGTAAAAGAGCTATTGTTATAACTTTGATGAAACGGCACATGTTGTATTGACTTTTTTTTAATGTGTCCATTTTTTGAAACCAACCCTAACCTAACCCTAACCCAAAGCCTAACACAGCCCTATCCCTAACGGAACGCTGTTTTGACGTCAAAATAACGGGGCCGTCAAAAGAACGTAAATATAGTATAAAGAGTGTATAATAATAACGGCGTTCTCCATACACACACACACACACACACACACGCACACACACACACCTACACTCACAAACACACGCACACACCTACACGCAAACACACACACACACACCTATAATTAAACCAGAAAGAAAAATCAAGAACAAGATCATGAAAAACTAGAATTAAACCAATGTCATAAAAATAAATCAATATTTTTACCGATAACTGCGGAGGTCATCTCCTGGAGACAGTGATAGCAACGTAGTCAAAACAAAGTTAGTTGCTGCATGACTTTTTTCATGGCGGATCGATCTAGCTTTGGCCTAATGGATTCGCCTTTGATAAATCTAGTAAACCGATTTCCAGTTGATTACATACGAATCTCATCTTACACCCGGACCACTTTGACTCTACGTTGTGTAACACGAATAATAGCAAAATTATAGTAGTAATATTACTACATAACAAAAAGAGAAGTGAGCATTCACACATAAATACACAGCTACACACACGCACGCACACACACCCGCCCACAAACACACGCACGCACGCACAGAAACAAATTAATAAATATACTCCAATCCAAAACTTAAATATTCGCTTGCCTATCATATCCTATCCCGTAACTCAGAGGTCGTATGGGCATCATAGATGATCGTTTAACCAGCATACTCCAACTTTTTCTGTCCTCAGCAACCCGCATGGCTTCGCCCAGTGTCAAACCAGACCATTCCCGAATGTTGTCCTCCCACCTCTTTTTCGGTCTGCCTCTTCCTCCATCCCCCCTGCCCCCCTCTGCCCTATGCCTTGCAGGGTGGTCTTTGCAAGGCCTGATGATCTGGCGACGTGGTCAAACCATCGGAGTTTCTGTCTCCCCACCACCGCGAGCAGGCCATCGTGTAACAACAAAGCATTTTTTGAAAACAAGCAAAAAAAATATTTTTTTTCCCCTAAATTTAATACAGGATAACATGTATATTGCAAAAAAAGTTCATTTTTTAACAAAAGTTAAAAACTTTTTTTTATAGACATTAAAGAAAAAACGCCGAATCAGCATTTTCAGCTTTTTTTTTTTTTGGCATCTTAGGTGACCGGCCGATGGCCTGCTTATATATGGGACAGAATGTTAATTTAACGCTTTAATAAGTTAGTCATTGATGTGATCTTTGTAAACAAATTTTAAAAAAAACTCAAACTTAATGTATCATGCATGGCAAATTATTTGTATTTTGAAGTGTGTAAGCATAAAATAGGGCTGTCACTCAGGGATCACTCTATTTGTCATCACGGACAACTCTTGGCGTGTGTTGATGCTACGTGCAGGAACTAAAACCAACTTTTTAAAAGTATTTTACGGTCGAATTTCGAAATTGTTTCTGCTTTAACATGGAAATAGTGCATTTTATTATCTGTACACAAACTTTTAGCGCCGGGTATTCTTATTTAATAACAATTATCACAAGTTTAGGTCGACAAAACCCACATTTTCACTTGCCACTTCAGCTACTAGGACGCGGACGTCTCCTTTTGCATATACCCCGAAGCTACAGGCTCTCCTTAATAATGATTGGTTAAAATTATTTATTTCTGATAAGTTTTCGCTTAAAAATAGCCTGTAATGTCATACTACTGTTCTGCGGGCACACTCAGGGATAACTCTATTCGTCATCACGGACGACAACTCTTGGCATGTGTTGTTGCTACATCGTGCTGTCCATTGGCCCGTGTGATGGCCCGTCGTTGGTGATGTGCTGGGCACAGAAAATGTCCAGAAGATCTCTGTAGCACCTCATCCCCATGCCCCGTATTCCTCGTTTTAGATCTGCTGTGAGGGTTGATGTTTCGCAAGCGTATGGAGATGACAAGGGAGCGCAGCAGTCTTACCTTGCAAGTCAGACTTATGGTCCTGTTTTTAGAAATGGACTTCAACCTTGCCAGGGCAGAAGTTGTTTGTGCGATCCTGAAGAGGACCTCCTGTCGGGACCCACTGTCTGACACAATGTCTCCCAAATATTTGAAGCCATGCACTGCGCCGAGGGACCGGCCCTGGACCCCGATATCCGTGCAGATGCCACCGGTACATTAATATAAATTCAATATTTTATTATATTCGTATTTAATCAGGAACCATCATTGGCCAGTCTTGACTTCGTGTAGCTTACCAATCAAATGATTGAAAATGTCTTCCTGGACAACATCTGTACTGTAGAGTACATTAGTTCAGTATTTATAGATTTCAGATCTCTCAGTTATCTGGGACGTTAGATGGTAAGCTTCAAGCAGCAAGTTCTCTCTCCTTGGGCGGCTTGAATTAGATCCTGTTGTTTTTTTCCCGAGCACCTTGAGCAGATCTTTGATCCATATTCAAACATTTAGAACAAAGCTGGTTTCCACAGACTACCAGCATTGTTTAGTGTTTCGATTTAGAATGCATCACTGGTCCATATTGGTCATTATTTTATTGATTACGCACCGCTGATTCATTCATTGACCTAAACACCCTCGTGAAGACTTGTTAATTAATGTTTGAATTGAAAACGCTTCACTAGTTGAATGCTTATCGATAATTGTCAATTAATGAATTCGATGATTGTTAATTAATGAATTCGTTTATAATGATTGTGTTTTGGGTTACCTTGAACGCAAAATTTCTGCAGCATCGCACTGTCGTCTTCTGCTTACTGAAGCTTTAATGTTGACAAACAACAAACAAACAGCTCCCAAAATAAGTCTGTATCTTACAGCAGACACCACTGAGAGTGAGATATCCACTTTAAAATAGATTTTGGGTAAGAACAGTAAATTTTCCTGCACATTTCGCTTGTATAATTGTAAGCTTAGCGCCCCTTTAATACATCTGAAATGCTTTCAACGCACCGAGCTTGTAAAGAACAGACTAAATATATATGTTTTAAACAGCAGACATCACTGACTGATATATTCACTTCTGACACCTTGCTTTACACCTGTTCGGTGCCTATTCCACATCAATGGGTGTGGAATGACACGTGGTTACTTGGTTTTTCTTTTTTTATAACGAGACAGTTATCAGGAAAGATGACTATATAGTGGAGACTTTGCTTGCGTACGGAAGGGAGAGAAGTGAGCAGGTGTCAGACAGACAGACAGGCAGGTAGGTAGGCAGGCAGACGGAGAAATACAGAGAGAGAGAGAGAGAGAGAGAGAGAGAGAGAGAGAGAGAGAGAGAGAGAGAGAGAGAGAGAGAGAGAGTCTGCTCACTGCAGAGTGTGTTCTTGAGTGTGCGTGTGCGTGCATGTATGTTTTTCATTGTGTGCGTGTGGGTGTGGACGCGTGTGTCTTTGTGTTTGTGTGTAGCCATGTGTGTGTGCACGTGCGTTCTGCACGTGCGTGTGTAAGTGTGAATGTATGTGTGCATGTTTTTGTGCACGCGCACGAGTGCATGCATGCGTGTATATGTGCGAGAATATATATGTGTGTGTGTGTGTGTGTGTGTCTGTATGTGTGCGTGTGTGCTTGCGCCTTTACGCACCTGCTTCTGCGCGTATTTCAGAGATTCTTCAGGTTATGACATCTAGCAGCGGGGTCAACAAATCTCATAATTTTGATTACTTCTAGTGGGTATTTGGGGCTGGGAGGTGGAGCTTAAACTAAATATTCATTTTATTTTATTATTTTATTTTATGTTCAGGTTACATTATTTTAATATATGTTATATTATTTAATTTCATTTAATCTATTAGAAGGATATATATATATATATATATATATATATATATATATATATATATATATATATATATATATATATATATATATATATATATATATATATCCTACTAATAGATTTTATATATATATATATATATATGTGTGTGTGTGTGTGTGTGTGTGTGTGTGTGTGTGTGTGTGTGTGTGTGTGTGTGTGTATTATTCTATTCTATATTTTACTTTACTTACTTTACTTGATTTCCTTTTTATGTAATATTACGTTTAGGCTACAGAAACGTGAAGTTTTAGTGGTGGCAGTTGTCAAGGCAAGGCAAAGCAAAAGTTTAATTCCAGACCTTTCGGGGGGTGGGGGGGGGAGAGGCAAACTAAATTTTAAAAAACACAACTGTCAGATCTGTGGTTGCTGGAATTTTTGAAGCCAGAACTTAGAAGAAAAAAACCCCGTTATATTCCTTTCCCAGAATCAGACTCATTATTGTCCCACCACATGGGCATTACACGTGTTGAAAGTGGACCCTCCAGAGCAAAGCGCCACACACCCTGCATCTATGTATACAGGTAGAAAAGGTGTAGTGGGATCAGACTGTTTCTGGCGAAATGAATCCGCCGCTCAAAGAAAAGAACGAAACGATATAAGCCTATGATAGCGACTCACGACTTTGACACGACTGACAAACTCATAAAAAATATATGCATGTTGTAGAAAACGTGCCTGTGTGTGTGTTTGTGAGTGTGTGTGTGTGTGTGTTTGTGTGTGTGTCCGTCTTTCTGTCTGTCTATCTGTCCACAAACAAAAACTGAATAGAAAATTACATTATTTGCATCCAACGACTGTGTGGGCCGTAGGAATGAAAGTCATCTAACACATGCTGCCACTTTTCAAACTGGTCCACTTAAAACCAAACCCAAGGAAACGGTAAAGGAGATAAGTTTATTGAATTTGAAATGCTGCAGATTACAATGCAGACAGGACGAAGAATGCGAGACGGAGGCGAAACACAAACACCAAGGGGAGCATAGGAAAATGGAAACTGCACTCTTTTCGCTCACGAAAATAGAAAGAAAGGAATGAAGGAAAGGAAGGAAGAGAAAAGAAAGCCATAATGAAAGGAAACAAAGACAGACAGAAAAAGAAAGCTATAAAGAAAGACAATTATACAAAAATCACCCACACTTTGCAAGAAGAAGAGGAACAACCAAACCCTCACCATCGCCCCACTACCACTTATACACACTTAAACATTTTAAACAAACCAAACCAAGAGATACGACCAAATCCACAAAAAAAATTAATTATAAAAAATACAGTGCTAACAAAAAGATTCTATCTACAGCGACAGAAAGATAAATCATGTTCGTTCATAAATTTCATGTAAAAAGGAAATTGAAACTAAAGCAGGAAAGCGCGATATTGCTATCTTTTCACAGAAAAGAAAGACAAAATATATTCAAAAACATCGAATTTTATAGACTCATATCTTTCGTAGAGTGAGAGCGGAACAAGCAAATTTGTATAACATACTTGGTAAAAATAAATAACACTTAAACAAAAAAAGACTAGCATATTTCATTGAGACTAAAGATAAAATAAATAAAACAAATAACAAATTAACAGAGAAAGCCATAACATTATAAAGATATATAGGAAAACAACTGAATCATAAGCGCATTACTACTGTACTGGTATCTCTTTCACAGAAAACAGAAATATGTTCATTTTTTCCCCTTTCTCCCTATATCGAAAGATAAAAACAAACTGAACATTACTGAATTAGGGCGGGGGTGGGAGGGGGGTGGGGGGATACGGAAATTAAATGTATATATAAGATGTTATATTCCATGTGTTTCTACATGAGATAAAGGAGCTGAAATGCAGTAAAATTATAAATTCATAAAACCTGGTTCTCCTGACGCGTTTCGACCTAACTGATCATGGAATTGAAAGCCAGAATGTCGCACTTTTTGTCCACCCTTGAGAGCAGGATAATTACCTCTCTTGATGTTTAAAGCAACTTGCCTCCCTTGACTTGTTTTAATCCTTGCTCATTAATGACTGTTTTAAGGTAATAGCCATATTGAGGGAATTTGGCAATAACTTTCACTTCTGTAACATTTGGGTGATACAGAACCAGGTCTACAGAATGTCAATATTCAGTTATGTCCATTTACTTTAAATATGTTTTTTAAAACTGAACATTTGAATAGAAGGTGATGTACTGATAGGCTTGTATTACATATACATTGAACATCTGCGAAGTATTTATTGTTCCATGCATTCATTCTTAATTTATATATTAATTTAGAAAGTGGTCTTGAACAATTTAGTATAAATATATTTGTAATGCTATTATCATAATACACTGCTTTTTCTAGTAAAGAAAACATTTCATGATTACACATGTTCACATTTTTTATAGTTATAGAATCTGACGACCTTTGTGCTCCCTCCTTGGCGGCTAATCTGTGGCATACCTAATTCCAATGAATTCTGCAATGTAATGAAACCCAAGAGAAATCAATATTTATTCCTCTAGAAATCACACAATGTATCATATGTTTAATTTCATATGTAAACTCCCTTCTACCTTTACAGTTCCACTGTTTTAATGCATACAGAACCGCTTTTGAATCAACACATACTAGTATATCAAATAATTCTAAAGGTGAAGTAATCATGAAATTTTTAACCCATTTATATATATATAACTTTTGCCATCGCGCCAAGAAGCGCAATTTGGCTTGATGAAATGAAGTACACAGTTGTCTCAAAGCAAAAGGGTTTGGGTTTTTCCTGGTTTTTGTTCATAGTCTTTGGTTGCCTTTCTTGGCGAAAGTATCTTTGGTTGCCTTTCTTTGCGAAAGTAATGTTTTCCTATTTTTCTCAACTTATTGTTTGTTTGTTTAAATTAAATTAATTATTGAATGTTCTCTCCTTGCTTTTGCTTTAATTTTACTGTCCGATGTTGTTAGTCAACAGGTACGGTTAGAATAAGCTAAGTGCTGAAATGTGATATGACTTCTTCTTCTTCTTCTTCTTCTTCTTCTTCAGGTATTATTTAAAAAACTAAAATAACCTACTAATTACCTCATACACTTAAATCAGAGTAAAACCTAGTCCTGTTTTCCGACCTAGGCTAAAGATGCAAATCTACCGGTACCTGTTGCTGAACATGTGCCGGGTGCCCATGCCAGCAGCGATGCAATCTTTGAGAAACTGACAGAGACAGACGAATGCTAGCAAGAACACATGTTGCTGTGCATTCGCGGGAGTCTCACGCACAATTGAAAATCAGATACAAAGGAAAAGATGTGGAATGAGACGATGATGACATAACATGATGACGAGGAGGACGAGGAAAAGAAGGGAAGGATGTTGCTGCTGTGTTTTTTTTGTTGTTATTGTTTTGTTGTGGCGGGAATGGGATTGGTGATGGTTGTCATGGTGACGGTGACGGTGACGCTAGCGGTGAGGGAAGAAGAAAGAAATGGTGCAAACAAAGCACATAGAGTCAACAACTTGCGATTTGAAAGCAAGATCGCAACTTGTTATGTTTCTTGAAAACCCCCCATTAAGATTCCATGCTAACTACATAGTATTTTGTTTAAACTGACTGCCTCCAATACCATATGAATAAATAATTAATAAATAAATATACATAAATCTATACCTACTTAGACTCCACTGAAACAGGCAATAGTAGATGTTACTTTACGTAACCATTATTTTGTTTTTTAATATTTAAACTTCAGTCTTGTTTTTTTTAATGTAAAAGTGTTTTGTTTTGTTTTTTGGTTTTTTTAAGTTCCATGTACATGTAGTTCCCCCTGTTGTGTGTATATGTGTATTCTTTGTTTAGCTGTGAACCTATCCGTTGTGCGCGCGCGCGTGTGTGTGGATGTGTGTGTGTGGGTGTGTGTGCGTGGGTGGGTGTGTGTGGGTGGGTGGGTGTGGGGGGGGGGCGTGTGTGTGTGTGTGTGTGTGTGTGTTGGTGTATGGGTTATAAGCGACACGCCAAATTGTCACTGTAATTTTGTGCAGAAAAATTTCTTGACTTCACTTGACTTGACCGACGACGCTTGAAACGGGATGGGACAAAGCCCTGTTCGTACCTCTAATAGAACCATCCCGGTCATCTCCCCACTCTCCTTAAAATAAGTAAATTAAGAAAGAAAGAAAGAAAGAAAGAATTGAAAGAACTGAAAGAAAGAAACAAAGAAAGAAAGAATTGCAGCATTCAAATACAAGAAAGAAAGAAAGAAAGAAAGAAAGAAAGAAAGAAAGAAAGAAAGAAAGAAAGAAAGAAAGAAAGAAAGAAAGAAAGAAAGAAAGAAAGAATTGCAGCATTCAAAGACTTTGGTCCCATTTCTTCTCTTCATGGACAAAAGACAGCATAAACAATCAAACGTGGCACTTTGATGACCAGGCAATCACGAATCTGTTGAAGGACCAGGCTGAATTGTATGGTCAAGTGACTGGTGTGTCTAGGTTTTTATTCCACGTAAGGCACTTCTAATGCATGCCATATTATGATAAATGCATCCATTAAATAGCACATAATGTGTGTGTGTGTGTGTGTGTGTGTGTGTGTGTGTGTGTGTGTGTGTGTGTGTGTGTGTGTGTGAGTGAGTGTGCGCGCGCTTGTGCTTTTGTACGTGTTTGTGAGACAGAGTAAGGCAGACAGAGAAACAGCCGACAGACAGATAAATAGGCAGACAGAGACACACAGAAACACACAAAGACAGACATAGACACACAGACACAGAAAGACAGAGACACACAGGCACATATAGAGACACAGAGACACAAAGAGACAATACACAAAGGCACAACAACAGACACATAAGGAGAGACAGACCGAGACACACAGACACAGACTGACAGAAACACACAGACACAGAGCTAGAGCCACAGTCAGAGACCGACACACAGACAGACCGAAACACACAAACAGACAGACGGAGATGAAAAATACACAATACAAAACAATACAATACGGGAGGAGGAATTATTGCATAGTTAGAACAGTAGTTTTATAACACACATAATGCCTGACGGTGTATTTGCCAAAAAGGCACCAAGTAACCAAACGCACGGGTTCACAATAGCATTGTCACGGCGACACATAAATAAGCAAAAGGAGGACAAGGTATAATTACGCAAGCAGGAATATTCTAGTTCCGTCAAGATTCTAGAACAGGTCAGAGTGAGGTGCGTTTCAGAAAGTGAGAGTGCTAGCTGTTTTGGTTGTTGTTACTCATCTTCTTAATCTTTCTCGTTCTTTCTCTTGTTCGGTGCTACTTTCCTTCCACCGTCTTGTATTCCCCTCCCTTACTCCCCCCCCCCACCCCCCACAGCACTCTCTCTTTCTCTCTCTCTGTCTCTCCTCCACCTCTCTTCTTCGTCTTCTACCTCCTCCTTCTCTTCACCTCCACCTCTTCTCTCTCCTCCAACTCTTCTTCTTTTTCTAAGTCTTCTTCTTCTTCTGACGATGATGATGATGATGATGATGATCATTATTATTATTATTATTATTATTATTATTATTATTATTATTATTATTATTATTATTGGTAGTAGTAGTAGTAGTAGTAGTAGTAGTAGTAGTAGTAGTAGTAGTAGTAGTAGTAGTAGTAGTAGTAGTAGTAGTAGTAGTCGGCAAAAGCGACAACATGAACCTTTAAAATTAAATCTGAATATTCATTGTTCACAAATTGAGAAAGTGTCAAGAGCACAAAGTATTATTGATCAAGATTTTACCCAGAATTCCCATATCAACAATATCTGTAAGAAATTATCCCAAAAATTATTTCTCCTTGTTAAACTAAAACCTTACATTGAATCTTATGCTAGAAAAATGTTCTTCCAAGCCACCTGTCTATCACATATCAACTATGCCTCTGTATGTGGTCTAATGCTTAGGCAAATCAACTAAAAAGACTAAGTCAGCTGCATAGACGTGGGGTAAATTAATCTCAGATAATGGAGAATTACCTACAGATGAAAAATTTAAAGATCTTAAAATATTGCCTCTACAAACACAGTTCAAGTATAATTTAGCCATACAGATGTTTAAAATAAAATAAAAATATATCGCCTCCTTACTTAACTGATCAACTACAGTCATTTCCTGCACAATGTCATTCTGAAAACTACAGGCTTCCAAAACCACGAATTGACATTTTTAAATCTAGCTTCTCTTTTAAAGCAATAAAGGCCCCTTGTTATGGAAAACCCTTTCTTTGGAACTTTAAAAAGAAAAATGCACATCATTACACATCTTCAAGCACAAGATTTACAAAACTATTTCTTAATAATTTCGGAAATCATACATTATAACATGCCTCAATGAATTTTCCTCTTTCATCCCCTCCCCCATCCCCTATTCTACCCACTGAAATCCCTCAAACCTTTCTCTCTTTATAAAATTAAATAGTTCCAGTTAACGGTTTAATGTTAATTATTGTTAGTGTCCTTGTTACAAAATTACTTATTAATTTTTTTTTTAACTTTTAATGTCAAATCTATGTTGGTCTCTGCATGAATGCGAATGTATGATTAAACTAAATAAGTGAGCGACTGAAAGAAGGACTGATTGCAAGATTAGCAAATTAATGCTAAAATCATTTACTTCTCGTAATAAAATATTGAATCTTCTTCGTCTTTTTCTTCTCCTTTTTTTCAATTTCTTCTTCTTCTTTTTCATCGTTCTCTTCTTCTTTTTCTTCTTTCTCTTCTTCTTCTTCTTTTCTTCTTCTTCTTCTACCTCCTCCTTCCCTTCTCCTCCTCTTCTCTCTCTCTCACTGTCTCTCTCCCTCCCTCTCTTCTCTCTCTCTCTCTCTCTCTCTCTCTCTCTCTCTCTGACTCGAGCACGCATCAACATGGATGATGATGCGCCTTACAAGTGAATATCACCATCATCATCATCGTCATCATCATCATCATCATCATCATCATCATAATCATCATCATCATCATCATCAGTTTACGCACGCTGTTGTTGTTTTAAACGTAAATCTACACAATTTAATGCAGCCCGTTGTAAAACAGTATTATTGCTTCGCCCCTACGCATAATTCAATGCTATATGAAACAGCGTAGTTTAACATGTTGAGACATACTCCCTAATTCAAAACATAATACATACTGCGTATGCCTCCGCAGGTTCGGAGACAGTCTGTAGCAGCTGTATATTGTTTACACAGCGACAGCTGGGCCGGTGTCAGCAAAACAGCCACCAACGGCCGCTTGCTGTATGTATATGTATCATATATATAATTATGAATAATATCACTTTTAAGTCATCGTTTATCATTAAGCCTATCCCACCACACATTTATTATCATAATATATTAGTCAATATTGAGGCAGGTTTTTTTATGCTTTTGTTGGGGTTTTTTGGTATGCAAAAGGAGGCAACCCTCACAGAATCGCGAACAAACAGTAATAATAATAATAGCCTAATAATAATAATAATAATAATAATAATAATAATAATAATAATAATAATAATAATAATAATAATAATAATAATAATACAGGATGCTATATCGGTTACGCTGGCTTGTTTGATGTTGTGGCCATTTAATATTAGTGCGTGGTATGCTTAATGTAAATCATAATATGTGATAATGGATCGATGATAGACGATATTGAATGTCAAGCGTTAACAGTGCAGCCGTACGATCAGGGACTCGTATTTAATGTAGTGGAAGGTCTGTGGAGCACAAACAAAAGGCTGCAAGGGAGTGAATCGAGTGGCTTGAATTAGATCCCGTATGTACAACGGTCGCTTGCTGTATGTATCATATATATAATTATTAATAATATCACTTTTAAGTCATCGTTTATCATTAAGCCTATCCCACCACACATTTATTATCATAATATATTAGTCAATATTGAGGCGGTTTTTTTTATGCTTTTGTTGGGTTTTTTTGGTATGCAAAAGGAGGCAACTTACTTATCTCTCTCTTTCTGTGCGTGTGTGTATGTATGTGTGTGTGTGCGTGTGTATGTGTGTGTGTGGGTGTGTGTGTGTGCGTGTGTTTTTGATGGGTGTGTGTGTGGGTGTGTGTGTGTGAGCGTTCGTATGTTTGTTTGTGTTTGTGTTGATGTGCGAATGTCTAAAATTTACGATATTGGAATTTAAACTTCGTGTCCGACAGTTGACAAGGGCATCTGCTGTAGATGTAAATGACACTATTAAAGGGACTGTGAATGTCTTTTATTGAATGTCAAGCGTTAACATTGCAGCCGTACGATCAGGGATTCGTATTTAGTGGAAGGTATGTGGAGCCCAAACAATATACTAAAACTTCCAACACAGTTGACCGGACTGAATTGAATCGTTCTTAATTATATAGCGCTTTTCCAGCTCAAGGACTGCTCAAGGCGCTGACCCATACGGGATCTAATTCAAGCCGCTCCATTCACTCCCTTACAGCCTTTTGTTTGGGCTCCACAACACGAACACAAACAAACATAAGAACGCTCACACACACACACACACACACACACGCATACACACACGCACAGAAATAGAGAGATAAGTATATTATCTCCATAACTAAAATAACAAAAATGTTACTATAAAGCACACCGGTAGTAAAAATATGTTTATTTGTAAAATTAATATATATATATATATATATATATATATATATATATATATATATATATATATATATATATATATATATATATATATATATATATATATATATATATATATATATATATATATATATATATATATATATATATATCAATTGACAAATAAATTAATTGTGTGTACTGGAAAACGCAGTACATGCACATTAACGCCAGCACCGAAGACCAATAACATTAATTCTAATAATGTCTAGAACGTCCCGGTATTAACGTTGGTCGCAACAAATTTATAATCCAATTTTTGGGTTAATTAAGTTAACCGTCTTTTAAAATGGTAGATTTAAATTTTTTTTAACATTTGCTTCATAAACAATGAATAATTGTGCTTCGCGTAGACCTTTACTAATTGTGCTTCTTAAATGATTAATTGCCTGATTGATTGATGATTGACTGACTGGCGATTTGAAAAGTCAGGCAGCCCTATGCGATTGTTTTCAAGACAAATATGATATTTCTCGGTATTAAATTCAACAAACAAGACGAAAGCAAAGTTGTTTATAATTATTAGATATGATGGGCAGTTCGGGAAAAAGGCCTTCATAACAGTATGCGCGCTTCTCTAGTTCTTAAAATTAGCATAATAAATTTAGTCCACTGTTTTGTTTTCTTCAATTCTCTCCTCCTGTAACTGAAGTTTAGCGATGGAGATGGCATCACTCTATCTGTGCCAGACGAAAGAGAAAAAGATATTTATTTAAGACAGGGAGAGGGAGAGAGATGGAGAGAGAGAAAGGGGGTGGGGGGGGGCATAAAAAAGACAACGACAATAGCAACAACAATAACAACAAACTGCGCACGAGAAATGGGTTATTCAAAGGTGGTAACTCACCTCGACGTCAATCCTCCACCCAGCAGACGACAAGAATTGAAAGCAGGCGACAATTTTGTAGGCTTTGTGAAAATGACTCCTTCAGAATTCACACTCAGCAATCTCTTCTAACATTTGCACGTCGTGTTGTGTAATCATACTGTCTTTAATATCTAGCTACAATGTTCATAAAAATATAAATAATTCTGATTCATTCTTGAAGGACTCCGCTCGTCCGACCTGTTGAATCACCTGAATAATTAAATATTGTTGGAAAAGGCTTTATTTTATTAAACAAATAAAATAATTACTTAATAACAAATTAACAAATTAACAAATAAATAAATGGGATTAATATTTTTAAACTATCAACGAAAAATGATCTAGCCTACATTATCCAAAACTATATTCCCTAAATCTCAAAACCTACATACGATGTAATCAATACCATTCTAAAGAATCGTTAACCAACAGCGCCAACCGACAGCCTGGTGCTGTACTATTAAATCAGTACTGGCACTTGTTATTCCGTCGATGCCAGGAAGTAAGCTAGTAGAGTCAGCTAATTACACACTAACCTCTCCCGATCAGCAAGGGACTAGAAGAATGGACCTGAACAATATGCTGTACCTAATCTCCAACGTGTGCACGCTTGTTTTTACACGCTGGCTAATTCACCTAATTGATAATGCCTCTTAGGTTTTTTACTTCTACTGGGCTACTGCCACCTGCACTGCAGCATCTCTAATGTAGGAATAAAATCTATTCCATACATAGTATCAATAGGCTGCTCCTCACGTTGGTTACTGCGCCCTGAAAATAACAGTGAGACAGTTCGTCTACTGCATCAATCAGTTCACACGCTGGTAACTGCTCACGTAAAATTATAAACAGTGGTGTATTTAGCCCACTGTATCGATACGTTCAACCGTTTTCTACCGTTTGATTGATTGATTGATGGGTGATTGATTGACTTACTGATGGTCCCTAATACTGCGCTAATACTACATGCTATCATTGCATGCTCCGGGCGCTTGTATTTATTTGTAACTCAACCCGCCCAGGATGCCAACTTCCTGCTTAAATGCCTAAATTGAGTCCCACTCCACAGTACCAATATTGGTTATTGCAAATAATAGTTATGTATTTCGTCCGCAATAAGTATCGATACTGAAAACCAAATCTTGGTTACTGCTTATAAAATAGTACATTCACTTATCAACAAGAACACACTTTGGTTACAGGCTTGCTAAAATTACAGCGATGAAGTTCATCTTCTGTATCAATTTTGTTACTGCTTTCTGGAAATAGCAGTCGTGTATTTCGTTTACTAAATCCATACAAATAAGTTTAAACCTCGGTTACTGTTGAAATACTACATCCGCTTTATCGATAGTTTGCACGTTATTTACCGTTAGATAAAAATTGCACTGATTACTTTTGTCAATAATATCCGGACATTTCTGTTAGCCTACGTACTACTCGATAACAAAAAAAATACGGTAATTCATTTCGTCCTCTAAATCGATTATATTGGTTCAAACCTTGGTTACTGCTGATTTTCCACATCCACTGTATCGATAAAGTTCACACGTTGGTTACAGCTTGCTGAAACAACTACTGTGAACACTGAATAGCATGTCGGCGCCGAGGGGAGAAATATATGGCACAAGAGGCCTACTACCTTCGCTACACCAATGACAAACATCACACACGCGGCACAGAACAAACAATAACATCTACTGTTTCTGTTTCCGTTGGCGTTGGTTCGTGCATTGTTCAATGAACCAGCATTAGCTGTTGAACTACATCTTATTCCTCCTTTTTCTTTTTCTTTGCTCTTCTTTCCGCCGTTACCATCAATTTCAATACTGACTCGGTCAGCCTCTGATTCAGTTCTTCGCTGCTTTCTCTCTCTCTCTCTCTCTCTCTCTCTCTCTCTCTCTCTCTCTCTCTCCTTTAGAACGAACGGAGACTAGTCTTCTTGAGGTCGCACAAGCTTTAGAAGACCCAGTTCCAATTTAGAGAGGGTTTCGGCGGTGGCGCTGTTCCAGTGACGACGAGCGCACACTCACACACACACCACGCACAATACCTACACTACGTTGTTGGGTAGATTTCTGTCCCCGGACACATCAGCGTATAGGAAACGTGAACTACACTAATAGAACGCGCGTGCTTTTACTTCTTAACGATTTCTGCACGCGCTGTCCTTTTAAGAGTGAGTGCCAACCGCTGCTGCTGCTACGGTAGTTGTGAACGTGCTTGAATGGGGGCGAGCCGAAATGACGGGAGGTGCGGAAGAAAGAGATTTGAAAGGATTGTTATTTTTGTTGTTGTATTTCTTCTTCTTTCTTCTTCTTCTTCTTCTTCTTCTTCTTCTTGTCCTCCTCCTCCTCCTCCTCCTCCCAGGATTGTGCTCCGTCGTCAAGGAGTCAGACAATGCGCCTAAAGGCCTGTCCGGTTGTGGAGGTTCAAGAACCTTTTTTTCGAGGTTCTCAGATTCCGAATCTAAGTTTCTGAACCTTTTTTTTTGTCCATACGGCAGCAAGTGGGCGCCTGGGATTAAATCCGGTATCGGCCAGCGCCTTCAGCAGCTTCAAGCTGGAAAAGCGCTATACAAATTATAAACTACTAATCCACTACATTTCCAAGTCATTCATTGAACTGTTTCCCGGAAGAGTGGGAGGTTACATGAAGTTATTTTTTTCGCGTGTGTATAAAAACGTTTCGGTTTTGCATTCAATTACATTATTATTATTCAATTCCCTCTTTAAAAAACACCACTAATTTATAGTATAGCAGCCCAAAATGCAAAATGATGCAACTCTATTACATTTCCTAGTTGTTTATGGATTTCTTTCCCTAATGAATGGTGGGAGGAGCGGTGAACTTACTGTTACGAGTGTTTTAGAAAACAAGCTGCTGTGTGGGAATTAAACTGTTTATTCCACCTGTCGTCATTTCCTGAATTAGAATCTGCATGGCTTCTTGATCGGTGTAGGCGGAGCTTGAAAGAACTTGAGAGTTGAGGGAGAGTTGTAGGGTGAGGTGGGGTGGGAGGATCAGTGGGGTGGAGGATTTGCTTGAATTAAGGAAAGCTGATCTTTGCCTTTGGTTCATTCCTGTTGTTGTTGTTGTTGATGGTGGTTGTGGTTGTGGTGGTGGTGGTGCTGTGGTGGTGGTTTGACGGTGATGGGGGTGAAAATGGCGGAGGTGATTTTTTTTCTTCTTCTTCTTCTTCTTCTTCTTCTTCTTCTTCTTCTTCTTCTTCTTCTCCTTCTTCTTCTTCTTCTTCTTAATCGTCGTCGTCATTATCATCATCATCATCATCATCATCATCATCATCATCATCATCATCATCATCATCTTCTTCTTCTTCTTCTTCTTCTTCTTCTTCTTTCTTCTTCTTCTTCTTCTTCTTCTTCTTCTTCTTCTTCTTCTCCTCCTCCTTCTTCTTGGGTAGCAGTCTACATGTCAACACTATTATGACAAAGAAGTTCTTCCTCTCCAGGAGCATCACCAAATACTATTCCCACCACCACCGCCGCCGCCAACAAGATTAACAACAACAACAACAACATCAACAGCACCCACAATCACCACCACAGCTAACAATGTCTTACACTGTGTTTCGGGCAGATCTTCAACTACGTACAATAGCGACCAGGGCAATCATCAAGGCGGGGTAATAAATTATGAACTCAGATGAAGGTCCCTTACCTATAACGTGATCACGTCATTCACACACACAAACACACACACAAACACACACACACACACACACACACACAAACTTACCTTCGAAGGCTCCCGTAAACTTTCGCTCGTTGAAGAGAGACGCGTTTGGGGCATCCCTTTCCTCTGGGCCAGATTAATGAGGGCGGTGCCCATTTCTTCTCCCTCACTGCATTGCATTCCCCGGTTTTAAAGGAAGTGTAGAAAACTTGATGTATCGTTAGATCTGCAGTTAGAATTGTTTTATAATTGTATCAATTAATTTTTTTTGAAATTGTTACTTAATGTGAAATCTAGCACACCAACATACATGGTTCTAAGAGAAGTTGGAAGCTTCCCTGTGTCTGGTTGGTTGGTTGGTTGGTTTATTAATGTCTTGTTCACCAAAGATGATAAGACAACAACAACAACAAAAAATAAAAAAAGATTACAAAGATAAAGATTCCCTGTTTCTCTTGACGCTAACTACTATGGTTTTGGAACTTTTGGAACTTTGGAACTTTGTCCTTTTATTAACAAAACCACATATAATTCCAAACATGAAACAAGGCTCATAGCCCAGGGGGCATTTTAGCCAAATGTAGGGCGAAAAAAAGGGTGACGGGGGTGGAGGGGGGGGGGGAATTATAGACATTAAAAAACAACGAACGGCACAAAAAAGACTGCTCCATAGGCATCACAAGACAATACTCTGAAATGTCAAACACCCGTTTAAAGGTTTACATTGGTTCAATATGGAAAGAAAAGTGTACAGCATCGCAAGGTCCACAAAAGAAGACAAAGGGGAATGCACAATATATAAATAGTGACATAACTCCAACAAAGCGGCTAAATTTAGCAATCTGCTCTTTGATTCAGTATTCATCAGCTGGTTAAATTTAAAGACATTTGAATAAATCCAAAAGTATTTTCTAAAAAAAAAAAAAAAAAAAAAACAACAACAACAAAAAAACATATTTTTTAAAAATGTTTTTTATCAGTAAGGAATTGTTACATGTAAATAAATAATGAAACTCGACACCAAATTCATCTAAGTCACACATAGTACACAACCGTTCTTCTCTAGGTACATTATTGTGCTATAGGCTGTGTATCGATTGTTATATTGGCAATTACGTTACGCGTATGTCATACTTTATATTGTAACACCCAATATAAATTGCCTTGGTTGAATTATTTACATTATTTTCTTAATAGTCTTGGGTTAACTTATATGTGAACCAGTAAATGTGGATATTCTTTAAATCAATTTAAGACTATTGTGAAGCAACGACTAAGACACCATTTTTTACAGTCACGACAATTCAATGCATATGACGTTTGAATCAAAAACCGAATACTTAACTATAACTTTTGTTTTGAAGATTACTTAATCCGCTTGTCACCGTTGTTAAGAAATATATTGAAATTCAGGCTCAACAATCTTAAGATGCCACTTTGCGACTTGAATGAAATTGGAGACGAATTCCACTATCTATTTACTTGTAGAAATTCTTCACTTAAAGAATGCAGAACGTCATGTCTACCTCAATATTTTGGGCACCATCCAAAAGTTTTGAAATTACGACCGTTAACGAGCTCAAAGTCAAAGAAAAGGTTGATTTCTCTGAATCGCTATATAAATATTGTATTGTCATTATTTAAATAATAGTAATACACCTTTTTTTACGGACTTTTGTCCTGTCAAACTCCTTTTAAGCAGAAAAGATTTGACTCTCTTTTCTCATTCTTCATATTTTGAGTTTTTCATGCCTACATTACATATTTAAAATATTGAAGTATGAATGATACATTTTATTGTTGGAGTAAATTGTAATTATTTACGAAAGCGGATATTTAATTATTGGTATTTTGTCAGGGAAAAGCTAGGGATTTTGCAATACTCTGTCGTAAACTAATTTTTTTTCTCATCGTTTTTTATTAATAAGAATGAAGTGAATTTGCACCTTATATGAAAGGTGCTTTTGTGCTGCCATTCAGGCTTGTTTCATGTATTGCCCCAACCCAGCTCCCCTATTCCCCACACCACCCCCTCCATTTTTATTCAATTTTTTTTTCTTTTCTTTTTTTTTCTTGGGGGGAAGGGCTAAAAAGCTCCCTGGGCGTATAGCCTTTTGGTGTATTGATGGTTAAAGCTATGTGGCCTCGTGGCGCAGTGGATTAGTCGCCGGTTTCCTATGCCGAAGGTCGCGGGTTCGATTCCCACAAGGGGCAAACGTATGTGACTTAGGTATGAGACTATTGAGGTCACCGAGGGTTTTCTCAGGCACTCCGGTTTTCGCTTCAATAATGGTACTGGACGCAGTCAATATAAAATTTCAAAAATAAAAAATGTGATTTTCTTATGTCTTCCAATAGCGATCTCCCTGCCTTTACACCACCTGTTTGAGTGATGGGTGTGTATTTGTTGTGTGTGTGAGGGTGGATGAGACAGGTGAGCGTGTATGTTGTACATATCGCCGCGCTTTGAGCCTGATTGATTTGGGGAAAGGCGCGTATATAGTATCCAGTATTATTATTATTATTATTATTATTATTATTATTATTATTATTATTATTATTATTATTATTATTATTATTATTATTATTACATGTATATGTTGTGCAATAAAAGGACAAAGTTCCAAACAACAAAAAGAGCCTGGTACCCACTCACAGCTGGTAGGACTAGGGCGTATAGTGTATTTTGTTTCATTTTTTAACCTCGTTCACTGCCTTTACACCCCAGGTTTGAGTGATAGATATGTGTTTGCTGTGTGCGTAAGTGGGTGAAACATGTGAGCGTGTATTTTCGTACAGATCGCCGCGCTTTGAGCCTGATTAGTAATTTGGAGAAAAGCGCGTATAATCATCAAGTATTTTTATTATTATTATTATTATTATTATTATTATTATTATTATTGTTATTATTATTATTATTATTATTATTATTATTATTATTATTATCATCATCATCATCATCATCATCATCATCATCATCAATGCATTGCAGGTACTAAATGTGTCCCCATCCAAGTAGCAATCGGGATCGACGAAGCAATTTTAGCCTGTTCTTGAACCAGGATGCCACTGGGTCACCATTTAAAGAGACCCACTTTGACCAAGTCCCCTCTGTTATTAACATTCAGTATCAGTGTTACGGCACTGAAAAAAAAAGCTTACATCAGAAATAAGTCTTTCGAAAATATAGTTATTTTCTTGAACCAATTAATTACTTTTTTGTGCTTATTTATTTATTTATTTATTTATTTATTTATTTATTTATTTATTTATTTATTTATTTATTCGTTCTTATATAGCGCTTTTCCAGCTCAAGAGCTGCTCAAGGCGCTGGCCGATATAGGATCTAACTCAAGCCGCCCGAGGCGCCAACTTGCAGCCTTTGGGCGCATCGTAATAACGCTCCAGACAACTGAGCACGAACCTGGGCATCCAGGGATGGGGGAGAAGGACCTAGGTGCATGCTGTTTGTTCTTGTCACCGGCACTCACCCGTCTAGGACATGAGCGTCAGGATCTTTAAAGCCCATTATGATGGAATGTATGCGACACAGTCTAGATCTCGGTTTATACTCTCATCCATTGTTTAATAGCAATCTCCCCACTACAACCCTCAGAACAGACAGAAATTGAAAATTCAAACTTGTAGCAGTTGGCTTCAGCTACGAAAACCCACTTTATTATTGTTTAATGTAAATGCGAATGTTAGGGTAAACCCAATTTTAGCCAAAACAAAACCTTGGAATTGGGGGCCCTTTCATTAGAGTTTTAGTAAACAGGGGTAACCTAGTGGCGCAGATGGTTAATCGCCAGTTGCTGGTTCGATTCCAACAAGGGGCGAAGTTATATGACTTAGGTACGAGGCTATTCACACTTTTCTGCTATCCTATGCACCAACGGGAATCCCCTCAATGAAACATACTTCCGGTTTTTTTCTCCGCGTGTTTTAGTGAGTTATTTCCAAATATTCAAGAATAATAACATGTGTCACTGGCCACCTGTATCGTACCCTCACATATTTTTTTTTGGGCTGCAGTTTATTATCCCTTTCTATCGCCAGTGGCGCGCCTAAACCCTACCTACCTAACATTATTTGTGAATTTTTGAAAAATATTCGGAAAAACATAACGCCCAGATGCTGGCTCGAACCCACACCTGTCAGGCGCCATTGGTTTCTGGCTTGTGGACAAGGCAAGTTAGTCCCGCCTTAGCCCACTTGGCCACAACGCTCGCCTAAGATAGTCAGTTACTTCGTGTTTTGTGAAGGTTGCGACGGCGAAGCTATGGAAAACTACAAGAGTCTTCAGGTCCTGTTTCACTTTCTGTCGATGATCGACGCACCTCCGAAGTCGCCACAAATACAGGCCTCTACGATTGTTTTTTTGCATCCTTTCACTGAGCATGTAGGCCTACTTCCTCCACCGTTTTTATACTTATCCCACTCGTTTTCTGGCTCTAACAATCGTCGTTTTCGGCAATTTGCCATATTTAAAAGTCACGCATCAAGCTTTGATAAAAGCAAAACAAGCTAGACCGGAACTTGGTTTCATGCTAACCTCGTTTTAATTTATAATGGCGATACCCACGAGTTTTTATGAGAGGTGCCGGAAAGTTGTGAATTCGGGTCACCGAGGGTTATCTCCGGGTACTCCGGTTTCCTCCATCCATTCAATAATGGTATCGGATGCAGTCACTCAAAACTTTCAAAAATAAAATTCGATTTCTTTCCGTCTTCTAATAGCGATTGTTTGAGTGATATCTGTTTTTGTGGTGTATGTGAGAGCGTGTAAAACATTTGAGCGTATAATTATGTAGATACAAGTCCCCGCGCTTTGAGTATGATTGGTGATTGGGGGAAAGCACGTAGGCCTACGTACATAGCATCCTGTATTAGTAGTACATGTAATAGTACATGTAATAGTAGTAGTAGTAGTGGTAGTAGTAGTAGTAGTAGTAGTAGTAGTAGTAGTAGTAGTAGTAGTAGTAGTAGTAGTAGTAGTAGTAGTAGTAGTCCTACAAATTTACAAGAGCAATAAGGCCAATTTTGAGATGCAGCGCCATACGTGTTTAGAGAAAACAATGGACTTCAGAGACCTTAACCATCAGCTCCAATACCACTAACTCCATCATCATCACCATCACCACCGACAACAACAACAATAACAAACAACACCCATCAATTTCCAAAAGACGGTGCAGTCTTTCCTTTACGATCGAAGTCGCAGCGACATCGCAAGTAATAACTCGTTGTTTAGACGCTACAAGGGCCAAGCGGTCACTTCCGGGTTTCCCATAATGCACGGCTTAAGTACTTCCGAATCAGTCATTGTTTAGCTTCATGCTGAGTTTATGGATATGTTAGACCTGCGCTTGAAATTAGTGTAGGTCAGTAGACTCTGTTGGCATTTGTGCATGGTTTGAGAAACAAAATAATGTAACTTGCCTGGGGCTGCGAGGATGTAAAATGACCGCGAATAATGTCAGGGGCGGATTATGGTGGGTTTCCCAGTTGCACGGAACCCCCCCTACCCCCTCTCCCTCGGCTGTTAAAGTTTTTTTTTAAATCTCTCTCTTTAAACTTTGAACAAGAATGTGCCAGTGGTAAAACGAGCCATGCAAAATCTCTCTAAATTTGTCCTGGATGAAGAAAATCGCAGCAACTTCAACGCCCTCATCCACTTTCGCATCGAATCTGGTGATACAGTTCTTCAGCAACATTTAGAATCCTCTCAATCTGGCACAGGTCACACATTACATTACATGGTCATTGCTTTAGGTCCAGCGGACTCTTCCGAGCCAAATCAGGACCAGAAGGCACAGGTCATGCTACATACATCAGCAAGACCACTCAAAACAACATCATAGAGTTGATTGGTGACTACATCAGGGACAAGTTGCTGGCAGAAGTCAAAAAGGCAAAACATTTCGCTCTCCTTGCTGATGAAGTATGTGAAACAGCCAACTGGGAGCAGTTTGCGATTGTCTTGCGCTTTGTGGACTCGTCCCAGGTCATACGGGAAGAGTTTCTAGCTTTTGTTACTTGTGAACGAATCGCAGGTGAAGCACTCACAGAAAATATCCTTGGCTGTTTTGAAGAATGGGGTCTGCACGTTGAAGACATCAGGGGTCAGGGGTACGATGGTGTTTCAAACATAGCTGTCAAATTCAAAGGGGTACAGGCTAGGATCACTCAGCTGAATGAAAATGCTATTTACTTTCATTTTGCCGCACATTGCCTTAATTTGTGCATCGTAAAAGCGTGTGATGTGCAGAGCATCCACAACATGTTCTGGACAATGAAGGAACTCTCACACTTCTTTTCATTGTCTCCCAAAAGGCAGCGCTACTTGGAGCAAATCTTGGAAGATTGTGACATCACCAACAAGCGGAATCTGTAGACTTATGTAGACGATGGATTGAAACGCACAATTTGTTTGAAACCCTGACTAACTTGTTCACATACGTGTACCGTTGCTTGGGTGACATGGAGAACAAAAGCGAGGACTGGGACAGTGACACTCTGACTAAGTGCCGAGTTCTAAGAGCAGCAACCACAAGCAGTGCTTTCATGGTGTCTTTTGTGGTCACAAGAAACTGTCTCAGATATCTTAAACCTCTCTCAGTGAACCTGCATAAGAAAACACAGGACATCGTCGAAGCATATGCTGCTATTGAAGGGACAGCCAGTGCTCTTGCTGATCTTCGAGACAACCTGGATGACGTCTTTACAACTTGGTTCACTCAGGCAGTGGAGCTTGCAGAAAGTGTCCATGAAAATGTGACAATGCCGAGGACAGCATGTGGACAGACACTCAGACAAAATCAGCCAGCAGACACACCAGAACAGTACTTCAGACGCAGCATAGCAGAGCCTTTCTTGGACCACCTACTGTCCGAATTTAGCAGTCGCTTCAAAAATACTGAGTTAGTCCAAGATGGACTACTGCTCGTCGCAGACCAAGCTGCTGGTGTTGAGAATGCATGCAAGGTTTCTGAGGGCATTACATGTCGGTCAGACATGTGGGCATCTGACCTGCCAGATCCTCTAGAAGATCCAGCAGAGTTCCACCGCTGGTGCGTCATGTGGAAAGGACAGACATCACAACCTCACCCTTCAACAGTTGCTGCCTCTCTACCGCACTGCAACATAAACTTCTTCCCTAACCTCAATGTCATACTTCGACTGCTTGCAACTCTTCCCGTCACCACTGCTGAGGTCGATCAGTGGGCTCAAACTCCTAAAAACCAGCTTGAGGTCAACCATGACAAAAGAGCGCTTGAATGGTCTGGCACTGATGAGACTCCACAGGAAACTTGAAGTGGACGCATTGGCCATAGTAAACGCATTTGCAAGGAAATTCAAGACCCGAATGGCGATAGAGATACCTCATCACACCTTGCAGCTTGACTGCTGATTAACTGGAAACCGGTAGGATAATCATGTTCATGTACTCTCTAGTCAACGGGTCAACAGTTTTTCTTTGACTCCTGTCAATACGGTGTATTACTAATCTCCTTTAATTATTTGACTTGGAAACCCCTCCCCTCTCCCCCCATTTCAATGCCATAATCCGCCCCTGAATGTACAACTTAAAACCTTGCCTTCGGAAAAATCTTCTTCAATGGGCTATGATTTTGGCAGTGATGCACTGTATGGTTTTGGATTTGTGTGGCTTTGACATAACTAGGAACTCCACAATGCAGGAGCTGAACTTCACAATGGAGGAGTTATCCATCAAGTGTGTCTGGCCACACTGTGATTGACGTCGCTGTTTGCTATGTTGCCGTCATACTCTACCGTATAATGGTAGCAGAATTAATGTTGTAATAATATTGTTACTTTAGATGTTATTGCGTCGTTGACATTATATCGAAATTGCTGCTTTGTTGTTATTGTCGTTGTTGTTGTTTTGTTGTTGCTGCAGCTTTTGTAGCTGTTGTCGTAACTGTTGTTCTCTTTCTTAATTCCTTGTTTCTTCATGGTCATTATTGATGACGAGTTGCTGGATATTTCTTCTTCTCCTTCTTCTTCTTCTTTTTCTGGGCATTATTTTGGTTAGCGATAGTCTTGCCTATAGACCAACGTTCGATTATACTTTCGGCATTTCAGTATTCGATCCCTTCTGTCGCAGTACATATGACAGAAACACAAACACGCAGGTCAATCGGGTGGCTCTGTACTTTTTTCATGGATTACACAGTACGCAAGCTTACAATAAGTTTTTATATCTGAGTAGTTTAGGGTCAATCATGAGAGCATTCAGTGCCAGGACGCACGTACCTCTACATAACTTTTTTTTTTTTAAAGTTAACTTCAACAGTCTAAAACTGCAATGTGTGCAAACCTTGCATGAAACAAAATGAACGAAAAGTCAACTCATAGGGAAGATTTTAAGTGGGTGTTTCTCTTTTTTTTCATGAAATGTTTGCACGAGATAGTATGATCATAACAGAGTTTATTAGTCCACATTATTGAGGTGAAAGTTCTGAAGTAAGCGTGTACGCAGCTTAGACATTCGATCCCTTGATAATGTCACATCGCGAGTTTCTTTCTATACAGTCACTATGCTTCACCATTTAATACAGGTCAAGAACCAGTCGTCTATAAACAGCCACAACAAAGCTCACTGATGATGGTGATCATTGTTGTCAATGTGGCGACGTGGTGATTCGTCCTTAACGCTTACGCAATAGGACGTTAAGCTTCTTATCCAACACGTGCTGAGAACATTGAGTCGCGACCGGCAAATCCTTTTTTTTTCGCGTCTGTGTGTTCTAAAGGAAACAAGTCAACCAGTGACTATTATAGATGACGACCTTTGGAATAGTCTGACACGAAGTTTAGATTCAGTTTTGGCAAATACTAGACACACAAACATGTATGCTCTTGAACACTCGCACACATTCACTAGGCAAACAATCACTAGCGGGCTCATGCATTGCGAAATACCGCTCAAAGTTTGTACTTGCTAACTGGTTGATAACTTCGTGTGAAGTCTACCGCTATGCATTGGGCCCTAGGATTAGGATGCATAAGCCTTTGTCTGTATGACAAGACTACCAATGCAGACCTCTACAACAGCGCTATCGGAAACTGGTTCAGAGCAATAATTATATAATCAGTGTGCGTCAGTGATGCCTACTCTCTCCAACACTCTTCAACATCTTCCTAGAGCGCATCATGTCAGATGCCCTTGCAGATCACGAAGGCACAGTAAGTATAGAGGTAGAGCAATCTCCAACCTTCGTTTTGCGGATGACATTGATGGATTGGCTGGAGAGAAACAAGAACTTGCACAGCTGGTACAGAGGCTTGACACCACTTTTAAAGCCTATGGAATGGAAATAAGTGCAGAGAAGACCAAATTGATGACCAACAACACCAATGGCATCAACACGGATATCAAAGTTCAAGGCCAATCCCTCAACACAGTGCATAGCTTCAAATATTTAGGAGCCATTGTATCAGACAATGGGTCCCGACAGGAAGACCTCTCCAGGATCGCATATACAACTGCTGCCCTGGCAAGGTTGAAGCCAATTTGGAAAGACAGGACCATCAGTCTACATTCCAAGGTAAAACTGCTGCGCTCCCTTGTCATCTCCATCTTCCAATTCGCTTGCGAAACATGAACCCTCACAGCAGATCTACAACGAAGAATACAAAGCGTGGAGATGCGGTGCTACAGAAGACTTCTGGGCATTTCCTATACCCAGCACAACACCAACGACGAAGTCCGACAGACCATCACACAAGCCATAGGACAACATGATAACCTGCTCACAGTGGTGAAAACACCGGAAACTCCGATGGTATGGCCACATCACCAGATCATCAGGTCTTGCAAAGACCATCCTGCAAGGCACAGTCCAAGGAGGTAAAAGAAGAAGGAGACCAAAAAAGAGGCGGGAGGACAACATTCGAGAATGGACTGGTTTGACACTGAGCGAAACCATCAGGTTTGCTGAGGACAGAAAAAGATGGTGTATGCTGGTTAAACGATCATCTGTGGTGCCCCTACGACATCCGAGTTACGGGATAGGATAGGATACATGATAGGAAGCCTTTGCTCAATTTTGATCTCGACTTCAGACGTACTTTAAAGTGTGCCATGTGTCGCATAGCACGTACGCATAGTTCCTGAGTTTCGGTGCACGACACAGCCGGATTCGTCTTCATTTGTGAGATTTGTACTCCGGGGACTCGGTATGGACATTCTCAATATCGGAGTCTCACCAGAGCGACGCTGCTGAGCAGGAGAGAAAGAGAGAGAGAGAGAGAGAGAGAGAGAGAGAGAGAGAGAGAGAGAGAGAGAGAGAGAGAGAGAGAGAGAGAGAGAGAGAGTAAGATTTAAGATTATCAGTGGCTAGGTGTTACAACGTCAAAGCTCTGAGAGCATGGCCCTCTTACCTCCTTCTCTGTGTTCTGAAAGTTACAGAAGTGTCTGGGTGACAGGAGACGAAATTTCACCAGGAACCCTATTCTGGGAATCTCGTATAGCCCCAATAACTAACTGCGACTCGGACACCTAATGGAAACTTGGCAGCCAAGCAAGGAGGCCGGGTACGCCCAAATCCACTGGCAGTGCAGGCTTTAAAGCAACAACGCTGAAGAAGAAGAAGAAGAAGAAGAAGAAGAAGAAGAAGAAGAAGAAGAAGAAGAAGAAGAAGAAGAAGAAGAAGAAGAAGACAAAAACAACAACAACAACAATAACAACTACTACTACTTCTACTACTACCATTACTGCTACAGCGCCACCGTCACCACGTCCATCACCTCCGCCATATCAACAACACCACTAACGCCAACACCACCACCACCACCAAAGCAACTACTACTTTGCATTATTGTGAAATTGGCCATAAGGCAATCGCCAGTGGACCAGGAACTAGAGCTAAAACAGTGGTGATGTTGCAGAAGGCCAGAGAGATTGCTCAGCCAGTGCTAGCTGTTGGGTGTCCCCTCCGACTACGACAATCACTTTCAGGACAGATCACAAATGGCACTGATAACTCAATAACAAATTTTTCATAATAAAAATTGACAATATCATGGTATAGGTGTATATCTCTAAAATAATCTGTGGCCTGGTTTTTCAAAATCACCACACAACACAAAAGTCGGAAATGTAGACATGTGAGAGAGGGGGACAATAAAAATGGGATTCTACTCTGTAGCGACCACATATTCGACAGATCACACTCGCAATTTTTTTTGTAACATTTTACTGTTAAACTGTGATTCTGTTGTAATTACGTCAGTGGTAATAAATAAGTATTGTAATGTATTGTATGGTATGAGTTGGTATGGTATTGTAAAGAGTTGGAGGGTCAACATTCCTAATTTCACTTTTAATTTTAAATTTTGGATTCGTTGATAGTTAGTTTCAAGAATGCTGAATAATGCGCCTCAAAGAGAAAAAGTGTATTGATTTTGTTGTTGCGGTGACATCTACTCCTCATAGCGGCCTACCAACAGAAATCGTTTAACCAATTTTTCTCAAAATTATCACCCCGGCATGCAGGTGCTTAAGCTATCATAATTTCCAGGCTCCTAGGCGCATTACATTACATGATTATTGCTTTAGGTCCAACGGACTCCTCCCGAAACAACCCTAGTGGTAACACTGAAGGCACTCCACCAGCCGGTCACTTTACAATAAAGACATTACATTACATGATTATTGCTTTAGGTCCAGCGGACTCTTCCGAGCCTAATCAAGACCACAAAATCAAGACCACAACTTCACAATAAAGACATCCCACGCAGGGGACGCTGAGGCTATACTCTAATTTATCGAACCCCCGTTTACAAAAACAAAATAGAATATAAACATCATTATAAAATATCAACAAAACACATACTTATAAAATGCCTATATTGCCAAATAATAACATCATAGGAAGCCCCAGTGACCACCTGGCAGAAAGCATCCAATATTTCCAAGCTGATCCATGATCCAACAGACCTCACACAAAAATGAGGAGTTTTGTCCCGGAAGTTTTCAAGAAAAAAGGTAGGTGACGGGTCTAGCGAAGAAGAAGATGGGATAGTAGATTGATAGAACAGAGTAGGAATGAGACAGAACAAATGAGAAAGACAGCGACAGTGGGAATTTAAAGCACAAAATTTCCAGAAAGTTGGGATACTATTTATACTGAAACTTACGGCACCCCCACGGGGTCCTAGGCGCAGCGTTTTTACTAAACTCCTTATCTGTGTTAACAAACAAGTAAAAAGAAGAAGAAAAAAGTAAGTTACCAACCGCTGAAATGGAGGAAATTTTTGACGACAAAATATGTACTTATGCACTTTGTCGCCTTGAAGTTGAAAGCGAAAATTACTGTACCTCATTTTAAATTTTAACCAACGCAGTTAGCACTTCGACGGGAGGAGGAACAACGAAGCTTAACTTCCTATTGCATCAGCGTTAAGGACGATCACCACGTCGCCACCCTGACAACAATGATTATCATCATCATATCAAAGATGAGCGCCGGGAGATAGCCCAGCGCGCCGATAAATTGACCATGATGCTCAGGCAAAGCAGTGCCCTCAAATAAAGTACAGACCGAGGTCCAGTCTATGCACGCATGCATCCCTTAAAAATCCTGATGTTCATTATACTAGACGGGTAAGTAGTCTATCAGTTATAAAGTTACACTTTGCAAAAACAGTCTATCTTTTTTCTTTTTCACTTCGTGGTGCTTGCTCGGCGACTGCTGTGCTTTTATTATGAAGACAATGTATTTGTTAATTTTTTGTATGTATTAAATATAGGACAACATAGGATAGGAAACAAATTTTGTTTCCTATCCTATCCTATCCTATTCCGTAAATCGAAAGTCGTTGGGGCACCACAGAATGATGATCGCTTAACCCGCGTACTCCACTCCGGCCGACGACCGATCCGGTATGGAATGAGCGGCTCCTTTCTTCATACATTCGTCTTGGGCAAGATAAAAAGACCTGGCGGGGCCCAATCTTTTACGCCTATACGCTTCGGTGTCGTGTGACTATAATCTACAGTTACACAATCTTCTCCAGACTGTTGGCCACAGTCGAAATCCACGAGTACAATGTGGATCGCCTTGGCCTCGAGCACGTGGTCCTTGAACCTTTAGTAACATGAAGGCCGTGGCCGATGACTTCTGTGTATATGACTTTCGCCCAGTGATGCCGTGCTGACACGCTGAAAAACGTTGGGTCCATTCTATTCAGTGCCCGAACCCACAGGAATATTGTACTATTGTGTTTGTTTATTTTTATTAAATATATACTTGTCGAGATGTAAAACATTAAATCGTTTATTTTATTTTTTAGTTGATTAATTACTTCACTACTACTACTACTGCTACTACTACTACTACTACTACTACTACTACTACTACTACTACTACTACTACTACTACTACTACTACTACTACTAACGGATGCTGTAAGTTTACATGTACACGCTGATTTGGCTCGGAAGAGTCCGCTGGACCTAAAGCAAGAATCATGTAATGTAATGTAACATGTACACGATTTGGGAAATATGTTTTCCGAATAATACAACGTAATCAAGTTTGCATAATGTGTAGCTGAGGCTTACACTCACCTCTCCCCTAATATTAGCAAAGACGTAATAGTTAGGCCGGTTAAATTGCTGCTGAGACTTGTGAGAGATACTTGGCAAGTCTCAACTACGCTGAGGGTCAAGACTGAGCTCTTACCAAGGAGGTTAGAAGACTTCCTTGGCTCTGTCAGTATCGTGAAGGGTCGAATAGTTAGAGGGAGACAAATCCATATGTTTACCTCAATTTGTGCAATTTGAGTTCCTCTCTCTTTATAAACCAGTTTGTTGTTCGTTTCGATTTTATTTTTAGGTAATGCGAATATCAATTGTTTCTTGAATCTTATGAAGAACACCTAATAATAAGGGCAAATAATTAAATATAATAGTAAGGCACATCGTTTAAACATAACACGTTGTTGAATCGACGCACAACCACATTTTCGAATATGATAAAGTTGGATAGCTTTACTTTTCTGTGTCACGTGACACAACCTGCAAACTAGCAATCATGATGGTGGGTGGACTCTGTTTTTCGGCTTTTTAATAATGCTACTAATAATAATCTGTATGTGACCGTTTTGTTGGTAGTTCAGAATAATTTATGTAATTTCTTATGTCATTGCAGCAAGGAGTGGATGACGAGAGTCCCAACCTCATGGAGGAAGACCTGGAAAACAGCCGCCAGGTAAGATTAGTAAATCTCAAAACAACGTTCTCAGTGATGAGACTAGTGCCATACATTTTTATGAACAGTGTATTTCGTAGTGCGTTTTAAATTGGTTGCCAATTTGTTTTACTTTGTGCTTAGGGTTCTATGTACCTTAATAATTTTCGAGTTGATGTCTTTTGTCGTTTTGTGGGTTTGTTTGTTTTGTTTTGTTTGTTGTTTTTTTAAACTAATTTTCAAAATAAGTTTTCGATTGGGGGGCGTGGTTGGCACCCCCTGTTCAACCTTTTATTGTTCTATACTATACAGATATCATTGTGTTTGCTTACCATTGTAGATGACAATATAAAATGTTATTTGCATTCATGCCAAAGGTGAACTATATATGATACCTGTGTATGTACGAAAACTTCTGGAAAATGGGGGTAATAGAAAATGGGGATAACTGAGAGGAGGAAGAATAATATGGCAATGGGTGGATGGGGCCAGATATTGGGATAAGGCAGATGATAGTAGATTTTATATTTTTGTTTCATTGTTAAATTTATTATTTTTATTGTTTAGGAATGATTTTAGCTAAGCTAATTGACGTTCTTCTTTCTTTTATTTTAATCAGGCGAATGGAAAATACAACATGTCAAGCCAGGGGGATTCCCTTTTCGACGATGTTTGTTTGCTTTGGTTGCTTTCTATGTTGTTTGTTTCATTTATGCCATCATTATCCAAACAAGAAAATATTCTTTCACTTGGAATATAGTTATATGATAAAGTAATATATATATGTCAGTATGGTAAAACAATGTTTTATTTTGTGAAGTATTTATTTATTTGCTTGTTTATTATTTTCTTGATTTCTTCATTTATTTAGTTTTCATTTGTATTGTGTGATGAATTGTTTCAGTATAAACTTTATAATCAGCTGTTTATTTACTTTATTACATGTTTTTTTAAGAAATGTATTGCTATGCTTTTAAAATATACCATTGCAATTTGCTTATTCATAATAATTTGTTTAATGTGATTTTGCACCATGTTTTAGGTGGTAGTTAGGTATCATTGGAACATTGTATTAGTGGATCAGCAAATAATTGTGTCTAGCTTTCCTTTCTCCACAGGATGGATATGATGATATAGCACTTCATGGAACTGTACGAGCTGTGGATGTCCTTCTCGAAGTCGAAATACCTAATATTGCTGTAGAGGGCCACAGAGTATGGAAATTAACTATTGTGACCAAGGTAGGATGAACATTGCTATTTCCATACGTTGAGTTCAGTTAACTGGGATAGTTGTCATGTTTATTGCCAGGCTCGGTCTGACACGGTTGACCTGACTGACACATCCCTTCTGGTGGACATCAGTGATTCGCTCAGCGAGCGGGACAAAGTCAAGTTTACTGTTCACACCAAGGTATAAACTGGTGTATTGTCTTGACCTGCTCACTGTGTATGAAGGCTTGATTTTATTTGGTTTTGCCTTCAATTGCTTGCTTGTTGTTGCACTTACTTCGCTTCATTTTTGTGAAACATTTTTCCACCTGTATGTGGTTTCTTTAATTTGATTTCAGTTTTCTTTCTCACCAGTCGCTCACCTTCCCCATACCTTCTTTCTCTTCTTGACACACTGGTTTCTGTTTGTTCAGGCTATTGCGCTGGTTGTTTCCCTTTAACTGAAACTAACAGTACTACCGAGTACTGTACATTAAGTACTATGTATTATTTACAAATAATTTAACAGGACTCCTTAATTTTTGTTACATATTGACACGTGAGTGCAACCTTTTTGATTGCTTTTAAAATTGTGATTAATTAATTTTACCTCAGTGCCAACCTTTGGTTGCCAGATTTTTTTTTTCTCTACCTGCTATATTTGGGAATTGTTTTTATTTTGTACATTATTTTTTAATTTTACTTTTATAGCTTGCTAGCTGGTGATTTTACACCTCAAAGCTAATCATTGCTTGATACTATTTTGCGATCACCTAGCCTGCTTTTGATTTGTTCTTTTATTTTGTACGTTTATTTCATGTGTACATTACTTTATTTCATGTGTACATATTTTTTAGTTTTGTTGGATGCATATAGCTTGTTTCTGCTAATACTTTTTTCTTAGGTTTATTATATATAGTATATACACAATTCTTTGTTTTGCTAGATGTATTTTGCTTGTGTCTGTGCTAGTATTTTTTTGAAGTTTGTGTTCCTCATATTTTCTTTATAAGTTGATTTTCCCTTGTCCTCATCCCATTTTGCTTTTATCCCTTCTGTTGGAGGTGATAATGGTCTGTATATAGTTGATGATATTTGTTTCTTATGAAAATATCTGTGCAACAGCTTGAACAATTACCATTTTAAACGGCATGTAAATATAATTGTATTAATTCGTTATCTGTTGTTATTATTTTAATTTATGCTTTCTTTTTTAATTGTTCAATTTTTTTACTAGCTTAAGCCAGTTCATGGATGTAGCATGTTCCAGATCTAGTGCTAACATTCATGCACATATTTTATTTGATTCTGCTATTTCAAGTGTATAGCAACAGGTGCTCTATATCTAATTTAGCAATATTATTTGAAGCAAATGTCATGATTAATCACATCAAAAGCAACATAGTTTTGTTAGTCAGTGTATGGCAGGTAGGGGTTTTGATGCTTTAACATCTTATGATAAATAAATGGGCAAAGATCAGGTGATTTGTGTTTGACCAGATTACTGAATTTTTTGTGAACACTCAAAATATGAGGGAAATAGATTTGGAGAATGTTTTATGCATTCATGGATTTCTTTAAGTTAAAGTATATAAAGTATGAAAACCTGTGCTTTCCTTTTGATTTAGTTATGATTGAGGATTTCCTGTGAAGTGTACACAATTCTGCTTTCGACTTAAAAAGTACTTGATTTTTCATTCATTTTCTGGAAATTATGCAGACAACATTACGGCAGTTCAAGAAGTCAGAAATGTCTGTAGTGAGACAACATGAGGAGTTTATATGGCTTCATGACCGCTTTGTGGAGGATGAGAACTATGCTGGCATTATTGTAAGTATATAATTGGAATTTCTCTATCTGTGCTTGTCTGTTTTGTGTGTGTGCATGGACTTGTTTACCAGTGATGGAGATCACGTACAATCGTACGTGTTTCACGTACTGAGTTGGGAAATCACTAAACGAAAATGTAATGAAAGGGTATGAACACGCACAAAGTCAGTACCAAAGAGGTATGAAAACGTAAAGCTAAGTTGCTGGGAGGTATCATCAGGAAAAACTATTTCGGTCGTGCGTACAGCTTACGCTCGATTTGGATCGTGTGCCTGTGCGTCCTGCGTGACCGCCTACCACCTTCTCTCCCCCTCCTATTCATTCTGTCGCTTCCGAGAAACAGCCAATAATATGCACAATAATATTCACTATTTTTTCTCGACGCTTTTGATTGGCTATATAAGACTGACAACAACCCAACATTAAACATGGCCGACAAGCAGCGATCTGAGGGGAAGCCGAAGAAAAGGAAAAATAAAGCAGACAAAACTAATTGCTCCACAACATTAAAACAAGATGAAGGAAAAGAAAAACAAACTTTTTTGTCGGCCTTTGGCTTTGAGTGCTCGGTAAAAGAAGAAAAAGGTGAGCCGCAATCGGGCCCGGCTGAAGAAACTCAAACTGATGAAAAGACTTTCCACATTAAAAAAAGTGTTTATTACGTATGTTGGTGTACCCCTAAAAAGCTGAAAGGGGGTATAAAAATCCCCTTATGTTTGCAATGAGGGTATGAAAACTCCCACATGTTTAGGTTGAGGGTATAAATACCCCTAGCTTAAAAACTTTCTCCATCACTGTTTACACTGCATTATTTGGACAAACTAGTGAACATTTACATACCTTGTTTTGACAGCCCTTGTTGTTTTGATCTTAAACCAATGATCCGTTAGGGTTAGCGCTGTGTCAGGGTTTGGGTTAGTGTTAAAACACTTAAAAGTACTTCAGAAAGGGGACAAAATATGGCTCATTGTCACCACAACAAATGTGGCGTTTCATAAAAGTCATAATACCATGAAAACAAGTTTGTGTGTGTGTGTCTCCCTCTGTCTTCTCTATCTTCTGTCTGTCTTCTTTCTTCTCTCTCTCTCTCCTCATCCTCCAGAGAGAGAATGGTCATTGCTTGGTTTGAAGTCTCTTACTGTACAACAACATGATAAGAACTTAAAATGTGGGGGGTTTTGGTGTTTTTTTTTTGTTTGCATTGTCCTTATCTGTTTTTGATATCGTATTAACTGTTTGAATTGACTCATTTACAGATACCCCCAGCTCCACCACGTCCAGATTTTGATGCATCACGAGAGAAGCTGCAGCGTCTGGGTGAAGGGGAAGGGACTATGACAAAAGAGGAATTTTCAAAGATGAAACAGGAACTTGAAGCGTAAGTCTTCATAGTTTGGTTTTTTTCATAGAGAGTTAAATTGTCATACACAAGATACAAGATGCATTTTGATTTTCCCACATGATGTACATTATGCAATTAGAGCACAGTTCTCGGATATGTTTTGTTGACTCAAAAACTGGAATGCTTGATTTATTACCATGTCTATATTAGCTTTTACCCATGCAGGGTTTTGTTTGGTGCTCTGTTCTTTCTGTCAATATCAAGAGCCTGAACAGAAATCTTGCAAATTTGTGTGATCAATCCATTCCTTTTGGTTTGATTTCAACTGTCTTATGTCAGATTTTCTTCAATGTAATTGCCTTCTATAAATGGGAAGAGAATGAACGTTTCACAATAAATTTTCTAGTTTTGCTATTGTTAAATTAGGTCAAGTGGGTCCTAATGTTGGTATGAAGTTGTCAAGTGCTGAAACTGAAATCTTGTGAACTTGTGTTATTAACAGTTTATTTACGGTTGAATAGTGTGATTCTCATGACAAGTATAAAACTTGAGAGGTTAATGGTTATTATGAAGTGTGAAATTTAATAAATATAGGGAGTATTTAGCCACATTCAAGAAGACAGTGGCCATGCATGAGGTGTTCCTGCAGAGGATTGCTGCCCACCCCGTCCTACGAGTTGACATCAATTTTGAGGTCTTCCTCTCGCATGAAGAGGATGTGAGTAAACAAATTTCTCTGTACGTATGAATGTTTTGCTTATTGAGGGTATTATGTTGAGTACCCGTCTTGGTGTTTTGCTGATTTTGTCTGTTTGTTATGAACAAGAAGATGGGAAAACTGTCTGCCCTCTTTCCATTTGTGCTTATTGTAACCTTTGTTTCCATTTTTGAGACAGCTGATTTGGGATCTAGAAGACACAAATCCAATAGAAATTAATTGTATAAATAAGTTTTACAGCAGAGTTATCTAAAAGACAGAAGCAAAGTGAATTGTATGTATGCGTGTGTGTGTGTATATGTATATTAAGCAGGTGTTATCAGAGTTACCCCCCTTTTTTTAAAAAAAAAGACTGAGGGCATTATAGAAGAAAACAACACTTTTCTCAGCCAAAAAAAATACTGCTACTTACTTGTAGCTTTCGGTAATTCTTTGACCACCTTATTCAGCAAACTGGAAGAATACAGTGCCCAAAATGTTAAGAAAATTTCCGGGTATTACAGACTGTTAGACGGTTGGTAATTGTGATACCCTCTGTCCTAGGGCATGTGGTCATCTTTGAAATGTAAGCCTATTGTTTGTTGTACATGGTGATGTTCTAATTTTCCTTTCTTTTAATCATGAAGTCTTGACTAAATGGCTTTTTTGTCTAGTCTGCCTAAGAAACTGTAATTGATGGAGATCATTTCCATGAAATTTCAACACGCTTTGTGTGCTTGTGTTGCAGCTGAATGTGAGGATGAAGAACAAGAAGGAAAAGATCAACTCCATCTTTAGTCGAGTGGCCAAATCTGTTGATGAGACCCTGCTTTCCGGGCAGAAAGTAGGTATAGCAATCAAAACCTGAGCTTTTTGATAGGATGTAAAACAAAACAGTGGATCCCCCCCCCCCCCCCCCCCCCAGTGGGGATACCGGAGAAACTTTTAGGATAAATAGTTCCCCCACCTTTTGAAAGTTTAACGCTTTAACTCTTTTACTAATAAATAATTTGATAATCACATACTGTTCTACACCAAGTTGAAAAAGAATAATGTACAGTATGCACCAGTTGACTTTAAAAAAATCATTTAAAAAACCCAAATGTTGATGGATTTGCCTGAAATTGTGTGTGCTTGTGTAGAATTGAATAAGGTACAAGGAAAGTTTGAAATAAAGTGTCCAGTTTACTTTGGTAGTATTGGTGGTGGTAATGGTGATGTTGTGGCTGTTGCTGTTGATGTTGATATTCAACTTTATTTTGTAAGTCACTGATAGCCTGATGCACTTTGTGATCTTCTTTGATACTTCTTAGCTTAGATTCTAACACTTCTTCGACAGTAAGCCCCCTCAAAAGCTTTGTCATTACTGGCGCAATTATTTAGCAACTCTCTCCAAAAATCCTGTTCATCACTCATCGTGAAAAAGTAAAGATTTCCTTGCTAAAAAGAGTAAACAAAGTATGTTGTAGATCGACCGGCTTTCTGTGACCAACTGAGCATGTCCAGGCATCTAAAAGGATATGAACTAATGCTCTAAAAATAGCCTGCACTGAGCCACAATATAGAGCGTGTAGCAAGGCAACGTTACACGGAGTAGTAGCATTCAGCAGGTATGACTGCCGACAGCACCAGAAGAGTTAAATTTCTTCTTTCCTGTCACTTTTTATATTTCTGCCTTTTCTTTTATGTAGTTCCGATTCAGCTCTTTGCAGTCCTATAAACAATGACTAACTAACTTCGTTTTTCTTTTCGGTCGCCTATAGCACTCACTCTTTTAGTATGTCAATCACCTGTATTTTTCTATCAATTCCTTTCCACTGTTTTCCTCAGCATTTTTATTATATTCTGGTTGACCAGACTGTATTGACTAGGTAGTGAAATTGTACACATCGGGATGATCTTTGGGTCTTTCAGGGGGTATTTGCAGAATCTTAATTTTTTGACTTGCTTGCATAGCAACCACCCAAAAAAAAAAAAAATTGTTCTTTGCAAATCTGTGCAAAAAGAGTCTTAAATAGTTCAAAAATGACATTTTAGAAAAATTGTCCCTCTGTCCTCCTTCTGGCGTGCATCTGTGCAACACTTGCAAATGGTTTTAATATCTCGGAATCTATTTCAACTATCGCAATCAAACTTGGTAAGATGGTGTATATCCGTGAGACCTGATAAATGATCAGTGATTGAATGACAATGTCACAGGGTTAACAAATGTTAGTCAAAATTTGGATTTGGAGCCAGAGGTCAATGTCATCTCAAGGTCAAGAGCATAGAAAGATCAGAGTCGGTATTATTTTGCATTTTAATGCTACCATTTCATTTTGTTATTTCATGGGCACTCATTTTCATGTTAAATATTGCAAGTTCCGTAAGGAGCATGTGGATTATATGGGCTGTGCCCTTCTAGTTTTTGTATGCATTTTGAGTTAGGAATATTTGGTATATATTTTTTATGCTTTTTTGTAATCTGGGGGTGACAAATTAAGTGAAATTGCTGAAGCCCTCAGCATTTCCTTGAGGTGTGGTAGGGTAGTCATTGTGAATTTATATTTGTATGTGTGTTTTTGGTGGATCAAATATGTGTTTCTGATCTTATGAGATTAGAACCGGTTCGTGTGCATTTTACAGCTATGACCCCTGAAAGTTCCCTGGACCATATAAGCAAGAAAATTCACATTCAAATGCACTGTTCTTATGTTACACATTTGGGAGGGCCACAGATATACAGAATGGTTTTCTATTGTTGGCAGTTTTAATTGGTGATCCTAATGCTAGATATATTCAGAACCTGCCCCATAGATAGGGCTTGCCATTCTATGGTGGAGCTGAGAGCTTTGATTAACTATGACTTTAAAGTTGTGGAATACATTGTGATGTTGCTTTGATGACTAATAAGATAAGATAAAACAACTTTATTATCTCTTTCAAGAAATTACATTGTAATGTCAACACATACATATATCACAATAACAATGCCAATAACTTACAGTAAGAATAAAACTCTTCAGCTGTTACAAATACAATTGTATATAACACTACTTGCTGACTCTCAGGTATAAACACACTCATCCGTAACTTACATTAAAAATTCATTTTAAAGTGTGTAAGTATCATATATAAACATAAACACATACACTCACAGATAGCTGGTTATAATATAAAACTTAAAATAGGCATAAATCAAGTATATGAATAAGACATTTTGTGATCAAAGCATTGAGTTTATATATATTACAAATCAAGCTTATTCTCAATGAGCATTCTGATCCCTACAGAATAATAATATATCATATTATATCACAATTTATAATATGATGCAGTCTGAAGAAATTGTTGTTTTTGCAGGACGTAGACGAGTTCTTTGAGGCAGAAAAGGTCTTCTTGATTGAGTACCACAAGAAGATCAAGGATGCCACCGCTAACTCTGACCGGATGACCAAAGCACACAAAAGTGAGTTAAAGTGTAGCTATTGGGTAGTCACGACTCATGGGTAATTCCGGAGATTTCCGGAAACTTTTCGCTTTTTCCCGCTCGACATAAGTGACATCACAAAAGGACCAATCTTTGTTTACCATGCTTCGTCGATTTCAATTTGCTCAAGCCTAATTCAGTAATTGTAACTTGTATTTTTCTTCATCCACATTTATTTAGTCATAATAAATGTCTTGAAATGTTATTACTATTCATGTTTCATTTGCATTAATTATTATAAATAATAATAATAAAAATAATAATAATAATTTTATTGTTTTGGTGATGTACATTTCAAGTTTCATATTTTTTGACAGATCTGTTAAATTGAACATGGTCAGTACAATAGGACACGAAATGCCTAATGGATTTAACAAAAATAAGCAGAATAAAAACTGTATTTCCACTAAATGCAGAATCATGTTTAGAAGGTATTTAGAAGGTATTATTATTATGCACCCATAAAAACAGAAAACTAAGACTGAATACCAATTCTCTGCACTTAAAATTTGGTTTAGGTCTACAATACAGTCCTACGTAAAAAGTATTTTTTTTTAAGTTACAGTAATTTACTCAATAGTGCTACTATTAGTAGTGCTGCCGTATGCCTAATTGAAGTAATTGTGGAAACTGCTGGCACTGCTAATGCTATCTGATGAGTGATCTCTGATTTACCCTATCTCCACCACCCCAAACCTCCCGCACACAATTTTCACTGTTGTGTATCTAAACTATTTAGAGTATGATGATATCATTAACCTCTCTCGCAAGGTTTAGCTTCATAAGAAGAATGGAACTTCTTTTTCTCTTTCTTGTTGTTGTGGCATCACTGCTAGGGTGAGGGTCGACTGCTGGTGTAGGCCTACTCTGTACTGATAGTTGTGCCAGCATGATAGTTGGTATGGCTCCAGGTTTGAGAAGGAGCATTTTCGCGAATTTCATTCGAAATTCAAGAAGATTGGTAAAATCGTCTTCTTTGAAGTGTGAGGAGCACACAACAGTGTGTGCATTTCCATTGGAGAAATCTTTCCGCGTACTAACAACAAAATGGTTCCAAGGTGCCCATAACGAAGTATCTTTCGGGTAATGATGCAGCGACGTTTCTGGGCATGATCTATTGCTGCATCCACCAACAACACACATTTGACCTGGCATTTTTTAAATAGTGCATATGCTATCCTTTACAAATTAACTATAATAATAAATAAAATCTACATTTAATCAGTAAATACGCTAAATTGCACTCCGCCAAATCCCAAACCTACACAACACACTAGACACTACCAACAAAGATGATCATCACAAAAGTGACCAAACCGGTCACTTTTGTGATGTCACTTTCCGAAACCAGCCGAAGAATTTTTTTGGGGGGAAGTCGATTTTTTGGAAGTATATATCAAACAATCTACTCAACGGCAAAATAATCCAAGCACATTTTCGAACTCCTCATAGTTTTTTAGTTAGTATAGTACATTATAAGTCACTAAATAGTCCTATTTCGTGATTTGACAAAATGTAGGTCAGCACCCAATAGCTACACTTTAAGCACCCTTTATCAGAAAAAATGTTGACAAAACTGTTCAGACCATGTAAAAACTACATTGTAGAAATAATACAGAAAACTTTTAAATAGTTGTCATGCATAGTCTGTTGACCCAATGAAACATTTGAATTGATGTTACAAAAGTTGGTTCTTCTGTTGTGTTGTTTTAGAAGATATTTAAACCTGTACAGTGGCTCTTGGGATTTTTTAAATAAAAAGATCATTGTTAGTTGTACACAGAACTGTTAAATATAGACTATAAACTTCTGTTTGTAAAAAAAGATTTAAAAAACCACCACAACTAATAATTCCAATCAGAAGAATGTAAAATTTCTAAGATACAGATGAAGATTTACATTAGGCAGTGAGAGTCTCTAATACATGTAGTGTCATGATACTGAGATTGATTTTAATATTAATTACTTAAATTGTGTGCAGATATTTAAAATATTGTATATTATGTGTTAAAATGTGTTGTTGTTTATGCTTGCAGGTGTTGCGGACTCCTACATTCAGATATCTACAGGGTTGGTTACACTGGCCACCATTGAAAACACAGAACTTGACAAGTGGGTGCTTTAATATCCAATTGTTACACAGCAAATATCGATTTAGCCCCAATGCTTGAATCTGTTTAACAAAAATTCATATCCACTCAGCACATTCACTCAGTAACAAGGCAAGAGTCATCATTAATTTTTTAAAAAATCCAACTTTATTCAGCAAAGATGTTAACAGCATCAACAACTGCAATCAAAAACTTTTTCTAAAATCTGCATAAATATGAGCAGAGGCTCTCTACAATGTAGAAAAACAGAAAATATCCTAGAATGACTCAATCAGTAACCAATCAAATCAGATTAAAACTCGTCACAGGAAATACTTGCATCATGGAATGTTCTACAGAGTTCAACTAGTTGAATATTCAATACATGATAGCTCTAGAATCTTCCATCGGTGGTAAACAAACCATTCCAGAACGTTCTCGGTATTGCTACAAGAATATTGACCACCGAAAACACATGTCAAGCCTTTCTAGTAATAGCTTAGAACCAATTCAGAGGTAAAGAAACACTATCATTGCATGCCTTGTGCTTAAACATAATATTTGTAATTATCGTGGGCGTCTCAATCATAGCACCCATTTATATCCTAAATGAAAACATAACCCGAAAAGGAGAAGAAAAAGAGAGGACAATTTATGTCTCATGAATTTTGTTTTCTCAATTCTGTATTTGAAAGTAATTTTAGTCCCAGTTGTTAAAAACAGCATTATATTTTGCAGTCATGCTAAGTTTGACTCTTTATTCTGTTACTTGTTTTTCTTCTCTTGCGCTAGTTATATTTGCTTTCACATTTGACTGATATAATTCTGTTTGATTTATTTCCCAGAATTTTCACAAGAGTAGCTGAAGCTTTTGAGAAAACCAGGGTAAGGACTTCAATTTTGTAATAATAACAAAACACTACCCTTTTTGAACAACCACATTGTCACTTGAGACTGAGAGATGCCTACTTCTATAATTACAAAAGAAGTGGTGGTGATAATAATGGTGATGGTATTTTGTTTTGATACTTTTCACTCATTATAAAGTGACAAAATGTGAATCATGATTAGTTTTATGTCATCCTCTTTCATTTATATGTTGCTTTTGTTGACATTTCCTGTAGAAACTAGAAGGTCGTGTTGCATCTGATGAGGATCTGAAACTGAGTGACACACTACGATACTACATGCGTGACTCCCAAGCAGCCAAAGACCTTCTATACAGGCGAACACGCTCCTTGGCCGACTATGAAAATGCCAACAAAGCCCTAGAAAAGGCACGCACAAAGAACAAAGATGTCCCTCAGGTTAGAAGAATGTTCTATACTGTATGTATGCAAGTGAATCACAATCAATCTGTTGTCTGGGGCAGTAGAAGGTGCATATCATGTGGGCACCTTGGGTGGCTTGAGTTAGATCCTAATTTCAGGCAAGCACCTTGAGCAGCTCTTTGTACTGTTATAGCGCTATATTAGAACAATTCATAATAATGTTCAGTTCAGTTCTACGATTTTTCACATTGAAACAATTGTGATTTTTATTTTATTGCACTAGCCCTGCGGTAACGTTTTTCACAAGTCTGGCAATTTTTTATTAAGTATCATTTGGTATTATCAGAGCTGCTGAGGACAGAGAAAGATGGAGTATGCTGGTTAAACGATCATCTGTGGTGCCCCTACGAACTCCGGGTTACAGGACAGAATAGGATAGGATCATTTGGCTTGTGAGGAGTCGTGACTCATACATAGTACAGCAACCTTTCACTCTATTGGCCAAGTTTGACCACTTTGAAAGTTTGAAATATATAGAGTGAATCCTTATGTGAAGTTTTTGTTCATAAAACTTTGATTGCAAACTTTAGAATTAAATTCAGCAACTTCTCAGCTCCATCCTTCTTTGCATTTGCTGATCAGAAATTAAAAGCAATTTATATTTCTCTTACAGGCGGAGAAGAATCAGGAAGAATGCTGCAAAAAGTTTGAAAAGATCTCCCAAGTTGCCAAGAAAGGTAATGCAGAAATTTGCTGTTTTAATTCTAGAATGTAACAAGATGGTAAGCCATTCACACACATAGCCCCCCAAAGTAAGCATTTTGAAATGTGTTGATTTTTTTAATGTTGTTTGACTCGGCCTTATCCCAGCCATGCAAAAGGAAAACATGGAATGATAGGCCACTTAAACTATCTGCAAGCAAGAAATTATCAAATTGGCTCAACTAATTTTTAGATACAGTGCAAAACGTGTTTAGAAAATGGTGAAGCACAAGTACAATTCATCTAACAACTTGCTTAGTTAGCAGTAGGTAAAGTATCTGCAAAGTACAAATTTAATTTTGTTTCAGTTATTCTTGATAGGCAAATTATGCTTTTTGAGCAAAAAAAAAGTGAAATTTGGATTGACACACCGATCGACTGACAAGGGGACTGCAATTGAAGGATGGAACATGATTTGAAGTACATGTATACCTCAAACAACTTGTACTGCCCTTTCCAGTCTGCCTACCGTTGCGGCCGCTGTTCTGAAACTGCTCTTCTGCATATCACCAGCAAACTCCTTTCAGCCAGTTTCTGGAAAACTCTTTCCTGACCCTTCTTGAGGGCAAAGATGTTCCTCTCAGCCGTTTATGCTCCTATCTCACTGCTCGCTTTCAAACTGTCTCTGTCATCAACAACCTTTCTGCTCCACCAAAGCTTACATGTAGCATACCACAAGGCTCAGTTCTAGGACCCATACTTTTTACTCTGTACACATCCCCACTGTCTCAGATCATTCATGAACATAGTGTTGACCATCACTTCTATGCCGATGACACCCAGTTTAGCAACAATGACACTCTGGAAAATCTCCCCTCCATTCTGAAAACCTCATCCGACTGCTTCTCAGACATCCAAAATTGGATGACAGCAAGCAAATGACAACTCAATGCAGACAAAACAGAAGTCATGCTCATTGGCACTAATCATAAACTGTCCTCCACCCTTACTGACACATTAGTTTTAGGTCATAACACCATCCCTCTTTCACCTACTGCAAGGAACCTGGATGTAATCCTGGAGAATACCCTTGATATCTCAGATTTTATCCGCAAAACATGTCAAGCTTGCCACTACCAACTCTGCTGCATTAAACTTAACCGTAAATACCTGACAATTGACGCAGCTTCTAAACTTATGAAGTCTTTCATTCTCTCTTGATTTAACTATTGCAACTCTCTTCTTTCTGGTCTGCATGATTCTTCCACCATCTGCAATGTGTTCAAAACGCTGCCACTCGCCTCATTCTCAAACAGAAACAACCCCCGTTGGGATGGCGGGGGTTTCAGTATAAATAGTATCTCCACTTTCTGGAAATGTAGTGCTTTAAATTCCCACTGTCGCTGTCTTTCTCATTTGCTCTTTCTCATTCCTGATCTGTTCTATCAATCTGCTATACTATCTTCTTCTTCGCTAGACCAGTCACCTACCTTTTTTCTTGAAAACTCTTCCGGGACAAGACTCCTTGTTTGTGTATGAGGTCTGTTGGATCAGCTTGGGAATATTGGACGCTTTCTGCCAGGTGGTCACTAGGGCTTCCTATGATGTTATTATTTAGCAATGTAGGCATTTTATATGTATGTGTTTTGTTGATAATTTATAATGATGTTTGTATTCTATTTTGTTTTTGTAAACGGGGGTTCGATAAATTAGAGTACAGCCTCAGCGTCCCCTGCGTGGGATGTCTTTATTGTAAAGTGACTGGCTGGTGGAGAGCTTTCAGTTTTACCACTAGGGTTATTTCAGCAGATCTTTTATGCGGATCAGAGGTTGTCCGTTCCTGATTTGGCTCGGAAGAGTCCGCTGGACCTAAAGCAATAATCATGTAATGTAATGTAAACAGAAACAATCTGACCACATCACTACACTTCTTCGCTCACTCTACTGGCTTCCCATACCGCAAAGAATTCTTTACAAAATCTATCTTTCCTGTTATAAGTTTCTCCATGGCACTGCTCCTTCGGACCTTGCTGATAGTGTTCAACGCTGCACTTTCTCTTGCAACTTGCGCTCTTGATCCAACACACTCCTTCTCAGGATACCCCGCCACAAATTGTCCGCTGTTGGTTCTATATCTTTTTCTGCATTTGGACGAACTGCCTGGAATTCATTTTCACTTTCTCTCCGCAGCATACCGAATATCAGCACCTTCAAAGCAAACCTCATTTCTTCTCTAAAGTCTTCTTCTGATCTGTTCCGTCTTCAAACTGCTTTGTCCATATTGCCTCACCCTTTTTGTGGGTGCGCAAGTGCCTGTTTGTGTGTGACTGTGTGGGGAATCTCTTTGTTTATTACTGCCTGTCGGCTTTGATTTCACCTGCTGCTAGGCAATTATTTATACGTATTAATGTTTAATGAGTGTGAATGCGTGAGAGAACGCTTTGAACTGTTCCTTACTAGGAAAAGCGCCTTTTAAATATCCTTATTATTTTTGTATTAAAAATTTTTTTATATTCTAAAATTCAACAAAATTTCTTAAGTCGTGTTTGAGATATTGAGCAAAAAATGTTTAGCACAAGAATGATTCCAGTGACCTTTCTGGTAGAGCAAATATGATGCCACAGGAGGCATGCCGCTAACCTAGGTAATGTTCCTATAAAGTTTGGTCAAAATCTGTTCAGTAGTTCTTGAGGTAATGGCTCATTCTGATTCCCTCTAAATATGTCTGGAAATACAAAAATAAGTGGTCAGTTGAAGAAAAGAATTACGTCAAAATGGCACCTGGTTACAGTTGTATTTATATTTCTGTTCTGTGAATGAAAAGAAACTTTATATAATTGCATTGTAATATGGTGAAAGAACTTTAAATTGTTAATTCAAAGGTTGTGTAATTTTACATTTTGTCTGACTAGTGGAGTAAGCAGAAAGGATAAGGCATTTTTCTTTTAACTTTGTCTTGTAAGCCTCATTAATTAGTAATAAAAATTTTAATTCTAAATGATCATATTATAATTAATAGTAAAATAAAATGAAATTCCAAATGATCATATAAATAAAGCATCAGTATTTCAATTTTAAAAAAATAAATAAATAAACAAAACAACTAAAGGAAATGTTTGATTTTTATACTGTACAGAGATCCAGGAGTTCAAATCTCGGCGGATTTCTTACTTCAGGAAGCACATGGTGGAAATGGTCGAGCTGGAACTCAAACATGCAAGGGTATGCGAACTATACCATTATAATGAAGGTGCTATTATAACCTGCTGGCAGTTTCCTATGAAGAAAATAAATCCTCAATTGTTGTTTCCTGTTTAAAATATTTTATTGTTTTCTTTTTAATTGTTCTTACTCTCCTTCTCCTGCACCTCTCATTTGGGCCTCCATTATTTTTGTTCATGTCATCCTTAAAGATTTGTTATTTTAGTGGGGGGGTGTTTCCCTATTAATTAATTAATTGAGAGGATTTTTTTCCCATTCATTTATTGGCTTGCTGTCTTTTTCCAGGCACAGACGCAGCTCCTGAAAAATTGTATCACAGCTCTGCAGGAGGAGTCATAGCTGCCCATCGTCATCCTTGTGCCTTTAATTTCACCATTATCATCGTCACTACAGATTTCATATTTGTCTGGTGGTGAACTACCGGTCCAACTTTCCCCTAACAAGAATTAGGCTTATATGCAACATGTTCCTGCTGTCATGTGTAAAGATTACCATTCTCAGTAACTGTTTCCTTATTTTTAGAGTTTGTTAATGCATTTAAAAACATCTATTTTTGGTTCCTTTTTTAATTTTAATTTTATTTTGTATTTTCTGTATTTAGTACATTGTAAAGATCGAGTTGATATTTTGTTACTTTCTATTCTAGATATTTTAACATTGTCTTGGATATGTATTTTAATAAAAGAACAAAATGATACAAACAGAAAAGTACATTAAATAAACAAGATATGTGTAGTAGTTATAATATCTATCACATTTCAACACTGACCTAATGTTAAATTAATGTCAACTCAAAACTAGTTTTGTGAAAAAGTTCAGCCCTTTCCTTACGGTTGCTAATAATTTTGGATTGCTGCTTCAGTGTATTTTCTCACTGTAAATTTATCATACAAATTTGAGGATTTGCTCGTATTTGCTGTTGTGTTCTTGATAAGTTTCCTTTGAAAGGTCCACCCTCAATTTTTTTTTTTAAAAACATTAGTTCCACTGTAAACGTAGTTTCTGAGATTAAATTTCTTACAAGGATGATAATGATGCTCGATAACTATGATGTTTGATCAAATGTAGATTTATTATATAAATGCTTTAAAAAAATTTTGGTTGCAAACTTTGAACATTGTTGGTTGTCTGAGACAACTTGTTTTGATGGAAATAAATGATGTGATTATGATGATATGATGTTGATTTTAGGAAAAATTATGTTTATATCAATGACAGTAAATATTGATAATGTGCTGGTGTTTGCGAGTTTACATCTTTTTAATATAGTAATGTGTGATATTTCACTGGTGGGATGAAAAGGTTTTTGAGAATGAATGGGAGCATGCTGTATTCGTATGAGATTAAAATGTGTATTGTTTGAGCAAGGGCAAGTTTGTGTTGGCAGTTGCATGTTGTGGTTTTTTCGTGCCCAACCATTTTCTACTTACGTTCTCAAACTTGCATTCTTCAGTGTTCTTGATTTTTGTCTCTCTTGAGTGTGATCAATAACCTTTTTTTTTTTTTTTTTTTTTTTTGAGTAAATTTACGTCCCCGGACACATTAAGCGTATAGGGGACGGGTGAAACACCAATAACCTTTTCCCCTCTTTATTTTTTTTATTTTTTTTTTTTGGAGGAGGGTGGGGTGAGGGGAGGGGAGGGAAAGGAAAGGGGGTGTCTGCCTTTCTTTTGATGTCTACTTAATTGGTGATAATAATAAAAATTAATCATTGTAATCTCACTTTAAAAACTGACTTGGGAGTTGGAAAACTGATTTGTAGTTTGTTTGTTTTTTAATTGTAAAAGAATACTCCCTATGAACTGCAGAAATTTTGAACTATCTTCGCGACATGTCTGATTACAATCTGATTACAATCCATTTGTTCTGAGCATTTTTTTTCTCCGAATATGCTTTAGCTTTCAGCCACCACTTGCAAGAAAGTACTTTTTTTTTCTAACAATCGTTTTAGAAATAACTTTTTCTGGAAAAGCGTTCTCAAATTTTTATTAATTTTCAGCATGCAAATCAAAATGTACTGTAATTTTAAAGAAAATCGACTTGGTTATATTTTGTGCATTGTTTAGTTAGAACTAGCGTGATAAATTTGTCATCTCTGTGCCACAAATGACTGACTATGCTAAAAACAATGTTGAAATTAACAAACTTAGCCAGTAGTTGGTTAATTTAGAAAACAGATTATTTACAAACAAAATTATTTGTTAGATAGCTCTATTAGAATACACATAATTAATTTTGGCCTGAATGTTGTGGTCAACAAAAACCAGATGAATTAGTCTATGAACCAGTGGAATAACAATATGTAACCATTTATAATCTAGCGATTTTGTTTAATTTTGTATCTGAAATTGAAATTTGTTGCTATTTGACCTCAAAGCAGTGACATTAAATTAGCAATTTTTTTGCCTTTGGTATATGTGTTTGGTGTTTGTTGATTATCCTATTTTTCCAATTCATCTTGTTGATATTGATTTCTTATGGCATTGTAAATTCTTTTGGACTTTATATAAAAATAATTTTTTATATGGTTTTTAATTAATTTATTTGTGACCAGGATGTTTTTAATATGTCTCCTTTGGTGGGTGCACCTTGGTTTGTTTCATTATAGCACAGTAACACAGATGATATTTTCTCAATGTCAAATATTATAGCGATTTATTTAATTGTGTGCCACTATTGTTATTAAGCTTTTTCTTTTATATTTTTTCCTTACTTTCAGTTCTGAATGTTTTGTAACAAAGGGTGGTGTTTTAGCTGGTCTCCCAACATGAATGGATTTGTGATACCGATGCTTAAGACTACAAAATTACTTGATGTACAAAATCTATAATGAGTACTTGCCAAGTTTGCAGTGTTGGATACTCTATTTTTTGGCTTGTTTTCCTCTCCCTGCCCTCTACCTCCCATCCTAGTTTTCACAGAGAACAAACATAAGGGGCTTTTATGAGTGCGAGTAGGTGGTGTTAGTGTATATGTATATTTTGTAAGCTCCTGAATATGTAAAGGGATGCTGTTACTTTCATTTCATTTAAATTAGAGTTGGAGTTTGTGAATTGAATTTTGGATAAGAGAGCTTTTGCTGACGATTGTTATAGTACATTCCATTGCCGTAATACATGTCATTGTGGTGTTTGCAGTTACTTCCCCAAATGTCTTTTTATGTGGAGTATTGCGCTATGTCATACTGTGTTATTGTCATCATCATCTTGCAACATCACCACATAACATGCACCGTTTGAGTTTCATAACATCACCTGTAAAATTTCATGTTTTATCATTTTTTTTAATGGTTTTCACTCATGATAAGTTGGTAAACGTGTGCTACTGAGAAAATGTTTGTCTTATTCACAGTTGAACCTCACTCATCTTGTTTCAGAAATTGTATTTGTATGTGGTGTTTTTGGTGGATTCTATATGTGTTTAAAAGATAAACAAGTTTCATGTGAGTGTCAGCAATGGCCGCTAAAGGTTTAATCAATTTTAATCAGATTTCAGCTATTCCCATTATGAAAAAAAACATTTGACAGCCAATTATGCTTAGATGTTGATTGTTTGGTTGTATTATTAACTATTTCCTCATTGAGATTCTTATAGTAAGAATAAAAAAGAGTGAACGAGAAATTTGGGTGGTGGTAGAGGGAGAGAGGGGGCAAATACAAAGAACTGAAAGAAAATAGTTTTTAAAAATCAGTTATTTCGATTGCATCAATTAATCAGCAGTTACACAGGCTTGACTGTTGATGTGTGTTTAAATACTATTAGTAGTGTTGCATCATTAATAACATTTCAGTGTTCGCGTTTCCATTCATCAACAGCAATTTTTAGGGCGGTTTTGTCTACAGTAACAAATGTGTTGCATTAAAATGTGTGTCTCAAAGAGTTTACGACCGATGTTGGTAAATCAACTGTTAAGCTGTATTATATTTTTCAATAAAATTTTGTGCAATGTCATTATGCATATATAGGCATGGTGGTTTTTGTTTTCAATCTCTCTCTTACTAAGCTTGTATGGCTGTCTGCATAATTTGGATGTACCTCCATTGTTATCAGGTACTGAGCATACCAATATAATCCATATAGTGTTCAACATAATTACATCTAATACATGATGCTGAACATGCGCTTTTTTGCTATCTGACTGGATAATCGCTAGAAGACAGAAAGGAATTCGACTTTTATTTTTGACATATAAATCATTGACTACATCCAAGGGTTCATTTGTATAAAACATACCTATGTCAATAGCATATTTATAAGCAAAGCAAAATATGTGTACATCATTTCAGAATCTATTGCTTCATGCTTCTGACCTTTACAACCTCAATCGGAGACCCATCAGTTCTAGCATGTCCCCAGAACAGAGAAGAAAAACAAATCCTCCCAATTCTCCGAGAAGAAGTTGAGGCAGCAGTGCAATCGCTGAAGAAAGGGAAGTGAGCGGGAGTGGACAACATACCCACGGAATTGCTTCAAGCAGGAGAAGAAGCGATGATTGACGCACTCACCATTATCTGTAACAAGATCTGGCAGAGTGGGGAGTGTCCTACACCATGGACCCAGTCGCTTGTGATCACCCTTCCCACCGCACTGTCAGCCTCATCAGCCATCCTAGCAAGGTCCTCCTAAAAATAATACTCAACAGGTTGAAACCCCAAGCTGAACAAACCATAGCTGAAGAACAAGCAGTGTTCATGGCAGGCGAAGTACCACTGAACAGATTTCAACCTCGGAATAATCTGAGAGAAGTACCTACAGCACCAACAACATCTATATCATGTGTTTGTAGACTTCAAGAAAGTGTTTGACCGGGTCTAGCATGCAGTTCTGTGGGCAACCATGAGAGTGTACATCACTAATAATTTTGAAGTCATCAAAAGCCTGTATGACAAGGATACCAATGCAGTCCTCCACAACAGCGCCATCGGGAACTGGTTCAGAACAACAATCTGTGTGCGTAAAGGATGCCTACTCTCTCCAACACTCTTTAACATCTTCCTAGAACGCATCATGTCAGATGCCTTTGCAGATCACATAGGCACAGTCATCACATGGGGTAGAGCAATCCCCAACCTCTGTTGTGTGTATGACATTGATGGATTGACTGGAGAGGAACAAGAACAGCTGGTACAAAGGTTTGGCACCACCTCCAGAGCCTGTGGAATGGAAATAAGTACAGAGAAGACCAAAATGATGACCAACAACACCAATGACATCAACACGCACATCAAAGTTCAAGGCCAATCCCTCAACACAGTGCATAGCTTCAATTATAGGAGCCATTGTATCGTACAATGGGTCCCGACGGGAAGTCCACTCTAGGAATGATGACCAACAACACCAATGACATCAACACGGACATCAAAGTTCAAGGCCAATCCCTCAACACAGTGCATAGCTTCAATTATAGGAGCCATTGTGTTGTACAATGGGTCCCGACGGGAAGTCCTCTCTAGGATCGCACAAACAACTGCTGCCCTGAAAAGGTTGAAGCCCATTTGGAAAGACAGGACCAATTTAACAGTCTACATTCCAAGGTAAGGCTGCTACACTCCCTTGTCATCTCCATCTTCCTATGCGCTTGTGAATCATGGATCCTCACAGCAGACCTGCAACGCAGAATACAAAGCTTGGAGATGAGGTGCTACAGAAGACTTCTGGGCATTTCCTATACTCTGCACATCACCAAAGATGAAGTCCGACATACCATCACACAAGTCATCGGACAACATAAGAAACAGAAACTCTGATGGTATGGCCACATCACCAGAGCATCAGGCCTTGCAAAGACCATCCTGCAAGGCATGGTGAAAGGAGGTAGAAGAAGAGGGAGACAGAAAAAGTGGGAGGACATTCGAGAATGGGCTGGCTTGACACTGAGCGAAGCTATGAAGTTTGCAGATGACAGAGAAAGATGGAGATTGGAGTAGGCCTACTCTGGTTAAACGATCATCTGTGGTGCCCCAACGACCTTCGAGTTACGGGAGAGGATAGGAATTTGGGAACCAGTATCAAACCTCTTTCAACCCAATGAGTCCTCACACAGGTAATTCTTAGGTTACATATTTTATATTAATATATTTCATATTAGTTGAATATATTACATGTATTTGTATTTGTTTTATATTGGTAGATACTTATTAAGTTATTATTATTATTAATTTATTGTTTGTTTTTATTTTAAATAGTTTTGTTTAGAGTGTCCAGGAAAAAAGTTTGAGATTATATCTACATTTAATATTTATCGATTGTCTAGTAATTACCTCATGAATACACATTAGAGCGTTTTAAAAATAATTACATTCAGAAAGAGGTAAATCTGTGTCGATGAAGCAAAATTGATCTCCCTTAGACTTCCGGTCTCATTTCCGGTGAAATTAAGGCTACGGTACTTCAGACGCATTAAAGTTGTGTACTAGTGTTTTCTCACTAAGATTTCTTACAACACAGTCATGATTGCCTTCAGTATTCCCGATAAAAGCAGAACTTGGTTTGCTGCGGATGTTGAAGAATATCTGGTAAGTTTTTACTTCAATTGGAACAATTTTGACCACTTTATTATGCACTAATCATAATGCCATGCCCATGGTTGATGGGTAATTTACTCACTCAGTATATAATATTATAATGGACAAGATTTGGTTGATCTAAGTCTAAGCCTCGCTGCTTACTAAATGTCCCATCTTTGCAAGGCTTTCACGTTGACTGTTACGCGCCATTCTGATAAAATATGCGCCAATGGCGCGGGCGCTCCAACAATCTGAAGTACTGTAAGTGTAACTTTTTTTTCAAAATGTGTGTGTCTAGAATTGTCAATCGTGGCGAGATATTTCATTAAAGCAACATCCAGAACAAATGGAAAGGCAATTTGCACTTTTTTGTTACCTGTTCATACAAAAAAAAAAAAACTTTTTTCCCCCCAAAACATAGCTAAACATTTTCCAGACCCAGTATTTCCTGGACAGTACAATCCAGGAAATTCACACTTTTCTGCTATCCTATGCACCAACGGGAATCCCCTCAAAGAAACATACTTCCAGTTTCTTTCTCCGCGTGTTTTAGTGAGTTATTTCCAAATATTCAAGAATAATAACATGTGTCACTGGCCACCAGTATCGTACCCTCACATTTTTTTATTTTTTTTTTGCTGCAGTTTATTATCCCTTTCTATTGCCAGTGGCGCGCCTAAACCCTACCTACCTAACATTATTTGTGAATTTTTGAAAAATATTCGGAAAAACATAACACATAACGCCCAGATGCTGGCTCGAACCTACACCTGTCAGGCGCCATTGGTTTCTGGCTTGTGGACAAGGCAAGTTAGTCCCGCCTTAGCCCACTTGGCCACAACGCTCGCCTAACATAGACAACTACTTCGTGTTTTGTGAAGGTTGCGACGGCGAAGCTATGGCAAACTACAAGAGTCTTCAGGTCCTGTTTCACTTTCTGTCGATGATCGACGCACCTTTGAAGTCGCCGCAAATACAGGCCTCTACGATTGTTTTTTGCATCCTTTCACTGAGCATGTACTTCCTCCACCGTTTTTATACTTATCCCACTAGTTTTCTGGCTCTAACAATCGTCGTTTTCAGCAATTTGCCATATTTAAAAGTCACGCATCAAGCTTTGATAAAAGCAAAACAAGCCAGACCGGAACTTGGTTTCATTCTAACCTCGTTTTAATTTATAATGGCGATACCCACGAGTTTTTATGAGAGGTGCCGGAAAGTTGTGAATACAACAAAATGGCCTTAAAAAGTGCCTTTTTTTCCCTTCGGGGGGCTTTACCCCCCTGAACCCCCACTGCCCCCCAGGGCTTTGCCCCTGGACCCCACAGGGGCCTAGGCGGCCCCTAGACCCCAGCCCAACTTCAGAGATTTTTTTTCAAAGTTGTTCTCCACTCTTGTAAATGTATACAGTCAAGCTGTATTATATCGCCATCATCTGAAGTAGTGAAGACCCATAAACTTTCATGTCATCTGCACAAATTTGGCAAGTACTGCCTACGATATCTGGCAAATCAATAATAAAAATTGTAAACAACATTGGACCAAGTACCCTTCCTTGAGGTATACTACTCGATCTTCATTTTGTGAAAAAAATGCCTTTCCAACTTTAACTCGTTGTGTTCTATCCATGAAAAAACTCTTAATCCACATAATAAAATTTTCAGTAATTCCATAACTTTTTAAACTTTACAAATAATTGCTAATGAGGGACCGATTCAATCACTTTACAAAATTCTAGGTGTAAAATCTGCCCTTACCTGAAGCAGCTGGGTCATACAAGATATATGCTGATGGAAACCATGCTGACAATCTGAATAAAGGCTGTGTTACTAGACATAAAATCAACAGTGGCACTGGCATCCCGAATAAGAGATTCCAGTACCTTACAAGTAACACATGTCAGACTGACTGGGCGTTAGTTTTAACCTGAATCACTTCTGGTACCTTTTTAAAAAAATTGTGGTTACATCCGCATTATAACAATCTATTGAGAGAACACAAGTTTTCCTTAATTGATTTGTTTAAAAAGAATATTATATGGCAGAGATAATTCTGTATGTAATTCCTTTAGAACGTGTGATGGTAAACCAATCATACGTCTTGTTAGGATTTTCTTCAACATCTTTTGTTGTTATCTATATATATATATAAGGATAACACCTTTGCTTTACTTCTCTCGGCAGTTTGTGCATTGGGCATATCATCTAAACTTTCCTTTATACATACGCTTTTAGAGTGTTTGCTTTATCTACGTCTGATACTGCCAGATCACCATCTGTCCGTCCACCATCTGTCTGTCAGAACGTCTGTCTGTGCAAAGGTGCAAAACTTTAAAGTGGCTACATACTCAAAACCTATTTCAATTATCATAACCAAACTTTTAAAGATTCAATAAGATGGTATATACCCATGAGACCTCACAAAGGATCAGTGAATTAATAATTTCATGTCAAGGTCAAAAAGTCATTAAATTTTAGTTTTTAAAAAGACCATTTTAAACAATTTTTTAAGGTTATTAATATGGAACTTAAGATTCTTTGATCATGTATGATAGATATCAATGAGACACACATACTCAGTACTGTACAAATTTGATCAACCTCACTCCTAGGTCAAGGTTACTGGAGCTGTCCAAATTTGACAAGCATGGTACTTTGATGTGACCTTTGTAAAGGTAAAAAGGTAAAGGTAGTCCCATAGCCTTGTGGCCGTAGGGGAGCGTGATTTTGGAGGTCACACTTATCTTGGGCCAGCGTAATGAGGGTGATGCCCATCTCTCTCCCTCGCTGCTTTACCTTCCCCACCCTCAAGAGGGAAGCAAAGAAAGTACAGCTACGCAAAGAAGGTTCATCTCGGCGAGTGCCTATATAAAGTTACAAAACGTAGCCACTCGTAGCGCCCCCCAGCGATTCTCGTGATAAATGATTCCAAGGGCGATAATTTGTTCTTAGCGCTATGTAAACAAACCGCTTCAGTAGATTATGTTCCGGACACTCGCTTGCTTAAATTAACAAGCGATTCTGCTTTTTTTTTTTGAAAGTAAGTTAATAAGTGTCTGATTTTAATAATGTAAATACAGCTTGCCAACAAGTTGCTTGAATTATGCATTCAGCCGATTAAATTACCGTACCAATGCTGATGATTCAGTAGGCCTGTACTCGGCCTGTACTCATCCTAGATCCGTCAAAAATCAAACCCAAAAGTAAGCTTGAATACCGGTAATAGCTTTTCTGAACATTGCTTGATTTAGCATTTCCAGTTAATAACTGTGTTCCAATCTACTGTTTATCTCATTTACACTGCACTTCTGATTTTAATCGCTGCTAACCTACTGTTAGGCTCTCATCTTAAAATTATATTTACTGCTTTCGTTTCGATCAACTGTGTAAATAAGCCTATAAATTATTAGGCCTACTGTTTATCATCATCATTTTCATCATCATCATCATCATCATCATTATGGTTTAATATAGGCTATCTCTATAATAGAACTGTAGTTGCAAAAGGAAATTTGATAGGTTAAGATAGACTAAAGAAAAAGAACAGACATGTGTGTGTATGTGTATATGTATATATTGCACAATGTTAATATTCTTCTGCCAAATTTAACTCTGAAATTTACTCGCACAGCTTATATAAGCATGCTTGTTGCTTGTCCCTGCTGCTTGTGATGTATATATTTTATATGTATTCTGAAGAAATAAATAATATATAAACCAACAGACATCAAGACTATAGAAGTAGAGAAATAAAGCAATGCAACAAGAAGAGTGAACAGTGAAGCTTTTAAAGAAAACACATTTAACGTTTAAAAGCATTATTTTTTTTTGCATGAATCATTACATTGGAAATTGCACCTAGATAAGACCAAAAAGTGCAACAATAAAAATAGTCAAATAAGAAATATTTGTAGTCATTTATAATATTAGATCTGTACATTGCAGCAGGCTGCATCAATTATGTTACTTTATTGTTAAACCATCATGCATTTATAAAAGCTGAAAAAAATAGCTTCAAACATTTGTGTTTCTTTTTCTGACATTTAATATGAATATTATAGCAACAAAAAGCAACAATGATGACTCTCTCTCTCTCTCTCTCTCTCTCTCTCTCTCTCTCTCTCTCTCTCTCTCTCTCTCTCTCTCTCTCATATAAAGGAAACTTCAGCAATTATCATTTTTTGTAAAGTACTGTCATCTCAATAAATGTATGTTTAAAATAATGAAAAGGGTAAGAATGTTAGGTTTTTATAATTAAATCTGTTGTTTACTTTTTGTTTAGCAAGATTAAGACATACCTACAAAGAAACAGAAGTTTTGCAAGACAAAACAAATACAATTAACCCTTTTCCTGTCTGCTTAAACCAAATGTAATGGAAAGGGAATACAGTCACACAGAAAATGGTATTTTACATTTGAAAGATTTAAAAAATCACATTTGGTATTTTTTCTGCATACATTTCACATGCAACAACAACAACAAAATCTGATAATACTAGACAATTAACTAGTAGCATTATACATTAAAAGGATAATAATTAATAGTTTTTGCTCTTGGATTTTTATTCTTAGATGCATTTATGAAGAATTATTTGCTTAAAAATTACTTCTTTTTTTTTAATAGTTTTTCTTTACAAGACAACACATCCAGTCAATGAGTCATGCAATAATATTTCATTAGGCCTACTATTTTTTCTTTTTCTTTTTTTTTTTAAATTACTCTTAAGCAGCAATTAAAACTACGCCTTCCCCTCCCCCCTCCCCTCATCTTCCATTTGTAAGAAATTGGGATATGATAAATTTCAGTATCAACAAAGAAAATACAGTTTACATCGAGTGGTAGATCTAGATCAACGTTGTTAGATTTGGTTATAATTATGTTTGATTCTTCCTTTGGAAAATTAAAAAACGGAAGTCCAGGGCACTTGTATCGTCCATTTGTGCAGTTAAAAGCGCTGCAGTGTTGCCCACCAGGACGGATTCTAGGTTTGTTTACTTGATTTGATACGCTTTCCTCCATTGCTAAGCGCTAAGGCCGAAGCGAGTTATCACTTATTCCGCTAGTTGGCGCTCGCAACTTCCGTTTCGCAGTAAGAGTCGAAATGAACCTTCTTTGCGTAGCTGTACTTTCTTTGAGGGAAGGTACTCAATCACAGTTGAGTCAACTGGGGGTGTTGTTATTTGTCGCTTCACGTTTTGCGGTCACCCATCCAAGTGCTAACCGCACTGGACGATGCTTAACTTGCGACACAGTAGCGAGTGCTCCAACCACTGCGCTATCCGACACCCCATTCCTTGTGACCTTGACCCTACACTATGAGAGATGTAAAGTCCAAGCTTGTTGTGTTTAGAGATAATAGATTGATCTTTTATTATATATGTTCAATTTTTGCGTTGATCTTGAAGGTCAAGGCCATTTTAGACCTTTCAAAAACATTTTTACAAATAGGTCAACGTACAGTGGAATAGCTTTTTATTTAACCCATAATATGATAATATATGTCAAGGTCATCCCAAGGAAGCATTTTTTGGCATAATACAATTTTTATGTAGTTTATTTAATAGTACATTAATGTATTTGGAGCCAGAGGTCAAGGGCATAGAAAGATCAAAATGAGTACTTTGCATGTTAATGCCACCTTTTCAGTCTACTTAATGCCACCGTTTCAGTCGTTTTTGTGGGCACTCTTTTTCATGTTAAATATTGCAAGTTCCCTATGGAGCATGTGAGTCATATGGGTTTTGTTTGCACTTCAAGTTATAGTTTATATTAAGATTGTGTGTACTATTTATTTCATGTTGTTATTGTTGTATTTTGTTTTATTTTTTGTTCAGGGGATTGCCAGTGGTTCGAGCTACTTACTAGGAGGTGGACGAGTGATCAGCAGTTCAACTTGCTTACAGAATGGCCAGATTTATTACATTGTTCCCAGAGTTTTGGGAGGAAAGGGTGGCTTTGGTTCTATGCTGCGTGCTATCGGAGCTCAGATTGAAAAGACGACTAGCAGAGAAGCCTGCAGAGACCTCAGTGGACGTCGCATTAGAGATGTCAACAATGAGAAAAAGTAAATGTACTTTAGTTAATAAGTAGGTTATTGTTGTGAAAGGTAAAAGCCCAAAATGTGTAAAGTAGTTAATTACCCTCAAACGTCATTTCTCGTTTTCCCTATACAGAGATTGGAATAAAACTGATATTCTATGCCATAGACACTTTGTGACTATCAGCGTCAAGGGAAAAGTATCAGTGTATATTAACTCTTAGTCTTAGCGTCCTATAGCGCGGTAATGCGCCCCTCGCCCGTAATACTGAAGCGCGGTAATGCGCGCCTCTTTAGTGCACCTTTTAGTCATGAAATCACAGGAAATAGGAACTCTCCAGTGCGTGAGAGAAGGTTTAGTCAACTTCCTGAAAGGTTCCCGTGTGTTTTCCGCTATCGTTTTCGCAAATTTTCGGCCATGATGGCAGGGGATAGCTCCGACAGTAATAGTGAGTTTGGTAACCTTATCGATGAGCTTATTGCTGAAAGAGCACAAGGACTTGGTGTAGACAACCAGAGTGAGTTTTCTTGTCTGTGTTGACTGTCTGTGCACACATTCACATGCAATCCACACTGTCTTGTTGTTGTTTTATTAACATAGTCCATACAATACCTGTAATTATGAATTAATTACAAGATTCCAACAGGTAAAAATAGTACTAAAGTCAAAATGGTTCTTTGGGTACATAGAACAACCATTTTGTAAACATATCCTAAAATATGAAGTCAATGTGACAATAAATAAATTTTTTGCAATTTTTTCAAATTTATAACCGAATTTATTGCAATAAACTTGAAATCCTTACAGGATATAGGCGCAAATGTACAGAAAACCTTATAGGTCACCAGGGCGCGAAATTAACTTTTTTCTTTGAGGGTAAACAGGACCCTTAACTTTTAAAAAGTGAGGGTCCTGTCTGAAATGTGAGGGTCCTAATAGTAATAAACAATCGCACATAAAAAAATTCTAACACATTTTAAGAAAACAGAACTTTAATTCCCTCGTTTTATTCATTAACAACGGATATGTTTAAATAAGTACTGGTACTCTATCTGAGTCCCAAATTTTTAATTCGAAAAATAAAAATCTCTCTCTCTCTCTCTCTCTCTCTTTCTCTCTCTTTCTCTCTCTCTCTCTCTCTCTCTCTCTCTCTCTCTCTCTCTCTCTCTCTCTCTCTCTCTCTCTCTCTCTCTGATTCTTTTTACTCTTTTTGGATAAAAATGTTTTGATTAATTACTTTCTCAATTAAAGTGTATTAATAATGTTAATACGTTAAGCTGCTTCATCTGAAACAAAATAAGCTTTAAAATAATGTTAGTTTTATCCCAACATTTTTTAATTAGAAAAATCATATGAACACAGAAAATGACTATAACAGAAAATACTTTAAATATTCTGAAACCTTTTACCTGAGGCCTTTTTAATGAAAAAAAAATCGAAGGTAAGCAGCAAAAAACTGTTCTAGTACATACATGACGTCTATGTTTATTGGTAAAAAAAAACACAGTCAGCCCACAATAATGAAAAACATGACTAATTTTTTTTTAAAAAGTGTCTACAGTAATTTAAAATAAGTTTCAATGTTATTGGAACACAAAATAGCTCATTTGGCTTTAAAATAATGTTGTATTTCAAACTTTTCTTCTGTAGAAAAAGTCTTGGAAATGTTCTAGATTTGAAAAAAAAAAAAAAAGAGAGAGTAAAATATGTAAGTTTTTATTTTGTTTCACTTGCATGAACTGCAAACAAAACATTGCACAAACTTCCTTTCATCGTCGTTTTCTGTCGAGGCAGGTCTTTTTCCAAAAATGGAAAAGTATTTGCTCTTCTCACTAGCCATTTTCAGGATTCATAGTGAAAGCAGACGCTCGACAGTGAAAATACGAACAGCCCATTGATTGGCCAAAAAGCGTGACTCCGAGCCAATAAAAAAAGACGTACTTAATATTATTCAAGGGTAATAACTGGAGTGACAAATACCTCGCATCCATAGCAACATATAGCGCGATGGGTACTCGACATCGATTTTCGAAGATTTATTATTGCCTTCTACTTTTCACTCAAAAATAATTTTTGCATCGAAGATTTTTTTCAGTAAAAATGAATTGATTACTCAACTTTGTAACGTAGTTGACTTTTTTTTGGGCAGGTAAATCGGGCACGCTAGATATGAAAAGAGCGGGTCCGAATCAACATTTGAGGGTAATTCGCCCCGGACCCGCCTTAATTTCGCGCCCTGGTCACCAAGAGTTAATTAGGGTGGAGTGTGAGTGTGAACAACTTTTATGATAAAGCAAAGAATGCAAAACTAAATCTGAGAAGGACCTCAAGATTTCTCTTGTTTCTTTCAGGAACTCACTGAATTTATCATTAATTACTTCAGTATATCATATAATAATATCATAATCATATTAATATCAATTATGTGTGCAGACTGAAAGATTGGGTGTCCAAGCAGGCAGAGCGAGAGCGAGAAAAGGAGGATCGAGAGGAACGGAGACGTACAAAACGGGCCAGATACCTTGAAGACCAACCAGGCAAGATGGACAACTCTGAGTTTACTGCTCAATACTCTGAGATCATGGAGAAGTCAGAGAAAGCATTGCATGAAGGTGGGTTAAAGGGGATGAACTGATTGTGGTTATTTTGACTAGTTAAGATGAAAACTTATAAACTTAAGTTCTCACTTGGTGAGATTATTTTTAAAACTCAATAAAACTAACAAAACTTACATTAGTTACAGTTCTGACTTTGACATTTTGACAGCATGTCTCTAAATCAGTAATTGTAGTGTACATTACTGCTCAGCACAAACTTTTTCTCTCTCTTTCTATTCTTGTTTGGAGTACTATTTCATTTATTTTGCATATCTTAGCACCAATTCCCTGCATTTTGCCAATTTCTTTAGTTGTTAGCGTACGCGCTGTCACTATTGTCTTGCAGGAATAATATAAATTACTTGCCTGCAAATATGGTTATTGTGAATATGACTATAGTCAACAGACTGACCTGTCAACAGCAGGTTTCTGTTTTAGTTACATTGTCAAGCTAAGATTGTAATTTGCTGTTCTGTTTTATAATTTCAGGTCTAGCAAAGTTGAAATCAGGCACAAATGGATCAAAGAAGAGAAAGGCTGACACATTAGACAAGTATGATCGTTGGAGCATGTAAGTGTCATAATTTCGTTGTTAATGTCATTTTAATTATGTTGAAAGAAGTTGTGAGGGACTTATTTTAGGTAAAAGAATTATGACCAAATTAATATTTTTTTAAAATTTGGTTGAGGAATGATGAAACAAATGAAAATGTGATTGTTTTGTTTGTTATTTGATTTAATATTAAATGTTCAATATGTTTATTTTGAATATTTCTTTCCTCAGAAAAACAAAAATGTCTTGCAAATTGCAGTGAACAATTGTGTAATGTTTTAATTTGTATTCTTTTTAACCATTTTTCTTCTTCACAGTACTTCAGCTGCTGTCAGTGTAGCTGTATTAACAAATTGCAGTTGTAGTTAGTAATTATAACTGCTTTGTTTTTAATTTAAATGCAACATTGTTGATTTTTCCTTTCTTTTACAGCGTGAGTGGTGTGAATGCGGACGAACTGGACAGCGATTTTGGCTCTGATGAAAGCAGTGACGGAGCTAAACCCAGCATCAGCTCAGCTTGTCACGCTGTTGCTTCTTCATCATCAGCGTCATCATCCCCATCACATGATGCACCAGGATACAGCAAACCTAGAGCCTCCGCTACAGTGACATCTGCAGATGCATCTGATGTAGACAGCAGTGATAGTGCAGGAGCGTCTGCATATCGTGACTCCAAGGCACCTGGCAGCTCAAAAGCATCAGCAACACGAGATGAGTCTCCGGTGGCATTTATTATTGCTGCTGGTTCTTCAGATGTTTTCACTCCACCTCCTAATAAGGTATTTATGATTGTCATTAAAATAAATGTTACTGATAATGACACTATGCAGAAAAAAAGCATTGATTACACTGTTGGTATGCTCTTGTAAATCATGTTCGTCTTTCTTAGTATAGTTCGTTCATGTTTATTTATTGGAAGATGTATGTAATATCAAAGTGCAATGTTTTAAAAGAAATTCATATTGTAATGATTTTACTAGGTTGCCAAGTTGGAGGTAAAATCTACTGATTCTGCCCATGCAGCAAGTAAAACTGAGGCACCACAACAGAAGACCAACAAAGTGTTGGACAAAGTTACCACTAATGATTCTGATACAGCAGAAGTAAGTGCAGAAGGTCATTCTTTATTTCTTTTTGTTCTGCATTACATCCAGCCTTATGGTGGTACCGCAAATGGTTAATCATTTTGATCTTAACCTGAAGGGCTGAGAGGGATACCAAATCAAACTGTAAAAATTTTTATCTGACTGGGAGCACATTAATTGTCCTTGTCAACAGACCTGCAAAAGATACAGTAGGCTGAAATTTTACTGACTGTACAGTCACCTTGGCTTACTCTGGAACTACATGTCCCAAACATGACCGGCTATTAGTATTAAAATTCCTTGTTTATTTGCATGCATAGTAGTATGAGTCTATGTACTCACCCCAAAACAAAACAAAAATACAGATTTTTTTAAATCTGTGCGAAATGAGTCCTAAAACGGTCCCCAAATTTTTTTTTTTTTAATTGTCTGTATGTCTGCCGTCTTATGTCTGTCTGTGCAAAAACTTTAAAGTGGCTAAGTACTCAGACCCTATTTCAACTATCACAACCAAACTTGGTAAGATGGTGTATACCCATGAGTCTTCATGAATGATCAGTGAATTAATGACTTCTCTTCACAGTCAAGGTCACAGGGTCATCAAATGTTAGTAAACAAAAATTAAAGTTTTTCCACAAAATTTCACTTTTTTCCCCTAGGTTATTAATATTGAACTTATGTTTCCTTGATGCATGATAGATATCAATCAGACACACATACTATGCAAATTTGGTCAACCTCATGTCAAGGTCACTGGAGCTGTCCAGAGTTGGTAAGTATAGGTACTTTGAAGTGACCTTGACCCTAAATTAAGAGAGATATTAAGTCCAAACTTGTTGTATTTAGAGATGATAGATCGATCTTTCATATATGTTCCGTTTTTGCATTGATCTTGAAGGTCGTCATTTTAGGCCTTGCAAACACTTTTTTTTATAAAGGTCATCGTACTGTAGAAAGGCTGTTTATTTAACCCATAGTATTCAACAACATTGGGATATATTGATGATTGGATATGCATGAAAGATCACGTAAGGGTCAAGGTCATTCCAAGGTCACCGTTTTTGCTGTATTTTATTTGATAGTACATGAATGTATTTGGAACCAGATGCCAATGTCATCTCAAGGTCAAGATCATAGTAAGATCAAACTTCAAAGTCTGTATTACTTTGCATTTTAATGCAACCATTTCATTCTATTTTTTGTGGTCATTCATTTTCATATTAATATTGCAAGTTACATAAGGAGCATGTGAGTCATATGGGCTTTGTCCTTCTAGTTTTTACTCTTGTTGTTTTCTTTTTGCTTGTTTGTTGTCTTAACCGTTTACAAATGTTGCGACTACAATCTGTCATCCGCTAATCTTACAACTTTTATTTGTGCAGAAGTCATTAGGGGAGGAGGAGCCTATCAACCTTGATGACTTTGAGAGCGTAGAAGAGCTTGAGGCTGTGGGCTTAGAACGTCTCAAGTTAGACCTGACACGTCGGGGGCTCAAATGTGGGGGAAGCCTACAAGAGCGTGCAGAGCGATTGTTCTCCATCAAAGGGGTGGCTCCAGAAAGCATTCCTGCCCGGCTGCTGGCCAAGAGCAAAGGACAAGGAAAGAATTGCAAATAAATAAAGGGGAAAGATGAGTTAGTGAGTAAAGAGGAACAAGAACAAAGAGTTGAGAGGCAGTACAGTTAGGTGGCAACCATGTAATCACAAGAAGGGATACAGAATAAAGAGTTACTACACAGGAGTATTTCGCACACTAATAAATACTGATCACTTCATTGTTCAAAGGAAAGGACAAAAATAATATAATAATGTGTTACGAGTAAAGCCTGTACGTGTAGAGATTGACTGTTGGAACTTGAAGTATGTAATTATCATTGTGTGACATTTTTGTCAACAGTGTTGCTGACTTGTAATTTATGCCAAATTCCTCTTGAAAAAAAATATTCTCTGTGTATTCTACTGTTTGTGTTATGAGAAGAAAACTAAGTATATAAAAAGTGTGTTTAATAAAAATGGATGATTTATTTAAGTATTTTATTTTTGTGCTTTGTCTGTTACTCTTGAGCTATAGCAACTTTTATTTTAAATATTTGTGTCAGGCTTAATTGCGTTGGCGTTTTATTAATCGATTTCCATCGGTTTCATCACTTCTTCCTACTTATTTTAAATTTTCGTCTTCTCTTTCTTCCCCCTCCTTCTAAATTATTTCTTCTAAACTTGTCAAACACGAATCGCACATTCGCATGCCTGAATTGTAGCCGGTAAAATGGATGTGACACTTTGCCCAGCGTGGCGTGGCAATTGATGATAAAGGAATGGAATAACGCATGTAGGTGGGGAGGGATGGAAAAAAACTGTGGCCGATAACGACTAGGATAACATTTGAGCCTTTTGTACAGTGTGCCAGTCGGAAATCAAATAGAGGAATGGAGAATTTGCTGTCTGAGGGTTAAAAAAAAAGCTAAGCAGTCTCATACAACTGTGAGGTAAGTGTGCAGCACTCAATCTTTATCCAGTGTTGCTGATGCACAATCTGTGAAGTCGGTGTGCATCTTTCAACCTTCAGTCGGTGTTGCTGATACACAATCCGTTAAGCCAGTGTGCAGCACCCAGCATTTAGTCAGTGTTGGTAAAGCACCTCAAAAACCTATTTAGAGAGACTGCAGTCATAAGCAATGTATACAAGCTGAAGTGGAGGACTGTGAGGGAAGGGACATTGCTTTGAAGTTGGTTTAGAGTTTATCAGCCTTCTCCCTGTTGGGGTGCCGGGGGTTTCAGTATAAATAGTATCCCCACTTTCTGGAAATTTAGTGCTTTAAATTCCCACTGTCGCTGTCTTCCTCATTTACTCTTTCCCATTCCTGCTCTGTCCTATCACTCTGCTATACTATCTTCTTCTTCGCTAGATCAATGACCTACCTTTTTTCTTGAAAACTTTTCCTGGACAAGACTCCTTGTTTGTGTATGAGGTCTGTTGGATCAGCTTGGGAGTGTTGGACGCTTTCTGCCGGGTGGTCACTAGGGCTTCCTAAGATGTTATTATTTAGCAGTGTAGGCATTTTATATGTATGTGTTTTGTTGATAATTTATAATGTTTGTATTCTATTTTGTTTTTGTAACCGGGGGTTCGAGTAGTTGGGGTAAAGCCTCAGCCGTCCCCTGCGTGGGATGTCTTTATTGTAAAGTGACTGACCGGTGGAGGGCATTCAATTTTCCCACTAGGGTTGTTTCAGCAGATCTTTTATGCGGATCGGGGGTTGTCTGGTCCTGATTTGGCTCGGAAGAGTCCGCTGGACCTAAAGCAACAATCAATCAATCAATCAATCAATATCAGCCTTCTAGTGAAGGCGTCAAGCAATGGTGCGTAGAATATATATCTTATTGTCCAAGGAAAGAACCAAAACTTTCTAAGGTCTGACTTACATAAGAATTGTTGATATGATCTGCTGTGCCCTCTGCGTATCCGTGTCTGCTGTGAAGGGGTAAGTTCTAGAGAGGTGGCTGCAGCAAGGTCGTTGCTGATTTTGAACAGCATTGTGAAACGAGTGTTCTTCCTTCTCTGGCTCAAGGGTAGGTCAGCCTAACTGTTCCAGCATTACATCAGAGAGCCTTCACTGTAAACTCTCTGACATCAACTGGAGGTGGTATGATGGTCCCGGGGTGGTATTCAAGAAGCATTTACCTTGTAGATAAATCCACAAAGCCCTACAGTAGGGTACGGAATATCTCGCTGCTTTGCAGATTTATCCACTGGGTAAATGCTTCTTGAATACCACCTCTAGAACACGAAACGAGCGGTACGTCTTTCCTCGTATGTGGATCCCACACCGTGCATGCGTACTCCAGTAGAGGGCGGACAAACGATTTGTACGCTTGAGCTTTGATTTACAATGGCTCTACTTTGAGGTTTATATGCAGGAATGCAAACGTTCGGTTGGCTTTTGCATCCTTCTGAATTGTCACACAAAGGTATTTGCTGCTCTCGGCTTCTTTTAGCGTGTGACCGCGAAGGGAGTAGGTGTTGCTGAAGGTCGCTTTGGAGAGTTTGTCAGGAATGGTATAATCGGCGAACAGGCGTGTGAGCGAGTCCTCCTGGTCTGGCAGGTCATCCTACCAAATAGATGCACTTTTTAAATTATGTATACAAGACCGCATTTTTACGCGGCTCCGGCAGCGTGAAAGATACATATTGAAGCATGCAAGACAATGTACTTTGTAGTTGTTTCATAATGACATTGTTTTAAATAGGTAATGATTACAATTATACCCAGCACATCACCAACGACGAAGTCCGACAGACCATCACACAAGCCATTGGACAACTGAACACAATGACCTGCTCACAGTGGTAAAAAACGGAACCTCCGATGTATGGCCACGTCACCAGATCATCAGATCTTGCAAAGACCATCCTGCAAGGCACAGTGCAAGGAGGTAGAAGAAGAGGGAGACCGAAAAAGAGGTGGGAGGACAACATTCGAGAATGGACTGGTTTGACACCGAGTGAAACAATCAGGGTTGCTGAGGACAGGGAAAGATGGAGTACGCTGGTTAAACGATCCTTTGTGGTGCCCCTACGACCTCCGAGTTACGGGATAGGATAGGAATGATTACAATTGAGACATAGAAGAAGTTTAGCTATAGAATAATTGGTAAGGGAGACAAATATTTGTGTAAGAAGTTGTCACACTTGACACTCTTGCGATCTATATAGAAATCCAAACATACACACACACAACAGGTTATATAGATAGATATATGTGTATGTGCATACATGTGTGTGTGTGTGCATACATCTGTGTGTATGCGTGTGTGACTGACAATGAAAATGTATGAAATAAAAATAACAATGTGAATGTGAAAACACCAACTGGTTAAATTTTATTTAATCTCCATTGTCATTCATTTCTAATTCTGACACCATGTTATGTTTTCTTTTCTTTTTTTAAAGCAAAAGAAGAACAAGAAGAAGGTAAAGGTAAAGGTAGTCCCATAGCCTTGTGGCCGTAGGGGAGCGTGATGTTGGAGATCACACTTATCTTGGGCCAGCGTAATGAGGGTGATGCCCAACTCTCTCCCTCGCTGCTTTACCTTCCCCACCCTCAAGAGAGTAGGTACTCAATCACAGTTGAGTCAACTGGGGGCGTTGTTGTTTGTCGCTTCACACCTTAGCGGTCACCCATCCAAGTGCTAACCGCACCGGACGGTGCTTCACTTTCGACACAGTAGCGAGTGCTCCAACCACTGCACTATCCGACACCCCAAAAGAAGAACAAGAAGAAGGGAAAGAAAAAAAAGTTAAAAATAAATGGTGGGGTAAAAAAAAGGATAGAGAAAGACATCTAAACAGACAGAACGAAAAAAAAAAGCTCAACAACGTTCTCTACTCATTGATTATTTATTGCAAAATACAAGACATGTATAACATGATAGAAATAAACACATCCATTGACAGAATATAACAGGCAAGTACAGTGAGTTAATTGGTTTAAATTATGGATTAATGGCTAAATCATGCTGCAAAAGAAAAAAAAATAACTAAAAAAACATTAACAACAACAATCATACAAAACTCAAAATAATTGAATTTATTCTGGTGTATTTGTTCGCCCTCAATCACAACATCCAAACTCTTTAATGCAAAAGTTTACATTACACTTTATTAGTTTTAAAGGCAGAAAGAGCGAGAGAGAGAGAGAGAATAAATGAAAAGCTTTCTGAAGAAAATCAAAAAGAACTAAAAAAAAAAACCACAAGTTTTCGAGTCTGTTACAAACTATCTCTCAATATAAAACAAGGGTAAAATATACTTTAGTACTAAAATATACTTTAAAATAGTTTAAACATCACGGTTGATATTGGAAGAATAATATACACAGACTATTCCGTTGTGATTAGTACGATATACATAGTCTATGTTTTATTATATGAAGTCAGAAGAGCATCAGAATATGTCAAGGGTTAAGCCAAGAACAGCTATAATAACCATAGAGACCACAGGCAGAAAAAACAACCCACAAGACGATTCAATTAACTACCCAACAAGTCTACAGATAAAAAAACAAGTTTTGACTATAAAGACTAAACTTTATCTCAAAGCACTAAATATCACATCAACCATGCACACTTTATTTACATCTAGAGGATACTTGAATTAGCTTTAAAATAATGTCTACAAATATAGAAATTTAGCTTCCACAATAACAATCAAATCAATCACACAAACTGCATGTAACCTGTAAGCTTACAAAACACAACATTTTATAAATATAGTTTAACAGCCTCATTAATGCACAGCCTAATTGTGAAAGGCATTAGCTTCAATAATTACAGCAGCCATAAAAATTTAATTATAATTCTTTCATAAAATATAACAACAATCATAGTTTGACAGTTTTGTGCCGTGCCTGAAACTAACGAGGAAAACATATTTAGCGTTTACATTATTAATCACAGCAATAACACTAACTGTAGCTGGTAACACACAATATAACAAACTACGTTTTAACAGGTTTATGTGGTGCTTCATTTTTAGCGTTAACACAGCAAGCCACATCAACTTAATTTTTAAGCTCATAAATTATCTTAAAAAGTGTATGTTAGTTATTCATTGCTCACACGGTCCAGCAACTGCAAACAGCCATATCAGGACCACAACTTGGTTGAAAGAGGACTCACCCCTAATCCAGCTTAAGTTAGCTATAAAGATATAAAGAAGTTGCAACATTAAACTTACAGCAATCACACAAACTTTTCTCAACTGGCAAAACATTTATTACAATTGGTGTTTAACACATAATTATATTGCTAAGGGTCTTTTAACAGAAAATTATGAACACAATTACAATGATGCTGGGTGAGAAAAAGATTAGCAATAATACTAATATATTAGGATAGCAAACTCATAACTCAATGATACTGCTTCAGAGCAGACGCTAAATAATTTAGCTGTAGTAATACCTTAACAATAGTTCTGCTGTTGTTGACATTTTTTCTTATTCAAACGAGAGGTTCTCAAAACGTTTTGAGTCAGTTGGTCTCTTTGGAGCTAAGAGTCTGAATCCCTATTTTAGCTCCGTGCTACCACCCACCCCTTTAAAGAAATAAAATGAAAACATAATACAATTAAGTAAAGTAAAATTGATTTCACAGCACAGATATTAACATTTTAATCGCACAGTCTGAAAAATTCAGAAAATTTCGATTTAATCATGAATGAATTTTTATTTTTAAAATGGACATTAAATGAAATATGAAAATGATAATGCTTGTAAAACTTTTGGTTGGTCTACTTTATTATCCATCAACAAGCAAATATACATAAACAATACATTGTGATCTAAGCAATTATAAAATATGCTAAAATGTTATTTGCTTTTGTGACTGTTCATTCTCATAACAGCGATACAGACATGAATATAAAATAATTAGTTTGTGATGCCGCTTTTCTTGGTCTACATTACTAAAAATCAAGGCACAATAAAAATAATAATGGTCAAGTTGCAATAAAATTTAATCAGAAGTTAATGCCATCTGGCCTTGTCTTGTGGCTGTTCAAAACTGAATGAAATGTGGAAGTGCCCCAAAACATGTCTTTGTCTTGGCAACAGTCATATGTTATACAAGTCTATACTTGAATAGATTGGTTTAAAAAAAATGGGGAGAAAGGATTGCACTGAAAAGTGGAAATCAATTTCTTTATTTAAAAAAAAACAAAACAAACCCCGACGTTCTCTCTTAAAATAATGAATTTATTAAAAAGAACTCTTTACACTGTTGTAAACACATGTATGTGCCCAAGTAAAATTATACAAGTAAAATCATGTGCACATGTATTTTTAAGTGGCTAAGAGTTTGCACTACAAGTGGTGTATATAGACAAGAAACGCACAAGCACACACACAAACGCTTTCTACAGATCATTCCGATTCGAACACAATTTGACTTCAGCAAGCAATACAGATAAAAATGCAGGATTTCACAATGCATACACTTGAGCAAACTAAAGCTAGATGCTAGAACAAGCTCCCTTAGCATGAAGTTGTGCATTATGTAAATAGATACTGGAATCCTGTTTGGATTTAGACATGCTTGTGGACAATGACAGTGCGTGGATAAGAACATTTAACGTTTAACATTAAGCACATCAACATGCGGCATTTAAAGTATATTATTGTTGCAGCATATTCACATAACAACAGAAATAATTATATAGTGATGTGACACCAATATTTAAGTGATACCCGAAGAACATGTAGATATGTTGGTAGTCACTGTAACAATGCTCATTGATGTTATGAATTCTTCATTTGTAACCATGATATATTCATGCTCAAACACTCTTGTGATGTGTACAAGTTTTTATGTGTTATTCCAGTGTTCACTTCATTCATTTCATGTTGATAATACAAGTGACTGCCTATCACCAAAGTAAGTCAGGTCTTATTATAAACATACATTCAAGCTGGTTTTGTATATACAGGCACGAGCTTATTACACTATATTTTTAACAATTGATCAAATGTCAAACTGGTTACAAAATTGTACTTTTTGCACACAAATACAGGTGAAACTCATTGCCAATAAAAATTCAAGCTGGTCTTGGCACATTAAAAGAAAGAACTGTATGACGAGGTTAATAAATAGATGTTGGTATTTTGATTGTTTTGATCTTGCAGACTTAATAATGACAAAGCGTTTCAGCACCGCAAAGGTACTAACTGATGACTAACATTATTGAACACACACTTTACATAATTATAGGAACTGGTGAAGTTTAAGTGTACCCAACAATTTTCTACATGCTCACTCCAATGTTGTGGGTGGAACACAACAGTGTATTAAGGTTATAACTTCAGGCTAGAGGATATACAACATATTACTTGCCAAGTAAAATCATATATAAAATACATCTTGGTGGACAATGCTTACTGACTAGCACACTATAGAAACAGCTGTTCGCACGGAAGCATAGAATGATAAACTGTTAAAATAATTAGTTACTACTTTTAAAAATGATCCAGCGTACACAAATGTTATATAATATAACATAGACATCAAATTACTGGGCTTTAAAAAATCCAGTGATTAATATAATATTGTTCCATTTATACATTTAAAAAAAAAAGAATCGGCATGCTCTAAACATTCTTGTTAACAATTAACGACACAATAACCAATCATTCACTAAAACAAAAATGACTCAAATGATTCATTTACAAAACATTGTACCAAAAAATTAAAGCTTTATTATATGAGTATGTTTAGTGTTAGTCCAATCAATAATTACACCAATAGTACCAAGTGTATCCAACAACAGCAACAACAAATTAACAACACTAACAAGAAGCATGGCGGTATGAATATACAAAAATATAAAAACAAGATAAACAAAAATGCATATAAAATAAATACAACATAAAACAAATAACAATCAAAATCACAAACAATGATGGGTTCAAAGCCTAAAAGAAACAAAAAGTAAAAAGTAACTTTGACTTGTTAAAATGGGAGTGGTGTATCAAGAACAAAAGCTGTAAAGTCACGGATTAAAATCCAAACCATTATTCCAACCAGACAAATTGCAAGAGAGAAAAAACAAATTGCACAACTGAAAACAAAAAAGGTTTTCAGATTACTCAAAATGTATATCCCTAACCCAAGCTCCCATTGCAAAAGAACACAACTTAAAGAATTCCACAAATTTTGCTGCAAAAAGATCAAGCTATCTTCTTCAATTTTTCTCCTGAATCCAGGAACAAGAACTAAGTAAACTAAGTCTTTTTCATTTCGATATCTCATGAAACAGGAACTTAAGTAATAAGCCCCCCAAACAGATGTAAGAAAACTGGCACAATATAAATAAACACTCTAAGTAAAGCAAGCACCCATCACTGATGTAAACAAACAAAATGTCGCACTATGCAAACAGCTCACACACATTTCGAGAATCAAAAGAAACTGTGGTGCTGTTTAATATTTTTAAATGAAGCAAACAAAATCACAGCTTCCAAAACAATTATTCAAAAATATACAACAGAAGTATTCCAAATTATACAACAATATTACTTCAAAATATGTAACATCAAACAAAGCATCATAACATCAACAGGCCCAAAATACTGGCCAACTTGAAATAAATTCAAACAGACCTCTGAGCAAGAGGCAAAACAATAAATCAATAGTTAATAAAAGAAAATAAAAAATAGTTAACACATACGACAAATGACATGAATTACACAAAATGCCAATACACTACCAATCTCATCTGTGTGACAAAAACAGATCACAACTGAAATATGTATTTGAGCAAAAGCAGTTAGATAATACGCTAATTTTACACTGTTAAAAAGGCAACTTACATTCTATGCAGTGCACTACTCATTTTACATACTTCAACTTCTAGTCCACAAAACAATCATCACAGTACTACTGTATGATCAGGATACACACTGCGTAAATGGATAATAATAATCAGGCTTACAATCTACCTACCAACCAAGTTACACACAACAACAGACAAAATTATTTACCACATCTGTAGCGAATATGCCCCACTACCACTGACAGAAATTACAACATAAAGAACATGGACACACAAACATGCAGGAACTTCAATAACAAGAGACACAGTTTGTGAAGATATTCTTCCGCCCAAAACTCACCATCTGTGAAGATATTCTACCAAACACAAAATCAACGCATGTATAGTTTTTTTTGTGTGTAGCAAGAATTAAGTTTTCTCAAACATCTTCAGTCATAGGGAGAGAGAGGTATTTTTTTACCCCGAGAGCCAATTTTGCCATGAGGGTGCTCATCTCCTCTGCTTTGCTTTGCATTTTCCCAGTTTTAATGTTGTACAAAAAATGCAGGTGACAAGTAGCATAATGATAATTCCATCCAACATTAATTGTTGTGATAGTAAAATTCATAAATCATCAGTTCACATAATGAATACCTTTCCTGAAAGTAAAGAAAACAGCACACTGAGAGTTGTACTGTGCCCCTGATGTCACATAATGAATACTTTAATACACAATACTTTAATCACTGCTGCCGGCAAACCTCTTGAGGTAATAATGCTTTCTAGTCATCTTAAATTTCATAACCATGGTTATTCTTCTTCTTCATGGTACTGTGGAAAGACATAGCTGAGGAAATAATCCACAACTTGATTCAATGGGTGTTTATTCTATCAGCAATTAAAAAAAAATTCATTAGCACAGAATTTAATCATTGTATACTTAGGTTTATAAAATGCATGGTTGGCTGTGGTTCTAGTATTCTCCTGATATAATCCAAAAGACATAAAAAACATAATACTGATCTTCAAACTATTTCAGTAAATTATTTGTAAAAAAAAAAAACAACAACAACACATAGGAATTGCATTCAAAAATGGAAAGGAATTAAGATGGCCAAATATATATTAAAATACATAGCCCATTTGAAAATGGCTCAGACAATGAATACAAATCACATTCTGTGATGGTTTTCAACAAACAAATATTTCCAAATGAGGCAATAACCTACACTCTGCTGAGACCTGCCTTATTATTATATTCACCAATGAGAGTAATGTGAAAAAAATAATAACACAAGTACTTTAATGGACACATTTATTTTTTATCAAACAGATGGACATGTAACTAATCAATAAGCTTTTCACTAATATGAAATAAGTAATTGCAATCATCAACATTTACAAGCTCAAGGAAAAGTGTGCATTCGATTCAAATATGATCCACATGTGTGATAATATATTATATATTATATATACAACTTCCTATCAGAACACACAAAATGTAAATGTAGGTGAGTCACAATCACAAGCACTCCAGCACACTCAACTACCAGAGCCACGAAAACCTTAACTGAATAGTAGCAGAGCGACTATAGAGTCTTTCTTCCCAAAACACAGCAAACAAATACTGACATCTGTGCAAGAAAAATGGCTTGACAATTTACTGAAAATGACTTAATGGCTGTGCTGAAGAGCATGGCTTTGCTGGAGAGCAAAAATTAATGAATACATCGTAATTATGACAGCCTGTAAATTATGACAATCACATCAAACTTAACTGCTCTGTTAGTGAATTGACACAGCTTTGTACTATGAGAGATGCAGGAGTAATGAACACATGCTCAAACTAGAATAGGTTCTGTTGTTCATGATGTGCTGTGTTTCTTGAGGAAGCTTAGAATCTTTTCTAGTGCTCGTCTAGTTGTCTCCTTGAAATGTCCTGCAACCAAGACCAAAAATCAGGTTCTTAGAAACCTTACCAAATGTACAGATTGTGTAGTAGTTTTGCATTAGCGTTAATGTCTCAGCACAACTACAGTTAAACTCAAACAAAACCGCAGCTAACATTCTGTTCTAAAACGATTCACCCATTTATTATTTTATCGCCGGACAGAAAAAAACAACAATACAAAATTACAATTAGCATTGTTCTACATTTTTCCATCTCCACATCAGCCTTGTCTCTATTATTATCAGGTATTGTAAACATTGTACGCCTTAGTCGCCTTGTGACGTGTTCTGAGCATATGATATATACAAGACATCAAGAAGAAAATGAAACAAGGGACAGGAAGATGGTGCTGATCTTCATTAACTCATAAACGTTGTGCAACTGTCTTTTGTCGAGACCTTGTCACGTGTTTTCCGGAAATACCTTAATGACGTAATATACAGAGTTACGTAATATATACTGTATAGGCCTACATATTATGACAACCTGTTGCCATGTAGTCAAATGCTGCAACTGGCAATCTTTTTGGCTCTTCTCTTCTTTCTGAGGACTTCAGGACAATGCATCTGCAATGATCAGCTTCTTTCAGGTGTGAATACTGCTTTTGGGTTGTATCTCATCATTCTCACGAGCATTCTCTGGCATCTGAGAGGCACAATGTAGATCTTTTGTATTGATCAACAGTACGAGGGGTTTGTGATCAATTTCCAGCTGGAAGGATTCTAGCCCCATCAAGTATCTGTCAAAAGTTTTCACATGCCCACACTGTGGCAAGATATTCTTTTTTTATATGCGTGTAACCTCGCTCTGTCAATGTAAGGTTCGTGAACAGAATGCCACTGGTTTCAGGACCCCATTATGTTCTTGAAGGAGGATCGAGCCTATGCCATAACTGCTGGCGTCAGGGCTAACAGTTGTTCGCGTGTCCAGGTTGAAAAAGGCAAGAGTCGGCTCCTGTGACAATTGCTGTTTCACTTTGGACAGGGCTGAAGACTGTGGCTCTCCCCAGGACCAATCTTTGTCGCTTTTAACTAGCTCAGTCATTGGGAGAAGTGTTGCTGGCAAATTTGGAATGTATCAATCCAAGAAGTTGACCATGTCAAGAATTCGCTTCAGTTTAGTCATGTTCTGTGGATCAGACATGACCATGATGGACTCAACTTTTGTTGGGTTTTTGTTTCACTCCTGCACCACTGATTCTGTGGCCCAGAAATTCTATTTCTGTCTTTCTAAATTCTCACATTTCTTTGTTCAGCTTTATTCCTGCTGACTGTCTCTTGAAAACATTGCTCAGATGAGTTTCATGTACTTCTCTATCTTCATGTCGAAGTAGCAGATGATGTTCTGTTCTCCTGCCAACATCTCCATAGTCCACTAGAGTATTTCTGGAGCTGATGAAATTCCAAAGGGAAGCCTTTTGTAGAAGTACCGCCTTCTTGGAGTGATGAATGTGGTCAGCTTTGCAGTCTCACTGTCTGACGGTAACTGCCAAAAGCCTGAGGTCGCGTCAAGCTTGCAGAAAAATTTCGCATTATTCAGCTTGTGTATGATGTCATCCAGCGTGGGGAGAATGCATCTTTCCCGCTTGATCACCTTATTCAGACGTTGAAGTCGGTACAAATTCAAATGCTACCAATCTTCTTCACGACAGGCACCATGCTGTCTTTCTTCATTGGTGTCACTTCAGCTTTTACTTTCTCCCGGAGAAGTATAAGGGCTCTTTGTGCTGTGGTAATGCTGTAGGGCTCTGCATCATCTTTGAGTCTTATTTTCACTGACTTGCACCTGACTGAAGCTTCTATGTTGTCCACACTCTCCACTCTTAGCACCAAGATCAACAAGCAGCACTGCTACTGAGGTTGTCAATGGCAGCATCAACAACGAAAATGTGCAATGAAAATGTCTTGTTTGCACACCGCTTCACTGATGTGACAAACTGACCAAGACAATTCTTGGTACCACCAGGTGACTTGAGAACTGCTCTGGTACAACTGAGGGGAGGAAGGTGCAGCTTGTTGAACTGGTGCAACGACATGACCGAGATGTATGCACTGGTATCGATCTTGAACCTACAGGCTCTTCCACAAATGTTCAGGTCTGTGAGCCATGGTGGTTCATTTGAGTCAATTGAGCCCAGGAAATACGTAGGACGATAATTGTTAACATCATGTACGTTGCGACTTCGTCCATGGCAACAATTTGCAAAGTTGTTTGATTTACCACATTTGCAGCAAATCTTTCCTCTAGCAAGGCACTCAGAAGCGTTTTCTGTGTGAATCTCTTCCACACCTATCACACTTGGCCTGCTGTTTACCTCCACCACTGCCTTGAGTGGAGTGATGACCACAACGTGCACCGCGATGTGCTCCACACTATTTGCCCCAGTGTGAACCTTGCCCATCTTGTGAACCACCGTGAACAGCATCAACAGCTGGGTTTTGCTCATGTTGATGGGCGATGGCAATAGCACTCTTTAAAGTAAGTTCTGGCTGTAGCTTGAGGTTTCCTAAAATTTCTCGATCACTTAGACCAACCACCGAATGGCTGAGTCTTTGTCTTCAACGGCTGCACGCTCTGCAAGCTCATAAAGCACACAAATGTATGTTCCCATGTTAAATCCAGTATGCTAGCTTTTTTGATGAAATACTGCTCTCTCATGGATGATGTTCACCTTTGGGTTAAAATGTTAATTGAACATCATAATAACATCATCAAATGTCATGTCCGTCTGTTACGTTGAAACGCGAACGATAGTATGTTTGAAGCGCGCACGATAGATCTAATCATTTCGATTTGCAAGGTATTCAATGATGGAGTTTATTTACCTTTGATTTGAGTTTGCGTTGTGGTTAGAGGAAGCTTTGTATAACGTTGATAATTTTTGTTGGTCGATATTGTTGGAGAATTCTCTAGATCTGCTTATTTACTGTCGATGGAAATTTCCCGATAAATATAGAAAGATGAGAACGTTCCCGGAAGGAGAAGAAATATGTATGACGTAAGACAGTGATGACGAAGTTTAAAGCGATTGGTAAATTGCGTCAAACGAGATCGTTCCACCTTGTTCTGGACTAGAGAAAAAAATTATATATTCGATGCTCTGTGTGTTGTTGTAGATAGTTGTTGATAGTGAGTTGGAAAGTAAAAAGTTGAGAGTGAAAAGGCGATTGTATGCAGTTGTTGATGTGTGCTGAATAAAAGTGGAAAACTTCATACGTCGACTCCGTGTCTTGTTGCTGAGTGAGCAGGCTGCGTGGATAAACGAATCTGAGTTACACCTTATCAGGAATTCAGCATTGGGGCTGAATCAGATACTGATAAAGAAAAACACCATCATCGATTCGAGTGTAACACCGTCAGATCCTGACCTTCACACTGTCTGATATGGACCGTGTATGTGCTGTAGATTTGTTCTGCTTCGGCGCCCATGCTATAGATTAACGCACTGACTTGCACACCAAAACTCTCCTTCACCAACTTGGCAGCTGTGTAGCAGCAGAGAAAGTGCTGTCGCCATGCCGGCCACAGTTTGGGTTTGGAAAAGGTCACGTTTGAAGGCTGGTTTTACAGATCAACAATTTTAGAATGTTAGGCACAGCTAGCCACCATGTGACGTGTTCCGAGCATATGATATATATAAAACATCAAGAAGAAAATGAGACAAGAACCAGAAAGATGGTGCAGATATTCATTTACTTATGAACATTGTGCAACTGTCTTTTGTCGAGATCTCCTAACGTTGTTTTCCGGTACCATAATGACGTAATATATAGAGCTATGTTAATTATACTGTATAGCCTACATATCATGACATTTAGTGTTTGATTTTTGTTTGCGTTTGATTTTTCGAAACATTTGAAAAAAATCATACATATGCTCCACACCAGCTCAATGACTGTGCCAGCAGAGCTTTTTAGCGGCGATACTACACGCTATTTTTAGCTTCCAGACCCTCCCTTTCAGACAAAGAATGCTTCGGCGGCCCGCTCTAACTTTCACTGCTTAGCAGAAGTTTATAGCAGTGTGTAGTGATGGTTGTCGCATATATTTGTTATTTGCTCATGAATTTGTATTTACAAGGGCTTTGGGGCTGAATTTTGGTGATGTTTGCCGCTATTGTTTCAACTATATTGTATCTATTCCTTAGAGTTCACTGCAGTTTTGTGTTGTACATAGCTGTATATATGTATATTATCATGGGCATACATGTTTTTCTATACCTAATCATTGTTCCTGCAATTGTCTTTTAACACTTTCACAGAGATAGTCACGTTTTCCACTCTTCGCTGTAAACAGGTTTTTACATTATAATATTGTGTTTCTGTAAAATATATTTTGTAAAACATAGTTTAATACAAGCATAATGATATTTTATATCATTCTTCTTTTCAACACAGTTTCTTTTCTTTTTTTCTTTTCCTTCATAAAGCCAATTAAACTATAGTCTTCTTCTCACAGTTGTTCATGCACTTGATGGCTAAACACCTTGGGATGTTATCAACAAGACCTTGTCAGTATACAGTGGCAAGTACCGGTAGGCCTGCTCCAGAAGGCTGCTTATTTACTGCTATAAAATTTCCCTTGTGCCCTATGGCTGGGTCAGCGGCTTGAAAAATGTCCCTTCTCCCTTTCTTTAAGGCGGGCGAATATATTTATAGCTTGCCAGGCTGGGCTCTGAAAAGCTTCGTTTGAGTCGCCGTGGCTCACAACAGAATCCTACTGTCATTAAGATATAGTGCAACATGATTTGGCAATCATAAATAGCTAACAATTTGATTACCTGGAACTTCAAGGCTTAGAAAAAAAATTTTTTGTTGTAACCCGACATTCTTTTTTTTGTTTCCTATACAAACCTGGATGTGAGAAGAAACCATGGATCGCACCCTTCAGCAGCAGGCTTTCCACTTCAATGCCAGCTTCCTTTACCATCTTCTTGTATTCTGAAAAAAAAGCAAAGGCAAATAAGTATTATCATTTGCTGTTTTTCATTACATTGTCATCTTTTGTTCAACTTACGCCAAATTTATTCTAAAGGTCAATAGCTGATAAATGACGACAACAAAATAAATCACAACAATCTAAACTTACTCTTTTATGCAGAGGCTGCACCAAAACTTTCAGTTTTGAGTCTCTTTAGGCATGCGTACAGAAACATTGCATCCATTGGCATGAAAGAAATTGGGTATATATGAAAATGTTTGTAATAAGTGGGGCTCTTGATAAGTTAAAAAGAGGTCAAAGGGTCAACTTCTTTCTAGAAAAGCTGCAATTTTAAAGAATTGACCAACAAAATAACTTACCATAGCAACCATCCCTAAGGGGATCTACTTCAGCCACGAGTATGAGGGTAGGGGGTAGACGTGTGAATTTCGGCTGAAGTAACGGCGATACACGGACATTCACCACTTCATCAGATGTGCTCAAAAACTGCTCTGTGCACCTGCAAAATGAAACCACCACAGTGTATTATATATTGCTGGTGAATAGGGATCTTTCGGAAGCGGGTGAAAGTGAAAGTGAATCGGGACTACTAATTGTTGTGACGTCAGCATTTTATGTGACGCTTTTACTTCCCGTGGTGAAAGGTCACGAAGTCTGCCTACCACAACGAATAAAACTTCGTGGAAATCAGGTTTTCCACGAACTAATGTTCGTGAGTACATTTTGGTTATTAAATCGTTTGTAAAATGTCCAAAAATGATTTGAATTTGTATATGGTACATTACTCAACCATTTTAGAAGTAATAATGGGGATCTAAACTCGGTCTCATACTTAAAACGTATTTTCAAACGAGCTACTGAAAAGAGTGCCCAAACCCTCATGCCGTCATGGCTGTCTAGAATCTATCTATTCTGTATCACCAATCAGCAGTCCAAAAACTGTTTTATGTGACAAAAATGATACTCGAAGCTAGAATGTAAAATATCTTCAATGTTAGAGCACTAATCCATCTTTAAAGTTCAACCTAATCGTTACATTCGTGTCAAATCATGATTTGTTAGAAGAAGCCTTACGTAGGCATAATAATCACAACGAAACTAGGTGCTGGAATCGAAAGTGCACAGAAACACGTTCGTTTCGTTTCGTAACGCGGCGTAAGAATCAGCGGCGTGCCTCTCGTTGGACGAAACGAACACACAATCACTTTCACCCGTTCGGAAAGACCCCTAATATGTGGTAACAATGATTGATGTGCTGCAGTGTATTTCTATAAGTATAACCTATTCATAAATATAGAGATGATGACTGAACACACCAAACAGAGACCCATCAGTTCTAGCATGTTTCCAAAACAGAGAAGAAGAAAAAATCCTCCCAATTCTCCGAGAAGAAGTTGAGGCAGCAGTGCAATTGCTGAAGAAAGGGAAGTCAGCGGGAGTGGACAACAAACCTGCGGAATTGCTTCAACAGGAGGAGACGCGATGATTGACGCCCTCACCATTATCTGTAACAAGATCTGGCAGAGTGGGGAGTGGCCTACACCATGGACTCAGTCGCTTGTCATCACTCTTCCCAAAAAAGGTAACCTTCAGGAATGTGAAAACTACTGCCCCATCAGCCATCACAGCAAGGTCCTCCTGAAAATAATACTCAAAAGGTTGAAACCCCAAGCTGAACAAATCATAGCTGAAGAACAAGCAGGATTCAGGGCAGGGCGAAGTACCACAGGATAGATTTTCAACCTCAGAATAATCTGGGAGAAATACCCACAGCCCCAACAACATCTATATCATGTGTTTGTAGACTTCAAGAAAGCGTTTGACCGAGTCTGACATGCAGCTGTGTGGGCAACTATGAGAGTGTACAACATCAACCCTAACACAACAGTGCCATCGGGAACTGGTTCAGAACAACAATCAGTATGTGTCAAGGATGCCTACTCTCTCCAACACTCTTCAATATCTTCCTGGAACACATCATGTCAAATGCCCTTGCTGACCACAAAGGCACAGTCAGTATAGGGGATAAAGCAATTTTCAACCTCTGTTTTGCAGATGACTGGAGAGGAACAAGAACTTGAACAGCTGGTACAGAGGCTTGACATCACCTCCAGAGCCTATGGAATGGAAATAAGTGCAGAGAAGACCAAAATGATGACCAACAACACAAATGGCATCAACATGGACTTCAAAGTCCAAGGCCAATCTCTCAACACAGTGCATAGCTTTAAATATTTAAGAGCCATTGTATCAGACAATGGGTCCCGACAGGAAGTCCTCTACAGGATCGCACAAACAACTGCTGCCCTGACAAGGTTGAAGCCCATTTGGAAAGACAGGACCATCAGTCTACATTCCAAGGTAAGGCTCCCTTGTCATCTCCATCTTCCAAAATGCTTGCGAAACATGGACCCTCACAGCAGCTCTACAATGAAGAATACAAAGCATGGAGATGAGGTGCTACAGAAGATTTCTGGTCATTTCCTATACCCAGCACCAACGACAAAGTCAGACAGACCATCACACAAGCCATTGGACAACATGATGACATCCTCACCAGAGCATCAGGCATTGCAAAGACCATCCTGCAAGGCATGGTGCAAGGAAGCAGAAGAAGAGGGAGACAGAAAAAGAGGTGGGAGGACAACATACAAGAATGGACTGGCTTGACACTGAGCTAAACCATGGGGTTGCTGAGAACAGAAATATGGAGTATGCTGGTTAAACGATCATCTGTGGTGCCCCAACGACCTTCGAGTTACGGGGTAAGATAGGATAGGAAGAACATATAGTGATCTGCTGTTGCTACTTTTGGTGTTGCCAACTCTTCAATAGTAAACTCTGATTAAAGCTGAGGTGTAGATCAAACAGACCACGCTTGGAAATATGAGCGGAAACAACTTTGGCCAGCATGCTCACATGTTGTGCCCAGAGATGTCTAAAGATGAGCGGACGTTCTTTGCACATGAACAGTTTCTTGCCTATAATTTCTGCTCTGTCCTCCATCAAACCTTCCAGATTAATCGAAAGGTTGATTCCAGTTGCAATCCTGGCTAGCTTCGCTAGTTCAGCCTTGCACTGCTCTGCAATCACCACCCCTCTTTCTTGAATAAAAGCTTCCAGCTCGGGGTAACTTTCATAGTGTTCTGAGACTACATGCTCATGAGGACGTCCGCCTGGATAACTAGGTAACTAAAAACAACAACAAAAAGGCAAGTTACCTCCAATTTTCGAATAAAGCCTATTAAGAAGAAGAGAAAATGATTTTCTCTTCTTCTTAATAGGCTTTAATGAAATGTCTAATTCTTTTTCTTTTCTTTTTTAAATTTTATTTACCTTATTGTCCCTTCTTCCATAGGAAAATTCTGGGTAACTTGTCTTTTTGTTGTTGTTTTTAGTTACCTAGTTATCCAGGCGGACGTCCTCAAGAGCATGTAGTCTCAGAACACTATGAAAGTTACCCCGAGCTGCAAGCTTTTCTTCGGGAAAGAGGGGTTGTGATTGCAGAGCAGTGCAAGGCCGAACTAGCGAAGCTAGCCAGGATTGCAACTGGAATCAAAATTGTTAATAGATGACTATTTGCTTAGTTTCATAAATTTGTTGAGTCTAACATTAATTTTGCAAATTTGAATCCAAAACATGGAAGTCCAAGTATTCAAAAGATCATCTGCTATTGTAGCAAATGGCTTATCTTATAGCATCTCATTATCTTATCTTATAGCATCTCATTATCTTATATCTTATAATATAGACACAGATAAACCACAAATAAATGTAGCAGAGTGACCAACAAACCCTGGTTGCTGTGGACTAGCCAAGGGAAACAATGCTGTATATTTAGTCTGAAGTGATGCTCAATAACTGAATTAAAGACCCTAGGCTAGAGAAGCCCTTACCATTTTTAGGGACCTCAATAACCTTTTAAGCTGTGAACACATCCCATTGGAAAGCTTTCACCTAGTACAAAGATCAATAAACTCCTCTATGATCATAATATTTCGCGTAACAGTTTTTAACAAAATGACCTAATTCACTTTGAACACTGTTGAAATGCAGAGTCCAACACTTGCCTCTTATAATGCATCTGTTATCAAGGGAACCAGTGGCTAGCGCTATGATTATGTAACACGTTCAGTGTCTCACATTTTTTGAAAGTGCAAAGCTCGCTTAAAAAGTTAGATATTCAAAACTTGTTTCTCATTTTAGTTTCTTTTTTTGTGAACACAAATTGGAAAGTAAATATGTGGAGTTAACCATGTACATGTATACATAGCTTACCATGTAAGATGTTCATGTGTCTTCAAACCAAAAGAATGAAACTCTGACACAGAAGCTTGCCCGAACCGGAAGTCTACAAAAGGATAAACGAGAATCTGCAACAAAAAAGGCATTCAACAAAATATGTTTCTACAAAAAAATATAATTCAAGACAGTTTAACATGGTCTACGTCTAGTGCTCATAATAATCTATCTTACTCACCCCAAAGTCAAAAGTGGGTTAAAGAGTATTTGAATAAAATGTTTCAAAAAGGTATTTAATATGTTAATTTTATTAATCAATATTATACTAAAAAATAACATCCCATTATAAATCATACTATATTTAATTGATTGCCATTCTCAAAGAGCATGTTTTCAAAACATCAACTTCACCTCATAGGATAACCCTCGTACTTCATGAGCAATGGTTGCTGCAATGTTACCGCCTGCCCCGGGTCCTGCTACCCCAACTTTGCTGTCATTGCCTGCACCTGAGAAGAAAAGAAAGAAAAAAAGGATAAAAGGATATGCTCATGTGAAGCAATTACTTGTGGTTGATTTTGTACAGTGTTGTTTGCTATATTTTTTTTACTTCTTGTACACAATGCGGACACAAACCATGGTTGCTTCCCATGCACTGAAAAACTAGAGAACACTCACTGGATCAGCTAGGTAAGATTCAACTGACTGGGGAGTACTTCACACGGAAAAAATTTTTACAGAAGCAGTGTAACACAAATGCACTCTCCCATCATCTTCACAGCAAGTTTTAGTTTGAATCTCTATTGTCTTAAATGAGCAATTTGTTTACCTATAAGAGATCTGTTCATCATGACCCATCGTACAACGCATGTGGCATCTTCGTAGCAAGCTGGAAACTTGGCCTCAGGAGCAAGGCGGTACTCAACGTTGATCACGATGCACTTAGCTTCTCTGTCGGGAGTAAAAGAGTAGGGTTAACTGGTTAGGATGCTATAAAGACAAAGGCAGACAACAACAAAATGCGTTATACAGATTGTAACTTCAACTAGTCTTACCTTAGGAAAATGACTTATGGAGTTCAGAAATAATTACAGTATTACAATACATAAGTGTAATTAGACACAGTTCTCCAAGGGTCAAAAGAGTAATATATCATTATGAATGATAATAATAATTATTAACGAGTTAACCGCACTATTATGTCTGGGTAGAGATACAGCAAGCAAGAAAAATATTCATACAGAAATTATTATAAATATGTTGAACTTCTCTTCTACAATGAATAGTTTATTTATTCAATCCATAGCTTGCTACATTTGATTAATTTCACTTTTAAAACATAAAATAAAATAATAAAATTTATTAGAAAGAGATTCAGCAAAATGCTGCTTGCCTGGTAGGATTCAGATTTGTGTGCTTATATTTTATTCACACTTGACATACTTAGTGACTTTTGCTGTGGTATTTTAAGCTGGTAGGATTCAGATTTTTGTGCTTATATTTTATTCACACTGGACATACTTAGTGACTTTTGCTGTGGGTATTTCAAGCCTATCAACCATTCAAAGCCTCATCATTTAGGTTAAAAACTGTTATTAATAAAATTAAAAACAATGTTGTATACTATAAGTAAAACAGAATTACAACTAAATACAAGGACACTAACTTAGCTATAATCTTGCACATTGTATCGGAAGTTTTGCGGGACCCGAAGACCATAGCACCGTCATGGAAGTAGACAAGGACTGTAGGACGTCGAAGTATCTCTAATGGCCTAATGACATCAATAGGTACCCCACCTGCAACACATAATAGCAATAATAATAATAAAATTAATAATAATAATAATAATAATAATAATAATAATACACAAGTTATATTGCTCATATATAATAATAATAATAACAATAATAATAATAATAATAATGCACAATTTATATTGCTCATATATATATATATCCAATAAGTCATTGTGATTCGAGGTAAGGAATATTACAAATTAAGCTAAAAAATGTAGCAGGGTGCGCTGGAAGTGGAGAACAACCCCTACCCCCACTCCTCCCTCAACCCCTCCCCCCCCCTTAAAAAAAATGGGAACCACAAAAAACAAAAACACACACTAATAAAAACATAGACACTGTCTCAAATTAAACAGAAACCAAAAACAAAACTAGCCAAAGAAATTAATAATAATTAAAGTTAAATTAGAATCAAAATATCCTCTGTAACTTTTTTTCTCATTTTTAACTTCCCTCCCCCACCCAAAACAAAGACTATTTAATAAGTCCTCCATTCAATTACAGGCCACCACTCAAAATTCTACCTCTATCAATCAACCCATATTTCTACACCAACAAGATGGAGGAAGAGAGGGAAATCAAAATCCTTTCTCTACAACAGAAGTGGGATGGCAGGGGAAAAATAATGGGATGGGTTGACATGTGGACTATATAAAATGGGTGGGTTGGCAGGGTGCTGAGTGCGGGGCCGGGTAGCTCAGTTGGTAAGAGCGTCTTGCTAGTAACCGAAAGGTCGCTGGTTCGAATCCCGGATTGGTCAACGTGTGATCATATTATTTTCCCCTTTACCAACAAATGGCCCGCTGGTGTCAGTATAAATCGGTCCAGTAGTCACCTATATGCGAAAGTGTCGTGTGACTATAATCTACAAACAACAGGGTGCTGAGAGGTGTAGGGAGATGGGAAGTAAAACCACAAGGGCTTGTGTCTCCATAGGCTATAGAACTTAATTGATTTTTATATTATTTCGCAGCAATGCACTCCAGCACCCATCTCTTTCCCTGGTGTAAAAAAAAAAAAAAAAAAAAAAAAAAAAAAAGCTCTGTGCAAATTATTGATGAATTCATAGCAGTTAGGCTTAGCCAGACACCAGATGGGGCACAAATTGCATCACAGCGCTTGACAGTGCTTCTGCACATGTGAGCACATTGACGGTAAAATTACTTGTGAGAAAATACAGGCAAAGAATAGTCGAAGTGTGGAAGAATGAGGGAGAGAGGACAGGGTGAAAGTCACAAATGTGAGATAATGTAAGCACTAGGTTTATTTGGAAAGTAGGGGAAGAGGTGAACTGAAATGTGAAGATTTATGAGTTGGATGTTTGTGAAAGCTAGAACTTAGCAGGTGAATTATAAGAGAACGCCTGGAGCATGCTATGATAGCATGGGATCAGTGCTACTGTATATTGTAAGTGACCAATCACCATCAACAAAAATGCCCCTTTGAGAAAATGTGAGAAATGCAGTCACCACTTGGGACATAATTTTGGCACCTTAGGAAAAACGTGACAGCTTTATAATAGGTGGAATATGTTGTTGGTTCTCAAATTATGTTTATAATGGGGGGAATATATTGTTGGTTCTCAAAATATGTTTATAATAGGTGGAATATATGTTGTTTGTTTTCAAAATATGTTGAATTCCTACCAGAACAGCTGAAACAACAATGGTGCAAGTAATTTGTGTGGGTAGTACAAGACTGGAAACACGTCACGAAAGTCCATACAAAAACTATAGCAACATTTTAAAATTTCAATTGTGCTGAAAGGGCAATACTGAAATGTGAAATGGCAAACCAAATGTCAGATGTCCAGAATAGAATAAATAGTGTGCAAGTGAGAGAGAAAAAGAGAGAGTAGGAAAGGGAGAGGGGGGAGGGAGAGGCAAAGGGAGAAGGAAGACGGAGCAAGAGGAAAGAGTGAGAGTGAAATAGAGTGAAAGGGGTGGGTGGCGTGGGGTGGGGTGGTATGGCGTGGTAGGAAAGAGAGAGTGAATACAGAGATTAAAGCACAAAAGAAATATTATTTTTATTATATCTAGAGAAAGTAGATTTTACCTGTACAAAAGATATTGCATAATCATAAAATGCATTGTATCTATAGAATACATTATATAGCAATATAACACTTTTTATAGCTATAAGGCTTTTTTTTTTTTAAAAATAACTACAGACTACATTTTAGGATATAAATACAAGAGAAATCATATGCAATCATCATGCTATTTGTAAATATAATAATATTATACATTAAAAAAAACTATTTTATAAACAGCCCCCACAGACTCAGCTTTGCGTGCCAGGGGCGGACTCCAGCCAGTCTCTCTCTGGCTGTGGAGGACCAAGCTTGCCCACACCTTTCTCTTCTCTATAATCTCATTTTTTGCCTTACTAGTCCCTTCAACTATATTCCTTTCAACATTAAATTCTCTTCACAACTTCTGCAGCTTTTGTCTTTCCTTTCTTCTGACTACCTGGATCTTTCTATGTCTTCCATTTCACCAACAATTCTTCTTTTCCTTCTTCTCCACCTTCACTGCAGTCTTCTTTAGACCCTCTGTGTTTGCTGTGCAGGGCAACCCGTGTTTGGAGAAGATGGGATCTTGGAGGTTGACAACCCTTAAGAGCTACCGCCCTTCATACCAACACACCTCTTTGGCCCGGACTTTTCCTAGATGAGAGACCGATGTGGTCCGCATCAGTCAAGCGGCTGGTCGTTCCCTAGTTCTGCTAGAAGGCTGCGGCTCATTGACAAAACTGGAAGTAGATGTGCAGTGAGAGGGCGAACTACTTCTTGTGTAGATCCATTTTTTGGTTAACCCCGATGTGTTCCTGCAGGAACTGTCCGATGCAGTGGATGCCACTGGACTTTAGTTGGACTTAGTTGGACTCGATGGCAGGTGGGGAGCAAGGGGGATGAAATTTATTAGAACATGGCTCAAAAACTAAGAAAACATGGACAAGAAATGTTTCCAGACTTGGAAACGGATACGGACTCAGAGACTGAAACTAGAAGTAACTTGATTAAAAAAAGGGTTGATGGAGCATCTGCATGGCCTCATTTCCTAGTAGTGGAAAGTGCCAATGAAAAAAAACCAATAGGAAAGCTTTAATCTTTTGCAGTCATTAAGGGCTTCGAGGGTATGTCTTCCAGTGGCTTCGCGAAGATCACTTGATAGAAAGCAGACACCTTATTACAATAATACAATACAATACAAATTTTTTTTTTTTTTTTTTTTTTTTTTTTTTTTTTTTTGAATGCACTACAAAGAAGGCATCCAATGAGCTGCTGAAAATAAATGGAATGTTTTTTTTAGAAGGCAACATCAAGGTGTCTGTTCACTCCAGCCTCAACCCTTCGAGAGGAGTCATTCAGTGCAGAGAGCTAGTGGACATCTCTGAGATTGAAATTAAAATCAACCTCTCAAGCCAGGGCGTGACTAAGGTCAAAAAGACTTCTGTCACCAAGGATGGCAGGAAAGTTGCCACTGGTAGTGGTACCCTCTTTCTGACCTTTGCCTTTGCAAATCAGCTTAGACTTGCCGTGATTTTGGCAAAGCCAAACATGAAGGAGTTTGTGTTCATCCCAAATTTTGCCTTAGACATTTTATATAGCCCAGTTACATTGACCAAACCCTTAGAAGTAATTGCTGCTCGAGTACCTTTAAAAAAACCTACAACAGTCTGTTCCTTATATTTATCCCCTTCAAAAACCATAAGCAAAGCTGATTTATTAAACTTAATAGACCAATTCCTACCTCCCTTTGTTGTCGTTGGAGATTTGAATGGTCACTCCTCCAAATGGGGAAGTGATCATCAGAGTCCCCAAGACAAAATTCTGGAGAATGTTGTCGATGAACTCAATCTATATATTCTGAATTCAGATTCTCCTACGTATTTAGTCCTCTAGGAACATTATCTAATTTAGGCCTGGCCATCTGTGACGCTTCTCCTTTCTTGGACCTGGATTGAAACCCCATTGTGATCTCTGCAGGGGTGACCATTTTCCTGTTTTTCTACAGTTTTTAGAAGATCAATCTGAAGATTCCCAGCAGCTCTGGAATTTAAAAAAGGCAGATTGGGACAAATTTGGACACTGCATCTTATCGAAATACATCTGACAGTCAGAAGATCCAGCTTTGAACTTTTCAAAAATTCTAATAGAATGTACTTCTGAAAGTGTTCCGAAAACATCTGTTAATAGCAGTGCTCCCTTGGTTTGATGAAGAATCATTTAAAATGTAAGACTAAGAGTCTTCAAGCCCAACGACGTTTCTTCCAAAATCCTACTGCCGAAAGTAAACTCTTCCTCCACAACAGGAAGTCCTCTCCAGAATCGCACAAACAACTGCTGCCTTGGCGAGGTTGAAGCCAATTTGGAAAGACAGGACCATCAGTCTACATTCCAAGGTAAGGCTGCTGCGCTCCCTTGTCATCTCCCTTCCTATATGCATGCGAAACATGGACCCTCACAGCAGATCTCCAACGAAGAATACAAAGCATGGAGATGAGGTGCTACAGAAGACTTCTGGGCATTTCCTATACCCAGCACATCACCAACGACGAAGTCCGACAGACCATCACACAAGCCATTGGACAACACGATGACCTGCTCACAGTGGTAAAAAAAAAGGAAACTCCGATGGTATGGCCACGTCACCAGATCATCAGGTCTTGCAAAGACCATCCTGCAAGGCACAGTGCAAGGAGGTAGAAGAAGAGGGAGACTGAAAAAGAGGTGGGAGGACAACATTGGAGAATGGACTGGTTTGACACTGAGCGAAACAATCAGGGTTGCTGAGGACAGGGAAAGATGGAGTACGCTGGTTAAACGATCATCTGTGGTGCCCCTACGACCTCCGAGTTATGGGATGGCATAGGATAGGATAGGAATAATTATTCTAGTTTTATGTCCATTTTTTAATGTTAATATTCTAGCCTGATTCTGAATAGTTTTGTGTGGTCCTGATTTGGCTTTTAGCAGTCCACCAGACGCTATAAACACTGAACGTCTAATCTAATATAATCTTATGAACAATACATTTTATAACAACGATCTATAAACACTTTTATCTATAAACACTTAATTTTATAACAACAAGGAGCACTTACATCTAAAGAATATGTTTTATAAAATGTGCAATGCATTTCATCTGTAGAATGCATATGGGCAATTATTTTACATTCGGTGCCTTACAACAATTTTATACTAACTTTCTTATTGTATTACCGCTTCTCTCCCTTAGATTATTTTTTATTTTGTAACGTTCTAAGCGACCCAAAGGTGAATGCTATGAGTTGTGCTGATAGATTGGTCTGATAAAGGCTTTAAAATACATGTTAAGTCTTTTACAAATAAAATGTATAGTAACACTGACTGTGAATTACCTCTGCCATCTTGTTAGGTGCTACTTAGGTGAAGGACGATAATGTCACAACCCATGTTGGGTCGCTTTAAAGTTTACAAATTAGTCAACATCATGATTGAGTTGCTTCTCTTGGGCCACGGAGAGAGTAACAATGCGAAAGTTAGTATAAAATTATTCTAAGCTGCTGATTGTAAAATAAATGCTATGAATGCATTCTATAGCCTATAGGTAAAGTGTATAAAATTTTATCGATAAAATTAATGTTTATAGATCATTGTTATTATAAAATGAATTGTTTACATATAAAATAAAGTGCTTATAAATAAAATAAAGTGTTTACCGATAGTTTTTCTGTATAATATTTACACATGGCATGATGATCACAGTGCGATTTCTCTTCTATATCGTAGAATCATAAGAATGTAGTCTGTAGTTATAATAAAAATATTGCTTTATAGCTATAAAAAGTGTGGCATTGCTATAAAATGTATTTTATGTGTATGAATATATATATATATATATATATATATATATATATATATATATATATATATATATATATATATATATATATATATATATATATATATTATACAATATCTTTTACACAGGTAAAATGTATGTTTTATAGACATAATGAAAAGTAGGTGTCTTGGATGTGACTCCTAAGGTGAAAAAAGGTGTTGACATGACAAAATCAAATTGCAGAATGGAGGTCAAAAAATGAAATGAACTGTCTGAAAAGAGAGGCAGGGATGCCAATGGTGTCAAGTGCTAAACCCAAACAACAACAAAATTTGCACTAAAATAAACAGCAAGCAGAGTAAAGGTTTACTGCAGGATCTTAAAATGATGATAATATTTATAATAATACTATATGCGCTTTTTCCTAAATCACCAATTCGGCTCAAAGCGCGGTGATCTGCACCAACATTCAAGCTCACATGTTTCACTCACACAACACGCACCCCCATATATAACTCAAACATGTGGTGTAATGGCAGGGAGATCGCTATTAGAAGACAGAAAGGAAATTTTTTTTTTTATTTTAGATTGACTGCATCCAATACCATTATTGAAGGGATAGAGAAAACTGGAGTACCCATAAAAAACCCTCGGCGACCAGAATAGTCTTATACCCAAGTCAAATAAGTTCACCTCTTGCGGGAGTGGAAATCTTCAGCATAGAAAACCGGTGACAAACCCACTGCACCACAAGGCCACCCAATGGACCATTAAAAAGTTTTAACACTCTTTGTGGTGGTAAAGAAGATCCTTGATAAAATATTGCTCTCCAGTATTTCTTTTTAAAAATCAGATTAAACAAATGTTTTTAATATAATTTGTATTTAGTACAAATTATATTAAAAACATTTGTTTTGATGACACCTAATTTTTCAACACAGTATTTTTTGTTATTCCCAAAACTTAATTTTGGGAGATACGAGGTTTTGAATTGACACCAACAATATAATATATATAAACTATACACTGAAACAATCATCAGACTAATCGCAACAGTAAAATATCCAGTACTCACACTGTCACAGCCACTGTTATATCCAGGCCACCTGGAATCGAACTCACAATCTTTTTAACACGAGTTCGCCGCTCTACAAACTGATCTATCCCAACCCATTTTCCAGTGGAGTGTTGTATCCGTGTGAAAGCTGCACGACCAGTAATCGTTCAATCTGGCAGTCACTTATTGTCTGCTGTATTTGTGTGTGTGTGAATAATTTGAATGTGCATGCTTCAAGTTGGCTTTATAAAGCAGTAACAGTCTCAGTGATAATGGTATGATGCACTTTCCTTTGTTCTTAGTGCATCGGGAGTAAAAAGACATTACCAACCCTGTGCATTTTCAAAAAAGATGTTTTTTGCGCTCTTAATCCCTGTACATATTTTAGGATATATATCTGGAGTCAGTTTAGTATGTTTCCCAACGCTTTACTGTTGGCATCTTTTGCATAAGACAGAATATAGCCGAGTCGCCAAGTTTGCTCTAAATATCAAGATCGGTAATTCTACTGAGCAAAGAATAGACCTATTTAATAGACCTATTGCTGTAATAATTTACACTAATCAGTAATCTCCATAATCCATCCACATAGATCCCTTATACAGTTATAGGCATCTGTGTCAACATAAAAGTAATACAATCAGTTGTTCCCACCTCATAAATACAACAAATGAGGCAACCCATAACAAATGCAACTTATAAAATTAATAATAATTAATATTCCTATTTTCTTTCCGCTACCAGGAAGTAAAATGTGTTTATTTTCCCTACTACAACTACAAGTCCCTAGAATTATAATAAGTTATGCTTTAGGTCTTTCCTTATGTTTTTGTTAAACACCTTGCTTGTTTTATCCAAGGATGTGTGGCATAATAATGGAACAATGGGGAAGAGCAGCTGGGTAAAATCTTATAATCCTTAAAAACGACAAAAGTCAACTTCACAGAATAGTGTGTGGTACAGTATAATTTCAGTACATTTTGTCAACCATAAAGTGTCACATCTTCTAGATAAAGTGTCCATTCACACTACAGAGTATCGAGTTATTTATTTTTTATTTATTTAATCGTTCTTATATAGCGCTTTACCAGCTCAAGAGCTGCTCAAGGCGCTGGCTGATACAGGATCTAACTAAAACCGCCCGAGACGCCCACCCGCATCCTTTGGGCGCATGGTCTGATGCCCGTACAACTGAGCACAATCCTGGGCAGCCAGGGATGGGGGAGGAGCACCTAGGTGCATGCTGGGTGTGTTCTTGTCACCGGCACTCACCCGTCTAGGACATGAGCCTCAGGATCTTTAAAGTCCGTTATGATGGAATGTATGCGACACAAACTAGACCTTGGTTTATACTCTCATCCGAAGGAGTAGGAAACGGGAGTAAAATGTCTTTCCCAAGGACACAACACAATACCCCGGCCTGGGCTCGAACCCGGGACCTTCAGATCTGCAAGCCAAAGCTCTACCATTAGGCCACCGTGCCTCCCACGTTTTAAGATAAATTTATATGTTGTCATTCTATCATGTCTGAACACCTTTCTTCAAATTCTTGCCAGCCTTTCATTCATTATAGACGAACTAGTACAAACATGGGGAACCCACCTCCCAGCAAGTATTCTCATTCAACAGTTATAATGTACAAAGTCAAAGGCCAGTCTGTTTGGCTTTCCAAAATCAGCCCCAGCCCAGGCTATTATTTTTACGCGAGATAGGCATTTTATTTGCTTAGCAGAGCATTTTATGGAGACCATGATACTGATACTGTAGTGGGAAATGCCTTTTGTGGCTTTTCTTTATTTAAGCTAAATGTTTCAGTAGTACGGTCAAAGGGGTGTTAGATTGTTAGATTAAAATAATAAGGGGTATTACTATTACATTGAAATAACAAGTCCATTAACTCCTCTTCCACCCCCACTTCTACTCCTTCTAGGGCTATTGCTGACTGACTGAACTAAAGGTATTTTATATTACAGGGTACAGTTTGGCTTTTGTGGTACAGTTGAAATCAAAACAAATAGATCTATCAAGATATAAAAGCAGATAGGAACCTAGTATCTAAAAAGTAAAATAATTTTAAACGATCGTATCTTATTCTTGCTCTTAGTTAATTGTTTTTCTCCAACAGATCATATCTTCTCCTGTGATTTTTGTTCTCTAAAAAAAGGAAAAGAATAAGTGAGACTTGGGTCCATGACAGAGTTTACAATAATATACGCAAAATTGTAACTAATATTTGAATCAACATGGACTTATTGATGTCATAATGGTTTTAAGAAAGCTTCCATGTAATGGTTTAGAAAGATTCAAGGGGAAAACAAAAAACAACTGTGATTGTTCATCAGTAACAACAACTATTATTATTCTGATACTAACTTCTAGCTACAGTCTTTAAGATTAACATTCAATAGAAATACATCATGTACTCGTGCATCTTTTCTGTCATTCTTTAACAACAGAACTGCAGATTGCAGTTATCCAGCATTGTTACATCAATTCTGAATAATAATCCGATAAATCTATCCATCAAGTTCCACATGGACCAGATTTTAAACTGACAGACCCCTTTCTTTGTCCTAGCATTGGTCAATCAAACCACCTTTGTCTCTCAGTGCAAATGTTAAAAAATGTGTTCTAGGCACTCAGAGTCGTGCGTAAAGTCATGCAGACACACAGCATGACTGTTTATTGATTAGTTTGTCATTCTGGTAAATCACGGCATCCTTTTCTCTTTTGTGTGTGTGTGTGCGTTTATATTATTGTGCATTCATATTATGATATTATAATTACTGTCAGTCATGATGCATGAAAATGCAAGCTTTTAAAGAAACCCCATGCAGACATTCGTAACATATTCATATTGAAAATATTCACTAAAGAAACAAACCTAACAGACAAAATTTACAATACTTTCACACTTCACCCACAACAGCTATTTGGCTGAAATGTAAATAAAACTCAAGCCCTTAAAGACATCAACTTGCAGCATGAAGCTCTCTGTTAAATTTCTTCAACTACCCAGAGTGTATTCCTGTATAAATGTAATCAGAAGCTGTCATTTGCCTTTCTGTCAGAATGACTGGGTTCTATAACATGCTGCAGTTGCGACTTGGAGGGAGGTATTACACACAGTATAAAGAGTCATTACAGAAAGTTGACTCATGTCAGAAAATCTCCCATTATCACTGAGAACTGATGCCAGGTTCTCCTGCCTGCCAGTCTGGCAACCAATTAACTAGGCCATTTTTATTTTGCTATCCCAAATTAGTGAATAATATTATATTTTTCCATGGGCTTATCCACCCAAACAAACTATTATTTCTCAGCATCTGTTTTTTGACTGGAACATGGTCAGTGTCAGAAGCCACATTCCTTATATCCCAAGTCTCCTGAGTCTATTGTTTCAAAATGTCAGGTCTATAAAATAAAGTACTGTGCTTATGCAAAATGGGACTGAGGAAACAGCATAAAATATGCTGGATAGTGTGACCAAATGCAATGTACAGCACAAATAATGAAATATATAATATATTGCAGACCTACAACGAAAAAGACAAAGCATGGAGATGAGGTGCTACAGAAGACTTCTGGGCATTTCCTATACCCAGCACATCACCAACGATGAAGTCTGACAGACCATCACACAAACCATTGGACAACATGATGACCTGCTCTGTGGTCCAAAAACTGAAACTCCGATGGTATGGCCACATCACCAGAGCATCAGACCTTGCAAAGACCATCCTGCAACACATGGTGCAAGGAGGCAGAAGAAGAAGACAGAAAAAGAGGTGGGAGGACAACATTCGAGAATTTTAATGGACTGGCTGACTTGACACTGAGCGAAGTCATGAGGGTTGTTGAGGACAGAGAAATATGGAGTACACTGGTTAAAAGAAATCATAAAAATCAAAATAATGGATGAACTTGTGAAATTTAAATTTGGATTTGTTGTTGCACTTGGATAAGAAAAAGATTGGTGTTGGAGGTGGGATTTATAAGAATAATAATAATAACTATTTTAACATTGTCATTGCACATTTATAACATTACCACAATATACTAGAAAACTTAAGAAAACATATTATTTTACTCTTACCCTTTGATTACTGTCTTTAGACTTTCACTTCAATCATTAATTATTTTGTTAAGTACCAACTGCGATAAACCTCTTTCCACCACATCATAACAATTTATGAGAACCATATTCTCCTTGCATATTTACTGTTATAACAATAATTTGCTTATCACTGAGTACCATGCATTATGCTTGCATGTAATGGACATTACAATTGCATGTAATGGACATTACAATTAAGTCAAAGTTACCCAATAATGTAAAAAGCACAGCCTATAAAGTATAGTATAAATGTATGGTACATTCACAAGCCTAATGGGTCATTGTTATTCCAAGTCAGGACCTTTCCCAAGAACAAAGATTGACAAAGGTTTCAATTATTCTTAGGATTCATTTGATCTAGGTCACAGAATGAATCACACAGTACATTGAACATACAACTTTTTACAAGTCAGGTTAATTGAAAATAATATGAGGATCCATGTAAAACTAAAAGTTGTAAAAATACATACCGACTACTATTTTCATTTAAGCATTTATTATTTTTATTATTTTGCCATTTAGTGATTACTAATTATTGTAAATAAAATGTTTCGGATTTGTCCCCTACAGGTCTAATAATCATAGTTTGTGACATACATGATAATACAATTAGAGCATTATAAAATGACAGCATTTATAGTGATTTCCAAGAGCATTTATAGTCATTCCCATTAATAAAATCATTCAAAATTATGTAGAGGCACTGGGGGTGGTGGGGCAGAGTAAATAATTAGTGGTGACCGAGTACACTTCCACAGGTTGTCAATACACCTTCTTCCCCCACCATAACCACATCATTCTGACTCTTTTTGTTTTGACATTGAAGTCTTTACAGTCTACTGAATGCTTGACTCTAGTCTATAGTTTGTTTTCTTCATTTTTGTCCTTCGTCTCCAAAAGCAAATTGTCCCCAGTAATGACTAATGCTGACCAGTACTAGTATATTTTCTGTTTTGTTTGTCTTTTCTTCTAAAAGCGCTGCAAAATATGCTAGATGTGATTTTTGTTAACAAGCTTGTTAAAACAGAACATCAAATGTTTCTGGAACGAGACACTGTCAATGATTCAAGCTGTACAGTATGCAAATGGGGTGAGGGGGCGGGAGGGGGGGGGAGCTGTATGCGAACAAAAACAAACGTGCCAATGTTTATACTTTTTGGGGTGTCATTGTTTACCACACCCTCACAGTCAATGTGTCAGTGCACGATGAAATTGGAGAGATTCTAATGCTGTAGGAGATTTATAATCAAGTTGTCTACATCAGAGAATGCACAACATTCAGCATCATCGGACTGACCTTTCAGAGTGGGCGATGGTACAAAAAACTCCTTGACATCACCCTCGAATTCGATCTCGCCTGCATACTTGAAGCAAGCATCCTCGTGCGCTTGCCTCGCCTCCTCCACACTCGCCCCAGTATCCAAAAGCTTGCCCGTTTTCTCTAAGCGTTCGCGCAAGTACGACTCGCTTTCCTCATTTAGTTTGTACTTCGCCTTCAGCGCATCCAAACTCGCAGCCATGGCGAAAGTTGAGGGGATCGAAGCAAATTGCAAACAAATCAGACGCTGGAAAATAAGACCGTCACAGCGAGTTCATAAGTACTGCGATCAGTAGGTTTTCCCCTCAGACTAACATTCTCCGGAGGCGGAAGCAGAAACTATTTTTGTTGCCAAGTGGGACGCGTTCATTTTCCCAGTTCTGTCAGTCCAGAGGGGTGACAGGTTGGCTAAGAGGCGATTCGATTAGTGCAGAGTTGACCTCGGTTAACCCTCAACGCATCAATCTTTCTCTCTATGCGTGAATGAATAAACAATTTTAATTATTGTATAATGCTTGCAACTTGCAATAATTAATAAGGAATTAACATAATTAAATTTATATAATGGTTACATTTATTTAATAATGGTAAAATACTTCATTCTAATCGATTTTTAAAAATATTGTTTTAGTCACATTTGAGTATCGAATATGAACAGAAATAATTTTTAACAAAAATACTGTTGTACATCAATTGCATCTTTTTATTACCCCAAACTAATTTTCAAAAGGAAGTTTTGCTCCGACTGCTTTAATGAACCTCGCGGCGTATTCCTCAAAATTTATAAGTGATTTTTACAACCAATATGTTAACATTCTAAATTCATTATAGAGTGATGAAAATGTAATCCCATGCAGTAAGCAATGTATAGTGAAGGTTAGACTTTTCTGGCCATCACCGTTTGGATCCTACTGCACTGAAAGCTACCAAGGGAAAACCAATTATTTATAGTTTTTGTTGTTTTTGTAGTGTTTTTTTTTTTTTTTTTTTTTTTTTTTTTGCCCTGTGGGTTCGGGCACTGATTAGAATACACCCAACGTTTCTCGACGTGTGGTAAGAGGCGACTAACAGGTGTGATGTCAGCACGGCATCACTGGGCGAAAGTCTTCTACACAGAAGTCACCGGCCAGGACGGAGGACCCTCAAGTTACTACAGGTTCAATGACATGCACGTGCTCGGGGCCAATTAAGGCGAGCCACACTGAATTCGTGGATATCGGCTGTGGCCAACAGTCTGGAGAGGATTGGCCCCTGCCAGGTCTTTCTTGCGCAAAACACTGCACGAAGGCCACCCGACGCTGTATATCTTGACCTTAGGAAGGCATTCGATACTGTTCCACATGTCAGACTTTTACAGAAACTAAAAGGTTATGGCATAAGTGGTAGTCCACTTGCATGGTTAAGGAGTTTCCTGATTGACAGGACCCAGTACGTACGTGACTGTTAACGGTAACAGCTCTGACAAAATAAGTGTTACAAGCGGTGTCCCTCAGGGGAGCGTGTTGGGGCCGACATTATTTATATATTTTATAAATGACATGCCAGAGAATGTACAGTGTGACATAAAGATATTTGCTGATGACACAAAGGCATATGCAGAAGTTGATGAAAGTGAGGAGTCTAAGGAGAGAATGCAGCAATGCATGGACTAATTGGCTACGTAAATTTACAGTGAAAAATGTAAGGTGTTGCATTTGGGCAAAAATAATCCCCAGCATGAGTACTTTATGAATGATGGTAAAGAAAGGTGTACGTAAGATTGAGACGACTGGTGCCGAGATGATCGATCTTGGAGTGATAGTGGATACAGCTAGAGCTCAGCTGAGAATCACATTGAGAGTACTGTTAAGGGACCCTCATTAAGATCGATTATGAGGGCCAAAGGCTTTTTAGCATGCATGCCGAACTATGCTATATGCTATGCTATGCTATTATGAATAAAACCATTTACTCCATACCGGATCGGTCGTCGACCGCGCCTTCCGTTGGCCACCAGGACAGAGGTGATAAGTGTGCTACTGATGGACAACTTAGAAAGATCCGCACCAGAAATAACATCGTCATAAGAACCTGGAATGTCAGGACCCTAAATGCGGAGAGAAAATTAGAAAAACTGGTCCACGAAATGGACCACTATCGATGGAACGTTTTAGGGATCAGCAAACTGCGCTGGAAAGGCATAGGTGAAACAACGACCAACAAAGGCCACAAGCTTTATTTCAGCAGGAGAGATGACAGGCACGAACACGGAGTTGGATTATTGGTCCACAAGAACATTCTAGCCACTGTCATGGGTTGCCGCCCAGTCTCCAGTAGACTCATTACCATCCGTCTGAGAGCAGCCCCTTTCAACATCACCATCATCCATACCTATGCCACAACATCAGACTATGACGACAGCGAAGTGGAGGATTTCTATGAAAATCTACAGGCTGTCCTTGACCAAGTGCCGAAGAAGGACATATATAGTCATAGTGGAAGGCGACTGGAATGCCAACATTGGCCAAGATGCTCACCACAACTGGAAAGACACATATATGGACCCCACTGCAACAACGAGACAAATGACAGGGGTCTGAGACTCTTGGAGTTTGCCAGATACAACAATATAATACTGGCAAACACGCTTGGTCTCCACAAAAAATCCAGACGATGGACATGGCACAGATCGACTACATCATGGTCAAGAAATGCTTCAGATCAAGCATCAACATTGGCAGCTAGGACAGACACTTTTCCTCGACCAGACATCGGAAGTGACCACGATCTTGTGATGATGTCTTTCCGGCTTCACTTGAAGAGAGTAAAAACAGCAAAGTGGACTAGACTGAAGTTCGACCTGGACAAACTTCAAGACCCGGAGGTGGCAGAAATATTTCAGGCCACAATTGGAGGGAAATTTGCACCACTGCTCATTTTGGGAGCTGGTGAAGTAGATGTCAACACCATGACCACCACCTTCAACTTAGCTGTAACAGATGCCGCCACGGAGATCCTTGGAAAGCACCGGCCAAAGAAGAAGCTGTGGATCACACCTGAACTTTTGGACCTGTGTGATAAACGAAGAGAGATGAAAAAAAAGAAAAAAAGAACACCTCACATGGAGCTGATGCCTACCGAAAAATCAACAATGACATCCGAAAAGGCATGCACACAGCAAAGGAGAACTGGATAGAAGATCAATGCCAGGAAATAGAGAACAGTCTGAACAAGAACAACAGCAAGAAGGCCTACCAGACTGTGAAGCGGCTGACAAGTACAGCCCAAGGTCTCCACGATCCAAAGCAAGTCTGGCATATGCAAATTACAGAAGAACAAGAAGTCTTGGACAGATAGTACTGCTCTGACCTTTACAACCACACACCAAACGGAGACCCATCAGTTCTAGCATGTCCAGAGTGTCACCGAAGGCTATTGAGACCCTGCACTAAGACTTCTCGCCTTAAATAGTTCAGCCTGCTGTAGCCTTTGTAAATTAAAGTCGATGCCAAGCAGACGATGCAAGTCAGTTGTGTGCTAAGCATGTATACGCTAACGCTGGCTCAGTTAGGTAGTGACCTCATTCAGCTGACGTATGGCCAGAGACACCCGCTAAAGGCTCCACTTGTAGTACTAGTTTTCGCTGGCTTTTGCTGACCGCAAGGCTAGGCAGTCATTCTGTGCCTAACTCTCACACGAGACGGAGCAACGCTCTAAAAGATCGCTACCAGAAGACTAAAGCAGGGACGGGTGAAATTCAATTCAACCTAGTATAGCCACAGCCTGACATATTGTCAAAAATGTAAATGATCTATCTTTTGTTTCATCGCGCTTTATTGATATTATTGCTGTATTATGTTTGTGAAGTTTTGCCATGTTTAGAATTGTGAATGTTAGTCAAACTTTGCTGTACCACGTGGCGGTCACGCAACAGGTTTCGCCACCATGAAGTATCCATTACTTTTTTTTTTTTTTTTTGTGCTGCAGTTTATTATCCCTTTTTATCGGGAAACTCTGGGCCGCCTCCCCCGGCCGGGGAAGGCGTAGTCGCAGCCAGTGGCGCGCCCAAACCCTACCTACCTAACATTATTTGGGATTTTTTTGAAATTTTTTGCTGAGGGAGCAAACCGGAGTACCCGGAGAAAACCCCCGAGACGTTGCCCGAGTCGAAAGTAAATAATATTTGGAGAAACATAACGCCCAGGTGCTGGCTCGAACCCACACCTGTCAGGCACCATTGGTTTCTGGCTTGTGGACAAGGCAAGTTAGTCCCGCCTTAGCCCACTTGGCCACAACGCTCGCTACGGATCCATTGTTGTTTCTCCTATGTGTATTCTTGCAGACCAGTAGCCATGATGTGTATATGTATAAGAATTAGAGTGGAGATTCCAGTGGACCACGGACATAGAAGATTGTACGCCGCTTATATATATCTATATCTATATATATATATATATATATATATATATATATATATATATATATATATATATATATATATATATATATATATACATATCTATATATATATAAATGGAGCTATCACTGCCATCAGTGAGACGCTCTGCACACCCTTATCAAACATGGTGTTGCAGAAATTCGTCTCATATTTTGCAGACGAGCAGGCATCGTTGGCCCGAGGCAGGAGGAAGACCACTAAGCGTCAACCCTGAATTTCGGCCTGCAGTGGAGCATCTAGCACTGAGCTACGATAGCCCAATAGTCTACCACAAGGAGGAGACACCATCACCACACATCAAACAGTACTTAAGTGACACGAAAGCGAGCACCCACACTGACATGGAAGGATTGTGCTGTAGTCCACTGTCCTGAAACCAACATTAGGCCAACCAGAACAAATAGCCCAATGATGAGACATTAGCAAATATCAAGAACAGTAGCAGCTTAGACCCATCAAGGAACGAACTATTCGAAGTGAATTTGAACATTTAAGTTAAGAGAGTGTTTAGAGAATTATGTATAGAGTAGAGGAAATAAATGTGTGATATTTACTGTTAACAAGTGGCTGGACTACCTATGTTTCATAGCCGTGCGAGAGATAGTGTGTCAGTGAATCTTTACCATTTCCTCCCTATCTCTATAACCCTATCCGCACACAGACCGAGCTAAACTTATAAATGTATTAAGATTAGTCATAGGGTGATTACACTAGCCGATCCCCGCAGACAAAGATGAGTGGGCCATAACATTCCATTGTGCAGAGCCCAGTAACAATAGACTCACCGTTACACAGAGAACAGAGAAGAAGAAGAAATCCTCCCAATTCTGCGAGAAGAAGTTGAGGCAACAGTGCAATCGCTGAAGAAGGGGAAGTCAGCGGGTGTTACGTTGGAGACGCGTGCGATGCAAGTAGGCTAGGTTTACGTGTGAAATGCGCACAATAATAGGCTTGCGTGTGTGACGCGCGCGATAGATCTGTTCCGTTTTATTTTTCAAAGCATGCAATAATAGAGTGTATTTACCTTTGATTTGATTTTGCGTTGTTATTAGAAGAAGCTTTGTATAATGTTGATAATTTTAGTTGGTCGATATTATTTGAGAATTTTCTAGATTTGGTTGTTTACGATCGATCGAAGCGTGTGGATAAATCTAGTGGTTACCACGAGAAGCTTCCATCCCAAATAAGGTTGTATGACGTGAGACAGTGAAGACGAAGTTAATTTTGATTGGTTGTGGTGCGTTACGCTGGAGTGTCCTAAATTGTTCTGAAGTGTAGAGAGTGTATATATATAGTGCCGCACTGTTTCAAAAGGTGGTTGATAGTTGAGAATTGTAGAGTTGAAAGTAGAGAGAGCTGTTGCGTTAGAGTTGAGAAAGTTGTTAAAAAGTGGAAAGTTGAAAGTGGAAAAAAACGATTGTATGCAGTGGTTGATGTTCGCTGAATAAAATTGGAAAACTACATACGACGACTCCTGACTTGTTGACGATTGAATAGGTTGCGTGGATAAACGAATCTGAGTTACACCTATCAGGATTTCAAGCATCGGGGCTGAATCAACTACTGATAGAAAAACAACATCGAGTGTAACAGCGGGAATGGACAACATACCCGCGGAACTGCTTCAAGCAGGAGGAGAAGCCATGATTGACGCACTCACCATTATCTGTAACAAGATCTGGCAGAGTGCGGAGTGGCCTACACCATGGACCCAGTCGCTAGTCATCACTCTTCCCAAAAAAGGTAACCTTCAGGAATGTGAAAATTACCGCACCATCAGCCATCCCAGCCAGGTCCTCCTGAAAATAATACTCGACAGGTTGAAACCCCAAGCTGAACAAATCATAGCTGAAGAACAAGCAGGATTCAGGGCAGGGCAAAGTACCACTGAACAGACAATATCTATATCATGTGTTCGTAGATTTCAAAAAGGTGTTTGACCGAGTGTGGCACGCATCTCTGTGGGCAACCATGAGAGTGTACAACATCAGCCCTAAAATTATTTAAGTCATCAAAAGCCTGTATGACAAGGATACCAGTGCAGTCCTCCACAACAGCGCCATGGGAAACTGGTTCAGAACAACAATCGGTGTGCGTCAGGGATGCCTACTCTCTCCAGCACTCTTCAACATCTTCCTAGAGCGCATCATGTCAGATGCCCTTGCAGATCACGAAGGCAGTCAGCATAGGGGGAAGAGCAATCTCCAACCTTCGTTTTGTGGATGACATTGATGGATTGGCTGGTACAGAGGCTTGACACCACCTCCAGAGCCTATGGAATGGAAATAAGTGCAGAGAAGACCAAAATGATGACCAACAACACCAATGGCATCAACACGGACATCAAAGTCCAAGGCCAATCCCTCAACACAGTGCATAGCTTCAAATATTTAGGAGCCATTGTATTAGACAATGGGTCCCGACAGGAAGTCCTCTCCAGGATCACACAAACAACTGCTACCCTGGCGAGGTTGAAGCCAATTTGGAAAGACAGGACCATCAGTCTACATTCCAAGATAAGACTGCTGCGTTCCATTGTCATCTCTATCTTCCTATATGCATGTGAAACATGGACCCTCACAGCAGATCTACAACGAAGAATACAAAGCATGGAGATGAGGTGCTACAAAAGACTTATGGGCATTTTCTATACTTTGCACATCACCAACGATGAAGTCCGACAGACCATCACACAAGCCATTGGACAACACGATAACCTGCTCACAGTGGTGAAAAAACTTAAACTCCGATGGTATGGCCACGTCACCAGATCATCAAGTCTTGCAAAGACCATCCTGCAAGGCACAGTGCAAGGAGGTAGAAGAAGAGGTGGGAGGACAACATTCGAGAATGGACTGGTTTGACACTGAGAGAAACAATCAGGGTTGCAGAGGACAGGGAAAGATGGAGTACGCTGGTTAAACAATCATCTGTGGTGCCCCTATGACCTTCGAGTTACGGGATAGGATAGGATAGTGGGTTTTTTTGTGTTGTAATCTCCTGAAATCAGTGTATTAAGATTTAGAAGGACCCATTTACGGACTTGTCCATCGCCCAAAAATTTTTTTGGTTCTTTTCAGGATGCAGTAACTGTTGTGTAGTTCAGCCCAATCCTGTGAATTTAATTAAACAACAGAAAACGGGACAAAAACCAAAACAAAAACAAAAACAACACCGGCACAACACAACGATGATGGCAACCACAACAACAATTCAAGATACAAAGTAAGAAACGAGATCTAGGAAAAGAAGAAGAAACCAACAAAAAGTTGTTAGACAAATCAAATGCAATATGAACTTTAAAGTTTTATTATCAATAAAAAATAACATAAAGTCTGACAAACTCATCAAATGCAGCTTACCTCAAGGTACATGGCATCTATACAAGCAGAACATAATTATAGGCATTCACTTGGATTGAAAAATGAATTTAATATACTTTCCTGCAAAAAGAAAAAAAAATCTTCTACTATTATCTTCTGTTTTTGTTTTATTAACATGGCTATTGCTTTGCAGATCATTCCCAACAATAAATTATCATTTCGAAAAACGCAGACACAAACATTCTACCTCATAATGTCATGGTGTACTTTATAATATCATAATATTATGTTGTATTCTTCAAAATCAACATATGACATTCTCATATTAAAAAATGCTCTCAATACAGTTAAAAGAGAATACAATCCTTGTTTACATTATATTTTTAGAATTACATGAGTATTCTACACTGAATAAGTTCCTTACCATTCAAAATAATATCGTTACAGGATAGTTTGTATTATTATTAATATTATTATTATTATTATTAGTAGTATTCAAGGCGAACACAGTACAATGCCATACACATTTTATTTCTGTTCTAATGCGTAATGTATACACACATGTGAAAAAAAGGGGGATGATTTCAGATAAATGTCACCGTGTATGCACATGTGTGATCACATTTTCAGACACTTGTCAATTTGATCAGAAACTATGTACAGAAATAAATCGCAACATGACCTTCAAATATTAAGTCAGTCAAATAGACCCAAATTTTTATATGGTATAGTATAATACAGTAGATAATAATAACATGAATGTAAAGTAGTGATTTCATTATAGGTTGTTAGCCTTTTAGCCTTTAAGCTAAAGTGTATTAAAAGTGCACTCATTATCCCAGGATCAGGCTTTCAGGCAAGGATCCTCTGAAGAATTCACCTACCAAGTGATGTTAAGGGTCAAGAGACATGGCATAATCATTTAATACAATCATACAATCTTCATGCTCTACACCTCCCCAACATTTGCTCCATAGAGGTAGAAACTTTTGTTAGCTCCCATGATCAGGCCGATGTTTCCAGGCATGCTCGCCCATTGCGATGAGAACTGAACTGTAGGTATTGTGTGAATGGACGCTTCATATGGAGGAGGGATAGAATGAAGAAGGCGACCAGACCTCAAGCACCACAGTTTGGTGTAGCAGTCTTGGCCAGCTGAAAGAAAAATACAATAAATAATAAACTGCATAGTGTAATCAACACAATTACAAGATCTAATAATATTCAATTTTGGTACCAAAGAAAGAAAGAAAGGACAAAAACTATAAACATCCTGAAATATAGCTCACATTTGTATGACACAGATTGATCCAATCAAGAGCAATAGTTTACTCTTCATACCCACAATATTTTGTGTGTCTGTGCGTGTTTGGGGTGGAGGGGTAAACAACACCAATTCCACATCTTGCAATGTAGTTATATTTCTCGGTGTTGTTTCTTTTGCAATCATCACCACAGTCGGTATATTTGAAGATGCTTGCTCCTTCTAAGATAAGACTACTTACACATGTGCTTTATGCTATACAACTTCTGAAGTCCTTGTCTGCCGTAAGTATCACCATCATTATTATCATCAGCATCACAATCATCTGAACAGCAGTAAAATACAGACCTGCATACAGGATAGACTGCGTTTCATCAATGTGGAACGGCAGTTTGCACTGTTTGTTCACCAGACCTTCATAGCTCAACACAGTCCGTCTCATCCGCAAATCCCATTTATGGATCTGGTAAATACAGCAAAGTTGTATGTGAGGAATACAAACAATAATAATAATAATGTTCGTCATTTATAAGGCGCCTTAGCCTAAGGATCAAGGCGCTGGCCGATACAGGATCTAACTCAAACCGTCCGAGACGCCCACCCGCAGCCTTTGGCGCATGGTATGACGCCCGGACAACTGAGCACAATCCTGGGCAGCCAGGGATGGGGGAGAAGGACCAAGTGCATGCTGGGTGTGTTCTTGTTACCGGCACTCACCCGTCTAGGACATGAGCGTCAGGATCTTTAAAGTCCGTTATGATGGAATGTATGCGACACACAGACTAGACCTCGGTTTATACTCTCATCCGAAGGAGTAGGAAAACAGGAGTAAAGTGTCTTTCCCAGAGACACAACACAATGGCTCGGCCAGGGCTCGAACCCGGGACGTTCAGATCCTCAAGCCGAAGCACTACCATTAGACCACAGTGCCTCCCACAATGACAATACATTTCAGCATTTCTTTTCTCCTTCTTCATGATTCTGTGGTAATCCCTGTAAAGTAGTGGTCACATTTGGTTTATGTTTAACGGCTTATGCAATGAGTTATGAAATTTATAACTGACTGGAATTTCCACATTTGGCTTACGTTTTATGGCTTAGGTATTGGGTCAGAGATACAGTACTCCTCTCTTAAGGTGACCCCCCACGGGACCAAATATTTGTTTGATCTTATCCGAGGGGCACCCTAAACAGTCCTCTAATAAGATAAACTACCAGTAAAAAACTTGATCTTATACGAGGTGCTAAATTTTTGTGTCGTGTGTGTGTGTGTGTGTTTGTACATGTGTGCACGTTGGTGCGCGCGTATGCATGCATGCATTACTGTATATGTATTTTTTGTGCGTGTGTATGATGCATAAGCACACACTCAAACACTCAAACGAACGGATGCAAGCATGCATACACATACACACACTCTCTCACACACACACACAAACACATTGACGCGCACGCACGCAAATGAGAATAAAAAATAAAAAGTATGCACCAAGACAGATACTGGGTGTATTTGCAGAAAACTTTACACAAGTTTAACGAATTGTTCACTTTGTCTACGCCACGGCACATGCTTTATCGCTAGTGAATGAAGTCAATTCAGGGTAAGGTCCACTGTGGCAATACGTCCCGCTAGGATGGGACACGGCAGATCACAGTTATACCTGTCTACACCGCCCATGGGTCGCACTCTGTCAAAGTGGTTCCCGTGTATATTGCAGAGTGTCGCATAACGCGGATGCTGGCTGGACGTGACAGGTGTTCTGGGATGGAATTCAATCTCAAAACAGGAAGTGACCTCATAAATGACGTCATCTGTGACATCAATTTATCTTAAGCAGTAGTCTCTTCCATTTGGGAACCAAAACGGGGTTGACGTTATCCGAGGTTTTCCCTTATGCGAGGTGACGCTAAGCGAGGAATTCTGAATGGTACAAAGAAGGTGTTTGGCCGGTACCAACAACCTGATTGATCTTATCCGCGTTGTGACCTTAAACGGTAGTGACGTTAAAAGAGGAGTACTGTATGTTACGTTGAAACGCGAATGGTAGTATGTCAGAAACGCGCACGATAGATCTAATCGTTTCGTTTTGCAAAGTATTCAATAATAGAGTGTATTTACCTTTGATTTGAGTTTGCGTTGTTGTTAGAAGAAGCTTTGTATAACGTTGGTAATTTTTGTTAATCGATATTATTAGAGAATTCTCTAGATTCGCGTGTTTACTGTCGATAGAAACTTCCTGATAAATGTCGAAGTTTGAGAACGTTCCTGGAATGTTTAGAAAGGTGTATGACGTAAGTCAGTGATGACGATCTTTAGTTCGATTGGTGGTAAAGCGTCATCGGGAACATTCTGATCGAGAGAAAAAAGTATAAAATGGACACACCGTGTTGTGAAATGAGTTGAGTTGAGTTGAGTTGAGTTGAGAATTGTATGCAGATGTTGTTGTGTGCTGAATAAAAGTGGAAAATTTTATACGAAGACTCAGTGACTTGTATGCTGATTGAATGGGTTACGTGGATAATCGAATCCGAGCTTACACTCATCAGGAGCATTCACGCATTGGGGCTGAATCTACTACTGATTGAAAACACCACCATCAAACGGAGTGTAACACTGTAGTGGCCCCATGTTTATTACAGCCTGGTTCGAATTTATAAACGTGTGTAGCTGTGTAATTTCACTACAACAAGGCACTTTTTCATGACGATGTAATGTACTCTTTCACTATTTGACTATAATGTGAAACAACTTTACTAAGATCGACATGCAGAAAGTGAATTCAACTGCCTTAGCTCGCAAAGTCATTTGTAGCAGACAACCTTTGCTGTGTATAATCATGCGTGTGGGATGAGTTTAGGTTGACCTCTACACTTGTGATATCACACTCTCAGTCCTCGTAAGCCCAGCTTATGTATTTTTGCAGAAAAAAATCAACCATAGCCAGTATGCAAGGAAATACATAAGGAATTCAAAGGCATAACACAAGTGTGGCGGGGTGCGTAACACAAGTGTGACTTGGTCTTAAAGGGTCAAAATCTTCATTGAAAGAAGGGAAAAACAGAAGTTTTTACTCTTTTCAGATGACTTCATGCCAAGATGTTAAATATTTCCAAGATGATCAGAAAGCCAGGTGTCGCATCGTTAAAGTTCCGGATCTCCTACTTTATCCGGGCGTCTTTGCGCATGCGCCAGGTCATGTCAGGCCAGCTTTTTCACGATGTTCTTAGGCTTCGTAACCCTAAACCTAACCCTTACTAAGACTACGATAGCACTGTGCGCATGCGTCGAATTTTGTAACGCGTCGACCAATCAGAATGCTCCCAGTTGCTCCCAGCCCAGTTAAGATACTAGGAAGTGTGATGATATCACACCGGGAATTGTATTATTTTTATTTATTTTTTTTGTTAACTGCAGCATGGTAGTGTTAAGGGTTTAAAAGTGGTAAATGAATGCCATGGATGCAAAAATGTATTACAATAGGAGAATTACACAATAAAATTATTTCAAATAGCCAAGCGTCTCACTCCCTTAATGTCCAACGTCCAAACATATCATTGTCTGAAGATAAAAGCTGTACCTTCCACTCTCTTACCTTGCCAGAGAAATCACTGGCATACATGTATTGTTCATCTGGCGAAAGATGCAGGCAGCTGACTGCAGCCTTGTGATTCATCAAAAGTACAGGCATGGTAGAGTGGCTACGCAGATCATGCTTTAGTATGCTTCCTTTGCGTGTCCCAGTGTACATCAGCTGACCTCCATCCTCCTGTAAATAATACAAACAAATGATATTGTTTTTATATAGTACTTTTCCAGCTCAAGAGCTGCGTAAGGTGCTGGCCAAGAATAGGAACTCAAGCTGCTTGATATCGTACAATATAAACAAACTGCCATATGTGAAAAACTTCCTATGTGGTTATTCAATTGTTGTTGACAAAGGTCCTTATACCCATCCGCATCAAGCAACTGTGCACGATTTAGAAGCTGTCCAGAAAAAATGCATAGCTGTAAGATGTTTTATAATTCTTGGTGAAACACGGAACTATACATAATAATACAGTTGGTGTTGCATCGTCACCTCAGTATGCTTCTTTCTTTCTTTATTTTTTTAATTGATCTTATATAGTGCTTTTCCAGCTCCAGAACTACTCAAAGCGCTGGCAAAATACAGAATCTAACTCAAGCCACCTCAGGCTCTCATTTTCCGACTTAGTTGCATCATCTGAAGCCAAGAGATGACCAAGCACAACCCCGGACGACTGTAGATGGGTGAGAAGAGACCAAGTGCGTGCTGGGTGCATTTGTGTAGCTAGTAGTAGTACTCACCCATCTGGGACAAGAGTTAGGATCTTTAAAGTCCGTGTGATTGGATGCATGCATGCACAGACTAGATCTTGGTTTATACTCTCATCCAAGTTTTTATCCACTGTTCAAGTGTTTGTTTATTCTTTCATTCAGTCTTCAACATCATCATTGTACCTTTGAAAAGATTTGGGAGATTGCATCACTGTTGTTGGTCTTGAACTGCCAGAGTCTGCGTGAGTTGACATCTACTACCAAACAGCCTTTCTCTGTCCCAACGCCGAACTGCTGCTTGTGGTAATTCCATGCACATGCCCAGCTCATGCGAGTTCCCAGGTTGAAGTCAAAGAAATGAACCTGCAGATAATTTAAATTCATAAAAATGTATTTTTCAAAAGACACGATATAACAATAATGATAAACAGCATATATAGCTTTCATGTAAAAATAACATTTCAGGCTGGAACTATCACTAGATTATTCATTTAAGAAACTATCAACAGTATTTTAGAACACATGAACACCAATTTTTGTGAAAATATTTTGTGAATATGACTGCGGCAAATAGTTGTGCAACAATGACTTTGAGGAGTATTTTTATCTCTAAAATGAGTCAGAAAAAAAAGATATTAAACAAACTCGTTACCTGATCTCTAGTGGTGGGGTCCAAATTTCTGATGAAGGCTAGACTCTGTGTCCCCCCAGAGTGGCACACAGTAGTATACAGCACATAATTCTTCCCTGGGTACTGGCTGAAATCTGACCAGCACATGCTGGTGATCTTGTTCCACGACTGGAGGACAGTAGTACCAGTGGAACTAAATTCCAGCGTAAACTCTCTCGGGTATGTTTTCTTCCCCTCTGCAATAGTCACAAGCTGGAGTCGTTCAACCATGGTTCCCGACACCGACCACAAACACAGTAGTTTGTCATGATCTGTGCTGGTCTCCATCTGTAGCATGTGTTCCAAGCTTTCGTGGAACGGTTCATCAGAGAACACTCGCCTAGTATTTGAGTGCCGCAGCCTCGAAGTGCAGCCAGTCACCCAAGCGTTCTCCAAGCGATGCCTATTAACTTCCCCTCTTTGGTAATGACCTCCAAGTAACATGGTCGGCAATGAAAGATTGTTATGCAATGTTCTGATGTTCCGGTTTTTTTTTGATGGTGACAAAACTAGGAAAGAGGTATTAGAGCTGAGTGCTGCAATATCAGTCTGGCGCTGTGCTTCGGCTGCTGCTCGAGCAATATTTTCTTGAGTGGGGATGCTGGGGTCATACCCTCTGTGATCAGCCTGGAGTTTGAAATAGCGTTTCTTCTCCCTGTTGTAGTAATAGCCTGCAAGTTCTGCCAACAATGAAGGAAATAAATAAAGCCAAATGCAAGAAAGATTAATCATTTTTGTATTTCCAGACTTCCAGAAATATTTTGAAATAGGGGAATCAGAACGAGCCAAAATTTCGGTATATTGGTTTGTCGGTTAGTCAGTTCATAGGAAGCTATATATCAGGAGCTATTGAGCAGATTTTGACAAAACTTCATCGCAAAGATCAAGGTCACAAGAGTCTATTTGTTGCTAAACATGTTTTGCTCAATGTCTCAAAAATGGATGAAGCGATTTTGTATAATTTTGGTACCACGGGCACTTCAAATCATGGGCCATCATTCAGTAGTAGTCCGGTGTTGGTCAGTTGGTCAATCTATCGCTCAGAATTTCATCTTTTTTTTTTTCAAGCATACTTTTGCCTTATCTCCATAATAACAACCAAAATTCATCATTTTACTTTGCAGATACTTTAACTACTGCTAAGCATGTTAAATCCTTCTTATTTGTACTTTATCAAGGGTCAAGGTCATTGGGCTTCACCATTCCCTAAACACGTTTTGCTCTGTATTAAAAAATAGCTTCCAGATAGATCAGATCGTGGCCTATTGTTCCATGTTTTCCTTTTGCTTCGTTGGGATAAAGCTGAGTCACAACACCGCCAAGAAAAAAAACTTTTGAATTATTATTCACTATATGTGTTAATGTCTGAAAATACATTTGAATGGCTTGGCATCTCGTTTATTAGTATTATAATAGACCATGCTCGGAAATATAAGGGGAAACAACTTTGGCCTGCTTGCCCACATGTTATGCCCAGAGTTGTCTAAGGTTAGGCGGACATTCTTTGCAAATGAACTAATTTCTCGCCTACAATTTCTGCTCTGACCTCCATCAAATCTTCTAGATCAACCGAAAGGTTGATTTCAGTTGCAATTCTGGCTAGCTCCATTAGTTCGGCCTTGCACTGCCCTGCAACCACCACCCACCTTTTCTGAAGAAAAGCTTGCGGCTCGGGGTAGCTTTCATAGTGTTCTGAGACTAAATGTCCGCCCAGATAATTCTAGGTAACTGAAAACAAAACAAAAAGGCAAGTTACCTCTAATTTCCGAACAAGGCCTATTTGTTCTTATATAGCACTTTTCCAGCTCAAGAGCTGCTCAAGGTGCTTGCCAAAGATTAATCATTTCCAGTATTCACCAACAAAAAAATGTTATTTAAAAAATTAGTGCCATATATTTCACACTACTATAAATTCATAATTATTTATAATAAAATTAATAGAATAAAAGTATTTAAAAAATATTTGTTTTAAAAGTAAAAAGTAAAAAAAAAACAATTTACAGAAACATTCAAACAGGCTATACCTCTAAAACTAAGTTAGCTCTATTATTGAATGATCTCAAAATTGATGTTACTTCATACTATTATGTAGCACAGCACCCTAAACATAAAACAAATTAGTGTTATTCTCTATGCCCACACCATTTTACCAAAACAAAACTAATAATAATAATTTAAAGAAGTTTTAAATTAAAAAGGATACCCAGTCTGGGACCATTATCGCCATCTCCATCGTTTTTCCCTTGATCAGAGCTTGATGTTGATGCTTGATTATCATCCGATGTACTTGCTGATGTACTTGTACTTGATGCGGTGGCAGTCCTGTGGTGATTTTGTTTTCCTCTACCCTTACCATAAACACTAAATGATGCACCTCTATCATGTCTGTGATTCTGATAATTGTCTTGGCATCGGCCTCTGCCAGAATTCCATCTGTTGCGACTCCAATGGCCTCTAGCGTTGTTTCTACCTGAGGTTGAGCGATTGTTCATATGTGCGCGACTGCCACTACTGCTGCCTGAAAAATTATCATAGTAGTGTCCCGAGTTGTAGTCTGCATAATTTCCTGGTGAAGTGAAATTACCACGATAACTACTTTTTCCCCTGCCCATGAAATTGCCTCTGCCTCTTTCATGTCTGCTTGTATTGGTTTGTTCTCTGCTATCGGAGTCATTTGTTTGAGAACTGTGGAAATGAAGAGAACCTCGACCTCTGCCAGCTTGCCCTCTAATGGCTCTACCATAAGATTGCACAGAATTTCTATAAGTATAAGCAGCAGCAGTAGCAGACTGTGAATAGAAATCATTAGAACTTTTCCTCTGGTCTTTGCTGCAATGTGGAGAATCCCCTCTACTGCTTGCATAAGAAGATGACTCCATCCTACTCACTAAAAACCCAGAAGTGCCAACCAGGCTGCTTTCGTTATCTGTTCTTTTTAATTTCTTTTTGGTTGGATTATTTGCATCTGATTCTTTGGTGGTTGAACTGTAAAGTGTTTGAGAGGTGTTACTGCTTGATGGCTCTGGTTCGGAGTTACAAGCACCAGGTGATGCAAAGGTGTAACTGCTTCCAGGGCATTGCTGTTGCCTTTCTTCATGCTTGCTTCTTTTCCTTTTTTTCCCTCTATACCTTCTGCTTCCATGATCCCTGCCTTCCATGGCTGCTGCACAATTAAAAACATACGGTACAGTTCAACACAATGAGTTAGCATCTGTCAGTTATTCTGTACTTATCTGTAGAATATGTTGCTTGTATCCAGAGACAGAGATCTGGCATGACAGACATACTGGTGATGTATGCAGCGTAGCCGTAGCTGTACAAGTATAATCTCTCTCAGGCAAATTTTTGCAGATCATTTTAACTCCTATCCTATTCCGTAACCCAAAGGTCATAGGGGCACCGCACATGATCGTTTAACCAAGCGTACTCCACCTTTCTCTGTCATCAGCAACCCTCATGGCTTCGCTCAGTGTCAAACCAGTCCATTCTCGAATGTTGTCCTCCCACCTCTTTTTCTGTCTCCCTCTTCTTCTGCCTCCTTGCACCGTGCCTTGCAGGATGGTCTTTGCAAAGCCTGATTCTCTGGTGATGTGGCCATACCATCGGAGTTTCGGTTTCTTCACCACTGTGAGCATGTCATCGTGTTGCTGATGTGCTGCTCCAAACGTTCAGGTGTGATCCACGGTTTCTTCTTTGGGCAGTACCCGCCAAAAGTGTAATTACACTTGAAGTATACATGTAATATTGCAAGTCAATGCATATAAAAATAATACTTACCATGCAATGTTGAATGTCATTCAAGTTTCATACAATGATACATTTCTGATTTCATGAAATTAAAAACTAAAAAAGTTCCATGTAAAATATAACTGAATTACATAAAACAGACAAGGTTATAACATTTTCCAGACATTCATACAGCATAGACAACGTTACCGACACCATTTTCTTTCATGCTGAGTGTTCTGACCTTGTTTATTTGCTGATCGAGTGTTTATTTGCTGATCGGGCTGAATGATCACTCCAATGACAGATCAGCCACGCTTGATTTTTTTTTATTTTGTTCACCAAGGGACGCAATGCATATGAACAGCACTCGGCAAGGGAATGTATTCTTGTTGCCTGCCATGTGCTTAACAGCAGAAGAAAGAATCGAAAGTGGTAGCCTATACTTTTTGTTGCATCAGCCAAATGTTGGGCTTGAAAATTTTACAAGACGGCTTAGTTTGCATGTATTTAACTGATAATGAAAGGTGCATTGTTTTTTTGACAATATCCAAATATATACTCCCCTCGATATCATTATTTACTTATTTCCGACGGAAAGAAGGTATATTTATTCTCATCTGCAATGTGGGTGATCATGTACTATATGGCCTTCTTTCCGTTAATAGAATGTAAAAAACTGAAGAAATATTAAATGCCAAATGACTTTTGAACTGTTACAAGGAAGAGGGGAGTATATCTGGATTTTGCCGTTTTTTAAAATATTTTTTTTAGAACAAACTTTTATAATGATTGCAGCTTCTATAGTGACACTACAGATGATGTGACCTCTAAACTCTTACAACTGAAATCTAACTAGTCTAAGTTATAAGGCAACAACAGAGACTGATAAAGGCTTTCTTGATTTAAAGCCAACATAATATTGTTGGAAGGAAAACATCAACATGCCTATAACAGAGATTGTAGCATCTTTGAGCACCAACCCTTACTTCAGTGCTGGGGCTGGCCTGTTTGGTGTTGGTATGGCAGCAGCAGTTTTGAGGCGAGGAAGTCAGGTAAAAGAACTAAGTGAAGATTGTCTAGTAAATTTTCATTTTCTTGTGTAAATACGCAGAAGCACTCCTTTTCTTGCAGTTTGATAAACCCCTTGACTGTTTATGGTAAGATAAGTACTACTAAGTAGTCATACAACAGTGTGACAAAAATGCCAAGGACGTAACATCTCGTTATCATTATTATGACTTTTTTTTCTCGGTACATTTAAACCATCAGCAAAACAAATACACATGACTAGAAAGCTTAGAACATTAGCTGTTTAACACTTGTAAGTTTGGTTTGATAAACCTTTTCTTTGGCAGGTGGCGACCCACCCTACAAAATCCACCCCACTCCATTCACTTGCACCAAACAAAGACATAGACGAAAGTGACGCAAAGCTGCTCGCTCATACATAAAATATATAACAAATATGATGGGACTGCCTCCCTCTCTCTTTCTTACTATTGTTATTTGGACTATAAATAAATTGTTAAAAAAATTTAATAGTAAAAAATTTGTTTTTTTTCCAATTAGCATACATTTGTAGAAAATTTAATTATCTTTCAGAAATGTATGAAGTGTTACCAAGTTATTTCTAATATTGTTCATTTGTAATTTTTTGCAATCATTAGCCAGATTTGCCTGGCAAATTGGTGTAACTTTGTGGAATTCTCCATTGGCAGCGTAAGGGTTAAAAGCAAAGGTTTCTAGAATTTACTAAATTAAAATCGATTCTATCTTTCTTTCTTATAATGATGCTGTTTTTTGACTCTCATGGATAACAATATAAATCTATACTCGTCCCCTGTTGTCCGTCCGTCAATCAGTCTTTTTGCCGTCTGCTGTCTATCTGTGCAAAACTTGCAAGTGGCTTAACATCTTGGAACCTACCTAAACTGTCACAACCAAACTTGGTAAGATGGTGTATATTCACGAGACCTCGAAAATGATCACTGAATTAATTACTTCACTTCAAGATCAAGGTCACAGGGTTAAATGTTAGTCAAAAAATGACTAATTTTAACAAAATTTATCTCTTTTCCTCAGTTATAAATATTGAACATGATTCTTTGATGCAATGAGACCCACATACTTGCAAATTTGGTCAACCTTGCTCCAAGGTCAAGGCCACTGGAGCTGTCCAAAGTTGTTTCATATAGGTAATTTGAAATAACCTTGACCCTAAATTATGAGAGATGTAAAGTCCAAACTTGTATTTATAAATAATAGATTGATTGTTCATATATGTTCCGTTTTGGGGTTGATCTTGAAGGTCAAGATCATCTAGACCATACAATAACCTTAAGGTCATCGTACAATGGGATTACTCTATATTTGTCTCATTGTTGGGTTATTTAATCATATATGAGCATCAGAGATCATGTTAAGGTCAAAGAAGGTCAAGGTCATCACAAGGTAACTTTTTGTGGGCATAATACTTTTGCTGTAGTTTATTTGATAGCACATGAGTGTATTTGGAGCCAGAGGTCAAGGTCATCTCAAGGTCAAGAGCATAGAAAATTTTTTTTAACAATCTGTATTACTAAGCATTTTAATGCCACCGTTTCATTTTGTTTTTTTGCTGGGCACTCATTTTCATGTTAAATATATTGCAGGTTCCATAAGGAGCGTGTGAGTAATATAGGGCTTTGCCCCTCTAGTTGAAACAATAAATTTACACTTTGGAAATTGTCAGAAATATATTTGTGAAATAACTTGAAGAAAAATAAATAATTATATTACATTTTATATTCAATTGTTACTGAATTTTTTTCAATTTTTTATTCACAGTTTGGAGTAATCCTCTTTCGTCGCCACTGCATGATTACTTTGGAGGTGACGAGTCAGGACAAGAGTTTCCACTGGCTGCTGCAGTGGATCTCACGCTATGGAACACGCACACAGCATCTCAGTGTAGAAACCAGCTTCAGCCAGTCTGACACGGGGAAGGTAAATAAATGCAGTTTGTGGATTTATTCAGTACAATATGCATGTGCTGTCTGAAGGTGAAGAATGATGCTATGGGCTGCCACTGGCGAAGTTTTCTGATTCTGATTCTTGTTAATTATTCAACATGTTTTGGGCTTTGTAACATGAATACACAATCTTATTCTCAATCAGTGTGAAAATCAGTTTTAAAATGTTTGTCAGGCATTTTTGTTTTGTTTGTGTGGGAATTGGGGATATGGGGGTGGGTGATATAACTTGTAGGGAGCTAGATAGTTAGCTCAGTTGTGTATTCCAATGTCAGGCCACAAAATTGCAGCCTGTACAGGCAGTGGTTCAAACGCAGTTAATGGCCTGGAATAAAACCAAAAAATAAATAATAATAAATTACCCTGAGACATGTACTGTGCTCCTACTTTGGATGAGAAATATAAACCGGCCAAGGTCTAATCTGTGCACACATGCATTCCATCAGCATCGCATGGACTTTAAAGATCCTGACGCTCATGTCCTAGACGGGTGAGTGCCGGCTACAAAAATACACCAAGCCTGCACTTGGTCCCTTCTCCCCCATCACCGGTTGCCCAGGATTGTGCTTAGTCATGTGGGTGTCAGACTGTACGCCCAAAGGCTGCAAGTGGGTGCCTTGGGCGGCTCAAGTTAGATCCTGTATCAGCCAGGTCCATCAGCGGCTCTTGTGCTGGAAATCTATATATATAAATTGCTTAGCCGGAAGTCCTTCTTTGCCACTACTATAAAGTTTGTCCGGTATGGACGCTGATCTGGGCAGGTTCTGGCCGCTGGGAATCGGCCTGTTGTGTGCTCAAAACCAGCGAAATCGTTATAGCCGACATTTCCTTACCGAACGTTTAACCGTTTCTGAGATAAATAAATAAACAAAATGTCCACAAACTGCAATAGCCTCATTCCGCGCGCTTCCATTAAAAATCAAATTGAGGTTTCAGCATGTTTTCCCATATAGACCAAAAAATTTATTGTTTTTGTACGAAGCATTGATAGCTCAGTTGGTAACACCTTCGCCTAAAGTTTAGGGCGACCCAAGTTCGAATCCGTCGCGGGCCATTTTTTTTTTAATGGGTTTTTTTCCCACTACAATATGGATATTTTTCTTTTTAATTTAGGCTTTTTACCTTTATTATTATTATTATTACTATTATTATTACTATTATTATTATTATTATTATTGTTATTATTTATATTATATCTTATATCAAATTTTCTTTTAAAACCTTGGTGTTTATGATTTCTATTTGTATTATTCTATATTCATTATTATTATTATTATTATTATTATTATTATTATTATTATTATTATTACCAAGGATCGGGATGGGGTGGTACGTTATTATTATTATTATTATTATTTTTATTATTATTATTTATAAACTAATAATAATAATAATTATTATTATAATTATAATATCTTATATCAAATTTTATTTTAAAACCTTGGCGTTTTTTATGATTTCTATTTGTATTATTCAATATTATTATTTTTATTATTATTATTATTATTATTATTATTGTTATTATTATTATTATTATCAAGGATCGGGATGAGGTGGTACGTGTAGGTAAAAGTGGGCTACGGGTAGGTTTAAATGGGCATGGGTAGGCATAACGGGGATACGGGTATATATAAGGGGGTATGGTGATGGTCGATTCCTTTCATCCATACCTGCGAAACGATCAACGGGGAAGTATCAAGGAGGGTACAGGTAGGTTACAAGGGGGGTACGAAAGGTATCAAGGGGTTATGGGGAGGTATCAAGTGGGTTCGGGGAGGTATCAAGGGGGTATGATGAGGCATCATGGGGGGGGGGGACGGGGAGATATCAGAGGGGGGGGGGGGTATGGTGAGGTATCAAGGGGGATATGGGGAGGTATCATCGTCCAAATGAAACTCGCAGACAACAGTTGTCTCTCTGTCTACATTTTAAACAGCAACCTGTGTACCCTGGCTTGCCAGGGTACAAAAACCACTAGTGAATATATAAAAGTGATTAAATAATAATAGATAAATATAAGATTTAAGGTGAATGTTCAGAACACTTCCAAGTAAAATTTAATTTAAAAAAATAATACAAATAAATTTAAGTATTTATTATGTATTAGAAATAGGTGTACATGTCTGATAAATCCAAATTGTGAGACTTGTTTTACAGGTGAACACAAAGTTTGCCTTTGTGCCCAGTCCTGGTGCTCATTTCTTCAACTACCAAGGCTATTGGATCCGTGTGGAGCGCAACCGTGAAAAGCAAATGGTCAACTTTCAGGCTGGTCTTCCTTTTGAGACTGTCACCATGACAACGCTGGGCAGAAATCGTGAAATCTTCTTTAGCCTCCTGGATGAAGCTCGCAAAATGGCTTTACAAAGTCAGGAAGGAAAGACAGTTATGTTCCATGCTATGGCTGGCGAATGGCGGCCATTTGGGTATCCAAGGAGGAAACGTCCATTGTCATCAGTCATCCTTGATCGAGGGCTGTCAGAGAAGGTACTAACAGACATCAAAGAATTTATTGACAGTCCTAAATGGTACATGGACAGAGGTATCCCGTACAGGCGAGGTTACTTGTTATATGGACCACCGGGCTGTGGAAAGAGCAGCTACATTATGGCGCTTGCAGGTATGTCTTTCACTTAGTGTTTGCCACACATTTTTAGATGACTTGTTTACAATCAGGTCTTTATACAGAGAAAGACCTTGAACAAACTGCAAGACTGTAAGTTGTAATAGCGAAGTGAAGAGACAGTATAATCTCTGACTTTAAAAAAAAAAAAAGTCATAACCTAACATTTTAGTATTTTTAGCCTCAGTCTTGGAAATAAACATTTTTTTCAAAGACGACATAGTACGTAATCACTTTGTGTTTATATTATAATTATTGCTTTATTAATTATTTGTTGATTGATTGATTACTTGTGACAGGTGCTCTGGACTACAACATTTGTGTGTTGAACCTGAGTGAGAAAGGTTTGTCTGACGATCGATTAAACCACTTGCTGACTGTGGCACCAGAACAGAGCATTATTTTGCTAGAGGATGTTGATGCCGCCTTCCTGAGCAGGGATCTCAGCAAAGAGAGTATGCAATTTTATTTTATTATAGTTTGTTTATTTATTTTTTAATTTTATTTTATTTTAAAAATTTGTCTGGTTCAAGTGTTTGTTTTTTTATGTATTACATTTTTATTTTTTTTATTTTGTTAGCTTTTGTTTTGCAATAGAGAGTAAGTACCTTTCAGTTATAGAATTTGACTTAGCATGGCTATGTCTTTATTAGTTTATGGAGGTTAGAGTGTGAATAACTATTAGTTAGAATCACCTGTTGCCCCTTCGTTTTTCTTAGCTGCTTACTATGCATACATTTTTTCCAGTGCACGATCAGATCGTTTTAAAAAAGAAAGAAGTATGAAACCCTTCAAAATCCTACATGAAGAACTCTAACATATATTTCCAGTTTTATAGTGCTTTTATACAAGTTCTATCATTGTAAAATACATATATTATTTATTTATTTCATATAGAGTGACATTAGTTTTGCAATAATGATTATTATTGAACAACTTTACATTTTTCAGATCCCGCAATGTACCAGGGAATGGGTCGATTGACATTCAGTGGGTTATTGAATGCTCTGGATGGAGTAGCATCAGCTGAGGCCCGCATAATCTTTATGACAACGAACTACATTGACAGGTATTATGCAAATCTATAAAAAAAATTTAGCTTGTATTTGGGTAGAGTTGCGTGCCCCTGCTGCAATGAAGGGTGTCTTTGTAACGAGTGGCAAGATTGTGGCCTTTTTTGCAAGTTTTTTCTATTAACCAGCAGGAATACGTAAGTTTTCCGCAGAAGAAATTTCGGTTTTGTCAGAATACAGAGTCTGTTCGTTCCGCATGTGGTTTGAACAAAGTGTTACGAGTGAAACCGGTCAAAGAGACATGTTGTGAACTCATACTGGGCCAAACATAGGCAAGAGAGAGTATTCAACTATGCTATAGACCTTTACTACAGAATGCCAAAGATTACAAGCTTTTTCAGTGGACAGTCGAGGGGAACAACAAGAGAGGGGGAGGGGGAGGAGAGCCAAATGGACACTGAAGAATTGCTATGAGAAAAATATATCATCTACGTTTTAATTTAATAGTGAAAGTAGTTCAGCGATTATACAAGATAGTAAGAGGGTGAATGTGTATGAACTGTCAGATTCTTTTAAAATGGAAGGTGAGGTGTCACACGTGGAAGTCAAGTAGCAGCGCTGCAAGCAATAGAGAAGAAACTTAGTTTGTTGTCAACTGCAGAAGATGCATGTAATTTGGGAAACAAATTACAGGAACACAACGAGAAGTTGGAGGGGAGGCTGTTTGACAGATGACAGAAAATAGACAGTTTGCAATCGAAGTTAAAGGCAGTGAAGGCAGAAAATAAGAACCTGAAAGAAAAAATTTAAAAGGTAGAAAGTGCACAAAATGACAGTGAACAGTATGACAGATGATGGAACATTAAAGTTTTCAATGTTCAAGAAAAGCAGGGGGAAACAGCAGAAGAATGTAGTAAAAAATGCTGTCAGATTTGTACTATTTTGCTGGGTATGAAAACAGTTTAACGACCTTGAAGCTGCCCTTGGCATTGGTCAAGTGGGTGTAGAGAGGAGTAGCCCTATTGTTGTGCAATTTCAACACAAAAAGCAATGTGACCGAGTTGTGGCAGAGCAAAGAAAGCTGAAGGGAAAAGGGATCTCAATTGGGGAGGACTTGACTGCGGCAAACTACAGCTTTGAACGAGCTGCTTACAAGCATTCTGCATTATTAGCCACCTGGACGTCAAATGGAACATTTTTTGTTAAGTTTAAAAAGGGGAAATCCATCAGAGTGAAGTTTGGTGAAGACATGGAAGCAGTGTTGACAGGCAAGCCCTTTTGCATATGTCTAGAAGCCAGATGCAGTTTATGATTTTAGACCAATCATTTTTAGAAGTACTTTTAATGAAAATAAGACAAAGGAAAATGTCATACTCTGTTTTTTAAGAAACCTGAACAGCTTGAGTTGGAGTCATTGATTAATGGAGCAATGTGTTAGTGCATTAGAGATGGAGGAAGCATTAACAGAGGAACAGAGAGGGGAACTAGATAGTTGTAAGGAAGAGTTCAGGGCCGGACCTGGGAAAAGTCGAGTGTTCTAGGGGGGTCCTGGGGCATACCCCCCCCCCCCATCCCCCGGAATTGTTTTTTTCAAGGATGCAAAATGGTGCAATCTGAACCTGAAAAAGCCATTTGTGATGATCTTGGACTTTGAGCTTTTTGAACAATTGAACTGTGGGTTCGGGCATTAAATAGAATAGACCCAACGTTTCCCGGCGTTTCGTAAGAGGCGACTAACAGGGGTGATGTTAGCACGGCATCACTGAGCGAAAGTCTTCTACACAAAAGTCACCGGCCAGGGCGGAGGAACCTCACGTTACTACAGGTTCAACGACCACGTGCTCTGGGCCAAGGCGAGCCACACTGTATTCATGGATTTCGGCTGTGGCCAACAGCCTGGAGAGGATTGGGCACTGCCAGGTCTTTTTTGCCCAAGACACACTACATGATGACACTATCCACTAATTCCATACCGGATCGGTCGTCGCCCGGCTCAAGGACCGCGCCTTCCATTGGCCACCAGGACTGAGGTGTTAAGTATGCTACTGATGGACAATTTAGCAAGATCCGCACGAGAAACATCGTCATAGGAACCTGGAATGTCAGGACCCTAACTGCGGAAGGAAAATTAGAAGAACTGGCCCTCGAGCTGGACCACTATCAATGGAACGTTCTAGGCATCAGCGAACTGCGCTGGAAAGGCCTAGGTGAAACAACGGCCGACAAAGGCCACAAGCTCTATTTCAGTGGTAGAGATGACAGGCACGAACACGGCGTTGGATTCTTGGTCCGCAAGAACATTCTAGCCACTGTCATGGGTTGCCGCCCAGTCTCCAGTAGATTCATTACCATCCGCCTGAGAGCACCCCCTTTCAACATCACCATCATCCAGGCCTATGCCCCAACATCAGACTATGATGACAGCGAAGTGGAGGATTTTTATGAAAATCTACAGGCGGTCCTTGACCAAGTGCCGAAGAAGGACATAGTCATAGTGCAAGGCGACTGGAATGCCAAGGTTGGCCAAGATGCGCACAAAAACTGGGGAGACACATGTGGACCCCACTGCAACAACGAGACAAATGACAGGGGTCTGAGACTCTTGGAGTTTGCCAGATACAATAATCTGGTACTGGCAAACACGCTTGGTCTCCACAAAAACTCCAGACGATGGACATGGCACAGTCCCAGCGGGGAGCATCACAACCAGATAGACTAGAAACGCTTCAGATCAAGCATCAACATTGGCAGGACACGCACCTTTCCAGGAGCAGACATCGGAAGTGACCACGATCTCGTGATGTCTTTCCACCTCCAGAGCTTATGGAATGGAAATAAGTGCAGAGAAGACCAAAATGATGACCAACAACACCAATGGCATCAACACGGACATCAAAGTCCAAGGCCAATCCCTCAACACAGTGCATAGCTTCAAATATTTAGGAGCCATTGTATCAGACAATGGGTTCCGACAAGAAGTCCTCTCCAGGATCGCACAAACAACTGCTGCCCTGACAAGGTTGAAGCCCATTTGGAAAGACAGGACCATCAGTCTACATTCCAAAGTAAGACTTCTGCGCTCCCTTGTCATCTCCATCTTCCTATATGCTTGCGAAGCATGGACCCTCACAGCAGATCTCCAACGAAAAATACAAAGCATGGAGATGAGGTGCTACAGAAGACTTCTGGGCATTTCCTATACCCAACACATCACCAACGACGAAGTCCGACAGACCATCACACAAGCCATTGGACAACACGATGACCTGCTCACAGTGGTGAAGAAACGGAAACTCCGATGGTATGGCCACGTCACCAGATCATCAGGCCTTGCAAAGACTATTCTGCAAGGCACAGTGCAAGGAGGTAGAAGAAGGAGACCGAAAAAGAGGTGGGAGGACAACATTCGAGAATGGACTGGTTTGACACTGAGCGAACTGGTTAAACGATCATCTGTGGTGCCCCTACGACCTCCGGGTTACGGGACAGGATAGGATAGGATAGGATAGGAACTGACAAACTCTGGGGTACAAAAATTATCCTCTGCCCCTCCTTTAAAATAAAACAACCACACACAAACATTTATGAATCAGCAGAGATGTTTTGTATACTATTATTATTCACTACTTTTTGTTGATCGTTAACGGTACAAAGCTTTACCTTGTAGTTTATGAACATCACCGCCCTGCTTTCACTTTCAGTCTTGCTGCACTAGGTTCCTCGGCATTAGTACCATTTGTGAATTGTATCTTATGGCAAAACAGTTCACTGCCTCTTTGAAGTCAATATCAACATCCCTGTGCACTTTCAGTAAAGCAAGTCCATTGAGTCTCTGTTGCCCCATTGTAGAGCGCAGGTAGTTTTTCAGGTTGCGCAACTGACTGTTTGAACGCTCACACTCAGCAGTAGTGACAGGAAGGGTGCAAAGGTTCTTTAGCATGATGAACAGGTTGGGATAAAAATCCCTGTCACAATGTTTTAGTGCTTCTGATTCCATGGATAGGATGATAGCTGTCGCATTCTCAGCAGCATTTCGTCATTTGCAAACCCTCCGTTGGTATTCTGCATCAAGGGTAGCGTTGTCTAGCTGGTAGGTCAGACTCCCACACCATTGCCAGTGTCTCCACCCCTTCTGGAACCTGCATGAAACCATTCTGGTTGTCTATTAAAGTGCTTGGCACCAGACAGAGACCATCAACTGCTAGGTCAGCATTTTTGAACCTTGAGTCCAATTTGGTTGACAGGTGTTCCAAGAAAGGAATGGCAATGCTAATCTTAAAATAATATTCTTCTGGAGCGGCCGCAGTTTGGTTGTCACGGAGAGTCTGTCGGGATGCTTGAGGAGGAACAATAACATCAGTTGTCAAAGCATTTGCCATTTTGCTGACTTCACCAAACCAGGCAACGAACACTGTGTTCATAATTATGAACTTAGCATCTTAATTAATATTTCTAAAAAGTCGTTTTTGGGGGATTAGGGCAGTATCAAGGTGAAGGTGCTGGAAGAGGCTTGAGGCCAGAACAAGAAAATATGGCTGCATTTACTAATTTAGGCTTAGGGGTTGGGTTACTTGGTCGTTTCAACAGGAAAACGCTTTGGACGTGTCAACGGATCCCGTGAAATGGATTTCCGTTGAATTGTCTATATATAACTCTTTGTACCTTGGACCAAAAGTGATTAAAAACAATTTTAAAAAAATTAAAACTCTTTGCATTAAAAAAAATTCAATTTAAAAAAAAAATAGTTTGGAGGGGGGGGGGGGGGGGGGGGGTTCCGGAACCCAGATACCCAACATGGATCCGGCCCTGGAGTTGGAGAAAATAAGAGAGAGAAAAATGGAATGCATACTGTTGAGGTCACATGCAAGATGGATAGCTGAGGGGGAAAAAGTATTTTTGTAGTTTAGAAAAAAGTAATTATGTTAATAAATTTAAATAAATTAAGTAAAAATGATATGTAATAAATTACAGATCAAAAGGCTATTATTGAAAAAGATGCATCTTTTTATGAACAGTTATATGACAAGAAAGACGTAGTAGAATCATGCAGAATGTAGTATTGCTGACTTAGTGACAGAACTGAACAAGCTAACGCGAGAACAAAGTAAGGAACCAGAAGGAGAGATTTGATAAGAAAAAGCTGGTTTTTTTTTTTAGGTAACAGATTGATAACAAACACCAAGTGTTTCCGAATGACGAAACATGAGACCAAATTTGGTGACAAAAACTGATAGTCTATGCCTCGAAAAGTTCACCCCGAGGGCAAAAATTACCAGCGTAAAAATGCACAATTGCTATGCTAATTGATAACCAAACTAATGCCAAATTCATTGATGTGAATTTTTTGAATTCTGTACTGAATTCTGTTTTCTATCAAGGGTGGCAATGACAGCATACCGCATAGGCATAGATCCTGTACGCCGTATATACGTTTCCTATCCCCAATAACCCTAGCTCAAGCCCGACATAAGAAAGACTGCCGATGAACATGCTATTGTTTGTTATTCGAGAAAGGCTATGCAAGTCAAAATTTGATCTGACCAGAGTTTAACAAGATGTGAGGCAGCATTGCAGTAGATGTATGCCTGTTTTATGTTAAAAAACAGTGGAATGGCTGTTTATTAAACATAGTATGTAACATTTGGTTATTTGATCAGACATGTATGAGAGATCACGTTAGGGTCAAGGTCATCCCAAGGTCAAAGTCACTGAAGGTAAAGGTCACGCCATTTTTTTAATGGCATAATACAACTTTTGCTGTATTTTATTTAATAGTACACGAGTTATTTGGAGCCCTAGGTCACGCTGATCTCAAGTTCAAATCGAGGTCAAGAGCATAGAAAGATCAAAGTCAACATGACTTTGCATTTTAATGCCACCGTTTCATTTTGTCTTTTCTGGGCATTCATTTTTATGTTAAACATTGTGAGTTCCATAAGAAGCATGTTAGTCATATGGGCTTTGCCTTTCTAGTTTTTATTAATAATATTATATATATATATATATATATATATATATATATATATATATATATATATATATATATATATATATATATATATATATAAATAATATATACTTTACGTTAACATCGAAATACATACAAAAAGAAATTAAACAAAAACAAGACACTAATAAACTATGCAAAAACATAATACGAATATGAAAAAGAATATTTACAATTGTAAAAGACGAGGGAAGGAGAGGGGGAGAGCAACTAAGAAGGGATGGAGCTGGGGGTGTTCAGTGTGAAAGTGATGGTCTGAATCATAAAAGAAGAATAAAGTAGTAAACTTTTATTGTAAAACTTTAAGGTTTTCAAGATAAAAAAAAACTATTTTAAATTTGTTCCACTGATTTATGTTTTTTTACCTCCAGACTGGACCCAGCATTAATAAGGCCAGGGCGTGTAGACATGAAGGAGTTTGTTGACTACTGTTCTGCTCACCAGCTGACACAGATGTTCCTCAGATTCTACCCCACGGAAACAGAGTCTCGTGCTGGGGAGTTTGCCCGCCAAGTTCTTAGCTATGGGAAACCAGTCAGTCCAGCTCAGGTTCAAGGATTCTTCATGATGCACAAAACTGATCCTGACACTGTGGTAAAACAGTATGACAAGTTGTGGAAAGTTTGATGACTATGTGCAACGCTATAGTTACCATCATAAAATATTTGAAGATTGAAGTGATGTATTAAAACAGTTATCAGGGCAAACTGCATTTGTCATGAACATTGTGTCCTTGACAAGGTAAAAGAGGAGGTTGCTTCTGCTCAGGTGTGCAGATAGCTGAGATTAGACTATGCCTTTTCCCTCTCTTCAGTCTTGGTGGATGTTGAGAAGGCCCACCCAAGAAGGTGGGTTACATAACAATGTATTATACTAAAGTATCTCCTTTTTAGGGAAAGAAGGAATGCAGTGTTGATGCAATTAATACTTAAAGGCAACCTGCAGTGGGTAGTTAGTTTGTCATTGTTTACAGGGTCCAGCGGACTGCAAGGAACCGAATCAGGACCACAAAATCAAGACCACAACTTTGCTGAAAGAGGACTCACCCCTTATCTGCATAAAAGATCTGCCAAAACAAACCCTAGTGTTAACACTGAAGGCAATCCACCAACCGGTCACTTTACAATAAAGACATCTCACGCAGGGGACGCTGAGGCTACACTCTAATTTATCAAACCCTCGTTTACAAAAACAAAATAGAATACAAACATCATTATAAAATATCAACAAAACACATACATATAAAATGCCTACATTGCCAAATAACATCATAGGAAGCCCTAGTGACCATTTGGCAGAAAGTGTTCAATATTCCCAAGCTGATCCAGCAGACCTTACACACAAATGAGGAGTGTTGTCCCAGAATTCTCAAGAAAAAAGGTAGGTGACTGGTCTAACGAAGAAGATAGTAGATTGATAGAACAGAATAGGAATGAGAAAGAACAAAGGAGAAAGACGGCGACAGAGGGAATTTAAAACACTACATTTCTAGAAAGTGGGGATACTATTTATACTGAAACCCTCGGCAACCCCACGGGTAGGCCTTCTCAAAGTCTGCTGAGATTTGAGAGAGGGAGAAGGCCACACTGTATGCTGCTCAAGCTCAGTGGTTTTGTAAGAACAAATGAGTACAGTGCGAATGTATACTTGTGTATGTGTATGAGCATAATTATACTTGTGAGTAGGTTGGTGTGAACATGCGAAGCCTACATTGTTCTGTTCAATTATACTATTGATTATGAGTAGAGATCATGTGACTGACCAGGAATAGTTTTAGTTTGTCCTTTGGATTATAGGATTTCTACAGAGAGAATACTGTCAAAAATTAAAATTCTGTATACTAATAAATGTAGCATTTAGTATAAATTAATATTTATTTTTCTTTGCAGTGCATCAATTACATTTTGCAGACTTTCTATCCAGACAAAATGTCAGGAGTAAAATCTTTTATTCTAAAATACTAAGAAAAGTAGCATTTGGTGTACATATTTGTATACAGTGAATGTGTATTTCTTTGCTTGAGTGACAGCTGTAATTGTATTGTTATTGCATTTGTACAAGAAATGAAACTTTTAAAGCATGCATATCTTGAATCAATAAAACAATTACAGAAATACACATTGATCCAAATGAAATAAAACCTATCTAATCTCAACTTATCTTGCACAGAGGATATAAACAGTTCTTGTCCCTTTGTCACCTTTACCATTTTTAATAGTTTGCGAATAATAGCTTTGCTTTTGCACTGAAATAACCAAATATTTTAAGTTTAAAAAGCTTGAAAACATGCTTCAGCCCTCTAATGACTGATCTAAAAACATATCTTATAAACCACACACAAACACTGCTCCCTTATTTATATAACAGTTCATATGACAATTAACATGTTGACAGCAAACACATAATAAAACAAGGCAGCTGAGAAGGCATCTTGTAGCTTAACTTTACAGTTCACTGGGATTACCAATGCATAAGTAAATTACCTTACAAATGCAAAATGTACAAAATTGTATAATTTGAATCAAATCCAACATTTTGTTTGAAGGGGTCAGTGAATTGTACTCTTTAATGTTCTTGTAAATGCAGGTCAAGCAAAATACAAGTCAACAAAATATGTATATTTCCAAACACAGCATCATAATGTAGAAACAAAAATCATGCTGCTCCTTAATATCATATATTGTTATATGATCTTTGTAAAAAAAAGTTTGTTACCATCAATTACTGGTAAACTTGGTCTCAATGGGACAGAATGTTAACAGTGTATGTTGCACTCTGGAAGCACCAGACAGAAATACATGACCAACAACACTACAGGAAAGCAACCATCTATTGCAAACCACCTTTGGAAACTGACCCCATGCATCATTCTTTAAAAAAAAAAATATATATATATTCTGTATCTTGTCATAAATGATAAGCTATTATGTCAGCTAGTTTCACTTTAATAGATTCTCCAGGTAAATGAGGTATAAAAGAAGTATCCAAGTTAAAATAAATAACAATTTTTTAAAGAAAATGAAACCAACGCACAACTAAACTAAACAATTTACAGTCCTTCCATTCAAAAATTGAGAAGCATGCGAGTGACTAAGCTGTATAAAATAAGTTAAAGTTGGTTTCAGAAAATCCCAGCTGTGAGACAACAGAATTGATAATTAACATGAAGTTCATCAATGATCAAGTAACGTACAATCAATGTCCATATGTCATTTTAATTTCAATCATAACTCCAGCAACTAACCCAGCTCACGCCCCAAAACAAACAAAATCTGAAAATAAGCTTAGAGCTTAATCATAATGGTAAACTCACTACAATAAATAATATGTATAAATAAATAAAATACACATTAAAAAAAAAAACATACACTCAAATACATGGTTTTGTATTGGGTGCCATATAGTAGCTGTGTGGAAAAAGGACACAATTACATAAGATTTAAATTTTAAGTTGTTTACACTCGAAGTCGATGACATTTGCTTTTGATGGAATTGTCATGAAACTGATAATTTCTTTTTATGAAGGAAAACATGCACAAATTAAGCAAATAGTACAAATCACATTCATACCTGAATTATCTGCAATAGCGCAACAGACTGTCAAGCGGATTTGTTTAAAACAATTTTTATTTTCCACAGTTTATGTACACTTCTAGATATTTTTCTCACAAAGAAAAGTTGTAAATCATTTTCAAATGACTGTTAAAGGACCAGACTTTTATGTGTATACATAAATACATACCGACAAAATGTTTCTGCTTGGGTGGCAAACCAACAATTGTTCTGTTTCATCTTTTCTTCTCCCAAAATTTTAAATTCAATGGTTCTTTCAGATTCCAGAGAATAAACCATCACTTTTTTCTTCTACATATGTTTTTTTTGTTTTTAAATTTAAGGTTCCTTTTAAATTCTGTTGAACTAACACTCAAAATTGTGTGCCACACTAGATCATCAAGTTAAATAATGCAGTAAAATATCAAGCAGTTCTATATAAGTTTGCAACCTGGCTTGGTTCACTATTTAGTCCTGGGAAATGTTTACTGATGGGCTTTGCCGTTGATGCTGACCTGAATAGAAAATCCAGGGGAGGTTTGGCAAGCACTATCCGAAGACTCCACTATTTTACGTTTTCTTTTGACTGGGCCTGTTGCCTTCTGTGGTGTCCTGGCCTCTGGAAATAAATTATTCAATTGCAAAATGACAATGTATACTTGGAAAAGTTCAGCAGATAATTGTGGCAAATCTGTAAATATACTGTCAACAAATATTAGAATCATGATACTGGCAACCAATATTTAAATCATGAACTATAGCTCCTGTATATTTACCTTACCATTTTAGTGTTGGATGCATAAAAGGAACAGAATGACTTCCCCATGGGGGTGCTGGGGGTTTCAGTATAAATAGTATCCCCACTTTTTTGAAATTTTGTGCTTTAAATTCCCACTATCGCTGTCTTTCTTCTTTGTTCTTTCCATTCCTACTTTGTTATATCAATCTACTATACTATCTTCTTCTTCGCTAGACCAGTCACCGACCTTTTTTCTTGAAAACTCTTCCAGGACAAAACTCATTTTTTGTGTGTGAGGTCTGTTGGATCAGCTTGGGAATATTGGACGCTTTCTGCCAGGTGGTCACTGGGGCTTCCTATGATGTTATTATTTGGCAATGTAGGCATTTTATATGTATGTGTTTTGTTGATATTTTATAATGTATGTTCTATTTTGTTTTTGTAAACGGGGGTTCGATAACTTAGAGTATAGCCTCAATGTCCCCTGCGTGGGATGTCTTTATTGTAAAGTGACCGGCTGGTGGAGTGCCTTCAGTATTACCACTAGGGTTATTTTGGCAGATCTATTATGCGGATCATGGGCGAGTCGTCTTTCAGCGAAGTTGTGGTCTTGATTTTGTGGTCCTGATTCGGCTCATTGCAGTCCGCTGGACCCTGTAAGCAATGAATAACTAACTAACAGAATGACACTTTTAGCACTAACAAAATGCTATTTTAAAAAGTTAATATCCCACCACCCACCAATCTAGTTCAAACCAATAAGAACACTTACTCCTTACAACGGCAGCTGGAGCTTTCCTAGGTTTGGCTGGAGACTTTGTAGCAGTCACTTTTGCAGGCCTGCTTTTTTTCTGTGTGGGTTCACCAGACATAACTGATGTACTGGGACCAGCTGCAGGTGAACGGGCAGGCATGACTTTGCGTTTGGGTGTGCCAGGCTTGGCTTTAGGAGTGCTTCCATTTGATACAGCTCCTGTTGACATGCTGCTTGTGGTCTTGCCAGCTGTTTTCTTAGGAGTGGCAGTTTTGGCTCCAGATGGTGATGACTGGGGGCGAATTTTGGGGACCTTCGGTGCAATGGGTGTAGCTGATTCACTCTTGCGCTTCACGCCCTAAAATAGAGAAAGGAAGTGCTAAATAAAAATTACACAAAATACAAAACATTTTTCACATTAAAAAAAAAAAAAAAAAAAAAAAAACAGACACCAAGGTAAAATTAAAAGGGAATAGAAGTAATGAGGATCAACCCAATTTTTATGAATGTTTATTAACATGATTTATTTATTATTAGATGTGTTTCTGCATTTTGTGACACCCTGACAGGGAAGGTAATGGGAATTTTAAAATCTGTGTATGGAAGATTCTTCACAAACCTTTGCGGCAGGTCTTTCTGCTGTCTCTGCAAGACCTAGTGTCCATTCATTATTGCTTCCAGATCGTAAAAACGACCTCAACTGATTGTAGTCAGGCTTTTCATCATACGCCAGCTTGCTCACAACGTTCAGATATTTTTTCAGTCCCTCTGCAAAACACAACTTTACTAATTAGCAAAAAGTATAGAACTGGCAGAATATTTACCACTGGTATATATTAAAATGCGTCTATGGAGTCCTGTTTCGGCTCTTTGCAATCCGCTGGACCCTATAAATAATTAATAACTAACCGAGATCAAAATTCCTAAAAAACAAATAAAATGTATGACTATTTGCTTTTATATTCATACACAGAGGTGCCAACCCTCTACTCTTCTTGTCAGTATTTCTGGACCCGTTTGTCAGTATTTTTCAACACTTGTCAGTATTTGTTTTCTCACAAAACCCAGCCTACGACATTATAACGACAGGCTTACCTCTGAAATAGCACGCTATTTTCAGTCCTCTAACATCACCATGAAAATCAGCTTGTTGAACACCACACTTGTTTTACTCTAAAATCACTTGTTTTACTTAAAAGGAATGATACTGATAGTCTTTCCAATAAAAGCAATGTCAGCAACAAAACAGTTCCATTGTTTCAAGGACTTAGCAGTTGCCTTTTTCAGAAGTGTTAGAGTTTTGTTTTGTAGCAGTCAATATTTGAATTTTTTTTATTTCAACTGCAGCATTGCATTCAGTGTCTTACTTTCCATAGTCCCTCTAGACAATACAGCGTGCGTACAGTATGCACCCTTCCCGCCACTGTCTGTGTGTGTATGTGTGTATGTGTGTGTTTTTATCCACCTCCCTGCCACCAGCGCTGCGATCATGCCCGTCGGCGTGGAGATATTTACGCACTTTATAAATTATTCATTCATTCATTCGTACTTTGTTGACAGTTTCGACGCAATGTTGCATGGATGTGCTTCTACGAATGCAGAAAATCTTGCAGTCGTTTAGTAGCAGGCTTTGTTGTTTTTTTTTATGAGGAATCGGCTTCGTCATCAGACTTAGCAGCTTTTTCTTTTCTGGGTCTACCACATCCTGCTGTTTTTGTGATTTTGAAACACTCTGAAAGGCGGTGAAGACTATTATGGAGGGAACTCGTACAGGTATATTTTTAGACTAGGGGTAAGGTTTGGGTAGGGTAGGGTTGGGTTGGGTTGGGTAGTGTAATCCTAACCCAACCCTACCCTAACCTTGGCACCTCTGCATACATTTTCTCTCAGTCTAAAAATAGATCTGTACGAGTTCCCTCCATTATAGTCTTCACCCAGAAAGGCCAAGAACGAGTGTTTTAATTGGACAAATGGATCACGTGTTTGATTCGGGTCACGCGCGCTTGATTCGGCTTTCATCACGTAATTGATTAGGGTACAGTCCAAGGAGTACTGGTACAGTCATGAATCGAAAAGCGTGTCGGAAAATACCGCAAGCACACAGCGACGTACAGAAGCACCGCTGGCAAAGATAAACGATCGGCAACTTCTCCTCCGTATTCTTATAAAAGCTACCGTATGTCAATCCGTACTGGTTGGCACCTTTGCATACATTTTCTTGCGTTTAATATGTGTAAAAATTGAGCAGTGGATGGCTTATTGCCCTTAGAATAGAGTCATAGGTTCTCAACAGATTAATGCAGTTATGTGTGATGAACACGCTCCAAGGCACTGTAGTGAATTAACCAATCGGGAGTATTGTGTGTGGGTGGAATTGAGTGCACGTTTGTATGTATGATACTTTTTACTGCAAATTATTCATTAAATAGTAGATCATATAAAACTGAATCACAACCTGGGCATGGTGCTTTTCCAAAGCAGTCAGTGTACAAGCTTGATAGATCATTCATATACCTGTTAACAAAAACAAACATTTTATTTTTAAGAGTTAGTTAATAAAGCATGTGAAGCTGCATGCGAGTGTGTGTTAAGTGCGCGAATTCATCTTTTTTTTTTTTTTTTAAAGTTGTGCACTATATTAATACTATTCATTATTTTTATATAGAATAGGGTGACCACTTGCGGCCACGAACGAACACTTTCTCATACTTCTTTTGTTTATGAACCAATCAGAATCCAAGATTGATTTTTTTGAATCGGGAGGTCGCAGTAACGGCACTGACTTGGCCGGGGTTCTATAAATGAACCATTGTGGACCTACTTAGAGATTTCTGCACAATTTCAGTGTACCATGATGCGGCCAGGTGCCCAAGGTGCGTCCAACAATAAGCCACAGTTGCGGCCACCATGCCTACACGCGGCCGACACCATGCCCGACATGCGGCCAGGCCCTTTACAACTTTTTAAAACTTACAAAACCACAAATAAGACAAGAAACGAAAAAAATAAAAACTGAAAAAGCTAGTAGAATAGGAGTTATTAGAATTGGCCGCACATCGGTCTGGCCGCGTGATGGTCACCGTAATCTCAAAAAAGAAGCTTTTCTTGGGTCAACACTTACAGACAGTAAAATTCATATGCAGAGCGCGGCCATAAACCGGAAATCACAACAAAAAGGCTAAGGTAGACTCAAGGGAAGCAATTGTGATTCCTCAAAGCTTTAAAGCTAGTAGAATAGGAGTTATTAGAATTGGCCGCACCTCGGTCTGGCCGCGTGATGGTCACCGTACTCTAGCTTCACCTATGTTATTTTACAGTATTGTTTTAGTAAACCAGTTAACATTATTTAAGGTCCACAGAATTGCAACCCGAAATGCACAGAAATCAAATGAACTTTATATTATATTTTATGAACAAATGAGCCCTGATAAGTACTATAAAATACAAAATTCAACATTCTACAAATCGCACCATCTCAAATATCAATGTGAACATTTAACATTTTGGACTGCAATTTTGTGCAATTGTCTGAGACAACACTTACTGGATTTTGAGGTCTCGAACCCTATCCTTATTATCAACAGACTTGCTCCAGGGTAGGGATCCACTCAGCCACTCCAACATGCAGTATCCCAAGATCTCCAGGTCACCTCTCCTTGACGGGCCTGGTCATAGAACAAGCTATCAACATGATTCATTGCAAACATCCACTTTTTCTGCAAGTCGTACACTCAGATAAAAAAAAAAGAAAAAAAAAGATGTAACACTAACAGGCTTAATAATATTAGATATTGTATAAGCGCTTTTCACAGCTCGTGGATGATAGTTGAAATAAATAACAATACTTGTCATTGTCTAACTTGAGGTCGGAAGAAAAATCCACCTTTCTAAAGTTTCGAGAATTAGATGTCAGTGAAAAAATATTTATCTGACTTTTACTTTTTGTTTTTTAGTATGGGGCTAAGTGAATCAATACAATGTTACATCTGATAAACCCATTTTTTTAAATAATGAAATGATGCCAAACCTAGGGAATTCTGAAAGTGCTACCTTTCAGCATATTTTCTAATTTTTGTGTTTATATTTACAACAACACAGTTGTTTGAAACTACAACATTGTGCAGAGTCAACTGCTAGATTGTGCAGGAATCAAAGTTCTAAAGAAATAATTCATTGTTACATACACACTCCTTTGTGAGCATCTCTGCTGGCGTATTCGCAAGTGCCATCATGAGCTCGCTTGGGATCTTCCTTGTAGGGCTTGTGTGTCCCATCCACCAGATATTTGTAAGCAAGTCCATAATCAACCAAATAAACCTGGTTGGAGTCTGTCTTCTTTCCGCTGTATCCTAGAAGGATGTTGGAAGCCTTGATGTCAGCATGGCAGTAGCCTTTATCATGGATGTACTCCAAAGCATCAAGCTGTGGAAAGAAATGGATTTTTTTGTAAAAAAAATTAAAAAACATAATAATTACTATCACTGTAATATTATAGACCTCTATATTATCATTTTTGGGATGAGGAGGGGCTGAAAGCAAGAATGTTCAACTCGCTTACTGGACTCCTGACCCAACTTAAGTCGGTAATCTGTCAAACTCCTCAGTAGTCCAATAACAATTTTTCACAAAAAATTGATACTAAAACTAGTAAAAGTAGTCTGCGCATGATGAGAAACAAGTGTACAAATTCCAAATGATTGACAGAAGTATTGTCAGCAATGAAAATGGAAGGGATGCATGAGTCAGAGGAAAGATCACCTGCTGGGTGAGTGAGCTGCAAGTTTTAATAAATATTTATTTACTTGCATTTGGTGTACAGGCATACTTTCAGCACCCCTTCAACCATATTTTTGTACTACTCGACAAACCACTAAAGCACTTAAATTCTGCTTTTTGTGCGGAAATGTTTATGCATAAATTTTAATTCATTCATAAAGCAGAGCACTATTAAAAATGAATTAGTCAACAACACATTTCACTAACCATTCTGAGTCCAACACAAAAAACAGTCTTTTCTGAGAAGGACCTCCCATTCTGCTCAAAGATTTTCTGGAGATCAGAGCTAAGACGCTGCAGCACCAAAAATCTGTACTGACGATCGTTCTTCTTGTGCTGTCCTGACCCAAGAAACTGTGGCACAGCCAAGTACCGCTGCTTCTTCACTTTGGTCCATTCACTGACTGAAAAAGAAAATCAAACTATTGCTACTCAAAATGTTGTGTTTTTTTGTGTTTTTTTTAAGGCAAAAAAACTTTAGTTCACTGCTATTCTATCCTGTCCCGTAACTCGCAAGTCGTTGGGGCATCACAGATGATCGTTTATACAGCATACTCCATATTTTTCTGTCATTAACAAACCTCATGGCTTCGCTCAGTGTCAAGCCAGTCCATTCTCAAATGTTGTCCTCCCACCTCTTTTTCTGTCTCCCTCTTCTTCTGCCTCCTTGCACCGAGCCTTGCAGGATGGTTTTTGCAAGGCCTGATGCTCAGGTGACATGGCCATACAATCACCGTTTCTTGACCACTGTGAGCATATCATCATGTTGTCCAATGGCTTGTGTGATAGTCTGTGGGACTTCGTCTCTGGTGAGGTGCTGGGTATAGGAAAGACACTGATTCACTGACTGATGATAGACAAATGTTTTATTACCAACAGGAAATAGGAACATGTTCAAAATGATGCACAAGCACCAAAAGTGTATTTGGATTTAAACATTTTTCAATTTAGTTTTTATTTTGGATATATTTTTAACCAATGCCAGCAAAATTCTGATAAACTTCTAAGGGGAAGGTAGCTAGACTAGAAATGATCTCAACCCAAAAAGTTACACATTAAATAATATCTACTTTGACACTTACTTAGCTCAGGCTTGGCAACTCGCTGATAAAAGTGGAATTCACAAAACAATGGCCCATTGTCCAAGGGCTCCTGAAAGCACACAAACAATAAAATATAAAACCAAAAATTGTCGCAAAATAACAGAAAGAAAACTTAGCTAAGCCAATTTTATATTATTTAACTTAAAGTTCCAAACAAATGGTTTCACTTCCAGTATGGACAACTTTCCAAACTGGAAGACCTCAATATACAATGTATTTTTTGCCACTGCAGTGTTAACAACAGTCTCATTAAAACTAGTACTGTGACATTTGAATAAATAAAACCATGCAAAAATAAATGAATTGCTAATAACTGACCCATACATTTTTTTATGTAAGGGTCAGTTTTTAAGAATTGTTTATTTTGCATGCCCATATTTATTCAAATGCGACACAAATTGCTGTGCATAATTCCTTTGATGATGATAAAGGGTTTGTTTATTTAATTGATTTGAATTGAATCTTAGCATTGCCTAAACAAAGAAACCTGAAATAAGGAGAATACTGTGGAATTTGAAAACATTTTTGATACATGGATCGTGCCAGCTTTTATCAAACATAGTATGGCTTTTGCAAACTTGGCTAAAAAATGTGTGAAGCTTCAGAATTTCCATGTAACAAAAAATAATTAAAAAACAAATGCCACAACAAGAGCATAACCACTGAACTGTCAGAAATCCAAGATAAACCCTTCCATTTGCGTTGAATTGAAAACGTACAATGTCTGACAACTTTTGGCTGGTGGATAACCATTTTTATGTTCTGTCCTCTTTTACTCTGTCCTTTTTTCAGCGGATAGGCCCAGTGTAGGATTTTCAGCTTGTGATTGGAAAAACAATGCCGAAGTTCTCTGCTAGTGCGCAGTGAACACATTCAGACTTTCTTCCAGGATAATACATATGCATCCTCATTCAACTGTCAAAATTGCCAGCAGAGTACATGTTTGATATCATTGCAGTAACTAGCCCCGAGTTGTCTGGAAAAAAAAAAAGCGCCACAAAATGTTTTGATCGCTCCGCACAAACTATTTTTCAGACATGAGATTCCGAAAAGTTGAAAAAGTCTGAAATGTTGGCAGGGGTCTGGGGGCCGCCGTAGGCCCCCAGTGGGGTCCAGGGGCAACGCCCTTGGTGGGGGTGAGGGGTCGAAGCCGGAGTAGAATCTTCTCAAAGATTGACCTCAGCAAGGGTTATTGGCAAGTCCCCGTGCGTCAACAGGACATACCAAAGACTGCTTTCATAACTCCTGAATGGGACGTACGAGTGCCTAAGGATGCCCTTTGGCATGGTCAACAGCGGAGCTACCCTGAAGAGAGGAATGAGGAAGATGCTCAATGGGATGGACAACGTTGTGTGTTACTGGGACACACTCGCACCTGGCGTCGATCGGCGAGTCTCGGAAACTATCGGCAATCTTCGACGCGACAAACAGTGGAATTTTCCATATTAGTGAGGCACTGTAAGGGATACAGTGGAACCTCTCTACAACGACCTTGAAAATGTTGACAAAAATCTGTCTTTATAGAGAGGGGTCTTTATAGAGAGGGGTCTTTACAGAGAGCATAATGGCCTTTTCTTGAATCAATTTGCCAGTGATCGGAATATTCTTTCTTCTAGCATCCAGAAACCAATCCCAAACTTTCTCATTTACTTCCGAGTATGTTGTCTTCCTCCGTTTTGATCGCGTACGATCGGCATTATCACCACTTTCCCACCTTTTAAGAATGTCATCTTTGTCTCAGATAATTCCTTGAATTTGTGTTTTTCCAACTTTAAGACTCTTTGCGATCGCAATGGCAGTCTCTCCTTTTTTGTGTCTGTTTACAACATTACCTCGATCTTCCAGAGATAAAAATTTTCTTTTCTTTGTAGACTCCATCATCCCATCACGCTTTCTTTGCTTCTTCTCAGTGCCGCGCTCGTGATGTGAATAAAGTGAAATGCAAACCCCAAACGAGTAGAATCTAGAATGTGACGTTACAAGATGACGTCAAACTTATAGAAGATTACTTTATCGGCTGGCGTGTCACATATAGGTACCTGTCTGACTGTGCTGAACAAGATCGTAGACAGTTTTTATTGTGCAGTCATGCCGAGAAAGTCGCTATACGGTCTGCAAAGATCGGTCGTTAGACGTTATAGCGAGGGAGTCGCTATACTGATGACAGCAATATAAGGAAATACATCGGTTAAAATAAAATGGGTCGTTGTAGCGGGGGAGTCGTTATAGAGGGGGGGTCGTTGTGAGGGGTTCCACTGTACAATTATAATCATCGTTTGAAGCTTTGAAGCATCTTTCTCAATCGACCCTTATAGGGCCTCACAAAAGTTTTCTCTTTCCCGGTCAGGGTTACATTCAAACTAAAACTATGCCCGTCTCAGTAATCACTTTCATGCAGTTTTGTCATCGTTGACGCCGTGATTCAGTGGTGAATGCCCGCTTAATGGTTTTGTCTTCCTTTGAGTTTGAGACTCAGCGATGTCAGCCCTAAATCTTTTAACTCTTACCCCCCCCCCCCCCCCCCCCCCACCCCCCCCCCCAAATTTTCTCACCGGTTTTGGATCGATCTTAAAAATGACCCTGGCGACCTCTGAAAAATCGGATTTCCGCCAAAAGTCGGAAGAATCTCATGTCTGATTTTTGCTTCTGGGCAACATTTTGCCATAAGCGAGTGCTTTTAAAATGGCATCGCACATGTTGACTGCACAACAGTTCATCAAAGTGAAGTTGGCTAAAAGTGAAAAATACTGGCAATCGCACTGACTATCACTACTATCAAATATAAATACTAATTCATACCGATTGCACATAAACATAATTATTCCGTCAAATAACAAGTACACAAATCTTACCAGACTGTAAATGACAAAAAGTCCTCTCTTGTTATTTCACCCCTGAACACATCGTCATTTGCAAAGTGAAAGCCCACCACTCTTGCCGCCCATCTCTTTCTCTTCGCAAACAACCTTTCGAGACCGCTACAGAGCATAGGGTTGCACAGATTTTCCGCCACAATAGTTACATAGCATTATGTAGCGCTCTCTGCCTAGGCAACTCAGGGCTGTATTTTGTTTTGAATTATGACATTTTGAAAACTATGTTATGTAAAAGATAAAACTGCATATGACGCCGATTTCCAAAACCATTATGCTTTGAATCGTGCGAGTTTTGTTGGGAGTCAGACCAAAATTAGCGGCTGCTCGGTGTGTGTGTGATCGACCTCCATTTTAACTTTTCATTGTGACTTCCGATTAAACTTTTCATTGAAAGACCGTCTGCAACAGCTCGCAAATCAATTTTGCAAAAGCCTTACGCTTGATTTCAATACAAATGTGTGCTTTGATATTAACTCTTCGACTCATGAAGCGCGGTAAAGCGCGGCTTGTCATGGCTCATAAAGTGCGGTAAAGCGCGCCTAGTTACTGTCTACTTTTAGCACCTCTCTCTCGCCTAACGGAAACCCTGTCCACTTGCGCATGCGCACTAGCTGCTTCTAAAGGCAGCATACTTCCTTTCTGTCTGTCAACTGCTTTATGTTGACAACACGTGTTAATCGAAGTTTTTGCTTAGTTTTTGGTCGCATTTTTGGGAGCCGGGGATACCTGAAAAATGGCAGAATCTGATTCCGACAATGAGTCTACATATGGGCAGTTGTTGCAGCAATTAGTAGATGAAAAGGCTGATCAGTTAGGGAATGACAATCAGAGTGATTTGTCAGTGTCTAGCGTGCACACTAGCGATCTTTCCGACTTCAGATCGGACCTTTCATCATCCGAAGAATTGGTACTTGTAAGATTACCTATGATCACAGGTAAAATAACAGGTAACACAGACAAATGACACTGACAGAACTAAAGCTTACTCAATACTTGAATAGTTACCAATTATCCACACACTGACCAAGTCCCATGAAGCTCTGACCAACCGTTCAGTAGATATAGCATTTTAAACACATGCACCTATTTTTGGCTTGTTTTGGTCAAATCCTTACATGAAGGAGATCAAGTGCTGTTTTGCTATCTGAGACTAAGAGTTAAAATTCATGAAATTACACAATAAACATGGGTAATGCAGACCTGTTTACACCTAAGCAGGGCTTCTGAAATGCACTAGCCCGCTCGCCAATGGCTAGTTAAAATTGCCACGGGCTAGTTAAAGTTCAAAGTCTACTAGCCCGGCGGGCTAGTTGATTTTCTCTCTTCAGTTTGTCAATCCCCGATGAAAATAAAAACATCGGCTTGATTACGAACCGTTTAAACTGCACAGCTCTAAACGTGTGCGTTTCGCCAAGAACGATCAGTGAAGAGGAACCGTATGGGTGATGATTCATTTCATATCATTCGATAATAAGCGCATCAGGAAAAGAGGAGAAAAATATCCCTTACTGTGCTTCATTTCCTGAATTACTTGCAAGCCAAAAAATACTCTGTATGATTGGCTCGTAGCGCGTAATATTGATCGATATGAACCAATCAGAGAAGGCTTTACATGATCGCTCAGCTTAGTTTGTTAGCGCTTTCGGTTTAGCTATGGTAGTATGAATCGATTTGTAAAAAGAATTGGTTCAACTTCTGCCCAATCCGATACACCGGCTAAAAAAGCAAAACAATCGCATCAATAAAAAAATCGAAAAGGATAGATTTTACAGCTAATTTGATGCTTCGCCATTTCAGCAGGGCTAGTCAAAATTCTTGCGGGCTAGTAACTTTTCTAAGTAACTAGCCCGGCGGGCTAGTTGAAAAAAAAGTCTTTCAGAAGCCCTGCCTAAGCAGAACCAAGAGGAATACAGAAGGCCAAAAAGAGGAATTTGAGAGCCCAAAGAGGAATCTCTTTGTCGCGCAATTTTGGTATAAATAGGAATCAAATAATAGCTCAAGAAAAGATAATCACTTTAGTTTAAGTTGGTTTTTACTTCTTTAATTTTAAATCATCAGTAACACATCATAAACATACAAAAATAAAATAAATAAACTAACAAATACCTTGTCTGCTTTACTGCTCCTATGCAAGCTAGTACTGAAGCACTAACTCAGTTGGGTGACATATGACATGTCTCACACAAGTTAATATCTCAGAGAAACTTCTTATAATGAAATTTGCAGGTTCAATATCAAGTCAGGTTGCCACTTGAAAATAAATAATTTAAAATACTCTTGCCCTTTCCTTGGCCATTCTGTCTTTGAACACTCCAGAAAAAAAAATTGTCCCAACATGCTTCGTGCAATCATTGATGCCACCATGAGCTACACTGAAATCACATTTGCACAAAGTGCAGTGTGCAAAATTAGCACATTTTCTCGACTTTATGATGCAAGCATGCTTCTCAGTATAGGAATGTTTGAATTTCTGCATGACTTCTTCTTTTAACTGTTTAAACAGTGTCTGTAGTGTCCACAACATCATCCGATTCATCTGTCTCGTGCAGACGTTTCGATCTACTTGAAGAAGCCATTTTCACAGCACTGTCGAAAATGCAACCACTCGCCGCGCGGTCTCCGACCTCCGATTACACGGAACTCCGATTTCATACGGAGGTCACGAGACTATAAAAATGTTTCAAGTATTGAACATATGGGGATACGGGCGGGTACATTTCTTAAAAATGATTATCTATTGCTACCACAAAATAGATCTAATCCGCGATATTCCTAAATAACCTCGAACGGAAACGCAACCGGAAATATTTATACGACTAAACTCGGGCTGCCTAAAAACCCAACATTAGACTTTTTTTTCCCTCAAGCAGTGTCGCAAACCTGGGTGTTACTGGGTGATCACTACTGATGAAGGACTCCCTTGACTTTCATGACTTACCCCAGAACATGGTTTTATTTCAATAAAAAAACCTAAGGTACACCATTTCATTCCAACACTTCACAAACACATAACACATTTTTCCAAGTTCGAGTATTTTATTATATTCCGTTCATTTTTTTCTTCGAGATCGGAACGATAATTTGGCGATGCTTTTGTCGTGGTTACCGAAAATAAAGTTCGATTGTTTTTTTACTTAGCTTCTTATAAAGTCCTCGTTGAAATCGTTGTTAACAGATGAAGAAATCCGGAACTAGGTGAGTTGTAGAAAAGTTAATAGGAGCTGGAACTTGACGTCGATGTCGCCGTTAGATCTAAAGGCTGTCCATGACCCACCAGTGACTTCTGTAGCCCTCGTTAACGTATACTTCCATCTTAGAATCAGTCACTCCGATCATAAGCAAGACGTCAGCGAAGATTCCAGTGCCAGTCTCAAAGATGACATCGTCACGTAGATCCAAGACGATTCATACCACAGAATAAAAAAAAACACCTGCCGAACAAAACTAGTCTTAGAAATCTGCATGAAAATTATTTTCATACAAACTTAAACTCCTCCAGGTCCGGCTCTGCTTGGAAAAACATGTTACGATTAATCAACACATCAGTCCCCTGAAAACCAACTGCATTCAGACGAACCAACTATTTTTCTCTGGAAAAGAAATGCATTCAAACAAACAAACTATTTTTCTCCTCTGGAAAACAAATGCATTCAATGAACAAACTATCTCACTACTCTGGAAAACAATGCATTCAATGATCAAACTATTTTCCTCCTCTGAAAAATACATATATTCAATGAACAAATCATCACACTTTTCAATCTTCTTGGGAAATGATCTTGAATGAAGAAAAATCTAAATATTTACCCTACGGTGCCAGAATTTCAGCTAAAGCTGATCAAACGTCGAGGAACAACTATCTTCCTGGCCCAACCACATCTGACATCATTCAGCCTCCAGCTAAACTGTCGTTGGCACCCCACAGAATAAGTTGCCTCGGAGCTTGGGTAGAATCCTCCCTGTCCAGTCTAGATCTCTTTCCCAACTGATTGACAGTTTTCCTAACCGATTTTGCCTCTGTTTCATTTTACTAAGGTTACCATACTTTTATCATTAAAACAACCAATGAAAATTTCCCAACGCAAACAAATGACCTATCACCTCAAATATTATATTTTGTAAAATTAATAGCTCACAAACTCTTTTCTTTCCCTAAAATTTTATTATTGGCATTAATCACAAACTTTCACACAAAAGAATCATCGATAAAAATCGTCCATTTTATTCTTTTCCAGGAATACACAAAATGGCGATTGACACGCAGAAAAATTGACGTCATATTTCTAAATGTACCACAGGCACTCTATACAACAATTTGCACTTGGAAAAATAAAAAAACTCGCGAGCGTTTCGTTTCGCGACATTACGCCCCTCCTCTTGAGCTGAAACATTCATGTTTAAGCTAATCTTTTACAAGTGCAAGCGACTCAAATAGTCTGCGCCAACATTGTCTTTCCCTTTGATAATTTTGACTGTGAAAGAATACTGTTGCAGCTGGAGAGCCCACCTCATTAGCCGACCATTCTCAGTCTTGGTTTTCTGCAAATATGTGAGTGGTTGGTGGTCTGTCTCCAAAGTGAAATGTGTTGAATACAGGTACTGTTCAAACTTCTTGACAGCCCATACCACTCCCAAACACTCCTTTTCGATGGTCGAGTAGTTTTTTTCTGCACGGTTAAGCTTCTTGCTTGCATAGGCTACTGGCTGTAACCCTTGTCCTTGATCTTGCAGTAAAACTGCTCCCACTGCAACATCTGATGCGTCACTCCTCAGAGTAAATGGTTTGCTGACGTCAGGTAGCAATAACACTGGTTTGCTTACCAAGCAATCTTTGAGTTTAATGAATGCTGCTTCACATTTTTCATCCCAGGCCACTTTTTCTGGTAGACCTTTCTTTGTCAAATCAGTCAACGGAGCGCTGATTTCCGCATAGTTGCTGATGTATTTCCTGTAGAACCCTACTAGTCCTAAGAATGCTCTGATTTCCTTCTTTGTGATCGGTCTGCTGGCTGACCTGATTTTCTCTGTTTTGTCATCATCAGGCATGACTGTGCCTAATGCTCCCATCTCTTCATCACACACGTCGTTAACCACAACACTCACTTTCTCTTCACCTGTTTTTCTGACTACAGCATTTGGCTGTGCTCCATCCGTTCTCGTCTGTTTCCCGTCACGTTCGACATACAACTTCAACAAGTTTGCATGTAGTAGTTTTTCACGTCCCCTTATCTTGATTCTGTAGTTGCAGCTGCCCACCTTCTCCACAACTGGATAAGGACCTTTCCACGTTAGCTGCAGCTTGTTGCGTTTTGCGGGCAACAAAAGCAAAACTTTGTCCCCGACCTCAAATTTTCTGTCTTTGGCCTTTTTGTCGTATGCCCTCGTGTACCTGAGCGCTGCCTTGCTGAGGTTGTTCTTGGCAATCTCACAAGTTTTCTCGATTTTGTTCGTGAGATCCGTGATATGGCTAATCGTGGATCGCACTTCCTCTCCTGCATTTCGTTCGAACGGCGTATCGATAAACGGCCTGTTTTCCATCGGGACCCTCCTCGTGGCTCCCTTCTGCGTGGTCCTCTGACACACGACACATGACGCACAATAACGTTTGACGTCACCACATATACCCGGCCAATAAAAATCACGCCATATCCGGTCGCGAGTTCGGCGTACTCCTTGATGTCCTGCCATCGGTGTATCATGAGCTAATTTGAGCACATCTGTTCGGTACCGTTCTGGCACTACCACTTGTCTACATGGTTTACCTTCACTCATGTAAACTCTGTACAAAATGTCTTTCTTCCACTCGTAGTGGGTTTCTTGTTTGAGCCCTAGCTCTGCCCTTTCCCGAATTTTTCCTAAAGTCGGGTCTGCCTTCTGTTCCTTAGATAGATCTTCAGGACGTACTTGCCCTAAGTCAATCTGTTTAGGAATCCATGGCTTGGCTTGTGCTTGTTGCTTCTCCTGCAACCTGGTTTGTACCGGTGCTACAACTTGTTCCCCTGGTTGCTCTACCAACGGAAACAATGGAACTTTGACCTCAGTCCCGTCTGTCATCTTTCTGCTATTTCCTATCAGAACTTGATGCACAAGCGTCTTCAAAACCAAAACACGCGTTTCTCCAACGAAAAACGGAGTTTCCAAATTCACCACAGCAATGGGCACTTTCTTTCGCTTGGATGAATCTGCAAGTGTCACGTTCTGATACTCGCCCGTATACTTGCTTGGGGAAACTAAACTTGAATCCACCAATATACTACTGGCCCCTGTATCCCTAATACCTTGAGCCTTTACTCCCTCCACTTTCAACTCACAGTTCGGTTCATAGCCGTCTTCACTACATCGATTACACGATTTCTGTTCCTGGGTCACGTTGACCGCATTCACAACAGCTGACGCAAGGTTTGAGTTTGGTCTGTTTCTATTCACATTTGCCTTTTGGCAATCCCTCATCAAATGTGGGCCTCCGCATCGAAAACATCCCTTGAAGTTTTGCTGAGACTTGTTTATTCCTGACGCACCCGCGTTACCAGGACCTGTCGCTTGACCACTCACCCCTCCATTACGTCGTTGTCCCATGTTCGAATTCTGCGTTTGCTGGTTAACCCTGGGACGGTTATCCATTCTAGCACTGGGTCCAATGGGCCGCCTCGTTGCTATCGGACCTCCAGCATTCTGCGCATCTTCATACGTTTGAGCATGGACCACCACTTCGTCCACACACGTAGGGTTTCTCTCCCTAATAAATCTTGCCTCCTCTTGAGACACTATCTCCAACATTTTGTCCATGAGAATTAAATCTTTCAGCTCACCCGATTTTCCTTCTTTCTCAGACAAATCCACCCATCTGTCTAAATACATCCCCATTCTGTTCCTACACTCCCTGATGCCTTCATGACTGCCCCGCTTGAATTCTTTGAACCGTTTCCGATAAGTTTCAGCGGTCAGCTGGAAACGTCTCATGATCGCAGCCTTGACCATGTCGTAATCCATAATCTCCTCGTCAGACATCTCAGTGTAGACTTGCCGCGCTTGGCCTCGTAATTGACCAGACAATCTTATTGCCCACTCATCCTTGTGCCAACCTGACAAGGTAGCGATACGTTCAAACTGTTTCAGGTAGACCTCTACATCGTCCTTATCATCCAAATAAGGTACATTCACATTCAGACAGCTCCTCGCTGTCCTCGGCTCGGGATAAAAATCTTGATTTTGGTCCCCATCATCTGTAGTCCACTCTTGCGCCTTTCTCAACTCAAACTCGTTCTGCATGGCCATTTGTTCCAATTTTGCCTTGGCCTCTCTTTCTTCTCTCATAATGCGCTCTTCTCGTTCTTCACGTCGGAGCTGGTCCTCCCGTTGCTCCTGCCGTATCTTCTCCGCTTTCTCTTCCTCTTCCTTCCGGATCCTCTCTGCTTTCTCTTCCTTCTCCTTACGGATCCTTTCCGCTTTCTCTTCCTCTTCTTTTCTTCTCTTTTCCACATACTCTGCCAGATCCTTATCTGTCAGACCCAGGATGATCCCATCCTGCTTGTAGGCTAGCAGCGGAGACTCCATCTCCATCTGAACTGGTTGCTGCCTCGGCATCCTCCTAGCCAAACTTTCCCTAAACTAATCCTGTTTTACTACACGTAACCCTGGTAGATAAAACCACAGACTATTTAGGCCTCAAACGTACTCGCCTTTCCAAAGGTTAAAGTACTACAACGGATACGCCTGCGCTCTAGCCCCAAACGGCTATTCTATCACAGCTATCCTTACGTGAACGGTTATACACTAACAACACGATCACCGACGATAATCCACCGCCTTTCAGATTATCATCCACACTTAGTCTCCTGGTTAAGTAAAACGTCTAACTAGACCCACATTTACTAACCAGCACTACCAATTACCACAATTGGTTAAACTGTCAATCGGACACTACCGAATCTGACTTTCAGACCCTCAACTAGAAATAATTCTTGGTTAGAGGTTTGACCAGACTAAGCAACACAGAGCTAATTAGGTTGACCCCTCACCGATCAATACCTAACCTCTAGCCTGTCTTCGAACAACACTGAAACTACACAATGTTTTCGGAACATCCAACTTACTTAAAGTTTAAGCTGGAAAACTTACTTTCAATCTATGACCGATACTTTACCCTACATACTCCATCAGGATAATAAACGTCATAGGTTGCAGAAACTGTTCAGTCTAAGTATACCTTCGACCAAAACACTAGTACCTACGTACAATAGCTATTGCAAACTCTGCAATCAAAGGTTTGAAATTTTGGAAAAGTAAAACTTATACCCAAAATATCTTTAATCCTACTACGGATAATACCGGTCTTCACTGCTCAACCGCCAAACTAAATAATTTCAAACGAGATGATTTCCCTGAAGACACTTGCACAGCTGGGTTCTCATACAATATGTACCCACTGATGCACTAACATGTTAGCAGATATAATGCACATTTTATGTAAGCAATGACTAGCAACAACATAAAACAATATCTTACCTATACTGCTCTCTAATCATGCTCATGCAGACGTGCAACAATTACATCATGGTAACCACAACTTGAAGCAAGAACTTATTATTATGGAAAAAATTATGAAAACTCGCTGAAGTGTTGAATTTGTAAAGTATTGGATTAATGGTGCACCTCTGACATTAAAAAAAATGAATGGCTCGTTACCCCCTAGAATTTTCCAGAAATTCTAATCCCGGACGATGAACCCAGAATGTCGCAAACCTGGGTGTTACTGGGTGATCACTACTGATGAAGGACTCCCTTGACTTTCATGACTTACCCCAGAACATGGTTTTATTTCAATAAAAAAACCTAAGGTACACCATTTCATTCCAACACTTCACAAACACATAACACATTTTTCCAAGTTCGAGTATTTTATTATATTCCGTTCATTTTTTTCTTCGAGATCGGAACGATAATTTGGCGATGCTTTTGTCGTGGTTACCGAAAATAAAGTTCGATTGTTTTTTTACTTAGCTTCTTATAAAGTCCTCGTTGAAATCGTTGTTAACAGATGAAGAAATCCGGAACTAGGTGAGTTGTAGAAAAGTTAATAGGAGCTGGAACTTGACGTCGATGTCGCCGTTAGATCTAAAGGCTGTCCATGACCCACCAGTGACTTCTGTAGCCCTCGTTAACGTATACTTCCATCTTAGAATCAGTCACTCCGATCATAAGCAAGACGTCAGCGAAGATTCCAGTGCCAGTCTCAAAGATGACATCGTCACGTAGATCCAAGACGATTCATACCACAGAATAAAAAAAAACACCTGCCGAACAAAACTAGTCTTAGAAATCTGCATGAAAATTATTTTCATACAAACTTAAACTCCTCCAGGTCCGGCTCTGCTTGGAAAAACATGTTACGATTAATCAACACATCAGTCCCCTGAAAACCAACTGCATTCAGACGAACCAACTATTTTTCTCTGGAAAAGAAATGCATTCAAACAAACAAACTATTTTTCTCCTCTGGAAAACAAATGCATTCAATGAACAAACTATCTCACTACTCTGGAAAACAATGCATTCAATGATCAAACTATTTTCCTCCTCTGAAAAATACATATATTCAATGAACAAATCATCACACTTTTCAATCTTCTTGGGAAATGATCTTGAATGAAGAAAAATCTAAATATTTACCCTACGGTGCCAGAATTTCAGCTAAAGCTGATCAAACGTCGAGGAACAACTATCTTCCTGGCCCAACCACATCTGACATCATTCAGCCTCCAGCTAAACTGTCGTTGGCACCCCACAGAATAAGTTGCCTCGGAGCTTGGGTAGAATCCTCCCTGTCCAGTCTAGATCTCTTTCCCAACTGATTGACAGTTTTCCTAACCGATTTTGCCTCTGTTTCATTTTACTAAGGTTACCATACTTTTATCATTAAAACAACCAATGAAAATTTCCCAACGCAAACAAATGACCTATCACCTCAAATATTATATTTTGTAAAATTAATAGCTCACAAACTCTTTTCTTTCCCTAAAATTTTATTATTGGCATTAATCACAAACTTTCACACAAAAGAATCATCGATAAAAATCGTCCATTTTATTCTTTTCCAGGAATACACAAAATGGCGATTGACACGCAGAAAAATTGACGTCATATTTCTAAATGTACCACAGGCACTCTATACAACAATTTGCACTTGGAAAAATAAAAATACTCGCGAGCGTTTCGTTTCGCGACAAGCAGCATTTGCTGAAAACGTAATTTTAGCAGCTGGCAAAGCGGAATTTGAAGAGGCAAATCGGAATAGCGGAATGAGATATCAAAAAACGGAATTTATTACACTCAAATCGTAATGTAAACAGGTCTGGTAATGTGATCCATGTGACAGTAACAACACAAAAATAAATATAATTATTTAAAAACTCACAATTTTGACAACATAGGAAGGTTCTTCTGAGGACAGATTTTCAGTAACATCAGATGCTGCAAAAGGCAAAACAACATTATAAAATTATTAGCTTACAAAAGCCAGAAGGGCAAAGCCCTTGTGACCCACATACTCCTTATTGAAATTGCAATATTTAACATGAAAATGAGTGCCTCCCCCCTCCAAAACAATTAAATGGTGGCATTAAAATGCAAAGTAAAACCGACTGTGACCTTTCTACGCTCTAGACCTTGACCTCTGGCTCCAAATACTCTCATGTACTATCAAAGCACAGCAAAAGTTGTATAATTAAGCCACAAAAAAGTACACAGTAACCTTGGGATGATCTTGACCTTCAATGACCTTGACATGATCTTGACCCTCATGTGATCTCTCATGCATATCTGATGAAATAACCCAATGTTGTTGCATACTATCGGTTAAATAAACAGCAATTTCACTGTAAGATGACCTGTTTTTTGGTATTTTTTTTGCAAAGCCTAAAATGACCTTAACATTTAAGATCAACGCAAAAACTGAACATGTATTAAAGATCAATCTATCATCTCTAAATACAAGTTTGGACTTTAATAATATCTCTCCTACTCCTAGTCTAGGGTCAATGTCACTTCAAAGTACATATACAAACCGACTTTAGACAGCTCCAATGACCTTGACCTTGGAGGTAGTTTGAACAAAATTGCAAAGTATGTGGGTCTCATTGATATCTATCATGCACGAAAAAATCATAAATTCAGTATTATTTAACCTAGAAAAAATTTTAAATTCCTGAAAATTGTCATTTTTTGACTAACATTTGATGATAGTAACTGTGACGACACGAGTTTTCAGCACATGCTAGAGTTAGTTATATATCATGCAGAGTTGCACATCTCTGTTGATACAGTGTACATAGTCGAATCGGCAGTTTCTTTTACTGCGTGTGAAAGTTAAGTAAGTATGGGTTTCACGTGATTAACGCAAGGAGCAAAATGCATAATGAGGAAACTAGGTTACTGAGCTCGACTCGATGTTGTCCTGTGTGCTGGTATGTGATTTAGTTAGCAGAGTCATTTTGGTTGCTTTTGCAAGCAGTCGGTCTTTTGGACAGAAGTAACTTTGTGACTGTGTGTCAGGTTAGAGTAAGTTCTTCTGTAAAAGTAGCTTGTTCTTTGTGTTTCGAACCACCCAAGGTCTTACGCCCTCGTCGGGACAAAAATGTCTAAAAGTCTGTAGTGGGAGGACTGTAACTGCCATCTATTGGGAAGTAATAGTTGTAGATTTCTATCTTAAGGCTGTGTGGCCCTCGATTGGGCACCTGCCAAAGCTCAAGTACTTCAGCAGTATTGAGATGCCCCAGTGCATTTAGGTAAGCATTAGCCAGAAACGAACTTGAACTCTCAGACTAATAACCAGTGTGCTGTACTGTGCTGTACTATGGTGTACTGTTGGTGTTGTGTTGTGCAGTGTACGTGTATCGTTGTATCACAAGCCGAGGACTAAAAGGTGAGTTGAAACCTGCAATTCTTTTCCTTAGTGGCAGTGCATGCATTCCGAGTCTGCGTACGTGAATGAATGATGGTGAATGAGGGGGAAAGGGATGTATTTTGATGAATAGTAGTTTGTAGATTTTTATATGATTTTCATATGATTTTCTTGGTTGAATATGTGTATGAATAATGTCGTTGCTGTTGTTGCCAAACCGGGGTCAAAGGGTAACAATGAGGTGTGCATGTTAGAGAGAGAGAGAGAGAGAGAGAGGGGGGTGATGAATGTGAAGGGAGATAATGTACTGTGTTGGAGAGGGGTGATGAAGGTGATGAATATGAGGGAAGCGTGTTTATATTATAGCGTGATAGAGGTAATTGTGAATGAAGGGAGATAATGGGCTATAACGTAGAGAGGGTGATGAAGATGGAAGTGTGGATGAGGCGAATCGCTATTGAGTATTGTGTGACTGGAAGTGCGGTTGTAATCATTATGTATATTTGTATAAACTACTATGTTTCATGGAGGAGATAAATTATAGAATTAAGAAGTGCATTATGTTATTGAGATGCATGTATAAGCAGGTCAAGATGGCGGACGGCGGAAGGCGTATCTGTTATGTAATGTTTACGTTTTGTGGACGAACTAGTGAGACCCTTTATTTGTCCACAGATTGGGCTTCGATCTCTATCTTGTTCTATTTCTACCGTTGCTTTCTCTACTGTTGCTACTTCCGTCTTTGCCACCGTGGGTGTGGACGTTACCAGGCCGCCACCATGACTGCTATGTCTTTGTGTTGTCGTTGGCGCCGTTGCTGGGTGTGGGTCCCCGTCCTCGCTGGGACTTACCTGCTACTTCGGACGACCGGCGTTTTTCACCAGGGCCTCAGGATCCCAGATACACTACACCCACACACATACAGATTCGCATTCACGCACCTAAACATATACCAACTCTTCAGTGAACAACTACTATAGTTATTCTGAGCTCAGTTAAGAGGCTGTGAAGTACGTACAGTGACACTGGAATACAAGTTAGTTTATGCGGTGCAATTGAATTTCTAAGATTTGCTGTTTTGTTTATTCCGTTGAGAGGTATATTTATCTGAAGTTTAACTTATTATTACTATTGTTGCATATTGGTGTGGGCATTCTGTTTGTGCATAGTTCTGGGGTTTTCAGTTAGACAAGGGAGGTAATTGTTTAGTAAATACTGGGTTGGGGGTCTTGATAGGGGTTGAGGGTGGTTTAGTATCCCATTATCTTGTGTATGCGTGTTGGTTGTTGAATAAAAGAGTGTGATTGTTCATCTGGCATTTTGTGTTAGTTCTTTTGTTTGAGTTTCTATTCCTTCCACTCGTTTGTGCTGAACGTTGCGGAACCCACTCGGGTGACGCGACAGTAACCTTGGCCTTAAAGTGAAGTCATTAATTCACTGATCATTTATGAGGTCTCATGGGTATACACCATCTTACCAAGTTTGGTTGTGATAGTTGAAATAGGCTCTGAGTACTTAGCCACTTTAAAGTTTTTGCACAGATAGCGGACAGACTGTTTTTTTTTTCCTATATCATATTTGGATGATTTAGGACTCGTCTCACACAGATTTTCAAAAATCTGTTAAAAAAGTTTTCTGGGTGAGTACATAGACTCACATTCCTATGCCTGGGAGTCAAAAATGACATTGAGTGACGCACAATAAAATCTCAAAATTCCAACACAAGTTATTTAATATAAACCGTAGATTTCATAAAAAATCTTATGGACACTGTGATTTTAATGAGTCACAGATTTCAATTTTCATACAAGACTTTCTGACAATGTTCTCTGAATGAGTCACACTCCAGTTTTAGTCCATCAACAATTAATACCTAAATTATGTGATAAATTTTGTATTCTATTTCAATTTTTATAGCACTTCAAACTAGTTAATAATATTTGAATAAGAATAGCGCTGAGCATGTATGCCCAAGAACATAAATTTTATGACGTCAACTGTCCCCCAAGTCTTTAGTTAGGGCACAAGACAATCAAACAAAAAAAGAAACAGCTACCTGTATAAATGAGACCAAATCCACCCTGTCCAATGACGTCTCCCAGCTTCCATTTCTTCTTAGCAGGTTGTGTCTGAAACAGCACTTCCCCAGATGGGAATCGTTCAGGCAACTTGTGTGCTTTTGGACCCTTTCCTTTGCCTTTTGAACCTAAAGTATACAAAAGTTCACACACAAAATAATAAATAAGCAATCGCTCAATAGTCAAGATTTTAAACCAAATATAATAATAATAATAATACAGTACATTTGTATCGCGCGGTACCTCGCAAACGGTAAGGAATGCGAGCTCGCCGCGCTTGACAACACACGTGCAATCACACACACACACACACACACACACACACCTACACACACACAGACACACACACACACACAGAACAGTTATACACTTATCGAATGGTTAAATAATTACAGTAAAAACATAGCCATGCAAAGCAAAAGATAATATGAATACCAAGAACCGAGCCGGTGCCGCCACCATCCATGAATATATAACGAGGGAGTGATTTAGTGAGAAAAATGTACATCAGATAGAGCTGCAAGCTTAGGTAACTGCACAAGTTTTGTAATGGTTCAAAAACTGAAAGACAATTTGTATAAATTGTAAGACAGGGCTTTCACAACTTTCATAATTAACCAAAATGATAACAAAAACTCCATCTATATGTTTTGGTTTCATGATCAAGGTATTTCTTGACTCATTCAACAAACTACAAAGCATTCTATTTCTAATCTTTTTGAACAGAGGAAAAATTATCAATCTATTTAGAAATCGCTGCAAATATATGAAATTTGATGATTGAATGTGTGGTACAAAAAGCTTACCACTGCTACCAGTTCCCGCTCGCGGCATTTCTTCAGTTGTTATGGACGTCCTTTAAAAAAAAAGAAATTAAAGTTGAAATAAAGCTCATGAATCAATCAGAAACAATAATACATCACACATCACACTACAGCAAATTTTGAACCATTTAGATACCTATCTGCAATAAAAACTTTACCCAAGTGTGATCTGCCGAAGTGCGCCATCTTCATAATCCATTCATTGTGATAGCTAGTGAAGTGCAAATTCTGTTTTGTGCCTCAGTGCCCTCCACATTTATATTCTGTTTGCCTCTTAGTCTTACCATCAAAATAGTTTGTGTGTTCTAGTCTTGACTCGACTGTGAGAATAGAAATGGTAGTTCTTATAGTGCGTTCTATTCCCAGTGAAACAGTGCATTCACTATCAGTATCATTCCAACTCTCAGGTCTACACAAGTTACGTTCTACATATATGTTAGTAGCTAGGCTAGGCGCCAGTCTTAATTATTCCACCTTCCCCGTACAATCCCACCTAGAATCCACCATGCCTCCCTCTCTTCCTTCTACTCATGTACCCAGGGGTATCTTGCTACTCCCCATGCTCTGCCTGTTCCTAAACAGGCTCATGATTTACCCAGCACAATCCTGGTCCCTTGTCCAACAACCACGCAAGGTACCTTCCCTCACACCATTGACACACAACCCCTGCTCTATCGAAATCTTTGTGACACGCTTCAGAAAACAGCTATACACAGTTCTTGATCAAACCACCCATAACCCCTCCCTTGCCTTTCTGACCATCATCCTCAGTGGGGACGTTCACATGAACCCTGGTCCCAGACAAACGGCCTCCATCTACCCATGCGGGCTGTGCCAAGAACCAGTCATTTGGAGCTGTAAGGGTGTAGCATGCGACTCCTGCGGAACTTGGTTCCACTCATCATGTGCCGACGAAAGATCTGAGGACTACAACAAAATGAGTCAGCCATCCTTTGTTTGGCTGTGTGCACGCTGTAACAGCACAAACTGCGACAGTTTCACATTCCACAACTACATCTTGGATTGCACTAACTACTTTTCAACACTCTCAACATCTAAGCTAAACGTCGAATCCATATCATCGACCGACCCATTCTCACCACAAAAAGCTAGCAGCCCCAAATCTTCCTATTCCAGCCGACCATCTGCTTCTCCTCACAAATAAGCCTCTAGCCCCCATCAACACAAAGCACGCTCCACAACCTCCTCGGTTTTCGACCTACCTAAAAAAAACCATATGACTGCTGCCGGAGTCTGGACTCCAAGAAGCAAGAGCTTGTGGTCGCTATCCAATACAGCAAGCCTGACGTTGTATGTGGTACAGAGTCTTGGCTCAAACCTGTCAAAGGCATCCAACCAGATAAGCTCCCACTCAGGACCACAGAGGGCTGATAGATATTCAGTGTTTATAGGGTTCAGCAGACTGCCAAGAGCCGAATCAGGACCACACAAAACTAAGCAAAATCAGACTAAGCTGTTAATATTTAAATATGATTTAAAGAAATCAGTCTCACCAATAAAATCCAACCAAGAATACAAAACAAGACGATATGATTTATATGCGATAAAACAAACCAACATCATGTAAAAATTAAAACCGGTGTTGACTTAAAAAATCTCATTAAAAGGTATCGAACCAAAATATCTTTCTCTTTCATGAACCAGATCAGCACATTAGACATAAAATGGTGGACGGAAAAGGATTTGTCACCTGCAAAGCACCATGGTTGTGGTTCTCCTTTTAAAAGGAAACTATGGGTGACATAAGTATGCCCAATAATAAGGTGAGCCAAAACAGTTTCTACTTTGTGGGTGGACGCAAAGTTAGGCAAAGAAGCAGACAAATCTGGAAGAATTTGAAATAATTTGTTATTGATTTGATTAGACCATTCGCCTGCCAGAGCCATTTACAATAAGAGCCAGTCATACCACGCAGGTCAGAGTATGGAACAAACTGGAAAATCTCTGAAGGGAAATCTAGATGCAGATGCAGAGCTTCTTTAGCCAATCTAGATGCAAATGCAAAGCTTCTTTAGCCGTTTTGTCCACTGCAATATTGCCGTGGGTGCCCATGTGACTAGGTACCCTCAGAAACAAAGTTGTGTGTGGAGGTCATGGATCTCTGCCAAAAAAGGGTGCAATATCTTTCTCGAGGAAAGAGTCTGAAGTGTTGACAACGAATCAGACATTATTAAAAGCAAGGATTTTTTGGATTGATAAACCTGTTTAGGAGTTGCCTTGAGTTCAGCTGGCCTGGATAAACACTAAAACAGAATAAAAATAAGGTATATATGCTGTTGCAAATGTTGGTCAAGGTGTCTCCCAGAGACCGACGCAGCAGCAACTGAGTTTCCTTTCTTCGACCCGTCCGTAAAAAATTTTTCATATCCTTTATATCATGAACATTGTTCTAGATAAAGTTGCTTACAAACAGCTTCAGAGGTTTCGGCCTTTTTGAAGGATGTGAGAGTGAAGTTGATAATGGGGTTGATAAAGTTCCAAGGTGGAAGCACAGTTGATCATCATTAACAGAGTCAATGTCTATGCCTGCAGTATCAAAGTGAAGACGTATTCTGATCCAAAAGGAGGAACTTCGGTTTGTTGGAGTATTTAAGCGTAAATAACGAGTTTAGAACACAATCATAAGTGGTATTTTCTTGGTTTGCTTTAAGTTTGAGAAAATAGTTCATGGCGAGCTGAAGCCTGCGGATCTCCAAGGGAGGTTTGCCAACCTCACTTCCTTGGGTGAAGTGCGAAACGCCCCCAGACAGATCCGAAGACCTTGATGCTGGATTGGATGCAAGATTTTCAAATAGGCTTTCCTAGTGGAACCATACACGATGCTACCATAATCCAATTTAGAGCGTATGAGAGAACGATAGAGGAGCTTGCTTGTCTGCTCCCCAGTCTGTGTGGCTTTCAAAACATTAAGACCTTTTTGGCAGCTTTCCCTCAGGTATTTAATATGCGGCAGTAAAGTAAATTTGATGTCAAAAATAATACCCCAAAATTTAACTTGTTTACAAACTTTGATGGGTTGACCATAAACATGTAGAGAGGGATTCAAAACCTGGTTCTGCGATGAAAATGAAATGAATGCATTCAGTTTTAGAAAGCAAAGATTGGAAGCTGTTTTCTTCTACTCACCCCTGAATTTTATCTATGCAAAGCTGAAGTTGACGCTCTACCCCTGACATGTTTCACGGTTCGGCAGTACTTTGTAATAGTGTGTACAATAACAACTTTTTCTATGAACTGATGTAAATATTTCTTATTTGTCCAATTTAGTACGTTTATATACCATGTTGGCAATACATTTTAATTAGAATATGTTTTAGAAAAAAAAGTTTTAATAAAATATTGATGAATTATCAGTAACGAACGGATGAATTCGGACAGACTCTATTTCCTTTTGTGTTACAGTACCTCGTGTTTGCATAAGAAAAAAATATAAAAGAGCTTAAAACAAATAAACATCGCGAATGGATGCAATGCTTGTTCAATGCATAAATTATAAAAGTCTACTCTGCAACACGTTTTAAATAAAGTTTAAATATAGAAAAAGTTAGTTGAAACAAATTTCTTCGCAAACCGGAAACTGTCTGTCGGAGGAAAGCGTATGAATAGTATGTCGATTGTGGGCGCCTACGGAAAGACAAGACAAGCGTCACGTCGAAGCTTGTTTTGAGAGGTTTATTTTTTATATAATTACATATTTCGAGCCTACAAATGGGTTATATTATCGGAATAAGGTGAAATAGAAGTAATTTGCTGATGAAAAATGTGCGCTGAACCAGATGGACGATTTTTTTTCATCGTAAGAGTCAACACCGATTCAGTTCCGTCTTGCATTTTACCAATCGTTACTTTCGTTTTTTGCTTAATTTTCCCATCATTCAAAGCGATATGTTAACCGGAAGGTCCGGTTAAGCGCTATTTTAAGCTACTTCGATGTGCAGCATGTGCTTGCAGTTGCAGGTAAGAAAGTGCTTTATTTTTTGCGAAATTTAATGAACTATGTCTGTCTTCACCATTCGTTACCTCAACGTTCGTTACTTCAGAGCACGAAACTTTCACTATTTATCGGCGATTTTTTTTACGTAGATTTACCGTTCTTCGTGTCCTAAATAGCGCATTGATTTGCAAAGTACTTCGCATTTCCTTCTTTACTTATTATTAATTTGAATTAACCGAGATCGGTAATAATAATAATCAACCAGCGCCTGCAAAAGTACCGAACGGTGAAAAAAAAAGTCAGACGCTTGTAACAAACGATGAATGCGCGACAGACGCAGTGTAACTGTATTCATTTGTATGATAATATTTTCATAGTCATTTTTATAGTCATTAGTCTTTATTCACATATGTTTGTACTTTTCTATTTTTTTTGAGTTATCTAACATTTATTTAGTTTACTTAAATGCTATGACACTAAGCTGATGTGTGTTTGTGTTAAAATGAAATTATACGTGTGCTGAATTTTATGTACATATTTTAATAACATGATACAGGGCCTATTTTATAATACCCCTATCTTTTGTATATAATTTTCTGACCATTTCTTTTATATTTGATTTCTTTTTAATTATTTCATAGCGTTGATTAATTTTAATGTTTCTTTTTTGTTTTTTAACATTTTTTATGTTTTCACTACAACCAGCAGCGGCAAGTGAATAATATAAAAAACATTGCAAACATAATTTATATTGGCTACCAGTTGCTGAACGCATAAAATACAAGATAGCTTGCCTTTGTTTCTCTGTTTTTACAGGCACAGCTCCTGCTTATATTTCTGATATTTTATCCATCTACACCCCTTCTCGAGCTCTGCGATCATCTGCTGAGACACATCTTAGACCAGGGACGGGCAACATACGGCCCGCGGGCCGGACCCGGCCCGCGACGGCATTTTGACTGGCCCGCAGACTGTTTTTGGCCGTACATGGTAATGTGGCCCGCCTCCACATCCCGGCACAATCCCTCACTACTTTTTTTTTTAATGCGTCGCAGTAATAAAAAAGACTATCAATGCCAAGATAGCCGTCTCTTTCATAAGCATGCTTAACGAAAGATGTACAGTTTATGGGAAGCAACTCCTGTCGTAACTCTGCAATACATGTAAAATAACTCTTTCTCGGCACGAGTTATCGCACTTCCCGGATGGTGGTTTTTGGTTAGATCTAGAATTTACAATAACATTTTTATCATGGAGTTTGCCAAGAAACGTAAAGTTGACAGCGAGTGTCGCGCATTTAACAAAGATTGGATGCCTAAGTACTTTTTCACAGAAGTCGGCAAGAAAGCAATATGTTTGCTGTGCAGTGAAAGTGTTGCCGTTTTGAAAGAGTACATCATTAGCTGCCATTATGCGACGAAACATGCAGGCTATGGCAGTACTTTATCAGCAGCGGAACGGCAAACAAAAGCAACAGAACTGGACAGAAAACTTGTAAAGCAGCAGAATGTATTCGGAAAAGCCAAAGTAGCCCAGAAAGCTGCTACTCATGCCAGCTTTGTGGTTGCATACAACATTGCAAAGCACAGCAAATCGTTCTGTGATGGTGAATTTGTCAAAAAATGCATGCCCGATGTAGCTGATCAAGTCTGTCCAGAACACAGAAAGAAGTTTGAAGAAGTCAGTTTGTCGAGAAGAACTGTGGCTCGCCGCATTGAAGCAATTGGTGAAGACCTGACGTCACAACTGAAAGGGCGTGTACCTTCATTTCAACTGTTTTCCCTGGCATTGGATGAAAGCACTGACATCGATGACACTGCACAGTTGCTCATATTTGTACGAGGCATTTCAGAAAACTTTGAAATCACAGAAGAATTGCTGTCAATGGAATCAATGAAAGACACTACTACCGGGGAAGATATTTTCCAATGTGTGGAAAATGCCTTGCACACAATGCAGTTACCATGGCAGAAAATGGTCAATGTTACTACGGATGGTTCTCCATCTTTGACTGGAAAGAAAGTTGGTCTACTGAAGAGACTGGGTGACCGTGTTGCAGAGGTCGATTGCACCAGGGAATTGATATTTCTACATTGCATAATACACCAGGAAGTGCTGTGTAAAAGTGTGCTTGACATGAAACATGTTGTGGATCCAGTTGTGAAAATTGTTAATTTCATCAGGGCGAGAGGTCTAAATCACAGACAGTTTATCACACTCCTGGAAGATTGCGGCTCTGATCACAGTGATGTTCTGTATCATACCGCTGTACGCTGGTTGAGTTTGGGGAAAGTTTTGAGACGTTTCTGGGACCTGAAAACAGAAATTTTACTGTTTTTGGAGATGAAAGGGAAAGATACAGAATATCCCCAACTCAGAAAATCAGAATGGCTGTCAGATCTGGCGTTTGCAGTTGATCTCTTTGAACATATGAATGAATTGAACACCAGACTTCAAGGGAAGGGCATCTTTGCTCACGAAATGTACTCAGCGGTGAAGGCATTCAAGGTGAAGCTAAAACTGTTTTCTCGCCAGCTCAGTCAGAATATCACAACACACTTTCCAACACTCAAAACTATGGCACCACAGATGATGTCAACTGAGAAATACACCAATATGATATCTGCACTAGACAATGAGTTTGCTCGTCGTTTTGCGGACTTCCAGAAACTTGCTGCTGAGTTTGATATCTTGTCATCACCGTTTACAACTGACTTTGAAAAGGCGCCGGATTCTCTACAGCTGGAACTGATTGATCTGCAGTGTGATACTACCCTGAAAGAGAAATTCCAATCTGAAAGCATTGACAAATTTTATGCGTCACTGAATGAGTCCAAGTTTGCCAACCTGAGAAAGATGGCCATGAAACTACTTGTTCTGTTCGGGTCTACATACATTTGCGAACAAACATTTTCGACCATGAACATTAACAAGACAAAGCTGCGTTCCAATCTAACTGATGTTCACGTGCAGTCTTTATTGAGAATTTCTACGTCCGACATGCAGCCAGAGTTCAAACAATTTGTTGACAACTTTGATCGACCACAGATGTCTCATTGACTTCAGCAGCTATTGAAGTACATTACGTTAAATTCATTAAAGACTGTTTTCGGTCTCTATGCTTTAAAGTTTACAAGTTTAAAGTTTGCATTAAATACGATTTATTCCTTGCATTGGTGGATAAATACGCGATTACGGTATTGATTTAGTAATCCGGCCCGCCAAGGACGTCATTTTCCCATGTGCGGCCCGCCGACTGGAGAAGTTGCCCACCCCTGTCTTAGACAGAACCGCTTCAACAGGCAATCACATGGTTACAGCTCTCTACCTGTCTTTGGTCCTCAACTCTGGAATTCCGTTCCATACAACATTAGACATTCTTCCTCCATTTCCTCTTTTAAATCACAGTTGAAAACATACCTCTTTATGGCATTTTTCAATTAATCATACAAGAGAGTGTAGGCAGGTGTGTGTGCTTGTGTTTTTCATAGTTGTTCAACTGTATTTTGTACATATATGTATATTATGTATCTTTTGTCCAGTTTTGTCTGTCTTGTCTTCCCATTCCCCAACCCCTTGCGTGCCTTGATCCTTAGGCTAAGGCGCCTTACAAATGACGAACATTATTATTATTATATTAATGTTGCTTAAGTTATTTAACACTATTATCTTCTTTTTGTCTTGTAAATTTTATGCATTTGACTTAAAAATCTTGTTACCATTAGTTTGTGTGGTTAACAATAACATGTTAAAATATTTTTTGGGCCAACACGTCATTTTTCAGATTTTGGGGGTTGGGGTAGGCAAAACCGTTTTTGGAAAGTTAAAATTTACCTAAAATCATAACATGTTGTCTATATTGTTTCTATAATAATAGCTTTATTAGTTAAAGTGAATTGTGTTGCAGTTTTACTTTTTCTGTTTTGTATAGAAAAAGTTAATTTAAAAAAAAAAAATCAACGTCTGTAACAGAAACAGTACTCAATAGCTCACATACATTTAAATAAAGACTGTTAACTTATCTCTTATGGCTTAGTTTGATAACTAGTACCATATTTTTTAATAAACAATGTCTGTTTTGATATTAGGAGCACTATTAAATGAACAATAAAATACTGAAACATTTTTCATACTTTTTCAGAAAATTTAGGTATATCGTGTTATGAGGCATATTTTATATTGAAAAAAAATGCAAACCTATAATTTTTTTCATTGTTTTGTGTTGAAATAAAGTTGAACTTTGATTTAAAACCTATTTCAAATGTCTGGGATGAAAATAATTTTTTTGGCAAGAGTGTGTGAAAATGTGAAATGTCTGTGTACAATACAGTGAAAGGTTTTACTCTTAGCTGAGATGGAAAAATCATCAACAAACAAGGATATTCTACAAGTGCTGGAAGGCCGACTAGGAAAAGATGATGTCAGACCTTGATACCACTGCCCAGAACATCTCAACGAGCCGTGACCGAGGTGAAGATGTGGAAGCACTGTGGTCAGCATTCAAGAATGCCTTATCCAACTCTATAGGCCAACACATTTTATCAGCCACAATCAATAGTTCCTTCAACCCTCCCTGGCTCAACACACGCTTCAAGAAACTGCTCAGGCAGAAGTAAAGACAGTTTAAAAAAGCTCGAACCACCAAACATTGGACCCAATATCGCCAGTTTAAAAAACACTTTCGTCACAAACTGAGGAGAGGAGAATGGCAGCACATCAAAGGGGCTATCCAAGAGGGTCTAGAAAACAACAAAACCAAACATTTCTGGCGCTACCTCAAATCCAAGAAGCAGAACAGCACTGGAGTAGCATCCCTCCTCGAACACAGCGGTCTCACCAGTGACAGTCAGTCTAAAGCAAACATTCTCACAAAGCAGTTCCAGTCAGCCTTCACCAAACTATCAACCACCGTCTTACCCTCTCTAAAAACTACCCCTGGCACCAATGGCCTCCTCTATTTAACAGAAAGTGGAGTAGCTAAACTACCACTAAAACCTAAAACCCAACAAAGCCCCCTGACTGCATCCCCAGCATTGTCCTGAAGACCCTGTTTGATAATATTGCTCCTGAACTTACTTGCATCTTCCAGAGATCAATCAGCTCAGGTAAACTCCCACTGGACTGGCTTGGAGCAAACATCTCCTGCGCCTTCAAGAAAGGAGACTGCCATGACCTAGCAAACTACTGCCGGAGATCTTACCTCTATCCCATGCTAAATCCTGGAGCTCATCATCTGCCGCCATATCAAGAATCATCTTGAACACCACCACATACTGACCAACCTTAACCATGGCTTCCACTCAGGTTTCTCAACGGAAACTCAACTCCTAACTACCACCAACGACCTCCTCACTTCCTATGACAAAGGCAACCAGATTGACATGGCCATCCTTGACTCCAAGGCATCTGACATTGCCCCCCACAACCTACTTCTCCACAAACTCTCGCACTACGGCATCATTGGCAACCTTCACTCCTGGCTCTCTTTTCTAACCCAATGAACCATGCAAGCGGTGGAGGATGGAGAGAAATCTGCAACAGCCACTGTAGACTCCGGATTACCTCAAGGCACAGTGCTAGGCCCCACCTTTTTCTCTGTCACAACAATGACCTGTCTGAAGCAGTAAAATCTCAAGTACGACTATTTGCGGATGATTGTCTTATTTACTGTGTAATCAATGGTTTTGACAACCACAACACCCTTCAAACTGACCTGAAGTGTCTTGAAACCTGGGCAGAAAAGTGGAGCATGAGGTTCAACTCTACCAAATGCTACACCATGAGCATCTCAAGAGGAAGTGGTACCCCACAAACATTTATGTACTCCCTCAACAATATCATACTCCAACAAGTTTCCAACAACCCTTATCTAGGCATCATCTTCTCTGATGACTTGAAATGGTCACTCCACATAAACAAAGCTACCAAGAAAGCCAACTGTGCCCTGGGCTTCATCCGTAGAAATCTACGCCACAGCTCAAACTCTTGCAAATGCAATGCACATTTTGCCCTGGTCCATCCCCTACTTGAATATGGTGCAATCACCTGGGACCCCTACCTGAAGCAAGACATTGAAACAGTGTTCCCGATTACGCACAGTAGTGCGTCAATTACGCACAAAATATTAAAAAGGACGCAGAAAAATTTGCATGTGTGCGTCCTGTGGACGCACAATTTTTTTTCAAATCGGTGAAGTCAAAGTTACGACCAACGAGTGGCGAACTAATTCACGGCATAATCAGAATCAGAACCCAACTGAAACTGCCCTTGCAGACGATTAAAGATTGTGTCGGGAGTGGTCGTTCTTAAAAATCGCATGCGCACGCATTGTAAACTTTCTCCAAGCAATCCATTCACTGAACAGAAGAAATCTTCGTGAATCCGTTCTTTGATTTTATCATACACGATCATGCCACTTCTGACTTGGTTGACTGCGCCCAAAACCCGTTCATCTACAGCAACATCAAGTTCAGATACTGTCATTATTGAAAATAGGGAACTCCAAGGCAAGGATAAACAAATAAATGATGAAACTCAAACTGAAGTAAAGCGTCCAAAGAAACATGTTTTAATTTTTTTTGGTTTAATATGATTATGATAACTAATGTGACGCTTTAACAGAGTAAAAAAAAAAGAAAAAGAAAAAAAAGTGAGGCTTGGACTTGTTTTTACATTTTTTTTTCCTGATTTGGGGACTCTCAAAATTTGCACAAGGACTCTTAAAATTTTATACCTGGGAGTCCCAAGGACTCTCATTTTTTGTGTGTGGAGGGAACACTGTTGAAAAGCTGGAGCAAATTCATGGTAAGGCAGAGCGCTTTATCACAAGAGACTACAGATCCTCCACCCCAGGCTTTGTCACAGGTCTCCTGAAAAGTAGAGGGTGGAACCGGTAAGATTTCCAATAGAAAACCGCAGTTTAAAACCGGTTAACCGGCTAGAAGTTACAACTGGTTACCCTGGGTGAAGGCGCATAGTAAGCAAGGGAAATAACCTCTGTATTGAATTTTTTTTTGGAATTTATGTCGCTAGCTACTGAACTCAGAGGCTATTTCCCTCCTCCACTGTGGATAGATTTGAGAGTTTGCTTTTTAATTTTGAGTTTGTAAAGTCGTTGGTGGAATCTGAAGCTCACGTCAGCTTCAGCGCTGCTGGTACACGGACTAGATCTAGCATGTATATGTAGGACTTGTGGGTTAGATCTATTGGGTGCACGGCCCGCAGGCTTGGCTGGCTTCAGCAGCAGCAAAGGGTGGTGTCGGCGAATGTGTGCATTCAGATTTGGAGTGCCACCGCCAAGTTTAATACTTGCCTTACACTCTTTACAGTAACCGGTATTATGGTCAACCTTTCCTGCTTCTGTCTCTCACAGGAGAAAGAATCTCCAAATGTCAGCTTTCCCACGCGTGTTCGCTACGAATTTCTCTGTTTCTGCCATTTTGCTAGTGCTTTACTAGACGAGTTATGTCCCTTAGAAAAACCGCGGTTTTCCGTTTTTTTAAAGCCAAACCGGTTTACCGAACCGTGAGAAAGTCGAACTGATTTTAACCGGAAAACTGGTAAAACTGCACACCCCTACTGAAAAGATTTGACATCCCCTACCATCAAGATAGTCCTGCGTGAGCAACTCCACTTAAGATTCCTCTTTAAGGCGGTTGAGGGACTAGTGCCGGCTATGCCAGCAGATTCTTTTCTGACTCCACAATAGCATAGCATAGCATAGTTCGGCATGCACGCTAAAAAAACTTTGGCCCTCATAATCAATCTTGATGAGGGTCTTCTTCACTTCTTCTTCGTAATACTGTGGATACCCCGTTTTCGAGGAAATTACTCCACAACTTTGGCGTGCGCAGTGAAGGGTGTTTACAGATTTAAAATCAGGCAAAAGTACTATTAGAGGATGAGGCAGTGAGGTAGTCTGATTGGGTTAAAATTGTGTTAATATGTACACGTAGGAGGTATCAATTACAAGATGTTTATGGCAATTATGCTCCAGTCTGTCAGCGATGCTCTAAAAGATGCGACAGGCCCAAACCCTTGGTCTCAGTGCCTACCAATTTATAATTTTTTAGACTCCAGATTGGTGGAGTAGATGCTATCCTAAAATAACTTGTCCAGACTATTCTTAAACACATTGAGTGATTTAGCATCCACATCCTCGGCAGTCAGGTTGTTCCAAAGGGTTACAACTAGTATTAGTAAAATACTTTTTAAATTTGTGACAACAACCAGGCCGTCTGATCAGACCCAAACGCTCGACTTCAACTGACTTCATTTCTAGCAACCCCACTGACAATTACATCCGTAACAATAATAGATGCTATAGTAATAGTGCCCCAATGCAACACAGAGCAGTATGACTATGAGTAAGTAGGCAATCTTTCTTCCCTCGCACCATCGTTGCCTGGAACCAGTTCAGTTGTTGGCTCGTCATCTACAGAGAGCTGCAAAACTGCCCTAGCATCTGCTAGGAGCCGTTAAAATTAGCAGCACCGCACACCCTACCGTTACGCCTATGCCAGTACTATATGGAATGGAATAGCAACGTACCAACATGGCAACAACAATTTCACAAGCTTGCTGAATCCCCTCACAAAAGATCATCTGCTTTTTGCAATCGTTAAAAAGACATATAAGAAAATAAACATGACAATAAAGCAGGTTTTAAAGTGACAAAATACTTGCTAGCATGTAACACATCCCATTTGTTGATAAAATTAAAATGTTGTTATTTTTCCTTACGTACGCTCGAAATGTCCGCCAAACTTGCCGGGAAGATATCGCTCATTTCCTTGGCTTGGAACTTTCATGTAGCCAATCACAATAAACGTGACAAAGTTTCTAGCGGAAGTCTCGTGACGCAAGCAAAACAATGGCGGCTGTGTGACGAATTGGCAGTCGAAACCAAACTTCGTATTTTCTTCAATCGTTGGCTTCTTTACATTTGTTAGAAAATGTTGAAGTCTTCCGTAACATGACCATGTCTGATACCGAAGAAAGCGTTTCTGCGCCAGAAGCTGGTGTGCAGACTTTGGAGTACGAAGCTGGAGTAGCAGAAGGACAGGAAGTAAACAAAGCGAAAGATCCAGCAGCTGACGGGGGAGGGTCACTTCTGGATATTTTGAGGAAAAAAACAGGCGACAACTGTGTAGTTGATGACAGTGTCTCACAGAACAATCAGTCACCGAATAAATCTAAATCCAAACGTTGTATTTCGTTTCCACCCGACAATTTCGTTTCTGGATATTGTGAGCCACCCAACCCTTGGAAAACAGGTAAGAACCAGTCACTGGGCTAGAATTCAATATTTCATAAGTTCTTTACATTTTCTTTAATACTTTTATATTGTTTCTTGTGTTTTTTCTTATAGTTTACATTTTTATGTTGTGCATTGCGTACTTGATTCGATGAAAGTGTCATGGAATGGCTAATGGAGTAATGCAGGACGCAGTCAATATAAAAATTTCAAAAATAAAAATTAGATTTTCTTTCCGTCTTCTAATAGCGATCTCCCTGCCTTTACGCCACCTGTTTGAGTGATGGATGTGTATTTGGTGTGTGTGAGGGTGGATGAGACAGGTGAGCGTGTATGTTGGTATAGATCGCCGCGCTTTGAGCCTGAATGATTTGGGGAAAGGCGCGTATAGCATCCTGTATTATTATTATTATTATTATTATTATTATTATTATTATTATTATTATTATTATTATGGAGACATCTTGCATACAGTTTTCACATACATATATAACGAGATCGGTATCTAGAAGCATTGTTTCATGTAATGATATGATGTATCATACCTTTTGATATTCTGCAGATGTTTCTTTGTCAATGGATAATGTTTTGGAAGTCAGTGGCAGATTTTCTAACATCATATTTTCTTAATAACTACCTCAGATAAATAAACATTGTTTGTGCCAGCAGCTGCCACCAGCCGAGCTGACGAATCATTATCATCACTATCACTGTACTAGCACTATTATATATTATTATGTTCTTTGTCATTGTCATCTAATCTTGAACCCTTGCATATCTTTTTAATTTAATTTGTAAGACTACTGTATTAAATACATACAGAGTCTGATTTTTTTATGTAGTTATATGTTTATTTTTGTGTTAAATGCACGTTTCCCCAGCTCATTTTGTTACCTTCCCCTTCTCATCTCTCTCTTTATCTATATTCTTGTTTAGTAGATCAGCACACTGAAACAGTAACACTTACAGGGTTCAATTTTGGGCTGCAATCAGCTGACGCATCAAGTTAGAAATTGTTTATGTGTTTCAGGGGTCAATTGGCACAACATTTACCGTTGGTAACATGTCCATCTGTTTTAATTTTTGCCCATCAATGATTCTCTTACTATTTTTGTTATTTCTTAGTGCTAGTTAATAGTTATATTTATTAAACTAAAGCTTTATGACTTGGCTGTGTCTGCTTTTGTCAATTGCTAACCTAGCTGAGGGAAATAATTATATCTTTTGTGTGTTTGTGTGTGTGTGTGGAGGGGGGGGGGAGAATCAGCCCTAGTTAGTGTAATCTGTATAAAATAAGCTGTTGTTGTGTTCTTTTCTGGTAGTTTGTATGTTTCCAAAAGTTGTTCCGTTAGGGAATAGTACTCATTGAGTTCAGACGTGAGGGGCCGATTGACCATAGCATTTTATGATTTTCTGACTTGGATGAACCTGGCACTTATACATTTTCCCCCTTCTCTTTCTGATGCCAATGTGTTTGTCTGAAATGTTCTGATTATACTGAACATACCAAGTGCGGACGAGAGCAGTCTATTGTTTGTATGAACTCATGTTACTGTTGTTGTTGTTCTTGTTTTGCATTTTGCCCTTCAGGCTTCACCTTCTTGACATGTAAACCAATCACTTAAGGAGTTGTTTCTAAAGCTTTCCAATATATGATCTATACATGTGTGTGTTCAAATTGCTGATTAAATAACAATGCACAAACTCAGAGGCATGCATTGACACAAATTTATATGAACACACACATATGCACAGTGAATGCAAAAAGACAATTAAAAAAACCAACTAACATTAACAAATAAAAACAAAATAAATGAATAAATAACTTAAGTCAATAAACAGTCTTCAACTGAAGAAAGTTTCTTGTATATTTCATTGTCATTTGGTTAACTAGTTACAATTATAAGTTCTGTGGTGGCAGTGGTGATGATGATGATGATAGGAATAATTTTTGTTTTTGTTTTTTATTGATTGATGGCCATTTATCATTATTATTCCAGTAATTTGTACTTGTGTTTTGTTTTGCAGTTGCAAAGTGTACACCCCATGACATTTTGATAGCATACAAAAGGAGCTGCGATAAGCATGGCACTAAACCACTCAATAAGGTCTTGCAACAGATTGAGGTAACTATTTATATTGATTGCAAATGCTGAGCAAATTGTCCTTATAGTAAAATGGACAGAAAATAATTGCGTTGTAATTATGTTTGACTTAGTAATTATGACATGGGCGTAATGCAAAGAGCTTTGAAACTTGGATAAATCTGACTTCGTTTCCCCTTTTTTGTGTGAAAAGCAGGTGGGGATGGGAAACTGTGATGATTCTGGATTTTTTAAAGTAATTTAAGTTGAGCTAGGTGCATTCCATTTGTAGACATACTGTACAATACAACTTAATTGTGCAGAAATTGAGAGGAATACTGAACGTATTTAAGTTACTGTATAGAAGTGAATGCACTAATTTTTAAGTGATTGGAACCGTAAATTATACATGTTGCAGTGTCACAGGAATACACACTGTAGAACTACAAGTAAATTGTACAAACTTTTAAAAGTAATTTGGGCCAAAGTGAATGTATTTCTAATAATGTTATGAAAGAGTAACAAATGGCATTATCATGACATGTCAGCAAGTAATAGGCTAATAGTGCACTGCTACTGCATGCTTACATTGTAATGGCCTTTAGTTTATAGGGAAAGGGCTGGGGACAGTACAATGGGACAGTCAGATGGTTATAGTACCTGCCTTATAGTTATACAAGCTATTGCAAATGTAATTCTATTGTCTTTTCAAGCATTATTGACCACTCTTTGTAGCCTGAGGAACAATTAAGTTCTGTGATCATGGCTTGGAAATAAAGGGCAGTTGTTTATTTTAGCCAAGTTTAGAGGTCAATGAATATTTCTTGAAGATGTGTATTATGGTTTATGTATTTTCATACTCAGTGGATTGTTTTAGGTGCTGTGGATATTACTGAAGATGTGGAAAGAATGTGTTGAGGGTGAGGGGGATAGAGGAAAAAAAAGTTAAAAAAAAATAAACTCATCTGTTTACTTGTTGTTACTAACACAATGTTAGTGCTTTATGTTTACTTTTTTTTTTCCCCACAGGGATTTGCTTGCAATGGCAAACGAGAAGAAAAACTTGTTCTCAAAGGTATTATATGTATACTTTGTTTTCTAGATTAGTACTTTGATATAGAACACACCCATCAAGGAAGGTTGCAGTGTATTAGTAGATAATCATATAAAATGTTTGTTATAAAAGGTACAGCAGAAATATGGTTTTACCTGAGGTTCAAGAAATTATCTAAAAAATGTAATGAGGGGGGAAATGGTGAATATAATTTAAAGATGCACTATTGACTATTGTCTTTAGGGAGGGGTGAACAGTTCAATTTTTTGTTAATTTTCAAGAATCATAATTTATGTAACTTTCAGATCCATGTTGATATTTTATGAATATTGTACATCATGTTTTGTATTAGTGCATCTACTTTAACTTCTATGTGACTGTCTTTCTTGCTTTGAAAATTAAATTAATTAATTTGGAACATTTCAGGAGAAAAACTGGACACCAGACAGTGCGAGTCATTTGAAGAAATTTTGCGTCGAGTACAGTTCAAAAGCATTGACTTGGAGTCATGCCATCTGGACGATGAGGTACAACTTTATAAAAGGAAAGAAGAAATTATGGTAGTAGTAAGGAAGAAAGAAATGGAGTAGTAGTAATTGTTTTAGTTGTTGTTGCTTTGGAATTTTATGTTGTGTGTATTTGTCTGATAGCAAATTTGTAGATGTAGCATAAAAAACAGAAGGGTGATGGTTCAAATATGAATTGTTCCTGTCCAAAGGGAACTTTGGTGTGTTTCTTGACAGTTAATAATAATAATAATAATTACAATAACTGAATAAGAGAAACAAGAAATGCATTAGCAGTTTAAGCTTTAATGCTGAAAACTTTAGAGATTTTATTTTAGACTAAGATCTATATCTTCATAATCATATTTTTTTAAAACGTTTTTTTTTTCTGAATACAGGGGTGTAAATGTTAACTTTGTGATAATTTTTAAAACATGCTTTTCACGTAGATTTAGTTATTCGAGGTATAGATTCTATTTTGAATCATGTTCATATTGAAAAACAATTTATGTGTTATTTTATGCGTTTTTCAGAGTGCGGTGGTGTGGTTTGAAATGATAGAGTACTATGAGTCCACAGTCCATCTCAACATAGCCTACAACAAGAACATTGGTATACGAGGATGGCAGTCTTGCTCTCGCCTTACGAGACGGGTCAGAGTAGTTATTAATAATATAAATATGAACATTTATATCCCGCAGATCTGTATAAAAATCAATACAAAAATTGTCTACTCTAGGTGCATACCAACACTTTCGCAACATGCACACATACACTCACACATATTTTAAAAAAGAAAAAAAACAAGGAAGGATAAAAGAAATAAACGAATAAAAACTTACATCTAGAAGTAGAAAAAGCAAGCTGTAGATGTTGAAATGTGATTGAGTGTAATGCGAAAAGAGCTGTAAGTGAAAAAATAAAAATGCTGGACAGTTCATGTTGGAATTGTTAAACAATATATCCTTAGTTCATTTTTAAATTTTTACAGTGTAATTTTATTCCTAAAAAAATGTTTTTAAAGCAACCCTCTGTTGTGCAGAATATAATAAATGCCTGCATTTGGATAATTGTCATTGTCAAACGATTTTAGAACATGTATTTTTTAAAAATAAAAAAAAATACCTGCCTTATTAATTATTGCAGACTCCTTGCCTAACCCACTTGGACTTGCGGAATTGCGACATGAACGACCGTTCCATACCTATGTTTGGCCGAGCATTGAAGCTTGGTTGTCATCTGACTGTTCTACACATGGAGAATATGTACTTGTCTGGGCGCTCGCTTATTATTTTAGGTTCGTGTGCGTTTGCTGCGTCCGTCTATTTAATGTGGAGTTTTATGTTTTTCGTGTAATCTAATAGTAAAGTTAATCAGGAGCTTTACATTGTCATGAACTGGGCAGTTACATTCAGTTAAAAAGTAAATAGTCTCTAGCCATAATTATTATAATTTATAGCTGTTTTTCATTGTTACAGCAAATGGAGCTCTTTGGTTCAGTAACAGTTTCATCATATTTAGTTCATACCTTGTCCCTTCTTTTGTGATATGGTGTAATAGTAAAGCCAAACAGAATGATCCCATGCACAGAGATTCGCTGTGCTAAAGAAGAAATACATTCATATTTTTTATTTGACATGCTTAAAATACAGCAGTCAAAGCAATAGAAGCAGAAGTATTATTTTGTGAACAGGGATGAATCTCAATAGAGAAATTTAATATTGTGAAAAGTGGTGATGTACCATTCTCATCATGTGTCCTTGTTATTGCTTTGTTCAGTGGCCGCATTGAAGCAGAATGAGACACTTCAGGAATTGTTCCTAGCTGACAACCGCCTGATGCCAACTGACGGTATACAACTGGGCAACCTCTTGAAGTACAACCACTGCCTGACGCTGCTGGATCTGCGGAACAATCACCTACAGGTTGGTAGCCTGTAGTTTGGGACACATTAAGCATCAAGTTGGCTGCTTAGGCAGCTTGAGTTGTATCCAGTTCTTGTCCAGTGCCTTGAGCAGCTCTTATGCTGGAAAAGCGCTGTTTAAGAAGAAAAGTAAAGAAGAAAGTAGGGGTAGAGAAAAAAATTCAAGTTTCCATACAGTTATGTGTATTGTCTGTTCGCTTTTATGTATGCAGTACCTGCAGGCCTGTTTAATAAACATAGGATGCTATAAAGTTGTATGAAAATAAAGCTATCCGTTCCTTTTGTCGTGTTACAACTTGTGCACAGTGTAAAGCTCTCGGTGTTTTAAGTGAATTTGAGTTGTATATAGCTATATCTAATTCAGTTACCTCCCTCGCATGATTACACATCTGCCGCTACACATGGTTATGCAATTCAATCCACTTTTTGCGCATTGATCTTAGCAAAGTTGTTTTGTATTGAATCAAATCGTGAATGGTGCATTACATCATTGTGTAAATGTGTCTTGCCGTAGTGAAATGAAAAAGTGTATATTCGAGCTGGGCCATGACAAAATTAGTGAATTGTTTGTGGTGTGTTTGCATCGAAAATGTCAGATAAGCTAACATAAAATTGAAATGTGCTAAACAGCTGTTCTTTGTTGTGAGAACCTGTAATCTTGACGTTAGTATAATTATATTTACTTCTAATTTCACGGCATATGTTAGTGAAGAAAATAGGCTTCCAACACTACTATGCCCAGGGTTATACTGGGGAAGGGGGTGGGGGGTGGAATATAAGTTTACCTGTGTGTAGAAGGCCACACCACGCCTCCATTAAAACGGCATTGCACATAGAGACGTTTAAGTCTCAAAGGCAACGTTCATATAACTGCATTCTGGAGTTTAATCTTGGTATTGTAATTTTGATTTTGAAATACTATCTTGCTGTTTGTGTACAACAGGACGTAGGAGTAGGCCACATCTGTGATGGTCTCTTTGACCAAAATCTGGACAAAGGGCTGAGAACGCTTGTGTTGTGGAACAATCAAATCACCTACCAAGCCATGGCTGCTCTCAATCGTGCACTGGTAAAATCCTTTTCTGTTGCTTTGTTTTATTAGTTAAGAACAGATGAAAAAAAAATCTTAAAAAAGACGTTTGCCATGGTGGACAAATGTTTGAAAACACTTCCACTGTTGAATGTCTAAATCCTTTTTCTAGCAATACCTCATGAGCTGTTATTTAGTTGATAATTTGTAGTTTCTTCTTCATCTGACAGCCTATCGCCTTGCTTCTGCTTTTACTATCAAATAATGTGAGTTCTAGAGTTTATTTTTGTCTAGAATTTATTTGGTAGCTATGCATCGTTGCTGTAACCCAAGTGTCCAAGGGAGATATAACTGCACATTATTGGTTAATTGACACTTTTTTCACCAACTGAACCTCAAGCCATCTTTCTCTCTTGAAATGTAACCTTAGATCTTCTTGCTCTAACAGTGGAAAAATAGAGAAAAGATGAAAAAAAACAATCCAACAAGTCTTAATGTAAAAATCAAGATCAATCGTTTTATTTTATATTTCTGTCTGTATCTATACAGTCTTCTACCAAATGTTTGGAAACGTTGAACCTGGGGCACAATAATGTGACTAATGAGGGGATCCACATACTGAAGGATGGGCTGCTGAAGAGCAAGTCGCTCATGAGACTAGGCTTACAGTCCACCCGGCTCACATGTGAAGGTAACAAGAAACAACATATTTTGTTATTGAATTTTATATATCTGTATCTGCATTTGTGTGAGACAGTGTTGTGCATGTTGCACTTGTGTGCTCCAACATTCTGTTTCTTTTAAGCCTACTTTTTGTTTGGATGCTTGTATCATTGCATTATGGTTAGTTACTTAACAGTACTCTGGTAAATCATTAGTTTTAGTTTTATATATCTTTCTATTAGTTTTTTTTAATTTATAAATAACAATATTATAACCAATAACATTATTATTATTATTATTATTATTATTATTATTATTATTATTATTATTATCATGAATTTTATTATTATTATTGTTATTAGCTTGTAATGCCTGAAGAAGCAATTTTAGAGAAATATATGCATTGAGAAAAGTTTTTACTCTGTTGCATTGGATCTGTGTCAAATTTCTGAATGTTTTGTGCAAATGTGTTACCAAGTGGCTAATGTCTAGGTTTGACACCCAGGCGGCTGACAAATAATACCGCCTATTATTTGGGATTTTACGTGTACGTAGTATTAGATGACTGATTCCGAAGAGTATGGCTATACGTGTGTCGATGAAATAATAAGAATATGTTAATAAATAAGGTTCTGCATGCGTTGTTAAAAAAATCAGATGAGAGGAACAGATGCGTTTATAATTTAATGATATACGGGAAATTTTATATATACACACAAACTTTCAATAATCACAATCAGATGGAATGAGATAGTGATGAATCACTTATTGTGAGTCAATGGGACTTCATGGCACTTCTAAGGAGCGTTGGGATGTGGATCGATGATCGTCATTGTTCACAGAATTGTAGTAAGATGAAGATGGCTGATCAGTTTAGGTGAAGAACAAATTCCTGATGATCCTTTGTCAGAAAGAGAGAAATGGATATGGAGCTGTGTCGGTTCTCCTGATGGTCTACTCAAGCGTTCATTGGTAAAGTCAGTGATACGTGATGAAAATAATATTTGGTGATGATATTCCAACCACTACTTTAACAATTGTTCTCCTCCTGGAGAAAAAAAAAAGTTTCAGATCACGCAGATTAAAAGAGATCTCCACTCGTGAGCATAGCTTCTTCGGTCTTTAATGCATCAGTGAAAACAAACTGTATGTGCTCAGCTTCAATTCTCTGGTTTAGAAGACCTTTTCATTCATGCGTTAGCAGAATTTGCATGGATCGTATAGTTCTTGAAAATGTAGATGTTATTCTATGTTCACAAAGATCTGTTCAGTCTCAGGACATCATGATAGAATAGTCCACAAATTTATTCATAGATGAGTCAGTCTTCAGTCTTCTGACACTAATGTATGTTAGCCTTAAACATAGAGATGCATGTCAATTTTGAACTCAAAGATGCATGTTGTTCCAAGGACACCGAGATGTGTGTCGCCTCTAAAGGCGGCGATACACGGTAAGACTAGATCTTATGATACCCGCATATGACTACGGAAATTCCCGGATCGGTAGGAATTGTCGTCAAGTCTTATTGATAGAGCATGTTCTATTTTTTCACGGCGCGATACGACAGTGGAGGTCAGACAGCCAATCAAAACAGCTATTTGATTGAACTCCGAGGTGAAGGTCACTGAAAAACCGCGACCTACAAACTGAAAAATGGCAGACCTGTCGAAGCACCAAACAGGAATTTTGATTGAGTTATACCATGAACATAGCTGCTTATGGGACACATCATTGCAGGTCTACAAAGACCAAGGGACTAGAAACCGCGCACTTTCATCAATACAGGCGCGGTTTCATGAAGCCTGCAATATTTTGCTGGATCGTAATACAGCCGACAGTGTGATTTTTGTTGTCGTGTGACTCATGTCAATGAACGATATGAAAATAAAGAATAATATATTTGTGCAATGCATATTAATATTACTTTTTAAAAAAATGTTATGACGTTTTGAAAAACAAGCGTCATCAATTTATCACGAGCTAACAACAATTGCTTTTGCAACTATTTAGATCTAGTTAGCCGTAGACTACGATCGAGATGCCTTTACCGACAGGCTTATGACTCATACATACCGTGTATCAGCAAAGACATCAGATCTGCAGCGGCATACGCAGGTATCATAAGATCTAGTCTTACCGTGTATCGCTAGCTTTAGACACCAAAAGGTGTGTCGCCTCTAGAACACCAAGATGTGTGTCGCCTCTAGGAAACCAAGAGCCTGCCGGACACAAAGTGAATGATATGTGTTACTTACCAGCAGTAGCTATAACATGAAACATTCTTGCACACACATTCTACCAATGGACCACATCTGCTCCTCATTTCCCATTTTCTAAAAAAACAAAGCAGTTCTTCAGCAGAAACGTGCTGTTTTCTACTAGAAAATTGAACAAACAATTATGAACATTTCAACAACAAAAATAGGATTCCTACCTCTTTATAACGTCCAAGCTTGAGAATGGACAGCGTTTGAACACTTTCTCCACGAAAAATTTCAATTGACAAAACATTTTTCTTAGCAAAAGAAAATGACGTCAAATATTTTCGTCATAATAGCCTAGGTGATTTTTTTCTCGCCATGAGATAATCTGCCTTCCGTGAGTGTTTATAGAAAAGTAATCTCGGAACCCTTACAATCTGCTTCTTTTAGCTTGTCTTCTGGTATTATTATAATCATTAATTTAAAATTTGTTTTTTATAGAGCTAATGCATATATAACTGTTGTGATTGTGTGGTGGTGTGGTGAGTGATTATTGGTGAATGTCATGCTTTATCTGACGTATATGGTGATTATTATTATTGTTGTGATGATGACGATGATGATGATTAACCTGTTTCAGGCACGGTTACCATCATCATCATCATTATCATTTTTTAAATTTTAGTAATAATCTGTTTCAGGTGCGGTTGCACTGGCCGAATATGTAGCTGACAGTTTTTATCTTTTGCGGCTCGACCTGCGAGAAAATGACATAAAGACTGCCGGTCTGATGGCGTTGTCCTTGGCACTCAAGGTCAACGAGAGTGTCACTAGGATGGATTTGGACAAAGACACAAAGAAAGAATCAGTGAGTTGCTGGAAAGAGCAAGTTGGCAAGATGCCATGATTTTGTTTTCTCACTCAATGGATTCCATACCTGGTAGCAAAGATCTTTGGCAGTTGAACACTGTTACAAAATAATTTTATTATTGTTTTCATGAAGTTCATATAAGTCTATACTCTTATTTCTTAATTTCCCTGAGCCCTATAAACAATGACTAACTAACTAACTCTTATTTCTTAATATTTGTTGTTTTCTTTAACAATTATGTTTTTAAAATAAAAATTTAATATCTTTCCTAATTTGTATGCATACGTACAGATGAGTGTGACTGATACACTGGTGTGCATATTGACGCACAGAAATTGGATTTGATGCCATGAGTTTCAGACTAGCGCATCAGTTTTTCCCCTCTCAAATTTGGTATGGCCCACACCATTTGACAATTGCAGTCTAGATTTTGAGCAGTGCTCCACATGCAATTATCCACATTATTGTATAGCCAATTATTTCCTTTTGTGTGCCATAACAACAGCAAAACGTACAGTAGGTCATGGTACACCAATACTTATCTTGTTTTGTTCTTGAGCTCTTCATTGTTGAAGAGAATGCTTTTGGCTAACCTGTCACATGACAACCACAGGTGGCAAATCTTTTGCAATTTCTTAAATTGCCATCCTCTGTTCACTATCCAAACTTGCCAAAAAGTATAAATCGAAAATTTAAATTTGACTGATCTTCTGAGGTTCTGAAAACAGTGTTGCCATAACTAGCAAAAGTTAAATAGGGTCAATTGGGGATTTGTTTTTAATATCAACATTTTTTTTTTGTGGTCCCGTTTCAGAAACATGACACAGTGCAACATGTTTTGAATTTCATGAATGTACACTAAATGCGTTGTGTGTCTGCATCAGGTTGTTTGTAAGTGATTGTATAGAGTAATTAAATAAATACATAAAAGTAAGTAAAGAATCCTATATGACAATAATGATGAGGACGATGATGAAGTCCGCATGTAATGTGCAACCTCATGCATGATCAGCATGCACAAAAGCTAAGTTGAAATAAATCAATAACAATATAAAAACTTGTTCAAGTAATTGACTGTTCGAAAACAAGAAGAAAAGCAAATGAGAAAGAGAGCCAGCAAACCAAAAGTTTGAGTATATCTAGTAGTAATACTGATTAATTTTATTGAATGCATTGCTTGCTTTTGTTTTGTTGACTATATTATCAACAGCTGGTAGTCAAAGACAGAACCAAGCAGGACAAAGAAGAACATGACAAGAAGATAAATGAAAGAAAGAACAAAATAATTGTAAACTGGATAAATGATGTTTACAAAGAGGCAAGCATTTGAATAAAAACAGTTGAACAGAGCAACAAGGAAGTAACAATTTCTAAACACATTGGTACAGACTATTATAATAACGTAACAGGCAAGACAAATAAATATATTTTGCCAAAAAAAAAAAGATAAACAGTTGATTAATGGTCATGATAGTTCACAGAGGAGAGTGCACCAGGAAGGGTAATTGGATCCTGTTCCATTTGCAAAACTTAACACCATAAATAAGTGCTATTGTTTCTATCAGATTTTTCCTTTTAGGATTACCAGTTCAAATACTTGTAGATTTCTCATCCAGAACATAATGTTAACTGATAACCCATTTGCATTAGACCATCAACATGTACAAGTGAGCAGCAGTGTTAAAATTTTTGCATGACAACTTCCCAACACCAATCTTCCTTCAGTTATGATGTGCACATTTTGTGATTTAATTTGTCTTTCCAGGGCGGTGTATGAAAACAAAGTATAAAACTTCCAAGGGTATTTTGAAGTGTTCACCTTTCTTCAGCCTTTCACGGATGAGTACTAAGACGATAAAGAGAAGTTGTGAAAATGATAATACACACGGGTGCATCACAAATACACATGTACCACACACATGTACAAATACCACTCACATACAAACACAACCCACTCAAAATAAATAAATAAAATTCGGACGTGCAATTTCCTTGCAGGGCATGAAGGACTACGCTGACCAGCAGCGTCGCCTGCTCCAAGACATCAAGGGGTATTTGGAACGCAACCAGCAGAAAGCCCTGGAGCGAGAAGAGGAAGAGAGGAGGCTATTAGAGGAAAGGGCTCAGCTGGAGATGGAGGTCCGAGCCTCAGCACAAGCCCTTGCATCGGCAGCACAAGAAGTTGTAGAGATAAAGTCCAAGGCTGTTTCTGACTTAGAGGTGAGGGTAACTAGTTAAGTTGTGGAAGTTTTCTAACAGTCGAAGTACCCACAGTATCGCGAAGAAAAAGCTATTGGGAAGAGAGATGAAATGAACAAAGCAAATGGAAGAAGAGAAGGATGGGTTTGGAAAAGAAGGTTAAAATACTCAGACTTACAATTAACCAATCTTTCCTGCCATACTTTATTTTTCACCAATTCTAACTTATTTTTCTCCAAGAGTCATTGGTGAAAAATAAAGTACGGCAGAAAAGATTGGTTAATTGTAAGTCTGAGTATTTTAAGCTTCTGCTTATGTGCAAGTTTTGTAGTGGTCTCATTTGTTTGCCTTTGTTATAGCAACATAATTTATATTCAAAATTTGAAACCTATTCGAGTCAGTTTAGTTCTGAAGCTGTTTAAAATTATAAGAGACGAATAAAACAAATACTGGTTAAAACACTAGAACTTCAGTTGGGTTTATTAAAGACTTTGTAGTGTAAAATGTTACATCAGCTGACTGCTTGTGCTGCAGCAGCTTAAGATTTGTCACTAAAGTAGGGTGAAATGTAGCTAAGATTAAATAAAACATAAGGGAATGTAAATGGTCTGGGAGGATGACATAATAAACAGGATTTTAGTACAAGGCTGTGTCTAGCACTCTGCATTATCCAGTGCAAGCTTTACAAGGACCATATTTTCCACAAAATCTTATTTTCAAACAATTTATTTTAGGGGGGTGGGGGGGAGGAGGAGAGGGGTGTAGGGAGTTGGAGAGGGGTGCAGGTGGACAAAAGGTTATGGTTAGTTTTGAAATTATATTTTATGTGTATCTGTGTTTAATGTTTGTTTAACCTTCTTTTCAGATGCTGTTTGTACCACCTTCTCCAACAGTGAGCAACACTAGACGGCCTAGCCTTCTGCTGATGCAGTCACATCTACTGACTCCGCAAGAGTCTTTGGAGTCTCCGTTGTGCTCTGATGTCCATGTTGCACCTTATGCTGCTGCCAAGCCAGGGGATGGGGGTGTGCCTAACGTACCAATGACAGTCTCGTCCCCTCCCTTTAGCCTGGATCTCCACAACCCACTGACGACCCAACTAACATCTCCCTTGTCCGACAAGGCGCCTGGGTCAGGGGACAGCGCCAATCTGGTCCTTCCCTTGCCCAACCCTCTGGCCACTGCGCTGCGCTCTCCACCGGTCGAGCTTCTCCTCTCACCTCAGTATTATCCCAAGCCAATGGCAAAGAAGATATTCAACGTGACTAGGGTGGCGGAGAGCCTCGTCCCAGCTTCGCCCACTGTGTCCCAAACAGGGTGCCTGGATACTAGTGAGAGCACCCGTACCTCCACTATTGCTGCCCCCGCCATTCAAGAGGCGGTGGGGCAGGTGGTAGCCAGTGGCACGTTGGAGGAAAATGTCAGTGTTGCCACAGCCAGCGACACCCCTTCTTCCATCACCCCTCAGCTGCTTATGCATGACTTGTCCATTAAAACTGTCAATGAGTACATTCAGCAGATCGTTTCCGACACGATCACTGTTTCCTCGGTGGTGTCAGAGTCTGTGGCATCGGGCGTCCTGCCTTCCCCTTTGGTGGACATCATGCCACCGGTTTCTTCCAACGTTTTCCTGTCATGCTGTGACACTTTGAAGCTGGCTTCCAACCCTCTGATACCCAGCATCACAGACTCTGCTTCTGGGACACAGGCTGGTGCTAGCATGAATGCTGAAGCTACAGACACTGGTGCTATGCAGAATGAAACTGTGTACTCCAGAAGTGATCCCATGGATGTGGAAAATGAAGAAGAGGAAAACTCTGCAGTGTACTCAATTGATGACGAGGATGATGATGAAAACAATGACAGTCAAATCTTGGACCCGTTGGGTGTTTTGAAGATTGGAGATGTTGCAGCTAGCAGTGCTAGTGATACAGAACCAACAGATGTTGCAGAGGAAGGAACTGAAGGAGCTAGTGCAGAAACTGAAGGAGCTAGTGAGGTGTTTAATCTTAGTGCAGATAGCTGTGATAGTGGGGCAGGTCAAGCGGAAGTTTCAGATGAGACTGCATCTGGAAACCACCTGGACAAAGAAGAAGGGCTAGATGTTGAGGGTGAAGAAGAGGAGACAGTGACAGCTGGTGACAGTGGTCCTGAGATAAATGAAGGAGAGGAGTCTGCCAGTGGCAGCATTGCTGGGGCTGATTTCTGCGGTGCCATGCAAGTTAATGGTGCTATCAACATTCCCGAGTCAGCAGAAGGCAACAATCTGTCTGCTGCTGAAGAGTCTCACAGCCCAGCTTTTGCAGCAGCTACTCTAGCTGATCCTGTTGAGCAGGAGTCAGCTGCAAATGGTGAAAACAGTGAGCCAGAGCTTGAAGCAGATAGCAAAAAAGTTCAACAAGATACATTTAGGGAGAAATTGGAGGAAGAGGCAGCCGCAGGTAGAACGGTTCAAACCACCTGGAACAATTTAACATCCTCTCTGCTTTATGATGGAGTCTTGGATGACAGCTCGGTCTTCAATGAAACAGCGTGGCTGGCTGACAGGCCGGAAGAATCGCCACTCTTCAAACCATCCAGCAATGGGACAGGGTTTGAGTTCAGCGATGAGGACCTCAGCCTTTTCAGTGCTACAAGCTCAGCTAACAAGTCCACTGGCTCTTTTGGTTCCAGCCTGCCTATCCCAGCAGAAAGAGCCACTGCTGCTGCTTCCCCTTGGAAAGAGTCAGAGAGGGAGGTCAGCCCTGGGGCTGGAGACTCGTGGCTGACTGTGGATGCAGCCAGCCTGGTAGAGGGAGATGTTGAGGTGGAAAAAGGCAGGAGGAGGAAGGAGCCTGAGCTTTTCACTCGCTACTCGCAGAATGGCCTTACCCAGGAGCTTGCCAGTGTTCTCAACTCCATTGACAGCGGTTCTGGTGTAGAGCTGCCAGGTTAGTTGTGAATGAGATTATTACAAATTTGCTTTATTTACATTCTATACAGTTCCATTTTAATTTTGCCCTAGTGGTTATTTTGTCTTATCTCTTCTTCAGCAGCTCCCGTAAGTGATGATGAACATTAACAATATGTTGTACTCTACATTTGCATGTTTCACATGATTCATGGTTAATTGCTTGCTTTAGTGATAGATGTCTGTGTTTGTAAATTGAACTACTGTTTTGGTGTGAAAGCCAAATCCTGAGTTTTATATGATCTGTGAGTTTGATGTTCGGTAAGGTGAAGCATGAACTAAATTTGTGTGCACAATTGTCCTCATAGAGCTGTGTTTGATGTGACTCATTACTAGGCGTTGAAGAAAATAGTATGTAATAATGTATATTCTTGTATAACTCACTAGGTTATTGGCTTCATTTTGTCTTTTACATTTTCTTACCCTGATAATATTATTGTCTTTTTCCATTTTCTAACCTTGCTATTGAATGCCCATACAGACTACCCATAGAATTTCCTTTCCAACCCTGTATATTGTAGTGTAATATAAAGCACACATGTTATGGATAAATTTTAGTTTCCATCCATGTATAGTTAAATTTTAGTTTAGATTCAACAAGATTTTCCAGTTATATAATGTTCATATTGATTACAGATTAGTGTTGTTTTTCTTAGTCATTTGAATGTTGCTTGAAATTTGACCTGCTTGTGCTATAATAATAATGAATTTACTTCAATGTGTGAATGGTTTCATAGTGATCACTAACCAGATTTGTAGACTTTCCTATCTTTTTTATTTTACACAAAAATAATGAATTAAATTTATTTAACTTAAGTTAAACTAATAATATTTTCTTTAAACTGTATTGCTTACTTTAATTCATATTCATTTTATACTAACTGTAATACAAACAGAGTAGGTCCTTTTTTTGTAATTTTTGTTTTCTTTTAGGATAATAACTAATACTATTGCTATCTTTATTATTATTAGTTTAAACTTTTTTTTTTTAAAGTTAATTTCTAGATAAATATCTGGAAATAGTTTGAAAGTCTGGAGTCAGAACAAGCCAAATGTTGGTCAGTCTGTCGGTTGCTCCGTTGCACGCCATATCGCAAGAACCACTGAATGGATTTGGGCCAAACTTCATACATATAATCATAGGAACATTATCTGAGTTAGTGGCCTGCCTCTTGTGCCATCATCCTTTTGCTCTACTGCAAAGGTCGAGGTCCCTGGGGTCAATTTTTTGCAGAACACAGTTTGCTCTTTATCTAAAAACCTGACTGAACCGGTTTTAATGATTGTTGGTATAAGGGTACTTCAACTCATGGGCAATCATTTTCTTCATCTGTCTTTCAGTTTCAGTTGATCGGTCAGCTGCTCTTCGAATTTAACTGAAGAATACTTTTTATAAACTTAAACTACTATTAAACATTTTTATGTAATTCATCTTTGCTGTTTTTCAGAGGTCAAGGTCGATGAGGTCAGTTATTTTATAAGCATTTTTTGCGCTTTATATAATTGACTTCAGCGACCTTGACCTTTAAAAAAACGGCAAAGATGAATTAAATAATGTTTGCCACAAAATTAACACTTTCGAAAATGCTGCTTTTCAGCTGTGTGGGTGTGTGTGTGTGTGTGTGTTTGGAAATACCTTTGAATGGCTTGCCACCTTCATCAGTTTTAGATTTGCTTAATGAGTTTTTAACTAGTTTTATCATTTATACTGCTGAATATTATTCTACCACTAATGGTAACACTGTAACACCATAGCATGCTTTCTTGTAGTTGTACTCACACCCTCTGTTGTTTCGAATGTGTTGCACCCCTTTGTTCAGATTCACATGTACCTGATGAATTTGAACGTGAGCTTGATGCAATGCTTGCCAGTGTAAAGAATGACCTTCCCTGGCCTCTGCAGAGTAAGTCATATGCATACATCTGCTTTTGTATGTACATGTAATGTGTTGGCTCTTCTATATTGTAGTTTTACGTAGCTCTCTGTAAGTGCTCTGCTAATGTCCTGTCTTAATTGGAAGATTCGGGGAAGGTTCGTGGAGGTTCAAAAACCGTTTTTGGAGGTTCTCAGATCTGGAACCTAGGTTGCTGAACCTGTTGGACAAAAAAAAGTATCAGGAACCTAGGTTGCTGAACCTGTTGGACAAAAAAAAGTATCAGGAACCTAGGTTCAAGATCTGAGAACCTTGAAAAAAAAACGTTTTTGAACCTCCACGAACCTTCCAGTTAAGACAGGCCATAAAGTTCCCATTTTCTCTTCTTAGTCTGTTTTTGCTCATAGCGAAAGTTCTCTTTAGAATTGTTTAACATGTTACCTTATGAATCCTTCAGTTCCCATGAGCATGGCACGTTTCCCATTCCTCAATACCATCCTCTCCCCCATCACCATCCCTTCCATAGTCCTTCCATTCTCCCTTGCTCCCTTCCATTCTCCCTTGCTCCCTTCCAATCCACACACCCACCTCAACCCCATTGCTTGGGCAGGCCATATATTGTACACATAGGTTGTTTTTTTTACCATACCTTAATAGTTTCTTTCATGTTCTCTCTTCCACTCCCATCCAAACTATCCCACTTTACCCACATGCTCAGGATCTTTTATAATAATTGGTATTAATTTGTGTTTGTTTCACGGTGTTGATGGTAGTGGTGATGATGATGATGATGATGATGATGATGATGATGATGATGATGATGATGATGATGATTGATATTTGTTGCCAAAGTAGCCCCCTTTTCCGTTGATTTTGTAGGGCATGTATTCACTGTGTTTTTCAGATGATCAGCTGACAGAGAATATGTCTCCACAAGAGGAGGATGAGAAAGGAGAGACTGCCAACAATCGTCGCCAGTCCTTGGTTTAGTGAGGGACCGTGAAAGGTGCAATTTTGTCTTTCTGATTCTGCAATACAAACCCTGCAATTCGCAGCGCAGACATTGCAATCACTGTACTGTGTCTTGAAGATATTGTAAAACACTTCTGGTTGTATTTTGCAGTGTACTGTATGTAGGCATGTAGGGATAATTATACTGCGAAGGCATTCTGTTTTGTCATCTGTGCTACATGGCAGTGTGTGGAAGGTTAAAACTTGTCTGTTCTGCAGATATTATGTTGCAATGCAGTTCCTGCAGATCAGATAAGTGTGTATTGCAAACAAATTATAATGCGGTATGTTTCAGTCCGGATATCATGTTGCATTGGATTGCAGGCAAGGTCTTGATGATTATACTGTCCTGCCAAATATACATGTCTGTTCAGATATTATCATTATTAAAGTGTCTGTTCAGATAATTATTATCATTATGTCGCGTTGGTGTTAGTGCTAAAGAGGGTGGTGGTACTCAGGAAATTGGTGTTTGTGGCTTTTGCAGAAGGTGCGACAAGGTGAAAAACAAACAAACAAACAAAAACCAGAGGAAGGAAAGAAAAAGGAATAAGAAAGAGAAACTGCAATGTGATTATTATGCACTGTTTGCTTTGTCGTTTGTCTCAGTGTTGAGAATTAACAATCTGCACAAGGGAAGGAGACAGGATATCATTTGTGCAGATTATTATGCTGTAATATAATATGTAAGTGTGATATCTGTCTCGAAAGTTGAGAGAGGAGTGGAGAGAAATGAGCAGAGACATGAAAACAGATGGAGAAAATGTGAACAGTATAAATGGACCGAAAAGCAAACGGTTTATTAGGCCAAGCAACTGGAAGTTAATGGGGTAAAGAGTGATTGTTTTTGACGGGACTGTTGAAGCCTGATGGAGTATTGAAAACGTCCAAGGTTTGTACCTGTTAGTACAAAGAAATGCTCTAGAACCACAAACATTATGCATAAACCTCTGCAACAGTTGCACTGGAATCTTTCATCCTCGCAATCTTACAAACTAAGTCAGAACTTTTTTTTCTTGTTGTTTTAATGTGTTTATCATTTACCTGACATGAATTTATTATGATAAAGTTGTGAGTGAAATCGGATTGAATTTGAATTGATTATTGTACATAATTACAGTATGTATATATTTGACAGTTGTATTATTTTTAGTTCATCAGAGAAAGGTTGTACCAGCACAATGAGTAAAAAAAAAGTTTCATTTTTGCTCGGTGATAAACAAAATCACCAGGTTTAGAACAAGGTATTTTTAGTATATCAGTGACACCATTTAAACCTTCATGTATTACTGCTACTATCCATTTTCTTAGATCAGAGATTGTTTGCATCAAAGATTGTTTTCTTTCTTATATCATCACTCATATAAGATGTTTGTTTGTTTCCATTATTTTCATCAGCAAATAGACAAGACCAGTGATGTCCCGAGGCCTCGGACATCGGTCATGGTCCGATTCATTTGGAAAATGACCGAATGCAAACACCTGTGTCCAGTCAAATGTCCGATTCTATTGCAAAATTAGCAGTCATTGTCCGATAGTATTATGACTAGAGCGGTCACTGCAAGAAACATCTGTACAAACTGGAATGTCAAAGCCGTTAAAACGAGTTTGAATAGTGGACAATGCTAGACTATTATCACTCTTTAGTACATTCCGTCGAACAACAAAAGGGCCGCAACTCTCGACACTTTTGAAAGGGAAATAACCGACACCATACTTCCTCTGCAACGATCTTAAAGAAGCACCATTAATCGGTTCCCTTCACAATCTGAATGTCCTATTGCTTTTATGTAGTCAGGACATGATGTCCGATTAGTTTTATGATTTAGGACATTTTGTCCTATTGCCCTCTAATCCTAGAAACACCACTGCAAGACTTGTTCAGTTGTTTCAACTTACACTACAACCTACATTTTTTAATACTGGAATTTTTTTGTGTGCATGAACATTTTCTTTGACTGATCCTAGTTTGTGTTTTTGTTGTTGTTGTGTGTGTGTGTGTGTGGTTTTTTTTTTTAACTTCATATGGCATAATTTTGGTGTGCGTTTGTGAAAATTTTGACTATGTAACTTGAAATTCAATTTTGTGGTTGGGCTGTGCACTTCCTATGTTATTTTCTGTTCCATGTTCACAGTTCTGCAGTGTATTCTTGCTTTGGAAGCAAGTTGGACTGCTGTTTAGCATGGTTTGCTTCTTCTGACCTTTTTTTTTCTCTCCTGATCTCATATTTTACAGAATTCCTTTTTATTACAAAAGCAATCAAATGACAATACAAGTGTATTCAGCATAAAAAAACTGATTCTTAAAGGTTTACATATTTCCATTTTTTTAACCCATACAGAATGAAAACAGAAAAGGTGACTCTAAAATCAGTAGTTTAACAAAAAAAAATCTTATTCACTCTTTATTTGTTTAAAATTACATGGTATTGAAGTTTATTCTGTAAAAAGAACAGTTTCTGGTATTTTTAATTGGCAAATAATAATAATAATTATTATTATTATAAATATTATAATAATTTAATCATAAAGATTAGTAGTAGTAAAATGATTATTATTATTACTCCCCCTTTCTAAGTAATTAAAAAAAGGGAAACAGAAATTTTAAAAAGAGCTTTTTTGGCTATTGTAATAAACAGATCTGTTACTTTAGCCTTGTGTTTTCTTACAAAAACTTTATACTTCTTGTACAATCAGACATCAAATGTTAATGTATTACTCTGACGGTAGCATAGATAGAGAAATGAGCAAAAATCCGTTACTTGGATTACATAGCAATTTTAACTGACGTAACTGTAATTGCTGTAAAGTGTTCATGATCTAAATGGGACATATTGTACCAGATATATTTGTGTTCATTAGGAAATACATTTTGTCATTTTAGCTTTTCTTTTTTTCTTTTTTTTTCCTTCTTTTTTTATTATTATTTATCCATGAACCACATTGATTGTCACCTTCTCATTTAGACATTGACTAAATTGTATTTATTTATTTTTATTTTTTATTTTTTTTTTTTAAAGAAAAGTATTTTTTGTCAGCTTTTATTCATGCACATATTGGGAAGACAATAAAAAATAATGGCCTTTTAAAATTTCTTTGCTTATATTGTGGGTGAAAAAGAGAAACCAGGTCCACATGTTTTGAAGTAAAACATTACATTTGCTCATGACTTTTAATATTTTGGTCTTTCATGATTCTTTGCACTGTGCTCCGCTGTTTATGAAGCAGCTTTTTCTCCCTATTTTTGTAATCTAAAGTTGATGATGATGATGATGATGTCCACTTGTAAAGCACCAGACTCCATGCTGCCCCAGCATGGTCAGTGCACTAAACAATGAAGTAAATAACAAAAATAATAACAACAAAAATAATAAGGTGCCACAGAGAAACTGAATTATTGCTTAAACACAAAGATCTTCAGCTGTTTGTTGAAAGTGTTCTTAGAGCTGCATCCCCTCAAGTGCATAGATAATCTATTCCACAGAAGTGGTGCAGGACATAACAATGATCTTGGTCTGAGAGTTTCCTTCCTATGCCTCTCGACACTAGACACCCGCAGCAAAGATTTGTTGGCAGATGGAAACCCCTAGAGGGAATGTGCTGTTGAGCAAGCTCACAAGTTTATGCTCAGAGCGCTTGTGAACAGGCAACCAATGGAGATCCCACAGAACGGGTGTGATGTGTTCATGCTTCTCGGTCTTTGTTATTGTTAAGTTTTGTGATTGTGCAGAGTAATTGAGTTTTGGATCTACTAGAACAACAAACAGGGTGCACCTGCTTGATTTAGTCTTTGAGAATGATTTTCTCATTGTCATATTACTTTTAGAACTTGTCATTTTGTTGAAAGGTATTATGCACTGACTATTGATTTTCTGTGAAGAAATATGTTGTGTACTACAAGAACACTTGTAACTGTGTCGATCAGCAACACACACAATCACAATTAAATAAATAAACACTTAATTATTCGGTTTTGTGCAGTGTGAATCAGTTTATGTATGAATGGAAGCACATCAAACAGTATTTACACATCAGTATAGTCACATGCAGTAGCTTAAGATTTCTCATTATAGATCCCCCCCCCAAAATTTTTTTTTAAGTCAGCAGGGACGTTACAATAGCATGGATATTAGCAGTTTCGAAGACTCTAACCAATCACTCATCATTGACTTGATTGATTAGAATGACGAGCTAGCAGTCTAACATGCATGTTTTTCCCAATAGAGTATTTAGCTACAGATTTGATCCTCTAAACAACAAGAAGGTATCTGTTATTTAGTAGCATCTATTATTTATCTAATATCTGTTGTGTTTTTTTAACTGTACATTATTTTACTTCTTATGTACGCATATTTTTTCAGTTTTATTTTTTTAACTGTGCGTTATTTTACTTCTTACGGACAAGCTTTGAGCTGACCCTTATTGGGGTGCCGGGATTTTCTGTATAAATAGTATCCCACTTTGTGGAAATTTAGTACTTTAAATTACAACTGTTTCTGTCATCTCATTTGTTCTTTCTCATTCCTAATCTTTTCTATCAATCTACTATACTATCTTCTTCTTCGCTAGACCAGTCACCTGTCTTTTTTTTTTCAAAACTCTCCCAAAACTCCTCATTTGTTTGGGGTCTGTTGGTTTAGCTTGGGGATATTGGACGCTTTCTGCCAAATGGTTACTAAGACTTTCTATGGCATTATTATTCAGCAATGTAGGCATTTTATATGTATATGTTTTGTTAATATTTTATAATGATGTTTATATTCTATTTTGTTTTTTGTAAATGGGGGTTTGATAAATTAGAATAAAACCTCACCATCCCCTGCATGGGATGTCTTTATTGTAAAGTGATCGGCTTGTACAGTGCTTTCAGTGTTAGGGTTGTTTCAACAGTTCTTTTATATGGATGAGCCCTCTTTCAACCAAGTTGTGGTCCTGATTCAGCTCTTTGCAGTCCGCTGGACCCTATAAACAATGACCAACTAATGAAGCTTTGAATTGACAGAACTGTTTGATTGTAGTGCTTTATAAATAAAATTGTTATTATTATTATTATTATCACATCTATCTGTTACAATATCCTTGGTGTTATTATTGCTGTGGTCCTGTTTACTAAGGTAATACTTACTGTGTTTTACACATATTTCTTGTCTCACCAAGAGGATTACAAATAACATTGAAAATTTGAAAGCATGAGAGACTTGCATTTATGGTAGGTCAAGTTCAAACCATTTTTTTTTTGGCCTCCAGCTTTTGCAATGTAATTATTACAGACAGCAAAAATCATTATTCTCAGTTTGAAATCATTGGTTTAATCTTCTGCACTGACAATTCCGTTTCATGTTTTTTTCCATTCCTGTTGGATTAAAATTTAAATAAAACATCTTTGTTGGGACCGTTTAAGTTTCAGTTTATTCACTGGGGTGTCGGATAGTGCAGTGGTTGGAGCACTCGCTACTGTGTCGAAAGTGAAGCACCGTCCGGTGCGGTTAGCACTTGGATGGGTGACCGCTAAGGTGTGAAGCGACAAACAACAACGCCCCCAGTTGACTCAACTGTGATTGAGTACCTACTCTCTTGAGGGTGGGGAAGGTAAAGCAGCGAGGGAGAGAGTTGGGCATCACCCTCATTACGCTGGCCCAAGATAAGTGTGATCTCCAACATCACGCTCCCCTACGGCCACAAGGCTATGGGACTACCTTTACCTTTACCTTTTTTTTTATTCACTTACCATTCCAGAGTAACTTTAATGATAGAAAATTACTGTAGAAGATCTTCATCTGCCATTCATGTTGTATCTATGGTAGCATGATTGGACGACTATTTCACAGGACACAATCATCTAGCCGATCAAATTTGGAGTAATGTTTTATGGACTGTTTTAATTTACAATGTGTTACTGGATTTGCTTTGTAAAGGTCGACTTTCGTAGGACTAGGTTTTAAATCTGTATTTTACTTCATTGTGTTTCATTTGTTATATGCAAGAATAATTGAAATGGGATAATATTCGAAAGTCTTTTTATGCGTAATAGAGGTATGTCATTAAGGCTTTCAAATATTGAACTCGGTCATCTCGATTTACAATCATGTGTGATGTGATCTTTAGATATATATATAATATGTTTGCAAATCAACATTTCATGATATTGTATATGTGAGCAATGTCATTATTCTGTGAGTAAGATTGTTATTGTAACAGTGCGTTAACTGTTGAGGTCCGGAAGAATATATGTGTTTACATACTTGTAAATCCTTTTGTTGCTGATATTGATGACATTTTAGTCTTGTGTAGCATAACATTCATTCCCATTTTTCTTCCACAAAGTTAATGAAAATAGTGGAATTGATTTCTTTTGTTAATTGTGTTCCCCCTCTCACTTGTTTCATTGTGTTAAAAATCAATGTTGGGGTACTGAGTGACCAGTTTATTTTGTAATGCTGTTAGGCTCTTTGTTGATTGGATGACGTTATTTAACAGCGGCTTTTTTTCCTTTTTTTTTTTGTTTTTTGGGGGAGGGTGGTGAATGGAGGGGGGATGGAATAAATAAATGTTTGAAAAATTAAAATTGTTTATGAGAAATGTCTTGTTGAAATTGCAACTTTAATCTATGCTTTCTGAAATGTCAACGTTATTTATTTAAAATCTTCTCAATTTTTTAATTATTATTATTATTATTATTTTTTTACAGTGCCCTAACTAAGCAAGTCTTTGCAGTATTTAGCTGTGCATTATAAAAATGGGCATTGTATTGGAGTTGGCTGGATTTTATTTTCCGATGTTATTGTGTTGTTTAATGTATGTATGTGGTATGTGATGCTAGTAACAACAAAAAAAAGAGAGATTGATGTTAGTTGGGTTGATTTTGTTGTATGTCACATTTGTTTTGTTTTTTTCACTGATATTGTTTTGTTTTCATTACTTAACAGTTCATGGTTTTCTTTAGTTACTTGTTGGTTTAGTCACTTATCTTGACAATTAATTGTCACAAGGCAATGTGACTAATTTCTCAAGTCCACATGTTATGCATTTATTATTTGTCATTTTTGTACTATGTGTCAAAAGTGTAAATATAATTATTTACTAACCTTGAGTTTGAACATTTTTCAGAAATTTTTGCACACCCCCCCCCCCCCCCCCCAAAAAAAAAAAAAAAAAAAAGGTTCCTATATAAATTTATTATGTATTATAATTTGCACTTGTTTCAATACAGGGGTAAGAATGGTTGTGCTGCTTTTTAATATAAACTCCTATATTCTGTTTTAGTCAGACAAGAAAATAAAGTCAGCCCTTAGTTTAAGTTGTGGTTTGATTTGCCAACTGCTATACTTGGTAATATTTTGTGCTTTTATTTTTGGTTTGATTGGAAACCTACTTTGTAAGTTGGTGTTTTTGTTGCTTCATTGATTTGTTGAGTTGATGTTTGAGTTACTTTTGTTTGGTTTTAATCAGAAAACAGAAACCACATGCCTTAGTATTATGCAATGTTCACAGAGAGTGTGTGTTTGTTATTTGCTTTCACATCTTGCTTCATTTTAATCAGTTTTCTTTCATTCTGTATCAGTATTAAGTTCAGCTGAACTATTCCAGTGAGAACATAGTTGCAGTTTTAGCTGCAAAGTCCGCAGATGAGAAGTTGCTGCAAAATGGTTGCGGCAACTTTCGCTGCAAAATATAAACTATTTGCTATCCATAAATAAGACTGTACCCACATCATTCATGCACCCCATAGAGGTGCCAGGGGTTTCTGTATAAACAGTATCCCCACTTTCTGGAAATTTAGTGTTTTAAATTCCCACTGTCGCTGTCTTTCTCGTTTGTTCTTTCTCATTCCTACTCTGTTCTATCAATCTACTATACTATCTTCTTCTTCGCTAGACTAGTCACCTACCTTTTTTATTGAAAACTATTTTGGGACAAAACTCCTCATTTGTGTGTGAGGTCTGTTGTATCAGCTTGGGAATATTGGACGCTTTCTTCTAGATGGGCACTAGGGCTTCCTATGATATTATTTTTTATCAATGTAGGTATTTTTGTTGATATTTTATAATGATGTTTGTATTCTATTTGGGTTTTGTAAACGGGGGTTCAATAAATTAGAGTATAGCCTCTGCGTTCCAAGCGTGGGATGCCTTTATTGTACAGTGACCGGCTGGTAGAGTGTCTTCAGTGTTACCACTGGGGTTGTTTCAGCAGATCATTTATGAGGATCAGGGGTGAGTCCTCTTTCAGCCAAGTTGTGGAGCTGGATCCTGTAAGCAGTGAATAACTAACTAACTAACATCGTTCATATGAACTTCAAGAGCAAATTTGTTTTCACATTGGGTAAGGAAACAGTTTACTTTGCATGGGAACTGCTCTTAAGAATGTATAATGAATAGGCGGTTTACAGTGTGACCGATAAGATCGCTCTCTCTTTTGTCACGTTCAGTTTTAGAATGTCACATCAGCTTATTGGGTAACCCAAACTATGATGAGTTTCCATCTTTTATGCTTGTGGCATTAGTCAAACATTGACTTTGCATTAGACAAGTATAGACAGGCACGTTTCATTCCAGGAAGTTGTAGGCAATTATTTGATCATTGTAATATGACAAGGAGGAAGTTTGTATAGAGAGATGGGGTTTTCTTACTTTGAAAATGAACAAAAGTAATGGAAATTTATATTTAAATGGTATTTTATCGCTCTTATTTAGAGCTTTTCCAACTCAGATCTGCTAAAGGCATTGGCCAATATAGGATCTAACTCGAAGAAGCCGGTTACACTGTTGTTGGTTTTTTTAATCAGTATTTGATTCAGCCCCGATGCTTGAATCCTGATAAGTGTAACTCAGATTCGTTTATCCACGCAACCTGTTCACTCAGCAACAAGGCAGGAGTCGTCGTATGAAGTTTTCCAACTTTATTCAGCGTACATCAACAACTGCATACCATCGCTCAATCGCTTTTTCCACTTTTTCAACTCAACTTTAACTCTGCGGCACTTATATATGTCTTTATTATAAAGTGACCGGCTGGTGGAGTGCCTTCAGTGTTACCACTAGGGTTGTTTTGGCAGATCTTTTATATGTGGAACAGGGGTGAGTCTTCTTTCAGCGAAGTTGTGGTCTTGATTTTGTTGTCCTGATTCGGCTCTTTGCAGTCCGCTGGACCCTGTAAGCAATAACTAACTAACACCCCAGACAACTGAGCTTAATCCTGGATGACTGGGAATGGGAGGAAAGGGACTTAGTGCTGGCTGGGTGTATTCAATTTAATGTAGCTGGCATTCGCCCTTCTAGGACATGTGCGATGGAATGTGTGAGTGCACAGATTTGACCTTGGTTTATATTTTTATCCAAAGGAGTAGCAGTAAATGTGGAATTGTTTGATACATTTTGTTGTTGTTTTATTACTACCCTTTTAGAAATAAGAATCTAACATAATGGTCTCTGAATAATCTCAGTATGAAAGAAACTAGACTGTTTAAAGGGAGATGAGTTCTACCTTACTAACGACTCTGAATAGGATTGGAGTTATAAGCATGAGTTTGGGTTTAATGGTTTTTTTTTTTTTTTTTTTTTAAAGAGTGATAATTTAGTACCACACTGTATAATTTATGGGGTATTTTTGGTGTATGTGTGGATTTTTTTGGTCAAATTGTACCATTTGTACATTGTACATAGTTCAAGTTGTCAATGATCATTATTTTATAATTTTTAAAAATATTTATGCAAATTTGAAAGGTTACTATAGTTTGCGTGTGACATGTACATAGTTTTGTTTGGAGAGTGGCATGTTGGATTACGTTTGTTACTTTTTTCATGAATTGTATCCTTCTATGTTGGGCTTTAAATTCACATTCGCCCATAGTTTAAATCATCTTTTTTGCTTTTAGCTTGGTAATTCATTTATTTCTGTCTAAATTCTGTATTTCTAACTTTGCGGTAAAGAATGACACTGAATAATACCATTGTCCGCTGTAGCAACTTTTGAAATTAGCTGGACATTTTCCTGTATATACCTAGACATGAAAACCAGTGTAAATATATTTTTTTTAAAGAAACAGAACTTTTCGATCAACTGTACGCTTCAAGTTTTTTTTAAACTGTCTTGGTAATAGTGAAGTAGTAGTAGGCCAGCATTTGTTGTTGTAATTCCAAGCATTAATGTGCAGATGTTCTTCTTTCTTTTACAGTCACTCAGCAGCCTACTTCCATACATTTAAACCAAACAACTCAGATATTGAAGTTACTAATAATAATTAACTTTTATGTTGAATTGGTGTTGCACATATAATAATGAAACATACACACACATACACACACACCCACACCCACACAAACACACACTTATTATCATGTTTTAAAGGTACAAACACAGATTTAAAATAAAAAATTTTTAAAGTTTCTTTAAACTGAGTGAAGATAAATATTTTTTGGGCACATTTTAATCATTACACCACAGAAACCACTCGAGAGTAAGAAAGGGACTATATTTGGAGCTCGTAATAGTTATTCTCAGTTTTGGGCATATAGTGTGTAATATCTTGTTAAATTTTTGCAGTAAAATACAATGGTAAGCAGAATCTGTTCTAGTGGCAGGGCATAATTTGTCCAGAATTGACCTCATCAGCCATCATGCTTGCAGCAGACACAGTCATTAAAAAAATCTTTGCTTCCAATGCTGTGTCAGAGAGAAACATGGTGTGTAGTATTCGCTCAGCTTTATCACAGCAGAAAAAGAGTTATAAGTTTATTAGAAACAGTACACTTGGCGAGGAAGGAAGGGAGGTCATCTGTTTAATCATCTGTTTAACCCCCAACACTTTGAATTAATTTTTTTCACAATGAAAGGTGCTGTGAAGTAAGGGAGGTAATCTATAGCCCCAATGCTTTGAATTTCTTACAGAACGTGTTGTCTTTATACTCAGTAGTGTTAACAGTATAGTGCAGAAAGACTGATTATGGTTTTTACTAGATTTGTGTACAGTTTAAAAATGTGAAGAGTATGTGTACATTAGACTGGACTACAGCAAAATGTGGACTGCAGGGAGTCTGGATACTCTTCCTACTAGATTTGGTGTATAAAGTACAGTGCGTATGGTACTTGGTAATATACTATTTGGGACCTACTGCAGGAGGACCGAGTACATATCTTATGCTACTACGTGTTTTTATAGTTAAGTACTATTGAAATGTGTGTATGTATATCATCTGGAACTTATGTATGGATGCGGGCGACTGAAATCCAACACATTGTTCTGAGGGTTTTTTGTGATTGTGTGAGATTTCATACTTGTATTCATTCATGTCATGGAATAAAATGTCAATCTGGAAAATAGAATGGCTCTCTCTCTCTTTCTCTGATTCATATTGCTTAGATGGATGAAGTCCTCCTGTGAGGATGCCCGTGGGGTTTCAGTATAAATGGTATCGCCACTTTGTAGAAATTTAGTGCTTTAAATTACCAATGTTTCTGTTATTCTCATTTGTTTTTTTCTCATTCCTAATCTATTGTATCAATCTACTATCTTCTTCGCTAGACCAGTCACCTACCTTTTTTCTTGAAAACTCCCCCAAAACTGCTCATTTGTGTATCGTGTTTGTTGTGTCAGCTCAGGGATATTGGACGCTTTCTGCCAACAGGGCTTTCTATGGTGTTAATATTTTATAATAATGTTTATATTCTATTTTCTTTTTGTACATGGGGGTTTGATAAATTACAGTAAAGCCTCACCATCCCTTGCATTGGGATTATTGTACAGTGACCGGTTGGTGGAGTGCCTTCAGTGTTACCATTAGGGTTGTTTTAGCAGATCTTTTATGTGGATTAGGGGTGAGCCCTCTTTCAACCCAGTTGTGGTCTTGATTGGGCTCTTTGCAGTCCGCCAGACCATATAAACAATGACTAACTAACTAACAAAGATGGATGAGAGTGTACATTTTTCTGTGTCAGTGGACAATTGTTGGTTGGTTGTGTGTGCATTTACACTTTTCAATGTTCTACCCTCTTCTTAAAAATTAAGTAATAAACAACAGCTAACAAAGACACAATCATGTAAAATGAAATTTTGTTTAGTGGCACTTTATTATTTTCTACATCATAATTTGATAGAAGAAGACAAGCACATACCTTGTTTGACATTGAAATCAGCAAGGCATCAACAACACTAAAGTAAGTAGGTCTGATAGCAACAGTTTAATCACAATTTGGAGGACAAAGGGCTGCGGTGGAATAGGGGGAGTGGGAAACAACAATCATGATAAATATAAAATGTTTTAAAGTTACATTCCATCTATATAAAGTAGTAGGCAGTGGCAAACATAACATCACAATTTTGAGAAGAAAAATACAAAGTTTAGGATAGGATTTTATAACAAAACATAAGTATGGGTATCAAATATGTAACGGAATTAATTAAGTAAGTAAGTAAGTAAACTTTTAATTGCAAACAATTGTTCAATCTTTTCTACATCTATTGTATTACTGGATTTACTATTCAGAATATACAATGTATTCAGTATTTGATGAACAAAGCAGAAGTTGACTGATGAATTTAAGGTCGTAAAAGTTACATTCCCTCTATATAAAGTAGTAGGCAGTGTCAAACATAACATCACAATTTTGAGAGGAAAAAGCCAAAGTTCAGGATAGGATTATATAATGATAAAAGTTGTTTTCCTAATTCTAATGAATTTAGAAGCAGTATAATTTTTTTTATATAACAGAACATAAGTATGGGTATCATTACATTACATTACATGATTATTGCTTTAGGTCCAGCAGACTCTTCTGAGCCAAATCAGGACCGGACAACCCCTGATCCGCATAAAAGATCTGCTGAAACAACCCCAGTGGTAAAACCGAAAGCTCTCCACCAGCCAGTCACTTTACAATAAAGACATCCCACACAGGGGACGCTGAGGCTGTACTCTAATTTATCGAATCCCCGTTTACAAAAACAAAATAGAATACAAACATCATTATACAACAAAACACATACATATAAAATGCCTACATTGCTAAATAATAACATCATAGGAAGCACTAGTGATCACCTGGCAGAAAGCGTCCAATATTCCCAAGCTGATCCAACAGACCTCATACACAAATAAGGAGTCTTGTCCCGGAAGAGTTTTCCAGAAAAAAGGTAGGTGACTGGTCTAGCGAAGAAGAAGATAGTATAGCAGATTGATAGAACAGAGCAGGAATGAGAAAGAGCAAATGAGAAAGACAGCGACAGTGGGAATTTAAAGCACTAAATTTCCAGAAAGTGGGGATATTATTTATACTGAAACCCCCGGCACCCCAACGGGGGTAGTATGGGTATCAAATATGTAACGGAATATTAATTTAGGTTCATAAGTAAACTTTTAATTGCAAACAATTCTTCAATCTTTTATACATCTATTGTATTATTGGATTTACTATTCAGAATATACAATGTAATAAGTATTTGATGAACAAAGCAGAATTTGACTGATGAATTTAAGGTCAGTACAACACGAACCAAATATATTTTGCAATTTTATGCCTCTGTACATATGCAGGGACTAACAGAATCAAAATGTAAAAGAGGAAATGAGTAGGACTATATTACAACAACATACTCATATTAAACAGCTAACATAAACAAAACAAAAAAAGACAAGCATACTTATCCATTTAACAAAATTGTGACTTTCTGAGTATGTTAAGGTCTTGGAGCATAAAAATGAACGAAAGAATTTATAGCATGACTGCAACTCTCTAAATCTCAAATGTATTCACTTAAAATTACTAAATAAGCTTTACATTGATAATTAAATACACACTTTTTATCCTCATTTTTACAAGGCACATTCATTACATTACCTGCACGTATTATCATTAAACTTGATTAGTGAACTGTGAAGGCAGTCATATATTGTAGCTACGTCACAGACAGAATAATACCTTGTTTTATGCCACATGAGTGTTTCATGCCAACCACACACCATCATTTTTTGTTAAAATAAGAACTAATGAACACTGCAATCATTTCTTCTGGGTATAATAGAGGTACGCAAGCATTTTACGATCGTAGTGTACTTTCCTACACTAGACTTTAGGCAGGGTTACAAGTTTGCATATGAATACAGTAGAATTACAAACTGAGCGTTTGTCTTAGCAAACCACCTGCCAGCATCACGCAAACATGATTGCAGAGATCCTCCTGACGTCATATGCTATGCTGGCGTCACTAGTGGTCCCATCCTGCATTACGAAGTCCTAACTTCAGAATCGCAAACTGGTTCTGACAGTACAATCAGTCCCGAGCAACGTCACTACTGATTGCATTTCACATCACCTGATGTGGCAAGTAGATTTAAACTCGTGCTGTTAACATCATAAATGAAGATCATAAATGGGCTTGACGTCAGAAACTATCCGCATGTCATGCCGTCACAATCAGTTGATGTAAGAGTCACAAAATGGAAGATAAATAATGTTACGGTGACTGACTAGGCGCTGGAACCTCGTTTCATCCAGTCTGGAAGGACTGGCAGCATGTTGAGTCGCCACAGTTTCCACATCACAAATACAGATTGGAGCACCCAGAACACAAACTGGAACCAACTGCCCGCCTGTTAACAGAAAATACTGATCAAATAATGGTCTATATATTGCAGATTTAGATCTACATGCACGCATCTTGAAACAAACACACACATACACACGCAAACGCACACATGCACGCACGCACACACAAACACACACACACACACGCGCGCATGCACAAGCATGTTGAAAAGCATTTAATGTGAATTCCATACCGTTGCAAGAGCCAAACAGTCGTAGAAGTTGCTGCCCTCAAAATCTATCCAGTCGTGCATTTGAGCATCCGAGCAACTGAAACCCAAGACCAAATCAACCGATCAATCCAGACTTCGCTCCAATCAACTGTTAGTCAAATAATATAAGCGATTAAAAGACTATTCCTGCATGTTACGCGATTGAGACGCTCCCGATAATAGTGCGAACATGTTTGTCTTGCCAAGCATGCAATGATAGCATTTATTTAACCTATCTTTGATTTGGTTCTGTGCTGTTGCTGGAAAAGCTTTGACTAATGTTTGTTTTTCTCGTTCGGTATTGTCGTAGCAATGTTGAGCACTTTCTATAAATAATTAATCACCGACTGAAGTTTTGAGATAAATCTAGCAATAAGTGGTCAAATCTTGTAAGTCTGTAGCCCATTCTATGACGTAAAAGTGCGTAATTCCAGGAACGTGTTTTATTTTGATTGGTTGTTAATTGCGTAATTCTGGAACTTTCTGTATTTTTCAGCATTGGTGATAGACTACATTAAAAGCGCTGTCTGCGTCTTTAATAATAATAATAAGGGTATTTATATAGCGCTTTTTCCTAATGACATCATTAAGCTTACAAAGTGTTTGGATGGTGTTTTTCCAAACTTTTCTTCAAGTAACATTTTAATTGTATGACAAATCCGAATTTTAACCGCCTAACATGGCTCACACAATTCACCAATTTTATGTAAGGTCAACCAATTTCCTCCATCCTCACATCCTCCACTTACCACCATTTTCATCTCCACAGCGCATAATCTGTAGCACGTGCATGTTAATTCAGCAAAAATAAACAAACAAACAAACAAACAAACAAACAAACAAACAAACAAACAAACAAACAAACAAACACATTTAAAACAAAATAATAAATAAATAAACGTTCAAAAGAAATATTTCAATAAGCAAATAAATAAATTTAAATTTTTTTAAAAGAAATTCTCAAGGGTAAAACTACCCCTACCGACCTTTTTAAGGTGTAATTGGGTGCACCACTGGTGTCGGTCATGTCTGAACACAGCGATGCGAAACCGTGGCTGATGGTGCAGGCAGACACTAGCATCATGATCGTCAGCGCCACTTCTATGATGCCGTGGACCAAAAATGCCACCTGGCCCAGGTCAGTCCTGAAAGTCAAGAAAAGTAGATGTAAAACATTGATCCCCGCTATCTTCTCTAGAGAAGCTCTGGAGCTGAAGAAAAATCGCTAAACAAGAACGAATCTCCTGAAAGCCTTACTAAGTGGTTTTCGATTTTTGACAGTCAGAATACAGCATAGAATATTTGGACAAGCGGGAGCAGTCAATATGGATCAGGGAGTCTCATCGTCGTCATCTTTCTCTTCGTGGTCGTCGTAACCATCACCAACATCATCATCATTATCATCCTCCTCATCATCGTCATTCCAATCGCCGCTGTCATCATAGTCATTAATAATGTTTTCCTGCCTCATTTTTCACTCCCGTAAAGGAAAGTAGATACTATCATATCGAGGCCGAGGTTTAGATGACATAGAAGGTAACATAGTTAACCAGCAACAGCAGCAGCACCACCACACCCATCGCCATCATCATCATCATCATCATTCTAATCGCCGCTGTCATCATAGTCATTGATAATGTTTTCCTGCCTCCTTTTTCCTTCCCGTAAAGGAAGGTAGATAGCCTACTACCACATCGCGGCCGAGGATTAGATGATAGAGAAGGTAACATGTTAACCAGCAAAGCAGCAGCACCACCACACCCATCATCATCATCATCATCATCATCATCATCATCATCATCATCATCATCATACTCACTCTTTTTCTTTGAAGTAGAGAAAGACGTAGACTCCCACCATGGCCAAGGCGTAGATAAGGGAGAAGATGGCAGAAAGAGCGATGTTGAATTCGCACATGGAAGAGTCACCGAAGCGTATACGGAACACTACGGTGCTGTTGAAATGCAAGTACTCCACATCGGCGTACAGAAGACATTCCCTCTCAAATTTGGTCTGAAACCATGCAAAAGTTTAGGTTAATACTTTTTCTTTAAATAGTATAGGGGTATGCGTGGGAGTGGAGATGGAGGAGAATGGGGGAGAGAGGGAGGAAATAAAAATGAGCAAACGAAAATGACGAACGCGTAAAGGAAAAAATAATGAAAAGAGCAAAGATCAAGAGGAAGATTATCATGTCGTTATCGACGATAATAATGATGATGATGAGCAAGAGAATGGGAAAGAGGAGGACGCCGCAGACAAAAATGATGATGATGTTGATGATAGTGACGATAATGGTAACAACGAAATCACTACTACTACCACCACATCCTTTTCCTTCTTTACGACTCTCACCATTATTAACAATGTTTGAGAAAGTTAATAAAAACTAACATCAGTGATCAACTAGCTTTAAAACAAGGAATCCAGATTATCCTTTTCATTCAGACAATGATTGCATGGGGTAAATAGTGAACGCATTGACCACAATCAGATAACAGCACAGACAGGATTAACTAAGGTGAAAACGCTCATCAATCACACAGAAGTGCCAGAGTATCCGTAACACAATGGAGTAGAATATATGTAAACTTTTCCTTTCGGGCATATATCTTCAAAGCAAAACAATCAAAGGGCATACCGTCATGATTCGATGCTGCAATAATAGTTTTCTTTGTGCCTAAGACTAGAATCAATAATTATTTTGTTTAACCTTTCAGTTATGGACCTAATATATGCATAACTGCATATAAAGCTAAATATTTAAGCGGATCTACATTATGTGGAATGCGAAAGGTAAAAAGAGGTCGATGTTATTATTTTTTCCCATTCTGTAGTGGGGCTTTGGCTGTACTATCTACATGTACATAGCTTTATTCGTCTGACATTTTAAACATACACATGACTATTTAGTTGACTTGATTTCCTTATAGGTGGGCCAATCAGGTTTAGATAGTGTGGGTCATATAGCACTCCGGGCATTTGAGGTTTTCTAATATCAATTTTAATATGGCATCATTATTCGCTCCTTGAGCAAATCTTTGAGATGGTAAGTGCGCTATATACTAAATTTGTTAGTGGGACAAAAACAAATACCACCATCAATTCACCAAGTTGTTATCCTGATTTTGTGGTCCTCATCCGGCTCTTTGGACCCTGTAAGCAATAAATATCTAACTAACTAACCATCAAGTCTCTCTGGTATCCCAGAAAGTCTGTATAATGGTACATTTACCCTATTCTTGCACATTACTTCGTTGCCAGGTTTCTCGACAAGGTAACAGCGGGTCAGAACCAAAGGCAACAAACACTACAATACCGGTCAAAAGGTCAAACAAAGACTGAATGAATGTAGAATAGCAAGGATCGAGGTTGAGATAGAAGCTAAAAAAATGAAAATGCGGGAATTAAAAAAACAGTAAAAAAGAAGAATTAAAAAGTAAAGGATCAAACAGTTATAAGTGAAACACTTATAGTCGAACATAAAACGGAGGTTAATATTAATAAATAATGAATTTCAAAGAAGTAAAAAAGGGGAAAGGAGAGAATAGACAGTCGATCAGCCATGGCCTATGCAAGCAAACGGGAAAAAAATCATAGATAATCTTGTTCTCTGTGCGGTATATCGTACCTGATCAACAACCCTAACAGCTTAAAGCTTAGACTACTAACACCATCGACGGTCTTTGATGCCAATGGATGAAACAAGTGAATCAAGAATAAACAGGGTCAACACGCCTGCTTCTTTTAATAGTTATTCACACTAGCAGTTTAGGAACATCTCAGGTTATGTGAAAGCAGCTTAACTGATCTATAAAATGACTTTGAAGAAAAATATTAAATGTAAACTTGTAAAGAATATGCGCAGCGCATTGTAAAAATGAAACTCCGCTGTTTCCATTGTTAGAAAAAATTATTTTCGCGCCCTTAAAAATCTCACTATCACTTGTGATTTTCTCATAACGGATCATCTCAAGATTCTATGCCATACTGGTTAAGGCACCTCTTTATCAGCACCCTTGGAGTCTTAATCTCTGCAGTATTGACCAAACCGTCAACCGTTGGCCACTTGACAGTAACGTTCATTGGCATTGTCTGGGTCATTTCGAAGTACAATAATGTCACATTTAAAAGCGAAGGCACCGCAGGTTCTGGAACAAGAGATAAGTAAAGGAAATGGCCACAAGAAATGATTCATTTGCTGACACACACCGGTACAATGGAATGAGCTTATTCTAGTTACAAAGCAGATGACGATGACGGCAATGAAGACGTTGAGGATGGCGATGACGCTGAGCATGATGCCAGTGTTTGTGTTACGAAACTGATTCTCCAGAATGCAGATACAGAATATTCAAAATCTTTATTGTCCCCACAAACATCTGCAAAGAAATTCTTGGTGCAGTGTCCATCTGCATATAAAATCTCAAGCAATAAAACCGTAACATCAACATTAAACTGAAAATAAATAATGATGATGATGGATATCTAACATCGACAATGACGCTATATCTCTCTCTCACACACACACACACACACACACACACACACACACACACACACACACACACACACACACACACACACACACACACACACACACACACACATATATATATGCATGACACACCCCAACAGCACAACCAGGGCGGCCCGCTGTAGGTTTTTGATCGGAACTTGTCGGCGTCATCGGCCGATCTTTGCCGATTGTCTTATCACGTTGGGCCGCCTGCACATTTTAGTCGCTATAAGGTAGACAATCCCATATCGAGTGTCAACAAGATATGATCAAAATAAAATTAACTCCCTTCGTATTCAGTGCGAACATTTTTACCGATTTTTTTTTGTCAAATCATAATAAAGATTGAAAAATATGTCATTGTGAAGAGTTTTATTCCTATAAATTGTTTATACTTGCGTTATCGCCTTCGATCACAGAAATTACAAAACTTAAAAAAAAAATATATCTGTACACGTGTGCGGTTCAGCAAATGACGCAATTTTCTTCTGGAGGTGACGAGTGGAAACGGAAAAAATCGGGTGTTTGATTTTTGAAATAGTAAGTTTTATATTAATATCTGATTTGATATGGTAATACATACATGGAAGGAACAAATCAGTGCAACCTGTCATATCGTACGAAAAGAATACGTATTGTAGAAAGGGTGCAGGAGCACATTAATTCAAAAATTGTTCTCTTAGATCTACTAATAATATAGGAATTAGATCTACTAATGCAGTCTTGGAAGATGCTTCTTGTTGTAGTACTGCTAACACTATCAGAAACACTTATACAGGCGACAGCGCTGAATGTAGTGCTGTTAAAGGAGATAATTATATTAGACTATCGTCTATTGATGTCGTGCTTGCTTGTGCAGATGCCACTGATCGTGTAAATACTAGCGTTAGGTGTACTTCGTCAGGTGAGGCTATAGCCTAATTTTGTGAGGGAATCTGACAGTGATACTGATAGTAACACTGACAGTGACACGCTGATTGAGAATAAATCACACGCAAACTGTGAAGAAAATTTCACAACCCAGAATTCAGAATGGGTGAGTAGTCATGACATTTCTCACAGTGCTGTTTCAGATTTATTGTTTATTTTACGCCCTGCTCACCCTCATTTACCAAAAGATCCAAGAACTTTAATTCACACGCCAAGAACATATGCAACCAAAGACATTTAAATTAAAGGTTCATATTTCTATTTTGGACTCTATACTCTTTTTAAAATTATAATTTTAAAGAACTATCCTCAGTTCAGCTCAACAGATAGTACAAGAATTCAAATAAATATTAATGGATTGCCCATGTTTCATAGTGCAACCAATCAGTTTTGGCCCAATCTCGGCAGAATTACCGTTCTCGACGTCATCAGTGAACGATTTTGGGGAGAATATATGCATCAGTTGGGGTCAGCTCGTTACTCCCCCGTATCACTACTCCCCCGGCTCGTTACTCCCCCAGCTCGTTATTTTAAGAATGTAGGAATCGGAAAGTGATTTTTGTAGAGAAAAGGGTTAGGGCAAGGGTTAGGGATAGCTGTGCAACTAACCCTTACCCGAACCCTTTTCTAAAACGTTTACCTAGTTCGTCTCCTATAGGCGACGAAATAGGTCGAACTTTGTTCAAAATAACGAGCTGGGGGAGTAACGAGCCGGGGGAGTAATGATACGGGGGGAGTAACGAGATGTTCCCCATCAGTTAGAGGCGCAGCCACTGACTGTTGAAAACATGCATGCGTCTGTTAAATTCATATTAAATGTTTTATAAGTGATGCACCTGTTCGTGCATTTTGCAAGCAGGTTAAAGGGCATGCAGGATAGTTTGCGTGTGAGCATTGCACACGGGAAGGAGTGTGGTTAGGCAAGATGACATTCTCTGCGTCTAATGCTGAACATAGAACTGACCATGATTTTGCCACACGACAGCAGCCACAACAGCACATTGGTGCCTCCCCACTTGAAACTTTATCCATTGGAATGGTAACACAGTTTCCACCTAAAAACATGCACTGTATTTGTCTAGGTGTTGTTAGGCGACTCTTGATGTTTTGGAAAACGAAAGCCAATTAATTAAGCTTCTATTAAGTTTTCAAGACTACCAACAATCAGAATTTTTAATGGAAGTGTAGTCTCTTGATCATTAGATAGCTACAGAATTCCACCAGTTTCTTCTGTATAGTGGCCATGTTGCGCTCAAAGGAATTTTATCAGAAGAAGTTTAAATTATTCCTACTTTTTACTGCTGTTTGTGAGTGTGCTGTCTTGCCTGTCCTGTGTAGGCCTACTGCCAGAGTCACGGTGACAATGCTGACCAACTCTGGTTATATTTTTTTGCAACAAACATCAGTAGTGTATCACACAGTATGGCATAAATTCTATTTCTTTTAATTTCTTTCAATTTTCACAACCTATTGCATCTTGCTGGGGCTGTTAGACGCTTTTGTCCGCTTGATCACTTTTCTGCTTTTCATTTTGAGAACTTTCTGGCAAAAATCAAGCGACTTTTGAGAAAACCAGGCAGCCCACTTCAGCAGGTAATTCGAAGGGTTTCTGAAAGCAACAGCTAGGTGGCAATACTGTCTAGAGTTTTGACCAAACATCACTTTTTGTCATTTTTGAAAGTAATTGGCTTTTTTTCAAAAATGGTCCACTTCTCACATGTAATTTTTTGGGGGGTGGAGAGGTGGGGTGGGGACGGGGAGGGGGGGGGGGCGCTACGTTTATTAGTTTTTAAGATCTTCAACATTAAACATTTGCCATTTAAAATAATAGGAAGGGTGGGGGGTGGGAGGGGGAGCCAACTTCGGCCTCAAAATCACAACATCGGTATCCCAACTATATGAGCTGCTAATCTAAAATAACGAGCCACTGCCGCGAAAACGGCAAAATATGAACCGCTCCCCGAAACCTCGTGCTACTTCCTGTTTGCTTTCTGAAGGTTTTGTCGCTGCATCTGGACTCACAATTCCATTTTCGAGCAGAAAATGTGTCTGTTACACAAAGTAGATGAAGTTCGAAGGAAATCAGCATTTCCCAGGGCTCTGAAATGCGAAAACGCCGCGTGCGATCAAGCCAGTTCGAGATGTTGTGTCAGGCAAAGACAGCCATAGACTAGTGAAAGTTCTCATGTGTTGCAAAATCTTGAAAAACCCACATTGTGACATTGTTAACAAAGGACACGCCCACTTCATATGGATGAAGAACAGAATGTTGTAGAGGATAAAAAGATTGTTGATTCTGATGTTGACAGTTTTGATGATATGACAGTGCATTGTGAGCCTGCAGGGAATAGAATAGTAACATGACACTTCTTGCTAAAAATATTAGTGTACAAGCTTAGCCAATACATGGACTGAATGTATACATGTATGTGTATATGAAATAATTAAGGAAAAGATTGGAGGTGATCTACAAGAAGAGAGTCTGGATTTATTATAGGCTGCTAAATCTGCCAATAGCCAGATTAACCCAAACTCTGTATCCAGTCATGCATTAGTTTAAGTTTGATTCTTTCGGTATTTAATTTTAATCAAGTGACAAGGTTTAGTAATAGTGTATTCAATGGTGTTTTATGTCTCCTGCACCCAGCTCTTATGATTTGGTTTCTCTGGTATTTTCTGAACACACTTCTTTTGCCTAGACGCTAGAAGATGTATGCAATTGTCAACTTCACCGATGAAAACGAAGTCGCAATTATCCCCACCAACTGGCGCGATGGCAATAGTTGCGCAGTGTGGCCGAACTACAAAAACTCCCAGAAAATAAACAAAGCTGTGAAAGAACGTCAAGAGCCGGATCCTTTATGGCACGCTTACCCTATCAGGGAACTCTTTGTCGATGGTGAGTTCAATTTTGCTTCAGATAAGGCCCACACCAAAAAAATTAATGTCTGTTTACGGTATCCCGACCAACCTTATATTTTTGGCCCGACCCTAAACTTATTTTTGGGATATCTGGAAAAAAAAGAAGAAATAAGCCAAAATAATCGCACCCAATGTGAAAAGGGGTTTAGAAAAAGAAAAAAAAGTAAACCAACTGACCAACAATTTTTTCTCCTATGTTACCGTAAACAGACTTTTTGTTGTTGTTGACCTAATGCATCGCTTTGGTAATTACATTATCATAACAGCAACATATTACTTAGTCTTGGTTTCTTTGTCTTTTTAGGAAACGTTTAAAGTGCAAGCAGCAAACATTATGCTCACAACACATACACATGTAGGTATATAGGATTACGAGTAATGTTCAGCACCATTAACCGTGTGGGTACAATCCAATCTGATCTAATCCATGTGCCTAAGGAGAGAGAAGTTATGTATTTAAATTTATGTACTCTTTCTTAGTTTCTAACAATCTCAGTGAATATTTTCGCTGGAAATTATGTTTAGTTTGTCATTTTTATAACGGAATGTTTTAGTACCTTGCATTACATTACATTACATGGTTGTTGCTTTAGGTCCAGCGGCAGTACCTTGCAAGTTTATGAGGTTCCCGCAACATATAGACACACACTCACACTGTGTGACACATTTGTTTAGGAGAACAGTACATGTTTGTTTGTGCCTTTGGGGTTAAAAAAATCCCACTTGAGACTGAGAGCAATGTGTATGTGTTTGGTTCCACTTCCAGTAAATAATTGGCATTCCACTAGCAGTAGCAGCTGCCCTATCCAGCGCCTGAAATTTGGGGTTTGTGCTAGAACTTGTTGGCCCAGTATGCTTTGACTAGTGAAAAATTAAACCTGTGCTGCAACTTCTATTATGTGTTGCGCAAGAAAGATGTCTAAGCAGCAATGCACCCTGACTTGATCATGTACCTGTGATTGAGGGAAAGTTAAACATCTTTATCATTAGTACAAAATGTATATATGATATATATATGTATGTATAGTCATATTATGCTATATAACATAAGATTAAAAACCTCTATGCAATAAATGCATAACTAACTTTTTTTTTTTTAACAGATGATTGGGACTATGTACGGCAACGTTTGAACAAGTCTCAGTACGAGTCTGACCTGCAAACATCTGGTGATGAGACACAGGATGATGTAAGACGACCAAAAAGGCGTAAAACCCGGTAAAATGATTCATTACTTATTGATTCATGTACCCAAAGTTTTCTTTTCAACACTTTGTATTACGAAATTGATAGAAAATCGCCCTAACAACTAAATTTAAATAATAGGTAAGGATAGAGAGATTAATTTGATTTTGTTCTACACCAATTATAAGTTACACAGTATTTTATCAATAGGTGATTCAGCCCCGATGCTTGAATCTTGATATTTGTAACTCGAATTCGTTTATCCACGCAACTTGTTCACTCAGCAACAAGGCAGGAGTCATCGTATAAGGTTTTCCAACTTTATTCAGCAAACATCAATAACTGCATACAAGATCGCTTTTAGAAAATCACTACAAAGATCATCCTTACAAGCAGACAATCGAGAAAACGTTAGAACGTTCCAACATGAGTGACACAATAACACCCAATCAAAATAAAACTCGTCACCGGAACTATTCAATGCCTTGCATCATGTAATGTTTAGATTCGACCAGCTGTTACCCGTAAGGTCTAGAAGCTTCGTTCGATAAGAAACAAGTAATTCCATAAAATTCTCAATATTAACCGACGAAAATTATCAACATTTTGCAAAACAAAATTGACAAAAGCTGACTTATTTATCATGTCCAAAAGATGGTTACAGTTTTGAAGAACATTTAGCCCAGAGACTTTGAATTGATAATACTATTACTAATGGAGATCTTCAGCTGAATCGCATGGAATGATGATTCATCTAAATTTATCTAATTTTAAACATTTCGCACCTGGTTCCTCCTTCCCCGCCATAAATATTAAAAGGCAAATTCACCCTGGTTAGACCATGTTAATATGATTGTTATATAATGCCAACATCAGGATTGCATTAATGCATATTTTTTGTGTATTAAAAATTGATGACACATTTTTACAGCACTTGTGCGTAAAACTTGTGCAAAACATCTACTCAAAATCGCATCTGAATATATTCATCACAATATTGGCACCAACATTTACACCATTTTTGATTGACAATACGTAGACATCAAGCAATTTTAAAAGCTCTAAGCACGATCCATGTAACCTTTTTTTTTTTTTAAAGTTTGGACTGACAATCTACTTTATCCAAGCCAGTTTACGCATGCTGATTGAATTATGAGACGGGTCAAACTCGTCTGTCTTACATAGCACTATTGCATGACACTATCATCCTTTGTTCCAGAATTGATTGAATTTAGAATTAAGATCTGCAACAGATTTTCTATCTTTAATGCAGCATGGCCTTAAAGTCCTATTTAATGCATTTATTTAATATTGTATTTTGTTTTAGGCCAGCCTTCTTTGATGATGAGGAGCAGAATACTGATGAAGTTATTATTGAACCTACTCCTTCTTCCTGTAAGATCTTATAAGATTTATAGTTTTTTAAGTTAAAATTTATACTTGAACTTTAGGGGTTGAATTGGATATATTGATATGTTTATAGAACTGTCTGATCGACAGTTAAAATTATTACTACTACTAGCATATATAAATAGATAAATATTGTTGATTATGTTTGTTAGAGAGTAGTGTCTATCTAGTTGTTCTTAAGGTTTTATTGAATTTTTTTTTTTTTAATTATAAATTTTTTGGGGTAGCAAATTTGCCTCAGTGTCACGAATATAAACATAATTTATGAATATTTGTTTTGCATGGTGAAGCATTCAATAGCATTTATTTACCTTTCATCTGGTGCTATATATAGATGCAGGAAAAGCTTTGCAGAATGTTTTCGTTTGATTAATATTGTTGTAGCAATATCTATATTTCTGGAATTGTTTATCACCGAATGAAAGTTCGAATTTGATCTCGCGGCGAGCAGCCAGCCTCAGAATGATGTAGATGATTCTATGACATAACACAGTGTGTATTTTCTATGAGGATTTGTTTTTGATTGACTAATGATTAGACCTATACCATTCTGGATTGTTCTAAAGTTTTATAGGCCACAATGTACTGTGTTATATATACAGTACTTGCCTGTGTGTGAGAGTTTTTGAAAGCAGTTGGTGCTGTTTGTCTTTTGCTGATTAAAGTTGCTGAGATTATACAACGACTATGCCTTGTTTATGAGTAAACGGGCTGCGTGTATAAAAACTCTAATACAATTTACACAGATTCAAGCATCGGGGCTGGATCTATATTTCACCTGTAACAATCAGTGGTCAGTTAAATAAAATAATAGTAGTTGTAATTTGTACCGATTATATATTTCATGTGACTGTCGCTGATGAAAGAATTGCCAACAACTGTAGTCACTAGCAGGGATGATAATATGAGCTAAACAATTTACATATTGTGTTTAATATAATGTTCTCCCTGCAGATCATCGGTCTCAGACTCCAACCATGACCCAAAGAACTGCAATGCCACTACCAGTACCACCCCTGTTTACTGCACAGTCTATTCATTGCAGAGGTATGTTCTGTCATATGATTTTGATGCTTATTCTTTTTTCGTATGCTTTTTCTTTTTCTTAATCCTTTATTTCCATTTTCACCTATCATGTAACAATATGATTTACGTTAAAGACATCCATTTGATTGATTAAGCTCATGGCTTTTTCGGTTCATATGTAAATCCAAATGACACTAACATGAACCAGAACTGCCAATAAGTATTGTAGGAAAAAATAAGTTTTATTTATTCAACAGGTAAAGACTGATTCGCTCACCCTTATGTTCTAGAGTTACTCTGATTCCATACCTATCCTATCCTATCCTGTAACTCGGAGGTCGTAGGGGCACCACAGATGATCGTTTCACCAGCATACTCAGACCTGTGCACACTCAAAATGCTCATCAGTAGCAAACAAACCAAATTTCAGTACTTTTTAAAAATTTTCAGTAGCAAGCTGTAACGACAGTTCAAGTAAAAAAATCAGAATTTCGGAATTTTAATAGAATTTTAATAAGTAATTTGTATTCTGCTCATGAAAATCTGAGAAAATACGGAAAATCTGTAGATGTGCACAGGTCTGCATACTCCATCTCTCTCTGTCCTCAGCAACCCTGATGGCTTCACCCAGTGTCAAAACCAGTCCATTCACGAATGTTGTCCTCCCACCTCTTTTTCTGTCTCCCTCTTCTTTTTCCCTCCTTGCACTGTGCCTTGCATGCTGGTCTTTGCAAGGCCTGATGATCTGGTGACGTGGCCATACCATTGGAGTTTCCGTTTCTTCACCACTGTGAGCAGCTCATCGTGTTGCCCAATGGCTTGAGTCATGGTCTGTCGAACTTCGTCGTTGGTGATGTGCTGGTTATAGGAAATGCCTAGAAGTCTTCTGTAGCACCTCATATCCATGCTTTGTATTCTTCGTTGTGGATCTGCTGTGATGGTCCATGTTTCGCAAAAGTATAGGAAGATGGAGATGAGAAGGGAGCGCAGCACTAGCAGTCTTACATTGGAATGTAGACTGATGGTCCTGTCTTCCCAAATGGGTTTTCAACCTTGCCAGGGCAGCAATGGTTTGTGCGATCATGGAGAGAACTTCCTGTCGGGACACATGGTCTGATACAATGGCTCGCTCCTAATTATTTGAAGCTACTGTGTTGAGGAATTGGCCTTGGACTTTGATGTCCGTGTTAATGCCATTGGTGTTGTTGGTCATCATTTTGGTCTTCTCTGCACTTATTTCCATCCCATAGCTCTTGAGGTGGTGTCGATCCTCTGTACTAGCTGTTCTTGTTCTTCTCCAGCCAATCCACCAATTTCATCTGCAAAACAGAGGTTGGAGAATGCTCTACCACCTATGATGACTGTGCCCGTGATCTGCAAGAGCATGTAAAATGATGCGCTCTAGGAAGATGTTGAAGAGTGTTGGAGAGAGTAGGCATCCTTGATGCACACCGATGGTTGTTCTTAACCAGTTTCCGATAGCGCTGTTATGGAGGACTGCACTAGTAGCCTTGTCATACAGGCTTTTGATGACTTCAATAATGTTAGGGCTGATGTTGTACACTCTCATAGTTGCCCACAGAGCTGCATGCCAGACTCAGTCAAATGCCTTCTTGAAGTCTACGAACACATGATATAGATGTTGTTGGTGCTGTAGGTATTTCTCTCAGATCATTCTGTTCAGTGGTACTTCACCCTGCCCTGAATCCTGCTTGTTCTTCAGCTATGATTTATTCAGCTTGGGGTTTCAACCTGTTGAGTATTATTTTCAGTAGGACCTTGCTGGGATGGCGGATGAGGCTGATGGTGTGGTAATTCTCACACTACTGAAGGTTATCGTTTTTTGACGAGAGATGACAAGCGACTGGGTCCATGGTGTAGGCCACTCCCCATTCTGCCAGATCTTGTTACAGATAATGGTGAGGGCGTCAAGCATTGCTTCTCCTCTTCTGGATCACACTTGAACTTTGGATCTGTTTGATAAACGAAGTGAGATGAAAAAGAAAAAGAACACCTCACAGGGAGCTGATGCCTACCGAAAAATCAATAATGACATCTGAAAAGGTATGCACACAGCCAAGGAGAACTGGATAGAAGATCAATGCCAGGAAATAGAGAACAGTTTGAACAAGAACAACAGCAAGAAGGCCTACCAGACTGTGAAGCGGCTGACAAGTGTTAAACCCCAAGGTCTCCATGATCCAAAGCAAGTCTGGCATATGCTTTATAGAAGAACAAGAAGTCTTGGACACATGGACAGTGTACTGCTCTGTCCTTTACAACCATACACCAAACGGAGACCCATCAGTTCTAGCATGTCCCCTGATTTGGCTCAGAAGAGTCCGCTGGACCTAAAGCAATAACCATGTAATGTAATGTAATGTCCCCAGAACAGAGAAGAAAAAGAAATCCTCTAAATTCTCCGAGAAGAAGTTGAGGCAGCAGTGCAATCGCTGAAGAAAGGGAAGTCAGAGGGAGTGGACAACATACCCGCGGAACTGCTTCAAGCAGGAGGAGAAAGATGGAGTACGCTGGTTAAAAGATCATCTGTGGTGCCCCAACGACCTCCTAGTTACAGGATAGGATAGGGATAGTTAAGAGACAGTGTGCTTTCAATCCAACCTTTTCTAATAAAGAGTAATCATAATTTTGTTGAATTGTGTAAAACTGCATGTTTATAGCAAAGAAAGACATTCTCTGTTATCCTCTGCCTCCAGTATTTGGAACAGACAAACTGGATTGGCAGCGATAAAATAAGATATCAATGCTTATAGGGTCCAGTGGACTACGAAGTGCCGGATTGGCAGTGCAACCACCCTTGACTCCTTGTGGCAGTTCTCAGCAAGGCAAGACATTTTGATTTTTTTAGTTCTTTGTTTTTCTTTATTACCATACACGTAAAAATTGTCACTCGTCGGTTTGTTTGTTTGTCACACTTTATGTGTCACACTTTGTGATATTGGCGATTGTGACTGATTGGTAAAGCCGATTTCTAGAAAAACTTGTGAATATATATCTTGCTAGATGGGATGCGTCATGCACTAGTTTTTAATTCACAAATTTAAAGCACAGAGCCACTGAGGCTTTTTACACATTTTTGTGTGACAATTTTCCCACACTTTTTGGTTGGGTTTACTGTTTGGGCAGGGATGTCATACACTGAAGGCAGTCCTATCAAAAACCAAGGCGTGTGACGTTTGAGACCTTTCTTTCATGTAAAATATAATGAGAGTTGTCAATGAAGCAAAGATGAAAGCCTTTCAGATTAGAGCCTCCTTGCAGTTCTTGCAAACAATATAACATTTAATTGACGCAAAATGTAAAGTGGAAGTCACAACAACAAAATGGTAATAAAATATCTTTTACAATGTGTGGAATAATCCAATTTCTTATATACTAGTACTACTCGCATAAATATAAGGGCCAGTCTCCTATAATGGTTGCTGTTGTTATTATTTTGTTGTCGTCTGTAGTTGACCAACAATCACAGAAATAAATTGTGGGTTGTACAATTTAGGAGCCTGTTGCATGTGCCAAACAATTAAGTGTTTGGTCCACTCAGATCAGCCAATGAACGTTTTACAAACTAGTGAAATATTTCAAATTTATGTGAAATTCAATCTTGTTCGTCTGACCTATCAATATAACTGCAGAAATGTTTATGATTGCATGTGGAAGTCCTGTCAACACTTTTCTCCAAACATTAGTCACAAGTTAGTTCATTAACTAAGGAAGCTGGAGGAAGGGGGGGGGGAGTGAGTGGTAATCAGGTGATCAAACAACATCGGCCCTAGAACTCAAACTATCCAGAGAGGATTGAGGCAAAGCCGGTGCAGCAACATGGTTTTGCCATACAGAGTGTGATCAGGTACCTTAGAGTAAGCCATTCGACAGGTATATGCATAGTGTGATGGAATTTATGGGTTTTGGGTGATCTGCATTATCAGGAGAGGTATAAACATGTTGTTCTCAGTCAAAATTTTCACTAAGACCCATGTAAATATACCTTTCCAGGTGAGGTGGATCACCCAGGACCCATACATTTTCTTCTCAGAGATGAATTATAATGTAAGGGTTGTGAGAAACCTGTGTCATATGGATCGGAATGTTTAATGCGTGATCCGTTAAAGGTCAATGTGGCAAGTCGGCATAGCCACTGAGAAAGTCCCTTACTTGAAACTGTCAAAGAATGTTTTCAGTTGAAAGTCGAAGCCAAAGAAATGTTTAATCTATTACATATGGATGCATGTTTTATCATGTTTCAGATCCTTTTGTTCGGATCTTCACTGCTGTTGAATCGCTCAGGCAGGAAGTGAGAGACCTCACTGGGTATGTGCGGCGGATTGAGGATAAACTTACGGGAAGTTCAGCAGCACAGCCTGCGCTAATTCTGCCTGCCAATGTAGAATTTCCATTGACTTCAAAAGAAGCTCTTAAAGAACTGGAGACAGAACTTCTTAAAAAAGAAGTTGAAACGAGTGTAGTAAGTAGTAATACTATTTAGAACATTTTTGAAAACTACTGAACTACAGCTAAAGATCGATTTAGATGATGCTTTCGCAGCGATAAATCTGTGCACTATCCTATCCTATTTCATCCCGTAATTCGAAGGTAGTTTGGGCACCTCAGATGATAATTTAACCCGTGTACTTCGTCTTTCTCTGTCCTCAGCATCCCTCCTGGCTTCGTTCATTGTCAAGCCAGTCCATTCTCGAATGTTGTTCTCCCACCTCTCTTTCTGTCTTCCTCTTCTTCTGTCTCCTTGCACCTTGCCTTGCCGGATGATCTTTGCAAGGTCTGATGCTCTGGTGACAGGGCCATACCATCAGAGTTTCCATTTCTTCACCACTGTGAGCAGGTCATCGTGTTGTCAATGGCTTTGTGATGGTCTGTCGGATTTCGTTGTTGTTGATGTTCTGGGTATAGGAGATGCCCCGAAGTCTTCTGTAGCGCCTAATCTCCATGCTTTGTATTCTTCGTTGTGGATCTGCTATGAGGGTCCATGTTTCGTAAGCTTATAGGAAAATGGAGATGACATGGGAGTGCAGCAGCCTTACCTTGGAATGTAGACTGATGGCCTTTTACGGTTTACCTTGGAATGTAGACTGATGTGCACATAGTCTCCAAATTCTACCAGATTGACATCACTTATTCATTTGTCTTCAAAATTTCACTTTTGCGCGATCATCATCACAACAACATTTTTTTAAAGAAGACCAAGACTTTGTCATTAGATGGAGGATATGACTGGGTTCGGAAATGGATAGTGGGGCCGATCTGGGCCTGGAAGGCTCGCCCACATGTGCAACACATGTGGGTAGGTAGTGCAGTGGAGGTGGAGATCCCTTGAGCCTTGCGTGCAGCACATCTTCTCTGGATGTCTGCAATGTGTCTTGTCTCCTATGCAAGGGATCCTTTGGGATCTTGCTTCGCCAAGCTGGACGATCCTGGTCAAGTTTATTCAATGTACTGATATTGATGTCCAGGGCTTTGGACATTCACTTTTTTATATTTTATGGAAAGATGTTAAATTTAACTTAAAGCAAGTGAGTAATTTATTACCTTTTCCAAAAATAACTTTTAAAGTGGGGCAAGACTAACAAATGTGTTTTGATTGCAGTTGAATCATATTAGACACGTTGGTGGGAATAAAACATCAGACACCACCCGCAACGTCCTGAAGGCTGTGATGACCAATAGCCTGGCAAAGCAGTGCTGCTGGACCGGCGCAGGGGGCAAGGTTGCATTTTCTACAACACGTCTCAAGACTGTGGTAATGAGTAAGTATACGACAGACTTTGACATTCACACAAAACATTAAGTTGGTGCGCAATTGTTAGTGAACATAATGGTCTTGGAAAATTATAGAAATTAGGTATGTGTAGACTTGATGGGGTGTGTGTAAAGAATCAAGTGTGGGTTCGGACTCTTCTATGTGATGAGGATGGGACAGAGGAGAACACACAGAAGACCTGAAAAAATGAAGCAACAAAGTAAGAATTACTTTCTCTGCTGACTTCTAAAATACAAGTCTCTTTAATTTTCATTAAACATATTTACAACAAATGAACTTACTCAAATTTATACATTCTAAATTACTTTAACTCTATAATTATTCATCTCTTGTTATCTAACATTATACCCCTTGGGGTCATGAGCAATCTTGTCACTGTAGATTGTTCTAACCTATAAAGGGAACAGTGAAAGCCCCAGTTGAAAACCTGTCTTGCCTTTGTAGGCATGACTAATTCACTGCGGCAACAGTTCCCCCCGTTGGAGTGCCGGGGGTTTCAGTATAAATAGTATCCCCACTTTCTGGAAATTTAGTGCTTTAAATTCCCACTGTCGCTGTCTTCATCATTTGCTCTTTCCCATTTCTGATCTGTCCTATCACTCTGCTATACTTTCTTCTTCTTCGCTAGATCAATGACCTACCTTTTTTCTTGAAAACTCTTCCTGGACAAGACTCCTTGTTTGTGTATGGGGTCTGTTGGATCAGCTTGGGAGTGTTGGACGCTTTCTGCCGGGTGGTCACTAGGGCTTCCTATGATTGTATTATTTCGCACTATAGGCATTTTATATGTATGTGTTTTGTTGATGATTTATAATGATGGTTGTATTCTATTTTGTTTTTGTAACCGGGGTGTTCGCGTAGTTGAGGTCAACCCTCAGCCGTCCCCCGCGTGGGATGTCTTTATTGTAAAGTGACTGGCCGGTGGAGGGCATTCAATTTTCCCACTAGGGTTGTTTCAGCAGATCTTTTATGCGGATCGGGGGTTGTCCGGTCCTGATTTGGCTCGGAAGAGTCCGCTGGACCTAAAGCAACAATAAATCAATCAATCAATCATATCTAACATTATATTATTTACTTCACTACTATTTTAAATATTCTGGAAAAACAACTATAAGTATCACTCCTGAAAAAATGAAGCAAAGGAGTAAGAATTTCTTCTCTGCTGACTTCCAAAATACAAGTGACTAATTTCTTTCTGCTAACCAAAAGTAAGACCTACCTTGAGAATAACTCACTATTATAATATACATTTAATTACTTCTACTGTTCTAGTTCCAACTAGCTCTCCCTCCATCTCTCTGTCTCTAATTTATAAATGTTTGCAGTCAGTCAGTTAGTGGGAACTGTCCTGGCCTTCTAATATTTACACAGGGTTACATATGGAATTTTGTTTGTGGGAACCCTGCCATTTATTACTTAAAATCTGATTACATTGGCTACATCAGTTCAGCTCAGCTCATCAGAAACACAAGAGATGCCTTCATACGATGGTTAGACGCCCACCTCGAAAAAGAAGTTTAGTCTCCAGCACAGATCTACTTTAAATAGCTGCTCATCCTGACATCTGGCATTATGGGGTTATTGTTAGGACTAGTTGGCCTGATATCAGTATACATTGAGACACAAAGGGGAATGGAATAAGACTGAATATCTCATAAATAATACATCTGCTGGGTAACTCTTGTAAAGGACACCTTATTATTATGCTTGGTTGCAACAAAGTGTAGGGTGTAACCATTTTTTTGTTTCACTACTCAAACAGAAATTGAAATACATCTATGGTCCAGAATGGAAAGGCTCTGTTAGGTGTGAAGAAATATTTAGAGACTGTAAACTATACTACTCAAAATAATTGAAGGGCCACTCTCATATTTCATTTAGTTTAATTATTTTTTTGCTGCTATCAATAATATCGCTTATATTGCTTATTTCAAAACTTATCCTGTACAGTAACATTCAAGACAATCTTATTCTGACAAGTAATCACATGTGTGAGTTTTGAATTTTCTGCACTGAGTTGAAAAACAAACCCAATTTTTACCAAAAAATTACCCTAATTTACTGTTGTCTTGCTAATAAAGCAAAATTTTCAACATTAAAAAGTGATTTGCACGCGAAAGGCTTGCATTTTCTGAGTTCAGTTCAACAATCGGCGCTTTTTTCTGGGTATAAATGGCAGCGCTTTTGCTGCTTTTCTAACCATGCCCCCAAGGCAACGATTGACTGATGCGGATAGAGGCAGAGCTATTGCATGGCTTCAGGAAGGGATGGGGGTGAGAGAAGTTGGCAGGCAGCTGGGAGTGTCCCACTCTGTTGTCCAAAGGCTGCGGGAGCGCTTTAACAACACTGGAAGCGTCCAAGAACCAAGAAGGTCCGGACGCCCCAGCGTTACCACTGCAAGACAAGACCATTTCATCACCCTGTCAGCTCTGAGGATGAGGTCCGCTACAGCAAACACCATCAGAAGACAGCTTCACACAGCCAGCAATGTTAACGTCAGCGACCAGACAATTCGCAACCGTCTACACGAGGCAAACCTGCGATCAAGACGACCAGCAGTACGGCCTTTGCTCACCCCAGCTCACCGTGCAGCGCGTTTGGCCTGGGCTCGGCGTCAGTTGGTGTGGACTAGGCAACATTGGTCAAGGGTGCTCTTTACAGACGAGTCTCGGTTCTCCTTGTCTTTCAACGACCGTCGAGTAAATGTTTGGAGGCGTCCACGGGAGCGTTTTGCTGATGCGACGGTTCGCGAGCATGCCCGCTTTGGTGGTGGATCTGTCATGATGTGGGGTGGCTTCGCATTAAACTTCAGAACACCCCTGCTCCAAATTCATGGCAACTTAAACGGTATTGGCTACAGGGATGACGTCCTACAACCTAGGGTTCTCCCAGCTCTGCGGGCCATTGGGGAAGGTGCCATACTACAGGACGATAATGCCAGACCCCACCGAGCGCGTATCGTCGATGACTTCCTGCAGCAACAGCACGTCATAAGGATGGATTGGCCGGCTCGATCACCCGATTTGAACCCCTTAGAACATCTGTGGGATGTCTTGGGTCGACAGACACGGGCAAACCTCCCTCCAGGAGCTAACCTTGAAGTTCTGGCCCACCCAAGTTCTCCAGCAAGAGTGGTTGGCCATCCCAGGAAACATCCTCCATAACCGTATACGGTCCATGAGACAACGATGCCAAGACTGCATTTATGCAAACGGTGGCCACACCCGATACTGACTCTATAGATTTGTGGTTTCTAAAGTTTTGATTTTGTAAATGAGGGGTATGTCCAGTTAAATTGAATTTACTCGAATTTTAAGCGACTGATGTCTAAAATCTTTTTTGTTATTGATGCAGAAATGATTGCAATAAAATATGATGAACTCATAAATTGAATTCGTGTTTCTGATTTAAAGAGAGACCCATATGTCCAAGTGGCCCCTGTATTATTTTGAGTAGTATATTTAAGAACGCATTTGAAAGTAAAAGGTATTTTGAACACATATATATGAAACATTCACATTTTTCACAAGTTATTAATAAAGGACTTATGACTCTTTGACGCATGAAAGATATTAATGAGACACACCAACCATGCAAGTTTGGTCAGCCTCACTTCAAGATCAGGGTCACTAGGGATTTCCAAATTCACATTACATGGGTTCTTTGAAGTGACCTTGACACAAACTATGAGAAATAAAAAAGTCCAAACGTGCATGTAGAGATCTTAGATTGATCTTTTATATATGTTAAGATTTTATGTTGATCTTGAAGGTCAAGATCATTTTAGGCCTTATGAAAAATGTCAAATTTTGTGGTTGTACAGTGGAATATACATCAACATTGGTTTATAATTTGATAATACATGAACCTCAAAGGTCACGTGAAGGTCAAAGTCACAGGGTCAAGGTCATTGCAAGGTCTTTGTTGTTTTTGACAAATATAACACTAATTTCATGGTTTTTCATTACCGCATGCTAGTCAAATGGGCTTTACCCTCCTAGTTATTTTCTTTAATAACACATTTCTGACACTGTTCCAGCACCTCTCAATTTTATGTTCCTGTAAACATGGTCCATCTTTGGGGTGTTGACACATGTTCAATGATTTTTTTTTAGTTTTTTTTTTAGTAGACATTGTGGATCGTCCTGCGTAGTCAGCTGGATGTTGAGGAACGGAAAAATGAAAAAATAACTACTAGGGTGCAGTATATTGATCAATAAGGATTATACATTAATCGTGATTATCCTACTCAATTGCAGAGGCAGTACGGCAAAATAAAGCAACAAAAGATGCGACTGACAACGACATTAAGCAAGTCGCTCAGGAATATTTCAGGACTGCTGGGGACAGGGACGGGGGACGAAAAGAGCGTCTCCTGCGTGCCATCCACATGCAAAACTCCAGCGCAACATTGAATGAATTGTGACTCCTGCATTCAATATCTCCAGGAACTGACAAAACTGTTTAATATTCTTTTTAATAACGGAATTTATCCAGCTGAGTGGGCTAGGGCTATAATTGTACTGATTTTTAAAAACAGTGATGTATATACAACAGATAACTGTCGTGGTTTATCTTTGCCTAGCTTGTTAAGCAAATGTTATACCTCCATGCTGAATAAGTGATTGGTAAAATGAACTGATAAAAAGCTGAGTTACAGGCAGGTTTCAGGCTGTAATTACTCAACTGTTGATCAAATGTTTTACTTTAAATGTTTTTGTTGAAAAATGTTTTTAAAATACAATGAAGTAAGCTCAATACATGGTTTGTCTTTCTGGAAATAAAAGCCTTATATTTTGTACAGTGAGAACCACTGTTTGATGTTTTATTGCCTCATGGAATGAGCGGAAAAGTTATTAACGCAGTTGTAGCCATATAGAGATCAGTTTTGTCATGGGTTCGTATAAAAGATAGGTTAACTGATTTTTTCGAAAAAGCTTTGTTAGGGAGAAGAAATATTTAGAGATTATAAACTATTTAAGAACACATTTGAAAGTAAAAGGTATTTTGAACACATAATTTTTTGCGAATGCTTGGTTAAGCTAAGGCTTGTTCTACCCATCGGTGCATCAGTTTTTTGGAAAACGTTTGGCAATTATAGTAATAATAATAATAATAATAATAATAATAATAATAATAAAGATACATTGTGCAAACTTTCCAGAATAGAAGAAAATTAGGATCATATCTTATTCTTGTGTCCATTATACAATAAATCCATAGATAAGTTTTGGAATATAAAGCATCGATCGTACATTAAGTATCTACGTAGTGATTCTTTGTCAGATACTCGTAAGCGTGGTGTTTTTTTATTTAACAAATTACAGATCAGACAGGAATTCATAGAAAGCCTTGAGAACATCGCCTAACTTGTTTTTAACCAGTCTTGATGTCCAGTATTTTTTAATTTCAATACTCTTCTTTTGTTATTGGTCTTATACGTCATTGTACCTCTGTTTTGTACTGTTTACTGACCCCAACTAGGGGCCGGTGGCCTATAATAATTAAATTTTGTTCGAGATCCAAAAGCTGTTTTGTTCTGTTTTATAGATCACTTCACAAATTATGTCGTGTTTTTTTTTAATTTACAGTGTATGTGTTTGATTTTAAACAGGTATGATCTACTACATAAGGCTGACTTTGTGTGTGTGTTTGACAGGAATTGAAAGCCACATTTTTACACGTAGTGAGCTAAAATTTGGGACATGGGTTCATTAGTCCATTGCGCAGCTTTCTAGTCGCGTGGAAAACAAAAAGTTTAACGGAAAATAATGTACTTCTTAAGTTTTAACTTCTTGAGCTGAAATTGGTTCACATATATGCATATAAACGCAGGAAAATAATTGGTGAGCATTAGAAATTCAAAAACCTTACCAGTCAATTATTATCACAGATATTAAGCGGATTTTCACAGCTTTTAACCGATTGAGCTGAAAATAGGGTACACATAAGTATTCCAACGCTGAAAAAATTATTGCTAAACATGAGAAAACCAAAAAGCCTATCACCAACCGTTATAATGGAGAATCACAGACTTTCTCAGTTTTTAACTGATTGTGCTGAAAATTATGACTTATGCATTTCAATGCGGTAAAATGATTGGTGCACATTAATTAAATAGAAATCCTGTCAGTTATTCGTTATAACACAAATAACAGACTTCCACAGTTTCTAAACAGATGCGTTGAAAAAAAGAACCCAATTGAATATATAGCATGTTATTAATAGAACTTGTAACGCTCTTTGGAGGATGCCCTCTTCCACTAAATGCTACCACCCACATTATTCATTAAAATGTATTTAATGTGGGTAATGGCATTAAGTGGAAGAGGATATCCAAGGATGGTCAAGAGGCATCCAGGTGGTGGTCAAGAGGCAGGCTGGCGGTGGTCAAGAGGCAGACAGGCGGTGGTCAAGAGGCAGACAGGCGGTGGCCAAGAGGCAGGCTGGCGGTGGTCAAGAGGCAGACTGGCGGTAGTCAAGAGGCAGACAGGCGGTAGTCAAGAGGCGGACAGGCGGTGGTCAAGAGGCTGACAGGCGGTGGTCAAGAGGCTGACAGGCGGTAGTCAAGAGGCAGACAGGCGGTAGTCAAGAGGCAGACAGGCGGTAGTCAAGAGGCAGACAGGCGGTAGTCAAGAGGCGGACAGGCGGTGGTCAAGAGGCTGACAGGCGGTGGTCAAGAGGCTGACAGGCGGTAGTCAAGAGGCAGACAGGCGGTAGTCAAGAGGCAGACAGGCGGTAGTCAAGCGGCAGCCAGGCGGTGGTTAAGAGGCATTTAAGCGGCTCATTGGCAAATGTGCGGCTCTGCATCAGAAACCCTGGTCGGGCCGACTAAATGCCGCCCATCGGACCACCATCGCGCCTCCTGACAGCCGCTCTGGTGCCAACAGCGGTACGCCCTCATACCGCTGGGTGCAGTCGGCATGCCTACTATTGGCCGCTTGTGGGCCGATTCTTCAGCCGCTTGTGGGCCGCTGTTGGCCCATTGGGCGTGTGCTATCATGACGTGGCAATATCTCTCTCTCTCTCTGTCTGTCTGTCTGTCTGTCTGTCTGTCTGTCTGTCTGTCTGTCTGTCTCTCTCTCTCTCTCTCTCTCTCTCTCTCTCTCTTTCTCTCTCTCTCTTCGTTTTCATCCCACCCCCTTGATCTCTCCTTCCGTATCACCTTTTCATTCGTTGATACCTACACACACAATAGGTACACTCGCGCCTCTCTAAATAAATTTACACCTTTAATCGCGAGTCTATGAGAAAATTATGAAGACAAAGTAGTATTTAAGTTACTTTTGCCTAGCATTTGTGATTACGGTCACAACTAATGTCACACTACCGGGTCTTAAAGGGGACATTTGCGATAGCATCATGACCTACCTGCAGTATGTATAGAGAGCAGAGGGCATATTGTCGACCCGACAGTTTCTTGCAGCAAGGTGAGGTGAAGCGCAGACTATGATGCAGGGTTAAAAGTAAGCCTACTACAGGCTACTAAGGAAAATAGCAAAGTTAGGAAAATCGGACATATTGCGAATCAAAATGCTTACAACTTCCATCGGAGAGTTTTCACCTCAATATTGTGGATGAATAAACTTTTCTATGATCATACTATGTAGTGTAACAGTTTGAAATACATGACTACAGACTCATTTTAAGCAAACTTCGAACAAGTTTTTTTTTTATCGCAACGCACCGATCCCTAATAAAGGAGAAACTCAATACTGATTTTGACGCAAAATGTAGAAAGAAGTTGGACACTGGTACCAGATAACAACATTAGAGGCTGTGCGTTAACAATTCTATTTCTCTGAATAGTACTTCAAAGGCTCCCCTCATGAAGTGCGCAGTTTAATGCCCACGATTAAAAGACATGTAATCGGATTTCGTCTATCATAAAATTGTAGACACGCGTAGGTGTACATACTATTACTATGCAAAATATACAGGACTTAAAGTTAGGTAGTGTAGGCTACATGTACATATATAGGCTACATGATTGTAGGCTACATTTCAGGGTAATACTTAGATTACGTCGGGTAAACCCGGCCGGAATTTCATAGAATTAGTGTCCTATTTTTTTCTCCATTTTTAATAGAGCTTACATAAATACTTCCACTTTTTAAAATGTAGTCTACCAACCCCCAGTTCACATGCGCCTGTATCTGAATGTGAGAGATGTTGAAGCAAATAACGTCGCTCGCTGTAATTATGCTAGTAGGTAGAGAGACGCTCTCACATCCATATAACGGCGCATGTTCCCCAGTCTATTTACATCATATAATATATAATGGGGGCATTTAAATGCATGGTCAGAACGCTTTAATTCATGTTTTCGGTACTAAAGGTTTTATTTTTTATTTTTTAAAATTGTCGATACAATAAGTTTTCCTTTTTTATCGGGAAATTCTGGGCCGCCTCTGTTGAGGTAGGCGTAGTCGCAACCTGTGGCGCGCCCAAACCCAACCTACCTAATATTAGTTGTGTTTTGAAATTTTGCTGGGGGAGCAAACCGGAGTACCCGGAGAAAACCCCAGAGACGTTGCCCGAGTCAAAAGTAAATAATATTCGGAGAAAGATAACGCCCATAGGCGTCAGGCGCCATTGGTTTCTAGCCTGCAGATAAGGCAAGTTAGTCCCGCCTTAGACCACGCGGCCACAACGCTCGCTAAAGTAACGACTCTAGAAGTAGGCCTATAAAGTTTGGTTTTTGAAGGAGTTGAACATTTATATAATGTTAGTGATAATTATAATGATAGGGATCTTATTTATCTGCGATACTCAGTCAGGATCTGATTACTAACGACAAACTTTATTGACGAAGAATAATACTGATGAGATTTAATTTAAAAAAAAAAAAATAAAATAAAGAATAAGCCTTTTATAAATTTTTTTGCTCAGTTTTTCATACCTACTCCATTAACTATTTTAAGAATTTTATATTAAAGAATTATCTATGTTAATTTACGAACGTTAGAAAAAATAGGACAAAATTTCATAGGCAACAGGAATACAGTCAGTCAGTGGTAGTGTAAGTTTGTAGTGCGCGTCTTCTTTTCATAAAGTCAACACAGGAGTACCTTAATCTGCGTGATACTCGCTGCGATCAACTTTACTACATCTATATAATTATGTAGATCCTCTGGGTTGGAGTTAAAAGGAAAGGATTATAGAGAACGAAGAGAGGAGATTCGGAGTTTGGAGCGCCTGGGTTTGGGGAACTAAAAAGAAATAATCGTTCTTACATCAGTCAACAAATTAAACTTATGCTGCAATTCCTGTTTATGGTATATTACCTGGCATTTTAAGAAAATAGGATGGAGAGGAGACAAAACAAAAGAAGGCTGAATTGTTCTTACATAGCGCACTTAGCAACTCAAAAAGGTGCAGAAGGCGCTGACCCCATAGGTTTAAAACAAAAAACAAAAAAAAGACAAGCGTGATAGAAAACACTTGGCTTGTTGACAAAAATCATGTAATAAAAACCCTGTTTATAAATGTCGTTACATAAAAAGAACAAGAACCTGTTCCTTGTACATTACTTGGCAAGACATTGTTGTTACCGTTTACAATCGACTTGCACGTGGAGACTAGTCTTACAAACAACCCACCAAGCACTAGGTACCTTCTCCCCAAAACACGGTCGCCCAGGATTGTGCTCAATTGTCTGGGCGTCAGAGGAATCATCCAAAAGCTGCATGTGGGCGCCTCGGGCGGCGTGAGTTATCGGACAGCGCCTTGAGCAGCTCTTGAGCTGGAAAAGCGCTATATATAACAACGATTAAATAAATAAATACATTCACAGTTGTTTTTTTCCCGCAACTTCAGTTGTCAACGTTAAGAGTACAAAATAGAGTGACATATTTTTCCCCATCCAAGTCCTCGGGTAAGTAGACTACTGGTGCTTGCTTTTTGATCAGCATCTGTACTATCTAGCGAGCGCGTCTGGTAAATAAATACAAGTCCCAACAAGGAAGGAACTGGCTGATGTCAATAGAAGGAGGTGGAATAGGAGGGAAGGTCTGGAGGGAAGAGGGAAGAGGGTTAGGTGACTTGACTTGACTTGACTTGAGTAGATTAACGTCCCTGGACACGTAAGGATATATGGGACTTAATTTGATGACAGCGAACATGCATAAATAAATAATCTGATCCTCTAGGACTTGTGTGCAGGCAGCTATTAATAATAATATGCAGTTACGCGCTCACACGCACACACACATACACCCAATCACACACACACACACGTGCGCACGCACACCAATTTCCAAAAAGCCAACAACTGAATTCATTTACCAAACTGAGAAAAAAACAACTTCTGTGTAACAGATAACCTTTAAACAGAAGACCTACCTTAACTATAAACTATCCGAACTTCTCTAATCGATCTCTAATTGTAAGCATTTTATTTTATGATGAGAACAACAAACACCTATGTTAAGAGCTACCAATTTTCAATGTTATGAAACTTATTACTGTAAATGATGTTGTCTCAGAGGATACACTTACTATAAAACACGAGCATACATAGAAAGGGACATTGTTGTATTTTACTTAAAAATAACAGTGATTTGTCTCTGTCAGGACGAGTTTGTCTACATAACTTCTTAACGATACTTGAAGGCTTTATAGTTGGGTGTAAGTTTTGTCAGAGACCAAATCTAGCTTTCTTATGAAGCCCTTATCATGCAAGAATCAACAGTGAAGTTCGACTAGCTCAATATCTTTTTCACCCGATTGAAATTTCACAAGATATTCTGTAGCGGCTGAGGCTAAACAAAGATTAATTTGATGTGTAAATCATTTCAAACGTTGTTTTGTAGCAATTTGATTTTCTGCACCAAAACATCTTCATAAAATAATGCATTTAAACAGTGTCTTAGTATTTAAATTTTCTCTATTCTATAATTGAATATTCAGAGGAGGAGGAGAAGAAGAAGAAGAAGAGGAGAAGGATGAGAGGGAGGAAAAGGAGGAAGTAGAAGGAGGAGAACGACGAAGATCAATATTTATAATGACATCTTCGACTTCAACTTATAGATTCTAAAAGTGTTCAATCTAGCAAGAGCCTTCACGTGCTATAAATCATGTTTTAGAACAACTTAGTCTAATACCACCGCCTGGTGCTATAAATCACGTTCGCAAAAAACTTCCATCACGCTGTTTACCTGAGTAATGTGCGATTTCTAGTGCAATTTCGTGTCCTCTTTAACAGGATAAATATACTGCCAGAGAGCAAGTATTTAATTAACTGGTCGAATTATTCGATCGAATCGCAGTCACCGCTTTTTTTTCCCTTATATTTTTCACCCTCTGACCTCGCAGACTCCCACGCGTGTAAAACGTGAGACTACCTTCTCTTTCCAAAGTATGAGCGTGTCTTTTGTGCTTGCATACGCGGGCGCGTTTATGTAATTTGTGTGTGTGGAGGGGAGTGTGTATGTGGGTGTGCGTTTGTGTGGGTGTGTATGTGTGAAATATGGCTGGAAAACAACTTAGGACATAACTTGTTATTGTTTGTGTTTTAGTTTTTCTTCCTGCATATAAATGTACTTGCAGGAATCAGGCATATCAACAGTTTCAATTTAATAACCTGAGCATTTACAAAATATGGTTAGTAGAAAATGGTCTCCATTATCTAACCTCACCATGTTCAAGTTTTTTTTTCAAATTGTCCTGTAATAGGCACAAACAAACACCAGTTTGGATGAAGTGTGTAAAATAAATCATAAGTGATGTCTATAAAATACAATCTGACCAATATAAAGGTGTCACCAATTGAACATTTCCTGAGATTCCTGTTTGAAAGACGTGAAGTGTCAATCGAACAGCAAGACCAAAGGATAGAATGCGACACTAACAGTAGGCTTCGCTCTAAGGATTAGTATGGTGCATTATTTAACAACATTAAAACTTAAAATATATTTCAATACCCATAATAACGAAACATACACTAAAAGGTAGAGTAAGTAGTATAGTGTACTGTATGTACAAACATGTTTGGACTTTTTTTAACATCTTGTTAAAAATCCATTTTCTCCCACTCACAATTACCTTGGTTCGCTCACTCACCGACGTGAAGCATGCAGTCAACTTCCACTGTACCAAAATGTTTTACATTCTGTGATCGAATGCATAGATTATACAATGTATTAATGCAATACAGTAAAGAAAGGATGATATGAGTAAGCTTAATATGCCAATACTACAACTTCAAAATTACTCAGAGCCCAGCCAAATAGATGTAATACAAACTACTGTAGGTTGTGTAGCAAACTAGTTTTGTTTATTTAAAGAGCTCTCTGCGATGTTCATTATAATGCAGAAAAATAGTAATAGGCCTACTGTATATTGTTGACTTTTTTGAACGCAAAATAGTTTATGAAAACATAATGGCACTTTGATGAACCCATTACTTTGTAACAGTACAGCACCCGATAGTCAATATTTACGACCAGATGTTACCGTTTTCAGCTAAACATATTTATTCAACAACACACACACACACACACACACACACAAACACACACAAACACAACATCCCTAAAGTTTGCTTACATAACAACCAAACCATTGAAGTAGTTGACGTCCGCATCATCATCGTCGTCGTCGTCATTAACCATCATCTATCAACATCATCAATCATTATCAACGTCCCTTGTCGTTGCCAAGTTCTCACACTGTGCATAGGATTAAAGTTAGTGTAAAGAGTTTTAAAATATTCTAACATTAGGATTCTGCACGTACAAAAAGTATCGCATACATTTCAAAGCAGTATAACAATGGAAAACCCTTGCACATTAAGTTTATTAACTGCAATTTATAAAGCATAATACGTGCAACACATTAATATTGACTATAAAGAAATAGTCATGACATGTTGTGCACGTATATTATAAAACGTACCGCATAATTACATTTCAATGGATTTCTTCTGTGCTTCGTAATAACATTTTTAACCGTCATCTTATATTTTCCGAATATAAATACGTTAAAATAGATCACGTTTACAAAGATTAACAGCCTTCTCATATAGGACTACAACAACACGCGTCAAATGTCATGTTCGTCAACCACCTATTCAGGAAAGCGGCATATGATGATGTTGATGATGCTGATGCTGATGATGGTGATGGTTATGATGATGATGATGGTGATGGTTATGATGATGATGATGATGATGATGATGATGGTGATGATGATGATGATGATGATGATGATGATGATGATGATGATGATGATGATGATGATGATGACGATACGGCTGGTTGTGATGAAGGTGGAAGTGATCTTGGTGTTAGTGTCGGTATCTGTGACGGTGGTGTTCTAGGTTTTGTCGGCCAAGAGGTGGTTGTAGAAGGTGGGGTGGGATTGGTGGTGGAGGTGATGGTGATAGAAGGAGGGGAGGAGTGCATGACGCTGAATTCAAGCAGCATATTTGTACTATTATTTACAGACAGATAGTTCAAAGTTTCGAATCCGACAACCCGCACAAGAGATTTATTGGAATAATTGTAAACCCAGCAACAACAACAACAGCCAAAACATATGTTTAAAACGCATCATCATAGAATAATATATGAACGACAAATCATCTCAGCTTGATCTCACTGTTGTTGTTGTGTTTTTTTACGGTATGAAAAACAATACATAATCAGTTCTTGTCTAATACGCCTGGACAGTTAGTTGTGCATTAATAATCTGCATAAAACTTGCAAAGGCACGGATTGGAGGGTGAATGACATAGCGTAGCAGAGGCTGCTGGAGCACACTCCCGTTTTAGCTAACGGAGTATGCTTCATCAGGTATGGGGGCCGGGTAGCTCAGTTGGTAGAGTGGCGTTTTAGTAACCGAAAGGTACTGGATCGAATCCCGGATTGGCCAACGTCTGACCATGTTATTTTCCCCTTATCATCAACTGGTTCGCTGGTGTCAGAATAATGTGTCCAGTAGTCGCCTATACACGCCGATGTCGTGTGACTATAATCTACAATTAACTCAGCAGGCTCAGTAGGCCTATTGTTGAAGGACTAAAATTAACAAACTAAAAGTTAAACAAACTTGCACACCTATTCCTCTCCATTTGTGTTACGTACAGTCGCATGATCCGACAAGCGTTTCATGTTTCTCCAAAGCCACCATAACCATCAATCTAAATACTGAATTATTCACACGTTCATTACTATTGCAACACTGAGGAGATGCACACAACGTATCAAATTACTGGTAACTGGGGTTTGCATCCTTTCAGAATCATATGATTTGTTTGGCGTCAATACACAAATCATAATCATCATCGTCATCATCATCGTCATCATCATCACCATCATCATCATCATCATCATCATCATCATCATCATCATCATCATCATCATCAGAAATCATCATCATCATCAGAAATCATCATCAGAAATCATCATTATTGTCCTTTTTATTGCGTCTTTAATTTTATGGTGTGTGGACTTGCAATAAGCATTGTAACAAAAAAGGAAGAAATCTCTAACAAGGCGATGATAATAATAAAATACTCACCTCACCTAAGAAGATGCATATTAACTTTACGCTCTGTGGACTGTTACGATTACTAAGCGCTTGATGCATTTATGAGCATCATTCGTCAATGTCAAGATCTTACTATAGCATATTGTGCAGGCGCACGCTGACGCACAACATCAAGGGCCATATAATACATGCGTGTACCATCAAGAAAACAGCTCACAATAAAATCAAAAACAACCAACAAAGGAATTTAGACTATTTACAGTTTTTTAAAAGTTAATGACAGGTTCAATGGGTATTCAGATCGGTGGCTAAGTTGCAGACAATGAAGGACCGGTCACACAGTACAACGGATAACATAACTCCAAATCTAATTGACCATCTCCGTACGGCGCTGCATTGCATGCACCAGTTGTTCTTATGGTAATCTGAAATTACTTATGTGAATCAGTCTCAACTAGAATTAACCACCGAGTACAAAGCAGTGTCGTAATTAAAGTGCTGCAAGCATAACTTAATTAAAACAATAAACTAAAATGAACTCAGCAACTCAAATATTTTATTGTGAGAACAAAATTTCTTTAGCCGTTTTTTCAGATACTGAGCAAAACGTGTGTACAAACGAAATGACTTCAGGGACCTTGACCTTTGCAGTAGAGTAAATATGGTGGCACGGGAGACAGGCCGCCAGTAACCTTGGTAATGTTCCTATGAAGTTTGGTCAAAATATGTTCCGTGGTTCTTAAGATACATGTATGTCTTCCAACGGACCGACGGACGGAGGGACCAACGGACCGACAGACCGACATTTGGCTCGTTCTTATTCCTTCTGGCTGTTTCAAAGTATTTCCAGATGGAAATATAAAAAGATGTGCGTGACAGTGAAACATGGTGTCTGAGGCAGTAGATCTATATCAAAATATAAGATGAGAAGAAGGTCGGGCAATCACCATAGCTCGTGCATGGGCACTCATTTTCCTTTCCAGTTCGCCTTTCGGTGAAGTCCGTGAGTTCCACCAGTTGCATGATTGCGCTGAAGCTCTTGCACTGAGAAGTCGGTTTAGGTTACCGAGGTGACTGTTTTCTTAAACAGACCTGATAGTGATCTAAGAGAAGTTTCCGCGGAACGTGCGACTATGTCACGCCTTGTGACAGACATTTTAAAGTCCAATGAGTCTGATGACGTCCACAAATCCACAACTTGAACGGCGAAAATATATACACAGAAACAGTCAACGCTGCACCACTATTCCAAAACAAAGTATGGCGCCGCAAAACCGGAAGCGAGTAAAGCAACTTTCGTCTTCCGATACAAAACAACAAGAACAAAAATTTTAAGTGTCCGCGGATTGTTTCGCATTTCTTTCTTTTTTCTTCGTTTTTGTTTTCGCGGATTTCCGCGGAATAACTATCAGGTTTGTTAAATCAGTTTCGGACAATCATTATACACTTTTAACTTAGTCAAAGTCAAGACAGAGGAGATACTTAAGGGACGCGCAGGTGAGAAAACAATTTTAAATAAGTAAAAGTACCACTGACAGACCCGCACAAACGCACGCACACTTACCTCCCTCCCCCATCCCACACACACAGAGAAAAAAGTATTCCTGTATCCCAAGCATGTGTGGCGCATTCAGAGGAATTGGAAAAAAAAAACACGTCATAATGTAACATAAATCAAATTCTCGTCAGTGTGGTCTGTGTGGGGAATTCAATCTTGTTATGTTCTGTGTACGTCTACTTTTAACTAGTTTAACTAAAACGCACGCTTGCCCAAATTACAACAAATTACTTTGTTAATAATTCACCGTCAAAGAAAACTTTTCAAATTAATTTTCTGATGAATACTTTTTTTTTCGACACTTCAAAAGAATGCTCTTAATATCGTCGTCATGCTTACATTCTTTCTGCTTTTTATTTAGGATTGTAACGGTGGGTCTATTGTTGCTGGGCTCTGCACAATGGAATACTATTACCAACTCGTCTTTCGTCTTCGGAGATCGGCTAGTTAAATCGCCCTATGACTAATCTTAATACATTTATATGTTTGGCCCGGTCTGTGTGAGGATAGGGTTACAGGGACAGGGAGAAACGTGTAAAAGATTCACTGACACACTAGCTCTCGCATGGCTATGAATCATAGGTAGTCCAGCCACTTGTTAACAGTAAATATTACACATTTATTTCCTCTATTCTATATCTAATTATCTAATCATACATTAACTTAAATGTCCAAAACGTAATACAACTAGGATTAACTTAACAGTCCAAAGTTCACGTCGGGTGGTTCGGAGAATGGGTAGATCTTTGATGGATCTATTCTGCTACTGTCCTCGATATTTGCTACTGTTTCATCATCACTGGGCTTTGTTCTTGGTTTGCCTAATGTTCTTTTTCAGGAAGAGTGGACTAGCGCACAGTCCCTATAGATCAGTGTTCGTGCACTTTTTCTGTGTCACTTAGCTGTATCGTTGAGGTGCGGTGCTGTTGTCTCCTCGTCTCGTTTGTTGACTACTGAGCTATCGGAGTTCAGTGCTCGATGCTCGATTTTTACAGGCCGCGTGTCCGGGATGACTCTCAATGGGGTCTATTTCCTGCTGCGGACTAAGCCTGCTCGTGTTTGTGACAATGTCAGGCTATGGCTCTACTGCGATGAATGAATTTCACCCGTCACCTGCGTAGTCTTCTGCGAGAGAACTTTCAGCGCGTTCGTCCTTCTCGGGTGCGATTTAGACAAAGACTGACGTACTTTAACGTAGTGGTAAGCTAAAGCCCGCGACATCCCGTGATCCCTTGCGCTCTCGCGGGGGATGATGGATATAGGTCAGCTGAATTATGCCAAGGCCTGCCTAGCGAGAATCTTCCCTGTTACACATATACTTAGAACATTCCTAACTTTTGTCGTCTTCTAGGCATCAACTTTAAGTTACAAAGGCCAAAGAAGGATGACGTTTTAAGGCGAGGAGCCTTTCTGCAGGGTCTAAACTAGCCTATTGTGACAAGGATCCCGTTTCTTGATTGTTATTTACATTTCATTTCAGAACCCTTTTTGTTTCTGCTGTGTCAACGGCAAAGAAAACCCGAAAGGTGATCCAACAAGGGGCGCTATTGTATTGTCAATTAATAAAAACGCTGAACAGCGCACGACCCTAGTTTAGACTAGAGAGAACAGATCTATGTATACGTAAATTATTCTCAAACTATGGAGAAAAAGTTTGATTATGTTGTAAAATACAAGACTGGTCTTCGTGACCCTTGCCGAAGTCAGTAATTATACGCTTAATAATAACCTTTTAATTTCAGGTAAGGTAGGTAAGCCAGATGTAGGGAAGTAGGGGTACAGTTGAATGTGATTAGTCTCAATTTTAATGGTGTTTGAATGCACAGACTTCATGCATGTCCATATTGTACCTGAATCGTACACATAGACTGGTATAGAGATGTGTACCTACAACGACCTCTGTCGGACTAATGACATTCATAACGACGGATCTTGACTAGGTAGGTGAGAGTTGGATTTGGCCTCAGTTTATAACAGATCTTAATATTGACTACCTTAATGCATGCATGTCTTTAGCGAAGACAACATAAATCTATCATAAATATGTACCATAAAGTTTAAGATTAAAGTATACCCACAGGTTAAATACTGACAATCCCACCACACAGAAAACAGACAAACGCTAAGGAATTCACGAAACTCTCACATAAGTCAAACGCTCAGGTAAAATGAGTCTCGCTTGTCTTGGACCAGAGGGTGTGGATGTGTGTGGAGGAAGATAATGGACTGATGCGATTTGCTGTGAATGTTCCATTTCCCGGTAGTTACAAATAATGGTTTGTTGTATAATAATGTAGGCTTAACTGTATTTTCTTAGGTGGATTTGATTTAAACGTCTAATACCGCAGCATATAAGTGAAAAGACATAATAATTTGAAGTGATGATGAGATGTGGGGTAAGTTTGTCTTTACTACACTCTATTGAATTTAAATTTCAGTTTAACCAACTGAGAGTGATGAACGAAATCCCACACTATCGTCTTTAGGATTCTTGCCTTTCCTTCGAAACTTTGCAAAACGCGCCACTTAACTTCATGTTTTAGTATGGAGTAAACTCATAATTTATAATAGATAATGAAAGGAACATTATATAAAGCACACGTGGTATACAAATTGCTACAAGTTCATGATCGGCACAGCTTTTCTTTGATATCCTAATATATACATTACGCAAAACAACTTAAAATTTTATTCCACACAAAGCAGTAAAACAGAATTTGCTTAACTAAAGCTAACTGCTTCGTCGAATAATAATTATATGTTAATTTTCTCAATGTCATTTCGCCACCCTCTTTCCCCTCTCCCTCCTATAAAATAAACCCTCATATTAAACTCATTTCAGCTATGCCTTTTTTCACACAAAACCCCCCTATGTTTAGCATTTAAAATTATCATCTAATAAAGCAACGCCAATTTTTCAGTTTTACTGAGTCAGTGATTTATAGCCCACATCAAGAAACCCGCCGCCTCTTCCTTGCTTAACTTGATTTTATGCTGACGCTGACGCATCAGGAACCCCGTACAAAGTTAATCTCAGTCAGAGATTTACCGGCCAATTAAACGCTTCTCTATTGCAATAGTTCACTTAATTTACTCTTTAAGTTGTTCTTAAATGAGACCGCGAAACCCATGTTTTTCTGTTTAAAACAGAAATAGAACAATGTAGCAATCAGGAGGGTTTCTGATGATTGAAGTAAAAAGAAATAAACTCCCCCACCCACCCCCACCTCTGAAGTTTTGCTACTCGATATACTGGTTTGACAACATCTTTTAATACTGGGTTATTCGGTTCAGTGTTGTAAAGAAAACTATATTTTCAAGCGTGTGTCGATTTGACCCGTAGGGTTAGTGGGAATACAAAACTTTAAGGTAGTCCACGACCCCGCCTTTTCATATCTACACAGGCGGCGGAAGCTGCTCAGGATTGGGGGGGCACACACACATTTTATTCACTGACATCAGGGCCGGACCTGGGAAAAGTCGAGGGGGGGGGGGGCGTACAGATTCAGCGAAGGCGCGAAGCGCCGAGCCTTCTAGGGGGGTCCGGGGGCATGCTCTCCCGGACATTTTATTTTTCAAGGATGCAAAATGGTGCAATCTGGTGCAATCTGAACCTTGAAAAAGCCATTTGTGATGGTCCGGGACTTTGAGCTTTTTGAACAATTGAACTAACAAACTCTGGGGTAAAAAATTATCCTCTGCCCCTCCCTTAAAAAAAAAAACACACACAAAAAACCAAACACACAAACATTTATTTATCAGCAGAGATGTTTTGTATACTATTATTATTCACTACTTTTTGTTGTTTACCTTGTAGTTTATGAACATCACCGCCCTGCTTTCACTTAATTCAGTCTTGCTGCTCTAGGTTCCTCGGCATTAGTACCATTTGTGAATTGTATCTTCTGGCAAAACAGTTCACTGCCTCTTTGAAGTCAATATCAACATCCTTGTGCTCTTTCAGTAAAGCAAGTCCATTGAGTCTCTGTTGCCCCATTGTAGAGCGCAGGTAGTTTTTTCAGGTTGCGCAACTGACTGTTTGAACGCTCACACTCGGCAGTAGTGACAGGCAGGCTGCAGAGGTTCTTTAGCATGATGAACAGGTTGGGATAAAAATCCCTGTCACAATGTTTCAGTGCTTCTGATGCCGTGGATGGGATGATAGCTGTCGCATTCTCAGCAGCACTTTGCCATTTGCAAACACACCGTTGGTATTCTGCATCAAGGGTAGCGTTGTCTGGTAGGTCAGACTCCCACAACATTGCCAGTGTCTTCACTCCTTCTGGAACCTGCATAAAACCATCCTGGTTGTCTATTAAAGTGCTTGGCACCAGACAGAGACCATCAACTGCTAGGCCAGCATTTTTGAACCTCGAGTCCAATTCGGTTGACTGGTGTTCCAAGAAAGGAATGGCAATGCTAATCTTGAAATATTCTTCTGGAGTGGCCGCAGGTTGGTTGTCACGGAGAGTCTGTTGGGATGCTTGACGAGGAACAATAACACCAGTTGTCAAAGCATTTGCCATTTTGCTGACTTCACCAAACCAGGCAACGAACGCTGTGTCGACATCTCTTCTAATAGAAGACATGCAGTTACTGACCTCTTTGATTTCCCTGTAGGCATCGACAACATCTTTTGTCCTTTTCTGCAGCTTCACTTTCAAGGGTTTCCATTTCAACGATGTTTTTGGACGATTCAGCGATGGTCGTTTCAGTGGATGTTCGTTACAACGAATTGTCATAATTATCAACTTAGCATCTTAATTAATATTTCTAAAAAGTCGTTTTTGGTGGATTAGGGCAGTATCAAGGTGAAGGTGCTGGAAGAGGCTTGCGGTCAGAACAAGAAATTATGTCTGCATTTACTAATTTAGGCTTAGGGGTTGGGCTACTTGGTCGTTTCAACGGGGAAAACGCTTTGGACGTTCCAACGGATCCCTTGAAAAGGATTTCCGTTGAATTGACTATAAAAAGAACTCTGTACTTTGGACCAAAAATGACTAAAACCTGCAATGTTTTAAAAACAATTTTTTAAAAATTGAAACTTTTTGCATTTTAAAAAGAAATTCAAATTTTTTTTTTAATTTGGAGGGGGTGGGGGGGGGGGGGGTTCTGGAACCCAGGTAACCCCCCTCCTCTCCCCCTCCCCCTCCCACCGGGTCCGGCCTTGGACATTTACTCCAAATAATTGGAACTATTTTCATAGACACTATGTGAGAGAGAAAAAAAAGATATATCATATATTTCTACAACTGTGCATATAAGAGAGAGATATATATATATAGAGAGAGAGAGGGGAGGGAGGTAGGGGGTGGGAGGAGGGTAGATAGAAAGGAAGAGAAACTGACCTGACAATGTTGATCCATCACAGTAACAAAAACAGCAGTCATGCATGTCATTTGGCATGGGAAATTACACCGTTAATTTTCCAAAGTATGCCTGACGGCGTTCATTTCTATTGATAAATTCGTAAGCAGTTTGCGCTAGGTCTAGTTGATCTACTTTGTCTTTGAACACATGCATTATAAGACAATTATTTAGACGCTCCTGCGTCATCGTTGCCCAAAGGTATGTTTTTACCCGCTTTAGGGCTGAAAAACTGCGTTCAGCCGTTGCAGTTGTGGTTGGGATGGTGAAGTACAGTTTGAGAAGTTTATCCACTTCACTCAGCATCCGTCGCACAGTGTCAGAAGCTTTCAGTTCATCCTGCCGGATGATGTGATCCTAGAGTTAGCCGCCTTCCTGATGTCACCCAGTGCATGTGGGAGGAGTTCTAGCTGAGTTTTGAGTCTGTCCAAGTCGATGTCAGCGGAATATGTATCTTTGATTTCTTGAGGAATTTCTGGTCTCTTACCTGCTGCTCCATCACTTAGAAGAACTTCAGTTTTCCTTGGTAAGTCGAGAGCTATTTGATCAAACCGGCTCTTTAAATGTTCCTTGATGTTGTCAATGGCCTCACAGTCTGTAGTAAGCAGATGGACAAGAGTAGCTGTGACCCTGTGAACCATCGTCCAGTCTTCGTGGAGGATGCTTCTGTCTAGGAACGCAGGGCTCATCACTAAAATTTGCAGCTTTCGTTGTCATGTCAGCAAAAAATGTCTCATAACAATCTTCATTCCGCATGCTTTCCAGTGTTCTCAGACAAATGTCAGCAGCGTTTACTGCGTCATCAGAAGTCGTTTGTTTTCTTTGAAGAACTGTCGCCAGCTCTTCAGTCACAGCAAGGATATTATCTTTGAATCTTTTTGCAACTCCTGACACATGACCCTGAAAATTACTCGCCCCGTCGTAGGCCTGGAGCAGTTTTGCACATGCAAGTCAAGTCTGATCAAGCAGTCCTTCAGTGCTTTGAAAATGGTCTCAGCACAGGTATTGTTAACTTACATCAGTCCAGAGAAAGGGGGAAACTATTGGTTTGAACCTCCAAATAATGTTTTTTGAGGGGCTGAATATTGGGGGGGCAAATGTATAGGTTTGCCCCCCCAATATTTTTCTGGGAGGGGCCAGTGCCCCCCTTGCCCCCCCGCTTCCGCCGCCTGTGATCTACACTGCTGAAGCTTAATAATAAAATCCTTTAAATAGACATTACAGTTATGCGTCATTAGAAATCGCTAAAATATACAAATTTCTGCTGAGGTATTATTTTGGTCCTCAGTCCGAAACAGGTATGTACTAGGTATTATAGGATCTGAGGGTATAATAATATTATTTGTGAAGCAATCAAAATGTAAGTTTCTTGTAACCTTAGATCTTGTTGAAGAAACATCAGTGCAATATCTTAAGTAAGACCTCTGTATGACCACCGTCCCAAAATGCCTGAGAGAGAAAAAAATCAAACCATTAAACCTAACCATCAACCTGCAGATGGTTTAATCTTTTTCTCTTACTCACTGAATCTCTGCACCTTCAAATACCATTAACTACCAGTTGACGCCTCGGCCGGCTTGAGTTAGATCCTGTATCAGCCAGCGCCTTGAGTTGCCAACAACGGCGAAATATGTGCGCTATACAAATACCCAATAACAATAGTTTGTGATGTTACTCGTTTCATACAACCCAGACATATTGAACCTAAGTCTTTAGCCTGCATTATTATTTTTTTTAAATTATTATTTACCTTATTGTCCCTTTTTATAGGGAAATTCTGGGCCGCCTCCCCTGGGGAAAGCGTAGTCGCAGCTTGTGGTGCGCCCAAACCCAACCTTCCTAACATTAGTTGTGATTTTGAAATTTTGCTGGGGGAGCAAACCGGAGTACCCGGAGAAAACCCCCGAGACGTTGCCCTAGTCGAAAGTAAATAATATCCGGAGAAACATAACGCCCAGATGCTGGATCGAACCCACACCTGTCAGGCGCCATTGGTTTCTGGCCTATGGACAAGGCAAGTTAGTCCCGCCTTAGCCCACTGGCCACAACGCTCGCCATTATACAGAGAAGTCCATAATAAATCGACATACGAGGCGACGCGTAGAACTATAAATAGAGGTACACTATTTATCAGAACTATAACATCTGTTTTCAAACTTTTCATAAATGTTACTTTGATGTGCTTTGATCTCTGTCTAGTCATGAAATGTAACCCCAAAAGAGCATTCCATTAGCAAGAACTGGTGCAGCCTGCGTAGTAAACGCCCAAAACAAGGTCTAATAACATATATAACAATTAAAAGCCTCCCAGAATAAAATATAGTATATAAGATTAGTCGTCGATGATGTAATTTTAAATTCCCCTTTAGTGTACATATATTCATTTCGTGCTACAGCGTCAAGTGCGTGATGCAGGTATTAGTGTACCCAGATATAAGGAAATGATGTATGGAAACTAAACTAGTATTAAACAGAATCAGAATATGAAGGAAATAGACTTAAATAAACATAGAAACATAGAATAGACTTACATAAATAGATAAAGAAGACATACGTTAGGAAATTTGGTCTACTGACCTCCCTATATAGATCATACTGATACAGCAGTGATATTCCCCTTGTAATTCTTATTCTTCTATTGCCCTCTCGACAACGTAATGCACAAATGTAAGTGTGATTTTATCAAGGAATAAATTTTTAGTTAATACCTATAGGTCATGCATAGGAGAAATAAGTCCCTCTGTTAAATTTTAGTTTTAATTTTAATTCGTCTAGCGTCCTGCTAGCTGGTAAATCAATAAAGTCACACAATGGAAACTGAACAAAAGTATGTTTCGTGGAATAAAGATACAATAAAAGCTACAGAAGATGAATAAGCATACTATTCTAAGACATACGTAAGTTACATACATTACTCCCAATAAATTTGTCTTCTTACGCTGTGGGGACAGGGCATTTTACAGCTTATAGTTGTAGGTTACCTTCAGCAACCAGATGCGGAAGATGAAGCAACAGGATTTCCCAGATGACAGAAGCTGTTCGCAAACATTCCTGTCTGTCCTCAAGTCCACTGACAAGCATCATTCAGGAACAGGGCAATGAAAGTCAGTAATATAATATACAGTCACAGGGTAAACTATTGTGCAGTTACGTCTGCGTCAGTTATAATTTTATTTATTTCGAAAGCCTGTTACGCGTAAAAAGGACTCACGATCATACATTTTACGTTTAACAAATTCTTTTCAAATTCACAGTGATTGTTGTCACACCGGAAAAAATAAGATTAAGGCAAACAAAAAAAAAAAAACGTCAAAAATACGGTGTTGATATAGATCGATACAGTCATTAGTTTATGGGCCTAATTATAGCATCAAGGTTGATTCTAAAAAGAGCACCGCTACGACAGTGTGTATAGTAAGCACAGTTGTTTGTTTAAAAAAAAAACAAGGAAGAAACGTCTAAAATTCAAAGCTCAGCGACCGGGTTGAGCAACGATTACCCATTACATGATCTTTTAATGTGATAACAATACATGGGCCTGAGAGAGAGAAAACAATCAAACCATAAACCTAATCATCAACCTGCAGATGTTTAATATTTTTCTCCTACTCACTAAACCTCTGCACATGTTGCTCCATCTTCCACATGTGGCCCTGTGGGTTCGGGCATTGAAAATAAAATTTACCCAACGTTTCTCGGCGTGTCATAAGGGTGACTAACAGGGGTGATGTCAGCACAGCATCACTGGGCGAAAGTCTTCTACATAGAAGTCACCGGTCAGTACGGAGGAGCCTCATGTTACTATAGGTTCAACGACCACGTGCTCTGGGCCAAAGCAAGCCATACTGTACTGTCATGGGTTGCCGCCCAGTCTCCAGTAGACTCATTACCATCCATCTGAGAACAGCCATCTCAACATCACCATCATCCAAGCTTATACCCCAACATCAGACTATGACGAAAGCGAAGTGGAGAATTTCTATGAACATCTGCAGACCGTCCTTGACCAAGTGCCGAGGAAGGACATAGTCATAGTGGAAGGCGACTGGAATGCCAAGGTTGGCCAAGATACATACCACAACTTGGGAGACACATATGGCCTCCACTGCAGCAACGAGACAAATGACAGAGGTCTGAGACTCATCGAGTTTGCCAGATACAACAATCTGATTCTGGCAAACACTCTTGGTCCCCACAAAAAATCCAGATAGACATGGCACAGTCCAAGCTGGGAGCAACACAAACAGATTGACTACATCATGGTCAAGAAATGCTTCAGATCAAGCATCAACATTTGCAGGACACGCACTTTTCCAGGAGCAGACATCGGAAGTGACCACGATCTCGTGATGATGTCTTTCCGGCTCCACTTGAAGAGAATACACAAAGCAAAATGTACCTGACTGAAGCTCGAACTGGACAAACTGCAAGACCAGGAGGTGGCAGAAATATTCCAAGCCACAATTGGAGGGAATTTTGCATTACTGCTCATTTTGGGAGCTGGTGAAGTAGATGTCAACATCGTGACCAGCACCTTCAACTCAGCTGTGACAGATGCCGCCATTGAGATCCTTGGTAAGCTCCGCCCAAGAAGAAGAAACCGTGTATTACAGCTGAACGTTTGGACCTGTGTGACAAAGGAAGAGAGATGAAAAACAAAAAATAATACTTCACAGGGAGCTGATGCCTACCGAAAAGGCTTTTGCGCACAGCAGAACAACAGCAAGAAGGCCTACCAGACTGTGAAGCGGCTGACAAATATTAAACAGCCCAAAGACTTAACGATCCAAAGCAAGTCTGGCATATGCCTTACAGAAGAACAAGAAATCTTGGATAGATGGACAAAGTACTGCTCTGACCTTTACAACCACACACCAAATGGAGACCCATCAACTCTAGCATGTCCCCAGAACATAGAAGATGAAGAAATCCTCCCAATTCTCCGAGAAGAAGTTGAGGCAGCAGTGCAATCGCTGAAGAAGGGGAAGTCTACGGGAGTGGACAATATATCCGCAGAATTGCTTCAAGCAGGAGGAGAAGCGATGATTGATGCCCTCACCATTATTTGTCACAAGTTCTGGCAGAGTGGGGAGTGGCCCAAATCATGGACTTAGTCGCTTGTCATCACTCTTCCAAAAAAGGATAACCTTCAAGAGTGTGTAAAATTACCGCAACAATTAAACTCATCAGCCATCCCAGTAAAGTCCTTCTGAAAATACGCAACATGTTGAAACCCCAAGCTGAACAAATCACAGCTAAAGAACAAGCAAGATTCAGGGCATGGCGAAGTAACATTGAGCAGATTTTCAACCTCAGAATAATCTGCGAGAAATATCTACAGCTCCGATAACATCTATATTATGTGTGTAGACTTCAAGAAAGCGTTTGACCGAGTCTGGCATGCTTCTCTGTGGGCAACCATAAGAGTGAACAACACCAGCCCTAACATTATTGAAGTCACCAAAAGCCTGTATGACAAAGCTACCAGTGTAGTCCTCCACAATTGTGCTATCGGGAACTAGTTCAGAAAAACAATCGGCGTGCGTTAAAAATGCCAACTCTCTCCAACAAATTTCAACATCTTCCTAGAGCGCATCATGTCCAATGCCCTTGCAGATCATAAAGGCACAGTCAGCATATGGGGTAGAGCAATCTCCAACCTCCGTTTTGAGGATGGCGTTGATGGATTGGCTGGATAGGAACAAGAACTTGAACAGCTGGTACATAGGTTTAACACAACCCACAAAGCCTATGGAATGGAAATAAGTGCAGAGAAGACCAAAATGATGACCAATAGCACCAATTGCATCAAAATGGACATCAAAGTCCAAGTCCAATCCCTCAAAGCAGTGAATAGTTTCAAATATTTAGGAGCCATTGTATCAGACAATGGGTTCCGACAGGAAATCTCCAGGATCGCACAAACAACTGCTGCCCTGACAAGGTTGAAGCCCATTTGGAAAGACAGGACCATCAGTCTACATTCTAAGATAAGGCTGCTGCCCTACCTTGTCATCTCCATCTTCCCATACGCTTGCGAAACATGGACCCTCACAGCAGATCTACAACGAAGAATACAATGCATGGAGATGAGGTTCTACAGAAGACTTCTGGGCATTTGCAATACCCAGCACATCACCAACAACGAAGTTCGACAGATCATCACACAAGCCATTGAACAACACAATGAAATGCTCACATTGATCAAGAAAAGGAAACTCCGATGGTATGGCCACATCACCAGATAATCAGGCCTTGCAAAGAGTATTCTGCAAGGTACGGTGCAAGGAGGCAGAATAAGAGGGAGACAGAAAAAGAGGTGGGAGGACAACATTCGAGAATGGACTGGCTTGACACTGAGCGAAGTCATGAGGGTTGCTGAGGACAGAGAAAGATGGAGTACGCTGGTTAAACGATGTGCCCCAACGACTTTTGAGTTACGGGATATGATAGGATAGGATAAGAACAATACATTTCCTGAGTAAACATATTTTCACACATAAATAAGTACACATTCACGATACCCTGACCCTTTAACTAATTATCTTTTTTTCCCGCTTTCATGAATGATCCAGGTGAAAGTGATTTTTTTAGATACTCTTGAAAATCTCATACGGTCAAATTAAAAGAATCAATGAAGCAGAATGGTTTTTGTACAATACATCGTATAACTCAAGAGAATGACACATGACATGACAATATATATCATGGGAAAAGAATACTAATATGCTCAAAATGTACTCAAAGAATTTATTGCAACGGTCTCTGACAGCATGCAAATCTACCTCCCCTGCCATGACAGTCATCTACATCCCCATCCGGCGTAGCTAAACCTGAGGAATCCGCCCTACTCTGTAGGGTATATGTCTCCCGCTTTGTATACTACAACCCTATACTGAGTGTCCAAGATCTATCAAACTTACGCTCGAAACTACAAGAATAATACGCCTCAACAGCCGTTGATACTCATTACGCTACACCTGTTGTATATGCACATTCCAATCTTGACAAGCATGACGTGGTGTCAAGAGAAAAATGACCATCACAGGTATTATTCGTAAAAAAATTTCCTCCTAGTGTACCTTTGCATCGGATCAAGCGAACAAAATGACCTGACCACGTTCGTCACCATTAAAACCCATCACGGTTATATTTTGTGGATTGAGGCAGGTTTCTGTAAGCTTATTGGCAGCCTCCAAGTTAAACAAAAATATTCACACATTCAAAGGAATTGCTTTGACAGTAAATTCCAGCTTTACCTACCCTTCTTTTTAAAGCCAAAATATAGTTAGATCATCGTCGGCGTTAATATCATCAGCCACCATCTCCACCACAACCGACAACAACAACAAAATCAACAAAAAGATGTTTGGTTTTGCTCGTGCATGCCTTGACACAGCACAGTAACAACAGGTCGATCGAAAATGTCAGTTCCCGTCATTAACCTGCGCTAAGACAGTTACAGATTTCATGTAAAGGAAGCTGAATCTTTTTGTCTGTCTGTCTGTCTGTCTGTCTGTGTTTCTGCCTCTTTCGCTCTCTCTTTCTCTCTCCCCTCCATTTCTCTATGGATGCTGCCCTGTGCACCTACATTCAACAACAGAATACCATCAAACAACAAATTTTCCAGGACGGGACCCCATTTCTCCTTGCTGTGTTCCAATATAAACACAAGGACAACTGCGCGTCTCTCTACACATCGATTAATCCTCAAAGGGGAATTTCATCCCAAAAACGTTTACCTTCAACACCGAACAATGTTCCCAGAATCCTCTAAACACGTTCTCGCTGTTTATCCCCAAACAAATCCCCTTCCCTTTTCAGTTTTGGTCTCGAAGGCTTTCTATAGAGCATCTCTTTTCTTTCAGGTAAGCTTAAGCTTACTTCAGAAACTCATTAACTTCTGCAAAGTAGCTGGACATTGGACATCACCGCACAAATTATAAAGAGTGTATACTATAACTAGTTTCCATAAGCTGTCAAGAAAAAACACCATCACCAACACAGGCGGCGGAAGCTGCTCAGGATTGGGGGGGGGGGGGGGGGGGGGGGGGGCACACACTATTCACTGACATAAGGGCCAGACCTGGGAAAAGTCGAGGGTGGGGGTGGGGGTTACAGATTCAGCGAAGGCGCGAAGCGCCGAGCCTTCTAGGGGGATCCGGGGGCATGCCCCCCCCCCCCCCCCCCGGAAATTTTTTTTCAAGGATCCAAAATGGTGCAATCTGGTGCAATCTGAACCTTGAAAAAGCCATCTGTGATGGTCTGGGACTTTGAGCTTTTTGAACAATTGAACTGACAAACTCTGGGGTACAAAAATTATCCTCTGCCCCTCCCTTAAAAAAACACCACACACATTTATTTATCAGCAGAGATGTTTTGTATACTATTATTATTCACTACTTTTTGTTGATCGTTAACGGTATAAAGCTTTACCTTGTAGTTTATGAAAATCACCGCCCTGCTTTCACTTAATTCAGTCTTGCTGCACTAGGTTCCTCGGCATTAGTACCATTTGTGAATTGTATCTTCTGGCAAAACAGTTCACTGCCTCTTTGAAGTCAATATCAACATCCCTGTGCACTTTCAGTAAAGCAAGTCCATTTAGTCTCTGTTGCCCCATTGTAGAGCGCAGGTAGTTTTTCAGGTTGCGCAACTGACTGTTTGAACGCTCACACTCGGCAGTAGTGACAGGTAGGGTGCAGAGGTTCTAAAGCATGATGAACAGGTTGGGATAAAAAAAAAATCCCTGTCACAATGTTTCAGTGCTTCTGATGCCGTGAATGGGATGATAGCTGTCGCATTCTCAGCAGCACTTCGCCATTTGCAAACCCACCGTTGGTATTCTGCATCAAGGGTAGCGTTGTCTGGTAGGTCAGACTCCCACAACATTGCCAGCATCACCCCTTCTGGAACCTGCATGAAACCATCCTGGTTGTCTATTAAAGTGCTTGGCACCAGACATAGACCATCAACTGCTAGACCAGCATTTTCGATCCTCGAGTCCAATTCGGTTGACAGGTGTTCCAAGAAAGGAATGGCAATGCTAATCTTGAAATATTCTTCTGGAGTGGCCGCAGGTTGGTTGTCACGGAGAGTCTGTCAGGATGCTTGACGAGGAACAATAACACCAGTTGTCAAAGCATTTGCCATTTTGCTGACTTCTTCACTTGTAGTCGAGAAAATTGCTGATATTGAAAACGGTAGACTGTAAAAACTGACAGCAAATTAAAGTTTTCAAAACGCGACTGTGATGTGCACGATGTCGAAAACTGTCGGTCACTTTGATCTACGCTAACGATTATGACGCGTCGACAGGAAGTGATGAAGAAGGGACGAACTTCTCTTAGCGATCAGAGGGTGATGATGATGATGATTATGATGATAAACACTTGTATTGCTTGATTCCATTTGAAGAAAAAAAATCCTTTAATGCCTTGGCAAAAAAAAAAAAAAAAAAAAAAAAACCTACTACTCATTATTGGAGGGGGCAATATATAAGGCTGCCAACTCCAACATTTTTCTAGGGGGGGGGGGGGGGGGGGGGCATGGCCCCCCTGCCCCCCCTGCTTCCGCCGCCTGTGACCAACAAGAACAACAATAACAATAACAACGACAACAGCAGCAGCAGCAGCAGCAGCTAAAACAACAAAACCACACACTTCAGTTCTCATACACGCACAAAACATCAAAGTCCAAATCTATCCTTTCTCTCATCATTGCAAACAGTTCATCTCTTCTGGAAGGTTCGGAAACACTTTTCTCATTGTTCCCAGAAATAACATGAATGACCCGTTAAAACAAACTCTTATTATACAAATCTTGTTTGCACTCAGTTGCTGATACTCAGTATGCAGCATGCTATGTTATTATTGTGTCATCGAGAACGTTAGCTCCCGAACTTGACGAACTGAACCAGAGTATGAGCGAGAGATCATTGGATCTGTGGAAACAAACCTTTACCCCAAGATTCCAATCCTGTCCTGATCTTTTTCCGTTTCACTTCAACACTATGTTGTGTGTCAACGAGAAAGGTTGCTCCTGCTGGACCAGGAATCCTGTGGGCGTGAGCCCAGCTAACCATCAAACAAACGCAAACCGTGTCCTGCTTGCATAGCACTATTTCGGCTTTTCCCTTTACAATACTGGTCTTTGCCCTAGTTTGCTTGAAAGGTGTTGGACCCATGGATGTTTAATTTGGGAGCAATTCTTACCGAAAAGCAAGGTTGTATCATTGATAAAAGATCACCAGAAACAATAATCCACTAGCAGCAGCATGCAAGTACTGTGCTATATATCCAACTGTTGCCAATTATTACAGAAATCAATCACATAAAAGGGACATTTTCCCTTACGCATGTCTTTATGAAATCTGATCAGTTTGTCATTCAATCAGTCAGCCTCATAAATTTAGCTAGTCAGCCAGAATTTTTTGTCTGCCTGCTTGCGTGTGTGAGTGTGAGAGTGAGAGAGAAAGAGAGAGAGTGTGTGTGTGCGTGTGTATGTGTGTGGGGGTGTGTGGATTGCTTGTGTTGTACGCCTGTGGTTGGTGTTTGTGTGTAATGGCGTTGGTTTGTAATGCATACCTGTCAAGGGGTTTTCGGGTTGCGGTGTAGCAATTTAACAGAAAAACCATAGCAAATGGAGGTTTGGTGTAGCACTAATGTGAATCACGCGATTCGCAACAAAACTGGAAACTTCTGCATCCAATATAAACACACACATCCAATGTGTTTACAAATTTATTGTAAAATCTTGTTAATGCACAACACTTTGTTACAATAATTTAAATTTTAAAAAAAGTAATTTATAGATTTGCAAATGAGTTTGTATATGGGATAAGGGTGGAGTGTCTGGAAATACATTTCAATGGAATTTAATCTTTTCTAATCCTTTTTCCTATCAAGCACAAATTCTAACCTTTTTTTTTTCCTTCATAAATTGTTGCTATTTGCCTTTACCTTTTCTTCTGTAGGTTGTTTGCAAGTTTTTTTGTTTTTTTCTTCTATTGCTCCAAAGATTTTTTCCACGGAATTTCATACCATGGACTGGATTCCGGTATTGGTTATTACTTTAATTGATTTATAAATGACCCCCTATAAAATTATGTCCTTCACCTTGGCCTCCGAGGTCACGACTTCCGGTCTCCCGTATGGGGCATTTTTCCTGTGTTTTGCCGAGCCCTATACCAAAGTACGAAGTTTGCAGCAGCGATGGTGAACAAAAATTGTTGTTATGGTATTTGCAAAAGCTATTCACGGCGAAAACATAAACCTCACATGCAAGGAGTTGACTGTATTTACTTTCCACAACCGAATGTCAACTTGGAAAAGTGAAAAGAGTGGGTGATAGCGTGCGGTCAGCCGAATACAGGAACAAATGCCTTCACGGTGCAACACGTTAAAAAGCACACCTACATCTGTACAAAACATTTTATCGGCGGTACTGCTTTTACTAAGTGTCTTTAAACCGGACTCGACCGGAACAGACTACTTTCGCGCAAAAACCCTTGGTTAAAAAATATTATCGTCACTTTTGAAAAATTGCGTAGCAGCTTTGTGATACGCCGTAGCAATGGGAAAATGTTTAAAATGCGTAGCGCTACGCAAAAATCCGTAGCACTTGACAGGTATGGTAATGGTGTGTGGGGTATATGCGGGAGTGTACAGCTCAAGTATGTTTGAGGCGTGAGATAGTAGTTGTTTTATTATATTTATACGTTGCACTATTTTTTTTTTGTCTGTACGTGTCATTCTTTTACAGATATTCTACATTTCACATTGACTATGTTTGTGCAGCCAAAAGGCAACTTTCTATGTACATTTGATAGACGAATAAAGTCTCAGTCTCGGTCAGGCTCTTCTTCTTCTAAACAAAGCGGACCAGTAAACCACAAACATTGGGATTCTGATAGAACGTTCCTCGTTACTGCTTGTCCTCTTTGGTTTGCATTAACTCGAAGATTCAGACAAATCCACGTTCATTCATTCATTAAGTAGATTAACGTCCCCGGACATTAATCTACTTAATGAATGAATGAACGTGGATTTGTCTGATTCTTCGAGTTAATGCAAACTAAAGAGGACAAACACGTTACCGTTCAAACAGACTTATATACCCAGTTATTTCTATATAAAACTCAATCACACTCACTTTGGCATGCTGCGTGAACGGTACTCAGTTACTTGACTGGACACTTATATCACATCACCGAGAAGTATGTAAGATTATTATTACTGCCTTTAGTCTTGAGTTCATAAAAATAGAATACTTTCAACTGGCCAGCTACATACATTTTATATGCGAATTTTCTTCCGACCTTTGAGGATAGATAGACAGTTTCTTGGTGCTTTTACACAGCAGTTAGTGTAACTTGTCACTCTGGTCGGTTTCGAGAGGGCATTAAATGATGGTACTCCCTCCGACGGTTCAAAGAAACGTTATGCGCATGTAAAAATATGGAATCGATGGTACCTTCAAAAATTTGTTACTATTTCTGTTGTTCGAGCGCCTCTCTCTCTCTCTCTCTCTCTCTCTCTCTCTCTCTCTCTCTCTCTCTCTCACTCCCCATTTTTCTGTCTTGTCTATGTGTCCATCTCTCTCTCTCTCTCTCTCTCTCTCTCTCTCTCTCTCTCTCTCTCTCTCTCTCTCTCTCTCTCTCTCTCTCTCTCTCTCTCTCTCTCTCTCTCTCTCCCTCTCATATCTCAGTACACATGCTGAGACCACTACCCTTTTGCCGTTAAATTTATGGTGTTTTCAATAAAAACAGCGCAAATTTAACAATACAGTTTTAACCCGGACTTCTACTACTGTTTTATGATGGCCGCTGTTCGTGTTCTTAGTAAATCGTGAAGTCGTTTTAAGATTTATTATTTTGAGCTGCTACTGTTTTCATACAATTTAAGGTATTGGTTACCGAATGTTTTTGTGAGATTATGTTTCGCTGTGACTCACTTGTTACCCCTCCTTTAAAAAAAAAAAAAGACACGTGTGATACATTTTAAAAGTTAAGTCACGACACCAAGAACAAGGGGGGGGGGGGGGGGGGGGGGGGGAATATAACAACCTGTAATAATGACGTCAATGATGCAACAGAGGTGAACACAATAACAAAACACGAAGCAGTACTTCGTCCACTAGGGATCAGAAATGAGTGACACACAACGGATTAGTAAAACATCGAAGTAAGCAGTCCTGCTTTAAAAATAGGGAGCGTAGTTAAACACAAATTCCAATTATTATACTATTATTATACTATTAGAAGTGAGCTGCTGCAAGGTTGTACTTCATCCAGAATTGCTTTTTTGTTGTGAGCTATGATAATCGGTATGCATGGAGAGTAGTAATATAGGGAGCGGATGGGGGTGGGTTGTGACGTCACGGCTGGTTGACGTAATCGTGACGTAATCGCTGCTGCTGATGCCTGGCCGACGATGATAGGGTGTGATGACGCAATCATGACATAATAGAGGAGGCGAGGGTCTCACCCAAAGACAGCAAGTGCGCATCTTGATGAATATAGAATGACTCATTGGTCTGGGCGTGAGTTCAAACATCCAAAGGCAGCAAGTGCGCGTCTAAGTCAAAGACAGCAAGTGTGCATCTTGATGAATAGAGAATGACTTAGTGTTATGAGCGTGAGATCAAACATCTAAAGGCAGCAAGTGCGCGTCTCACTCAAAGGTAGCAAGTGCGCGTCTTTGTTTGTATTTATCAGTTTTTTTATTTTTTATTTAGACCAAACATCCCAAAGACAGCAAGTGTGCATCTTTTTGTGATTGTATACCTAGACACACTGAGCAGTAAAATATGCCTCGAAGGCGTATTTGAGTCTTGAAATGTCGTATTGGTGTTAAAGAGGGCAAGAGACAGTCTTATTTATATTAACATGTAATTAAATGAAAGATGCGTGGTAAGTAGCCTGAGGGGGGCAATTTGGAGGGACTGTGCCAAAATGTCGTATTGGTGTTAAAGAGCGCAAGAGACAGTCTTATTTATATTATCGTGAAATTAAATGAAAGATGTGCAGTAAGTAGCCTGAGGGGGGCAATTTGGAGGGACTGTGCCAAAATGTCGTATTGGTGTTAAAGAGCGCAAGAGACAGTCTTATTTATATTATCGTGAAATTAAATGAAAGATGTGCAGTAAGTAGCCTGAGGGGGATAATTTGGAGGGACTGTACCAAAATGTCGTATTGGTGTTAAAAGAGAGAGATTTGATGTTAAAATGAGGCAGCCATAAATGACAGTAGATGTCTCAGACAATCTTAAATTTTAGTGTGTATATATGACCTAAAGGCATCGAAACTGGGTCTATATATATGGTGATTGTACCGGAGACTTCACTTCACTTGATGAAATTGATAAACAAACATGAGACTCCTGATAACGCTGCACTGCTGGGTGGAAGGGGAAGACGAGCCGTACATCAATATATTAAACGCTCACGAGTCAATGGCGGAAGCATTTCTGTGTCATTTTCTAGACATGTAAGTAAAATATTTTTATAATATAAGCCTAATAAAATTAACTTAAAAATTTTTTTTTCTTGTATTATTTTTATTTGTTTAATTTTTTCTTTTTTTTATTTTTTTTCTTTTTTTTATTAGAAAACTTGGCGGTATAGATTATTGATATAGATAATGTTTAATTATTAAAAATTTTTTTTTTTTTGTTATTTATTTGTTTAATTTTTTCTCTTTTTTTTTGGTTTGACTATGTTGATATATTATAATCATTTATTTTGATTTATGTTATATATAGCTATCCAGAATATTGGCTAATAGTGGTCGAGAACATAGAAGAAATTGCGGATGTTTTGGCATCCGACGATGAAGAGGGCGAGCCACCCACACCACCACCACCATCATCAAACCACGGTGCATAACGATGCTACAAGTAGGTAAAAAAAAAAATTTTTTTAAAGAAAAAGACCAACAACAACGAAAAAAAAAAAGAAAGGAAAAAAAAGTAAAAAAAAAAACGACAACACCAGAAAATAAGATATAAAATAGTTTATTAATGAACAACATCTTTTTAAAATTAAAAAATTATAATACCAATGCATTATTATTTTTGTGTTTCAGATGCCGTGCGCTCACATACCCACATTATGCATACAAAATAAAAAGTAAGTAAATGAATATTTTATACAAATTTTAACTATATACACATGGATAATACATTTTATTATGACAATATATATATACATTGTTATACAATTTTATAATAAAAATGTTTTTTGTTTTGTTTTTGTTACAGGCAAAACCATAAACCGCCTTTTGTACTATGTAATGTATACTTTTATCACTCTCGCTCTTTTTTTTTTCTCGCTGTCTGTCTCGCTGGCTCTCTCTTATCCTCAATCTCTCTCTCTCTCTCTCTCTCTCTCTCTCTCTCTCTCTCTCTCTCTCTCTCTGTCTTGTGCTCTCGCTCACAGCATCTGTGGTGAGCCTGCTATTTTTGAGTCTATCCTGTTTCTTCCCTCCCCTCTCTCTCCAACTCTCTTGCTCTCTCTAGCTCTTTTTTTTTTTCCCAGCTAGTTTTAAGCAAATGTGTAATGATAATTGGGGTGAAAACATCAACCAACTCTTGTTTTAAACATGTAGACAAAATCTTATGAGTAAAATTTATTATAGCTTCTTGTTGTGTATACATGCAACATAAATGTTGGCGCTGCGATGGATGGTTAATTTTGCATCCATGACATTTAGACAAAGCATATTCATCCACTTTTTGACATATTTTATCAAAAAAAGTTTTGACAGCATCACTATCCATATTGATAATGAAAGAAAATGTATTATACCAACCGCACACACTTAAATATATACACAATATATACAATAGACACAATATAAAAATGTCACTTTTTTTTCACATAACTCGAAAAATGTCACTTTTTGTTTAGTTGTATTCAGACAACTTTTGAAGAAAATGTCACTTTTTTTAAAAGTTGCAACAGCTTTTCACATAAATTGAAAAATGTCACTTTTGTTTAGTTGTATTCAGACAACTTTTGGAACGGATATTGGCTATCCAACGGCAATCTCTTGGATGTAGAGGGTGAATACATAGGCTTTTGAAGAGCAGAGTTCATTCGCTGATGCTGTTGATTATTAAGCACAGTGGTAGTTTTTGTTGTTTCCTTGTCATGAATTATATTTAAGAGTTCAGAGGTGTGAATCAACAATTCGTCGAAAGCAGCAGGCGTCAAAGTGATTCCCCGTCTAGTTGGATAAAGAGGTAAGTCTGAAGTTTTTTCTTCTTTTTCGTCTTGTTTTAAAGAGGATTCGGTTTTGAGTCCGGGCACAAAGGCACGTATATGAATAAACACCTGTTCATTAAACGTAGTCACACAAGCAAAGAGACTATTTCCCAAAGGAAATAATTTTTCACCACTAACAGATCTTTGAATAGCTGAAGACATGGTAGCAAAGTGAGTAACCAGTGGCTTTTTATACTGGAGGGTATGTGAGAGAGCCTTTTATATACAATGCTAGAGTCACTTCGCGGAGTCTATGAAAAACAAGTCTAAACATGTTTAAATTTGTTGTCCATGATATTTCATCAAGAAACATTGCATCAGCCAACATACCTCATACAAGTCTAAACACGCTTTTATCAGCAAACATTACATCAGCCATTTGGTCAGCATACAAGCAAGTCTGAACACGTTTTATCGGCAAACATTTTATCAGCCATTTGAACAGCATACAAACAAGTCTAAACATGCATTTATTTTAGGCATCAACATTGCATCAGCCTGCATATCGTATACAAATTTAAACATGATTTAAAAAAAAAAAAAATAATAATATATACAAAAAAATCAAGTTATTTTTGCAGCGGGTGTGATAGAAGGGTTAGGTAAAATATAGCCTAGACAAGAGCCCAATAATGCAATCCATAAATTGGTGTCTTTATGACCCACAGTGAGATTATATATAGAAGTGATGACGACCATAAAAATGATCACCATTTGACATCCAAATACAATCTCACCCCTAGGTACTTCACGGCCAAACACATGCCACCATCGTGAATTACGATGAGTGACGCGCATTGTTATGTTAGCTTCTTCTTCTTCTTGAGACATAATTGTAAAAATATCCGATATGGATAGCATACAACAATCAAATGAATACAGCACAAAATCAAACGCATGCTTTATATAATACAATTAAAACGCAAACGGAAGCCGGGGAAAATAGTTTTGTACAATACTATATACAAGGGCATCATTGAAAGGAGTACAAAGATGATGAATAATATCTTCAAACAAAAAGCCTCTACATCGTAACATCAAATATACCACACAAAATTGTCCACAAACGAGCGTATCATCTTGTAAAACAATATCATTATATGTAAATGTACTAGCATAAGTCTTTAAAAATTGTTGACATTCAGGAAAAGGGCTCAAACCATAAGAATCAAAATATTCTGCTGTATTGTGTTTGGGGTCTATATACATTGATACCCAATGAGAACCAGGAAGTACAGACGGATCTAAATTAACCACAAAAGCACTAGGTTTAGTCCATAAACACTTTTGGGTAGCAATTTGATCACGGGCATACACTCCTTTAAAGATTTCGCGTGTAAATACATCAAACGTCAATAGTTGATTAATCTGTAGTGTATCCATTATGTAGAAAAATCTACCATAACATTACGATGCTTATCAATCTCTAGCAAGTTATGAAATTCGGCATGGGCAACTATATTAATAGTGTCTGTCAGCGCTTGAGCAAACTGAATTTCCAATCTCATTGTACCGTGTTTTATGAGTTGGCTGTGTGTAGAGTCAGCAGCCTGATCAGGGGTCAGATCAAATACAAACAGCGTGTAACCGCGACCAAATTCATCATAAGTAATATCATTCGCTTCATCTTGCCATGCTTTACCCAAACCTTGAAACATAGAGAGATAAGAGCGAGCATAGCGCCGTCCTTCAAAATCAGGCTTTAGCGGCTTAGACGGTATACTCCGGCCACCCACATGTAAGCATATATAATTTATACTAAAGTGTTGAAAGTTAAAGGGGTTTAGCGCATATCGACCATGAAAAGCGCCATTACTGATGAGCCCTATGACAATGCGGGTGGGTAATTGCCCCAAAAACAGATTTTCTTTATTGACTTGCATGTTTCCCTGGGGTATTGCAAATATTTTGGTAACACCTCTTTTTAGAGGATATTTGGCATTTTCGTTTTGGAGCGTTTGAAGATGTGCCATCTGAATGTTTGGATTAATTTTAACTTTCCTAACAAAAAAGCTCACGTCTTGTAAATTAATTTTAAACCCAGCCCCGGCACCGGCATGAAGACAAAATTCATCCGAGTTTCGTATTAGACGTAGTTTTAAGCTAACACCATTCATAAGTAGTTTTTCTTGTTGACACATGTCTAGATGTAATCGTCCAATTAACTCTGTGGCGCGACTGGCGGCGATCGTTGTAGCACGTCTCTGTAGACCGCTGTTGTGATTTGCCGCCGCATCCATATGTCCTGCACTATCTTTATCCCATAGGGATAATTGAAGATGAGTTTGTTTAGCATCACGACCATGAGACAAGAGTGTTTCTAAATAAGCTCTATAGGCGTAGGTGTTGCTGGATGATGTCACCTGTTGATCATTGAGCGATAGATCAATTTGACTCCATAAAGAGTGTAGCAATAAATTTTCCGGGCCCACAGCGGCATCACCAGCAATATTAGTGCCATCCGCATTAAGCACACGAAGTTTAACATAAAGATAAGAGTTACTGAGATCAATGTAGTCTGAATCACCACCAGACACATAAAATTCGATGGGGCCGGCATCAGTGATCGTTGAAAGCGGTCTGTGTTCTATATCTTGAGATTCTATAATGGCTGTTTGAGTCGGCGGTAGTTGAAATAAATCCAGTTCTGATTTTAAACAAGGACACGAGTTTTGATGAATGAGTTCGCTCATGATCGGTAATTAATCAAATATATCTCTTCGTCTTTTTTTTCTCAAATGTGTATTGAGAGGTCGATGTATCGGTTGTCGTCGCTTGTGAGGCACTCCTGGAGGTGGTGAAGATGTAGAAGAAGTAGAAGGTGAATTTATAAAATCGTGAGCTACACGCTGTACATGTTCTAGTCCTCTATTTTTTAAAGAGGTAGAGATTTTTTGTCCGCCCACAACATCTCCTAAGACATCTGCGCCAAAACTAACCAGTCGTTTAGGAACCTCTCTCTTTAATACCCGTCCAAGGGTAGGTAAAACAGTGGTTCGCATGAGACTACTAAATAGACTTCCGAGGCCATGACCTCGTTGATGTCGTGACCCCGCAAAGTAAGGTAATCCTACACCTCCGCCTGCTTGCGATGTATAATAATCGAGATATATCTTTGGAGAATGATCCGCATAGGGGTGCCTCATTTTTGTGGATCAAACTAGAGATCGTCGTCGCAACTGAAGTGTTAAGATGACCTCTCCACGATCAAATGGGATCAATTCTCCCGCGCCGTTTCTTATATTTACAATAATATTATCAAAACTATTAAATTTAATCGGAACAAAATGAACATCATGATAAGTCTGAAAGACAATATCAGAGCTAGAAAGTCAAAGGTACCATTCTTAATAGTGGAGCCCTCGCGTCTCCCACAATACGATCCTCGGCAATATTGATATATACATATAAGCACGTTAGATTGCGGTTAACGTCCGCTACATGTTCTCCATACGCATGTCTTCCTCCATGATATTTGAAATGTTTAAATCCTAACATGTCAGCCAGAGGTTCGTCCATCTTCACCTCAACATCAGTATCCAAAGTCATCATGACTTTGTTAATGTCTTTATGATAATAAAACAACTCTCCCCATGCACCATTTTTGTCATATATAACAGGCAGTGGGCGTGAAGGCTTAAAGAGTGGTCGGATTCGACTGTTGATCCAATCCACTATTTGCTGTAGGCTGTCGTAATGTCCCGACGTCACCGTAATGTGTTGAGTAGTATCTATCTGGCCAGCTTTTTTACGCGTTATTCGTAAATTCATATTGTTTGCGTTTACATTGATCCAAGACCGTGGATAAATAATTTCACACAAACCCACTTCATATGGACCTTGAAGATCCAAAGGAGGGTCTAATTTTGTAGTAAATGAAGATAAGGTATTGTCAGGATAATGCGTCATAGACGCGTTGCTAGGGAGAGTTATATAAAAACTGCTCATCTTCCTCTTGTGGATATTTATCCTATGAGCCTTTGTATCGTGTGATTTAGCTTTTATACTGACCGATGTTAGATGCATCAATCCAGCTATTAAAGGCATCTGAATATCCCAACCATTTGACAAGCACTTGGCGACCTCTACGACGTAATATTTTCTCAATTTTATAGATACCGCTGTCGATCACTTTTTGTAGTTCTAATTCATAAAAAGTTCCTTGAATGAGCTGTCCGTTATCGTCTCGTATTTTATATACATAAGGGAATGTTTTTAAATGTCTTTGAGCGATAGTAAACAATTCTTGTGACCATTTAGGTAAATATCCTTTATGAAACGTACGTCTAGATTCCGCAATGCGAACTCGATCACCTACAGAAAACTTGGGTAAAGAAGATCTGACAGGCTTATTGTCCAAAACTTTGGCATACAAAGCTTCATAAACACGATGAATGTTATCTGATGTCACAAGGCGCGGCTGGGTTTTAATAGATCGATGATAGGTTGAGTTATAACTATCTAATAACTCTTGTAACACATCTACATAACGACGTGTATTGTGATGCGTAAAATATCGATACATTTTTCCTTTTAATGTACGATTAAATCGTTCCACCACGGCTGCTTTAATGTCCTCATTTTCTGAAGTAAAATGATGAATTTTGTTTTTCTTTAAAAACATTTGAAATGGTTTATTTTTAAATTCTGTTCCTTTATCAGTTTGTAAGTGACGTGGAGACTTTGGGCTTTGTCGTAAAATGTCAGCAAAAGCCTCGATTAAAGCAGCGCTCGTTTTATTTTTGAGTGCGCGAGCATAAGCTACTTTAGAAAACACATCAATGACTGTTAAAATATAGCGATGACCCGAGTTGACGTTTTTAAAGCGAGATAAGTCACACAAGTCTGCTTGCCACTGATCATAGGGTCCAGAGACGACGATGGATCGTCGAAGAAACTTTTGTCGGGTAGGATGATGCAGAGTGTACGTATCTTGCTGTTGAAGCCATTGCTTTAATCGGGGTTTGTGTTGAGGCAAAGTCGAGGCATGACGTAAATAGGCGCTGGCTCCGCTATAAGCCCCTGGGTAGGCTGGATGAAAATATTCTTTTTTCCATATAGATTCTATGGACTTTTGGGCTGCATGTTGTCGTTTTCGAGCCATGATTCCCAAGCCAAAGCTTTTTTGAGTGTTTTTTTGGCTTGTTTCTTTTTCTTTTTGGTTGAACTTTTGGAGGTATCATTGTCATCAAATATAGATGATGGAGAGGGTGGTGGTGTAGCCCTGATGTCGTCAGCAAACACTTGATGATACCGTTGAATATTTCCTAAATATTGACGAGGGATGTTGGTTTGTTTTAAACCTTGGGCAAAAACACGCCAGCCCGCAGGGGGTGGTAGCAACTGTCTCGCTTTGGTCGAATGTAAAACATCATGAACTAGATCTACGATGTTTGTGTTAGGAATGATGTTGTCCTGCCACACCAGATTGCCCTGACTGGTATATGTCATCACATCATTGTCTTTTAAATGCTGCATCAATTTACGCCCTTTGCTACGAAGACTAGCGGGAAGGCTATGAACCACTTCTTCGGTCATATCAGCTAGTGTTGCTGGTGTTGGGAGTGACGCAGCTGCTGACGCTGTTGCTGTATCTATGGATGTAGATGGTTGAGACTGATAGTGATACTGATCTTGATAAGAAAGATATCGTTGCAATAGTTGTTGATACGCTCGCAGTTTTTGTTCCGTATTGAGCGAAGAGGATTGTAATATAATAGTCATTTGTTGATCCAAATCACTCAGCTGATTTACAAGAGGGGGTGTAGGAGGCTCCGGTCGCAACGGTGTTGATGAAGGTATCATGTTTTCACTCGCTGGAACGAGTTTCATTTTGATGGCGTGTTGCATTTTTTATTATTGTGGTTGTGGAAATAACCCACCTAGCAGTTGTGTAGCTAGTGGTAGCAGCAGTTGTAGAAATCCTCCTTTTTGTATTAATTTTTGTCGTTTGACTGTGTTTGATTTAGGCGCTATCAAACGGCGAAGCTTGTGCTTGTGACGAGCCCATCGTTGTTTCTGACCACGCGATAGTTTAACATGTCCTTTAAGTACATTATGTACCATCTCACACAAACAGTTAATAACACGAGGTTTTTTCAACAGTTGTTGGCGCTGATGTTTTTTTTTAGCACGTAATAAAGGAATCAAAGGTTGAAGTCGAGTCTGAGCACGATGTGTCTTCGCCATGGTAGTCTTTTTTCATCTGAATGTCTCATAACAGATAACACCTGTTTTATATATTGTTTTTAGGAATATAGACGATCGGATGTGGATCAAAAACATGAGTGCGCACACGATAGGTTTCAGGAGTTTGTTGTTTAAAATCTAAAAAGAGGTATCCGTAAGCCTCTCGGGTTGCATCTTGATAGGCCTCACGTAAAAAATGATGTCGTTTAGGAAACGTTTGCATAGCCAAGTGTAAAATTTGATCCGCAGATCGTGGATTTTTACCCAACCACAAATAATGTGCCTTTAACGAAATCGTCCGATGATGTTTGCTGGTATGAAATATATTTTGCACCATATAAGCCATACTTATATTTCCGTGATGACATTTTTTAATAAAAAATTCAGCCACACGCTGTTCCATCACCGGATTATCCATATGATCGTCGACCACCAATAAGGTTGCAATAGTCGAATCAAAGTCCACTCCATCTAAACTTTCTACAAAATCAATAGATACGGGACTTGTCTCTCGTAGCTGTCCAAATAAGTCTTGATATTGATGATAGACATACACCACTTTTTTAATAGGCGGTTGAATGTGAGTTTTACAATGTTGAATCAATTGTGCAATAAAAAATGTTTTACCACAGCCAGAAGGACCCGCGAGAAGGATCGAAAACGGATGTTGTAAAAAACGCACATCCATGATAAGTCACTCTATCAATGTCAAACAAAAAACAAAAAAAGTTAGAGATCAAGTGGTATGGTAGAGACACCGTCTGACAGTACTTTTCTTTTAGTGTAGAGATAGGATAAACCTCTTTTGGGTTGGATATAAGTTCGCATCACATTTTGTGCATCAAGACGAAAACCTCGATTAACCACATGATGTGGCGTTTGTGCCGTTAGTACGGTTTGAAAGTTGGCTATGGTTAATGGATTGCACCTTTTTTGCACGCCTTTGCAAGACACCTTAGTGGTTGTATGAGTGCTACATGCGTAGCTTTTAGGTGCCAAAGAGATAATTTTATCAGCTTTGGCTTCCAGCTTCCATAAACCTGGTTCACGCGTTTGGTGTTTATGTGCTGCAGCACAGCATGGGGGTGGTGCTGATGGTGGTGGTGGTGGTGCTGATGGTCCCTGCAGAGATGATGTTGATGGTGAAGGCGTTGGTGTCGATAGTGATGGTGGTAGACTGGCGTTGTTTTTATGCGTTTGGCAATATTGAGTAGGCAACCATTCGTCCCGATGTTTGTTGAAGTGATCCCTCCGATCGGGACGAATGACGTCTTCTAAAGTGTCCCCACTCAATGCCAAATACAGCGAGTCGGTGTCGCAGGTGATGAGCTGATAGTCACATCGTTCAACATAAAAGTCGATAAAGTGGTAATAGAATTGTAGAAGCTTGAGTTTTGCGTACCCGTACACAAATAATCCGATGTGTAGAGGTAGATTTTGGTCGATGCTGGTCAATCGGCACTCTACCTCGTAATAATCATTTTGTACGGGTACGCATCTTTTAAATCGTGGATCGTGGATCGCTTTGGTGGCGCCCTTGGCATCCGTGATGAACGCCTTGGTGTGACGATCACGCCTCATTAAGGTTCGGCCATAGGAGCTGTTGCCCTAGATCAAACAAAACAAAAAAAAAAAAAAAAAAAAAATGAGTCCCCTCAAAATAAAATATAAAAAAAAAACATGCGCGCACAAGCACGCGTGCACGTGTGTAGACACTTTTAGCAATGCCCGGACATGGTATCTTGGTTGCATGGGTTGCGTGTTTTTGTTTTCAATGCATTTTATTGTATTTTGCCATGCACTTTTGAAAATTTGATCGTGCAGTGTATTAAAAATGGGCGTGCATGGTATTAAAAATGAGCATGTTTAGTCGTTCACACATGCGCGCACACGTGCATGCGTATGATTTTATCGTTGCACGGACATGGTATCTTGGTTGCATGGGTTGCGTGTTTTGGTTTTCAATGCATTTTATTGTATTTTGCCGTGCACTTTTAAAAATTTGATCGTGCAGTGTATTAAAAATGGGCATGTATAGTATTAAAAATGAGCATGTTTAGTCGTTCACACATGCGCGCACACGTGCATGCGTATGATATTATCGTTGCACGGACATGGTATCTTGGTTGCATGGGTTGCGTGTTTTTGTTTTCAATGCATTTTATTGTATTTTGCCGTGCACTTTTAAAAATTTGATCGTGCAGTGTATTAAAAATGGGCGTGCATAGTATTAAAAATGCGTACACATGATAAAAAAAAAAGACTCACCACGAGTTTGTAAGCTGCGGCGATGATGGCCTTGTCGTCATCCAAGTCTGCTTCTCGTCGGGCGCTGGTCACCTTGTCTGTGAATTTCTGGAAGCAGGGCTGTTTGTTGTATTGAATCACCTGATGGATTTTGGTGACTCGTAGCCCTTGTTGCAAATACCACTGGAGTAGGGGGGTGATAAGTAATATTTTTTCTCCACGAAAACTGGAAATGAGGGAGCGTTGTGGTTGTTTCAAGAAGCCATGCGCTTCCGCAAACGCCTTCATGTGAGGACCGATGTCATTTCGGCCGATGTTGGTGTTTTTGAAGATTGGTGGAAATTCTTCAAATCGAGGTTTGAGTTGATCCGGAACCTCAATATCAACTTCCACGAATCCAAACATGGCCCCGGTCCTCACATGCTCCAAGATCTCCGTTTCGGTCATGCCCCCACTGCAAAAGGCGGGTCCAGACTCAACTCGAGGCGCCCAATATGCTACTTCTTTTCTGTTTTTCTTTCTATAATCTTGCCATTGACACTCTCGCATGATGTGTAGATTGACGCCGATTTTTTGTAGATATGCATCTTTTTCCTGTGTGTCGTCGGCTCTCTTCTTTTTTAGGTCGGGGTCCAAATTTTGTGTTAGGCGGCAATCATGCCCATGCCAATAACAGCCGTGAAATTGAAATGCCGTGTTTGATTTTTGGTCCCAACCATCCACGGGAAGCTTTCTTCCTCCTAGCCTTTTTTCTACTCCCCTATTATATTGGTGTTGGATGTCTCTCTTTTCTTTAGCTGCTATATATTCTAACCATTCTAAACAAATCTTACTCTGTCGATTTTTCTTCCAATCTAAATAGAATCCCTCTTCTGCCTTTCTTCTCAAATAAAACCCTACCGGCATAGGTTCTGACATACATTTCAGATATAGGCTATTTGCATCATACCCCTCAATGGTCTTGCAGAGTTTTGGAGAAACGATGTTGGGGTCCGCCGATCTGATGTAGGTGACGTCTTTTTCATGGTATCTATGAAAAACAATGGCTGGACCACCACACACCGAATCCCGCATTGTATAATACATATCTTTATCATGCTCATCACAAAGCGCAAAAAAATTGCGGCAACTTGAATGTAAAAAGCGATCTGTTAGTCCTGGTAGTGTCACGCCGTCATAGAACATGTCTAAACCCAAGTCTTGAAAAAAATGCGTCTGCTTTTCAATAGCTTCTAAAAATGGCACACAGTCCATGTTATTGTAATGTATGAGCCAGTCTCGTAATGTGCTCATCTTTTGGGCATCCCATTCCACTTGACAGCTTTGATACTCCTCTTCCGTGATTGTACTTTTGGTTAGATCACTAAAAAAGGCCTCTCTGGGAGGTAGCTGTGGCTCATCCAATTTGTCCAGTGATGTGATATATTGATAAGGAAAAAATGATTTCTGTAGAGAGCACTTGTAGGCTGCTAAATATTGGCGATAAGAAAAACCAGGCGCCAAATAATTGGTGATGTCTAGAAATCTTAATTTGGCATTCGAAAGAACCAAAAACTGTTTCCCTTTTTTGATCATCCGATTTTTGGAGGTTGGTTTTGTTTTCTTCTTTTGTTTTTTCCACAAAGACGCCTTTTTTCTCTTTCTTCCTTCTGGTGTTATTTCTTCTTCTTCTTCTTCATCATCCTCTTCTTCTGTTTCCTCCTCATCCTCATCTTCATCCTCATCTTCAGCATCATCCTCTTTCTCCTTATTTAGGTTCACGCCAGGGTCGGGTTCGGTTTCACAAAAATATTTAGCCAAATACGGTTTCAAAACATTTAAATCGTATTTCCCGCTGGAAAACCCAATCACAGGGATGCTTTCAATAAATGCGGATAATCGATCTTTAAGCTCATTGAGTGGGTGAAATTCAACATGTTCATCAGTTTCGGCAATCACTTCTAAACGCTTCTTGATTTTTTTAAAGACAGGTTTGGCTACCTCTTTTAGAATGGAATGTGAGGCTTTTTGGATGGTGTATAGTGCCTCTATGGTTTCACGCACCAACTCTTCCGGGTTTCCTGTGGTGATGAAACATTGTGGTTCTGTAAATCCGGGTACATTGCTACATATACTGATGGAAAGCGGTACATGCTGTTCTAAAAATGTTAATTGTGTAGGGTTATCCTGGATATTTGGTGTATTGGGAAAATACGTCTCTATATCATATACAATTCTATAGGGATGAAACTGCAGTTGTAGTGGCAATTTTATATTTTCATCATCTAATCTCTGTCTTAGTGTGGGTGGCAGTTTATAGATTCCTCCTGGAAATTTTTCACGGGTTTGAGCCCCTTTACATTTCATAAAATGACAACACAACCTATTGCCTGATCTAAAATGGCGATCGCATTTGCTGCAGCTGTAAGTCTTTGCATATACATTTAAGTTCTTGATATATGAAAAATGATTTTGAAACTGATTAATATATAGTGTCTCGGAGTATCTGGTTAATGAGCGTCTCACTAATTGTGCTGTAGGTAACTCAGATTCTTCTTCTTTTTGCAGACTAAAGATAGTCACATTGACTTCAAAATGTTTCTCAAATCGGTCTAGTTCTTCTAGTTTTACACCTTCAAATGTTTTGGGATCACCCAGAGGTAAAAAACTATTAAATAGTGTCTTTGCACTTCGTTCACAATTTTTTGGCTTCGCTCCTCTTTTTACCGCTAAACAGCGAAATAAACACAAGTTGTCTTTAATAGGATACCGAGGATCACAGTTTACAAGAGAAATAAGTCCTTGATTTTGCACTAAAAATAATGGAAAATCGGCGGGTGGAGCTCCCAAAAGACGATGTTGACGTTTAAATACAAAAAATTCAATATTGGTGATCCACTCCAGAGTCCATTCTCTGCAAAATAAAATAAAAAACTATAAGTACTTTTTTCTTTATCTCAAACAAACAAACAAACAAACAAACAAACAAACACACAAAAAAATTTTCCTGTCATAAATATTTAATGGTTTACTTACGTGTTTTCTCTTTGTATGGTAGCGAGGTTCTGGTAGTCGATGTTGTCAAGGTCGCTTAGGAACTGTTCCCAGTCTTCACGATTGTTTATAGAAATGGGATTTTCAAAGAGTGCCGCATTGTTCACACACGCATAGTGGTACTTTATTTCTCCTGAGCGTTGATTTTTTAAAATCACTCCTAAGCTGGCATTAATTTTAAAACAAAAGGTCTGGTTTTGATAAATGGAATTATTTAATTGTTCGTGGGTCAACAAACCGTTTTCAAAACCAAAATTATAACGTTCTAGCACAGGTCCACGGTAAATATAATTGTTTATATATCGGCTATTATTCACATAGCACTGAAGAATTGGGTCGCGGTCTCCAATAAAATTTACTTCTTCTAAAAGACTGTTAATAACAGCGTCTGAACTATTATTTACAAGCACTTGATCCAAGTCGTTGTCTTCAAAATCATCCCTGTTAATAACGGCGTCTGAACTATTATTTACAAGTACTTGATCCAAGTCGCTATCTTCAAAATCATCCATTTTAAAAGGCTTGCCATTTCAAAATTCTTTTCACAAAATATGCCACCACAAAACTCGCCTTTACTTTTTCTTGGATACAACCGCTCTTTATATACCCTGTGCTTGTGTCGGCTTCTTCTTGAGCCGCCCCTTTCATTAATCCCAAATAAGCCTTCTAGATATATATAATACATCATTTTGACATTTATGCGAGGTACTAAAATTGTGTTGGCTGCTATCGGCTTTTGATTCTCCCTTTCGTTAATCCTAACTATGCCTTCGGGGTATATATAATACTTCATTTTGATATTTATCAGTGGTACTACCATTTGGCTGGCTGCTATCGGCTTTTGATCCGTCCTTTCGTTAATCCTAACTGTGCCTTCGGGATATATATAATACTTTATTTTGATATTTATCAGTGGTACTAACATTTGGCTGGCTGCTATCGGCTTTTGATCCGTCCTTTCGTTAATCCTAACTATGCCTTCGGGATATATATAATACTTTATTTTGATATTTATCTGTGGTACTAAAATTGTGTTGGCTGCTATCGGCTTTTGATCCGTCCTTTCGTTAATCCTAACTATGCCTTCATGGTATATATAATACTTTATTTTGATATTTATCTGTGGTACTAACATTTGGCTGGCTGCTATCGGCTTTTGATCCGTCCTTTCGTTAATCCTAACTATGCCTTCATGGTATATATAATACTTTATTTTGATATTTATCTGTGGTACTAACATTTGGCTGGCTGTCGTCGTCTTTTGATCCGTCCTTTCGTTAATCCTAACTATGCCTTCATGGTATATATAATACTTTATTTTGATATTTATCAGTGGTACTAACATTTGGCTGGCTGCTATCGGCTTTTGATCCGTCCTTTCGTTAATCCTAACTATGCCTTCGGGATATATATAATACTTTATTTTGATATTTATCTGTGGTACTAAAATTTGTTGGGCCTGATAAAAATTAGATCTCACACCCATTAACCCATGCTTTTAACCATTCTCCCTATCTATATTCAAATGCTTACATCCGATATTGCTAAGCAGGTCTTTCCATACTTTTCCATAATTATCCATACACCATCGAGGCATATATCATTCATCATTTTTGATATTTTACTGCTCAGTGTGTCTAGGTATACAACCACAAAAAGATGCGCACTTGCTGTCTTTGGGATGCTTGGTCTAAATAGAAAAAAATTGATAAATACAAACAAAGACGCGCACTTGCTACCTTTGAGTGAGACGCGCACTTGCTGCCTTTAGATGTTTGATCTCACGCTCATAACACTAAGTCATTCTCTATTCATCAAGATGCACACTTGCTGTCTTTCAGTGAGACGCGCACTTGCTGCCTTTGGATGTTTGATCTAACGCCCATTCTCTATTCGCCGAGATGCACACTTGCTGTCTTTGGGTGCTTGATCTCACGCCCAGACCATTGAGTCATTCTATATTCATCAAGATGCGCACTTGCTGTCTTTGGGTGAGACCCTCGCCTCCTCTATTATGTCATGATTGCGTCATCACACCCTATCATCGTCGGCCAGGCATCAGCAGCAGCGATTACGTCACGATTACGTCAACCAGCCGTGACGTCACAACCCACCCCCATCCGCTCCCTATATTACTACTATGGAGATACAGCATTCTGAAACCTTACCTCCACCCTCGCACTGACAGGAACAGGTTAACGTGCACGAAGTAAACATAATTAAAATACTGATGTTTTGTTAGTAACGAGACGGAAAATAAAAATAGCGTACAAAAGACAATAACTGAAATGAGTAGTGTGAAGGTTTCAAAACTAAATTAGTTCCAAACGATCGAATGCCTGCTAAGACAAAGTTTTAAGTTTGCCCAAACTAAAACCGCTTGATTTAGACAACGCTTAACCACCCGTTGGACTTTGACGCGAACACACAAAAATCTCAACGAAGGTGAGTTTCTGAAATATTATACTGTTTGACCGACATTATTGGTTATTTGACTCACCTGCAGAACTCCTAAGGGAGCGATGACGAAGAGACTGGACAAGATGATCAGACAGTATCCAGCTGCCCTCTGCAGAAAGAAACTCTTAGCGTACTCCAAGAACTTGGATAGGTCGGCCATGGTGACAGCAACACACACTCGCACTTCCACACACAATGAAATAACGCTCTGAATACTCTCTTGGTTACTACCTATATTGTTTCCAGAAATATGAAGCACGTGCTACTTCCAATCCAATATAAAATATCCACTTGTTTTAGCATACACCTCTGTGTTACAGGCACACGCGCAAGGCGTAGGTCTACTTCCAATTCAATGGTTTAACATTCTTCTAAGACACTAATTATGGTGGGTCAGATGAATGTTGGGTAGAATCATGAATTTTCTAGAAAGAGCGCATTCCAAAGTCTACACAGAGTAAACCACTTTGATCAACACAAACGTTTCACAATCCCAGATCCTATAGTAAAAGAATCCTCTTCATGTCAACGAAGCCCTCTAAAACAAGAATAGGTGCTTTCTTCCTCTTCGTAACGTCTTTTTCATGGAAGATTACATCCTGGAGTGATAGATATAGTGGCTCGGTCTAAATGTTCGCATCCAAAACACCGTTGAATATACACAGATGTAATCAGGTACCGTTTCTGCAAATGAAAAACAATCAGTCAGTCATTCAATCAAGAAGGATGAATTTTAACAAAATCTTAATTTCACCACTACGAACAACAACGTCAATGGCTCTGATTCAACTATACTTGAGTTCTATTTCTAACGGCAACAAAAAAGTTCTTTGTGAATTCAACGCCAAATGTGCCTGATGTTTATTCTCTTTTCAAATCAATATTGTAATGCGCTTATGTACATCACTTTTCATGCAGTAACAGGCACAACATCTGTCGCAGTATACAAATATCTTCTTACTTCCTCTCTTTATAAAATAAACTGGGATTTTACCAAGAGACCAAGCAACTTACTTAAGTCGCAGGTATTCTTACAGAACGAAGATAGAACTAACAATAATTGCCGAAGTAATAAGTATTACCAAAAAGGAGAGTACAATCAGATACAAAATTAATATCTGATGTTAAGGTGTCCGCGGCGGAGGCAATGTAGTTTATTGATTGAGAAAGAAGAAAAACAGAAAATGAAAATTGACAAATGACATTGTATGTACAAACTTCAAATGTCGAATACACGAGCGCACGATGATGATGATGACGACGACGACGACGACGACGATGATGATGATGATGATGATGATGATGATGATGATGATGATGATGATGATGATGATGATGATGATGATAATGATGATGATTTGTGTGCATGTAACCTACCCACAGGAAAAAAAAATAAACGTCATGCGCCCTTAACTTCAGCTTAACTATAAACAAATGCTTATCAGTTACACAAAACGTACACATCTCTCATGTAGGCATTCACACCCGCTTCATGTAATCAACTCAGACGTCAATAGTAATGCTACAGTAGATGCACATAATACGAGCCATTGGTTAGTAATAGTATATATGGCATAAACAACTATGTTACAGGCTATGTAAACAGGATTTGAACAAGGGTAAGAGGAGCGTCTTTGGTTGCTAGGTGTAAAGGAACGGTCCGCTAACTACAGGGACAACCATCTCGTAGTCGGAGCATCTTTGTGTTTGCAGCGAAAGGCTAAAGCTACCTCACACAAACTCCACACAACTGCTAACGAGCCAGTAAAACAAGCTTCTCCAACAGACAGAACAGCCTTGAAACTTCCGTCAGAATCAGGGAGTAAGCTTACAAGTAGTTTTTAAATCAAAGTTCGTTAGAGTACAAGGCGATGAAAATCAAACCAAAGGAAGAGGGGTAGGTGAAAGAAGAGAAGACACGAAGAAAGTGGAGATGGTTGTGGTTGTGGTGGTGGTGGTGGTGATGATGATGATGATGATGATGATGATGATGATGATGATGATGATGATGATGATGATGATGATGATGATGATGATGATGACGATGATGTTGTTGTTTATGATGTCTTTCCGGATCCACTTAAAGAGAGTACACACAGCAAAGCGCACCAGACTGAAGTTTGACCTGGACAAACTGCAAGACCCAGAGAAATATTCCAAGCCACAATTGTACAATTGGAGGGAAATTTGCACCACTGCTCATTTTGAGAGCTGGTCAAGTAGATGTAAACACCATGACCTCAATTCAGCTGCTGTGACAGATGCTGCCAATGAGATCATTGGCAAGCACCGCCCAAAGAAGAAACCGTGGATCACACCTGAACTTTTGGATCTGTGTCATAAACGAAGAGAGATGGAAAAAAAGAACACCTCATAGGAAGCTGATGCCTACCGAAAAATCAACAATGACATCCGAAAAGGCATGCGCACAGCAAATGAGAACTGGATAGAAGATCAATGTCAGGAAATGGAGAATATTCTGAACAAGAAAACCTACCAGACTGTGAAGCGGTTGACAAGTGTTAAACAGCCAAAGGTCTCCACGATCCAAAGCAAATCTAGCATATGCCTTAAAGAAGAACAAGAAGTCTTGGATAGATGGACAGATTTCTGCTCTGACCTTTACAACCACACACCAAACGGAGACCCATCAGTTCTAGCATGTCCCAAGAACAGAAAAGAAGAAGAAATCCTCCCAATTCTCCGAGAAGTTGAGGCAGCAGTGCAATTGCTGAAGAGGGGAAAGTCAGCGGGAGTGGACAACATACCCGCAGAATTGCTTCAAGCAGGTGGAGAAGCGATGATTGACGCCCTCACCATTATCTGTAACAAGATCTGTCAGAGTTGGGAGTAGCCTACACCATGGCCCAGTCGCTTGTCATCACTCCTCCCAAAGGAGTGTGAAAATTACCGCACCATCAGCCTCATCAGCCATTCCAGCAAGGTCCTCCTGAAAATAATACTCAACAGGTTGAAACCCCAACCTGAACAAATCATAGCTGAAGAACAAGCAGAATTTAGGGCAGGGCGAAGTACCACAGAACAGATTTTCAACCTCAGAATAATCTGCGAGAAATACCTACAGCACCAACAACATCTTTATCATGTGTTTGCAGGCTTCAAGAAAGCGTTTGACCGAGTCTGTGGGCAACCATGAGAGTGTACAACATCAGCCCTAACATTATTGAAGTCATTAAAAGGCTGTATGACAAGGCTACCTGTGCAGTCCTCCACAATAGCGCCATCGGGAACTGGTTCAGAACAACAATCGGCGTGCGCCCAAGGATGCCTATTTTCTCCAACACTTTTCAACATCTTCCAAGAGCGCATCATGTCATATGCCCTTGCAGATCACGAAGGCACAGTCAGCAAAGGGAGAAGAGCAATCTCCAACCTCCGTTTTGCGGATGACATCGATGGATTGGCTGGAGAGTTACAAGAACTTGGACAATTGTTATAGAGGTTGACACCACCTCCAGAGCCTATGGAATGGAAATAAGTGCAGAGAAGACCAAAATGATGACCAACAGCAATGGCATCTACACGGACATCAAAGTCCAAGGCCAATTTCTCAACACAGTGCATAGCTTCAAATATTTAGGAGCAATTGTATCAGACAATGGGTCCCGACAGGAAATCCTCTCCAGAATCGCACAAGCAACTGTTGCTCTGACAAGATTGAAGCCCATTTGGAAAGACAGGACAATCAGTTTACATTCCAATGTAAGTCTGGTGAGCTCCCTTGTCATCTCCATCTTCCTATACGCTTGCAAAACATGGACCCCCACAGCAGACCTACAACAAAGAATACAAAGCATGGAGATGAGGTGCTACAGAAGACTTCTGGGCATTTCGTATACCCAGCATATCACCAAAGACGAAGTCCGACAGACCATCACATCAGCCATTGGACAACACGATGACATGCTCACAGTGGTGAAGAAACGGGAACTCCGATGGTATGGCCACGTCACCAGAACATCAATCCTTGCAAAGACCATCCTGCAACGCACGATGCAACGAGGCAGAAGAAGATGGAGACAAAAAGAGGTGTGAGAACAACATTCGAGAATGGACCGGCATGACACTGAGCGAAGCCATGAGGGTTGCTGAGGACAGAGAAAGATGGAGTACGCTGGTTAAACGATCATCTGTGGTGCCCCAACGACTTTCGAGTTACGGGATAGGATAGGATGGGATGATTTTGCTGCAACCGCTGCTGTTGCTCGAATAGGAGAACAGGATTTCGGTTTTCTAATATTTAACATTTATACAATGGCAAGGAGGACAGACATCCCCGAGAAAACATAAATGGCTGTTCAAGCTTAAAAAGAAGAAGAAGGAGAAGAAGAAGAAGAAGAAGAAGAAGAAGAAGAAGAAGAAGAAGAAGAAGAAGAAGAAGAAGAACGGATAGGGTAGGGGAAAAAGATGTTGTTGTTGTATCAAATTTTATTCATCAGATTAACATACGTTGTACAGATAAAAAAAAAAAAAGATGAAGTAACCCTTTTCCAATAGCCAGTATGAACGATAAGGAACATAGAATAAGTAGGCCGAATAGAAAGGTAAGAAGGCCTAGAAGAAGAGGACACAGAGCAGACACAAAGAGGTGACGACTGCAGGAAATTGCAGGTTAGACTATTCTTGTCAGAGCTTACTTATCATCCCAAAATTGCCGGGCAACCTAGAAAATCTTAGAAAAACTAGCAGCCTGTTATGGTGAAGCAGAACTGACAGAAAAAACACGGTTATCTGTTGGATGCTCATCTGTTCAACTGGTGTCACAGAGGCGGAGAGACGCAGTTCTTTTCTCTATAAGATGCTATCAACTCCGGAATCCAGGTCAAAGTTGTTCGTCATTTGTCATGTACGGGTTCAGGTCGAGATCCCAATGGGAGGAATAGGTCATGAGAAGAATACTGAATGAGGATAAGCGGTACATTCAACCTAGCAAGGTTGAGTTAGATCATCTGATGATTAAAATGGACAAGACGGTTTGGAGGGTGGGGAGTTACAACAATATGAGTCATTTTGCCTGTTTTCTTCTTCTTTTTCTTTTTCTTCTTCCTCTTCTTCCTCTTCTTCTCATCCTCTTCCTCCTCCTCCTCCCACCCCCACAATCTGCGGCACAACGATACTATTTACATAATCTTTTCCCACCTTCCTCTCTCTCTCTCTCTCTCTCACTCACACGCAGACAGACAATTTCTCTCCATCCCTCTCCCTTCTTCACTCCAAATGACTATAAACGGATCAATATTATACCTCTTACCGACAGACTAAAATTTAATAAAGGCGTTTTCATGCACAAGGTCCTTTCTGGCAATGCACCTTCCTATCTTTCTTCTCTTTTTTGCAAAAAAAAAAAACCTGCCAGATCGTCCACAAAATTAAATGTTCCAATTCCAAGAATTGATTTCTACAAAACTAGTCTAGCTTATTCCGGTTCCACTTTGTGGAATCACTTTTCTGAAGATCTCCGCACTCCAGTGGAGACCAGCATCTAAAGTTACATCATTTAGAACACGTCTCCTAAAACACATTAAAAATTAAATACACATTAATTGTTAATGTTGTTGATTGAGATTAACAATATTAAATTGATTTCAATTGTTTGAAAAGGATTTTACATGTATCTAATGATGACTTTGTTTATTTGTTATTGTTCCATGATGTGAATGTTTTAACCTTGAGTTGTATTTAATAGTTTTTGTTAAAGCCCCAATGGCAAGATGTAAAAAAGCGTATCCAGCGTATTCTTTTACCCTTGCAAAATAAAATTGTTATCTTATCTTATCTATCTTATCTTATCTCCTCTCTCTCTCTCTCTCTCTCTCTCTCTCTCTCTCTCTCTCTCTCTCTCTCTCTCTCTCTCTCTCTCTCTCAGTCTATCTGCCTACTTGCCTGCTTGCTGTGCACAAACACATTGTTTCCTACTTGAGAAATCTGGACTAGCTGCAACTTACAAATCATTATAGTGTGCCGATGTAATATATCAAATTAATTGATAGCTTGTGAAAGATGAAAGGGTCAAAATAAATGGATTGGTCACTGCCGGGGCAAACTCTTCGCTCTTTGCTTTAAGCTTACATCATTATACAGTATACAGTGCCACAAGCATTGTTGTTTTTTCTCTCGCTCTTCCTTCTTTTCTTCGTTCGTTCGTCCGTTCGATCGATCGATCAATCCCTATTCCTTCATTCCGTTCGTCTTTCTTCTTGTTGTTCTTGTTCTTGTTGTTCTTGTTCTTCTTGGTCTTGTTCGTCTTCTTCTCCTCCTCCTCCTCCTCTACTCCTCCTTCTTATTCTCCTCCTTCCGCTTCTTCTTCTTCTTCTTCTTCTTCTTCTTCTTCTTCTTCTTCTTCTTCTTCTTCTTCTTCTTCATCATCATCATCATCGTCATCATCTTCTTCTTGTCTTTTTTCATTCCTTCCTACCCCCCCCCCCCGCCTCCTCACCTCCCTCGATTCTTTCAACCTGTGTAAAAGCTGTATTATCCAGTCTATCCTTTGAATAAATTAATGTCCCCAGACACATGAGCATATAGGGGACGTGACCTGCTACTCGCACCTGAGTCTCTTTTATAGGAAAGAAGAACAAAGCACTCCCCAAAAAAAAAGTCTCAATGCAATCAGCAGACAGATGTAAATTGATTCGAGGGCACTTGCTAGAGTCCTAGAGGAGAGCAACGAGTGTTCTAAAGGCGTTGTTTCAACACATTTCAGGTCAGTTTTATCACTTGTTTCTCTAGATTGACTGTTGATGGTTGAGGAACCTGTGCAACTTTACAATGAAAACCAGTTTTACTTTTACTCTTTATTGAATGAGTAATTGTGTTTGTGGTGTTTGTGTGTAGGTGTGTGTGTGTGTGTGTGTTTGTGGTGTGTAGGTGTGTGTGCGTGTGTGTGTGTGTGTGTGTTTGTGGTGTGTGAGTGTGTGAGTACGCGCGCGAGTTATCCGAGGTATGCGCAGGAAGGCGTCTCTTTTGTAGGCCTATGTGCTGAATGTGGTTTTTAATTAATTATTTGCTTGTAACTTGTAAATATAACTTTTACTTGTTTACTTGAGTGATGATCTCTGCGCCTTTCCAAATTCCTTGATGATGTCATACAGATTTTTTTTTAACTGAATTGAATATTTGGGGTCGCGTGCTGCGAAACAAATCCTTTTTATTCGTCTTCAATCTCAATCTCACACCGAATAATGGGTGACGCGAAATAATTAAGTGCCAAACCATTCACATTTTCAAAGATTTTACGAAACTTAAAATCACGGATAGGACCAGTCGACGCGTGTACAGGATGCAGCTAAGTGCGAAGCAAAGACAGTTCGGTTGATCAGATTACACGGAAGAACACTGCATTGCAACTAATTGTAGCGTACAAGACAAACGAAAACGTGCACGCACTAGAGAGCTGCAAGGAGCCGATATTTACAGTATCGACAAAACTTCCGTCTGCTTGATTGACACCGGGAATGTGAAGGAGTGGAGTTTAAGCAAAGTAAGCACAAGTGAAATGATGCCAAGTAAATGTGACCGAGTGTGTAGGACGTACTCAATTAAAAGGGCCACAATTGTCAATACATGTTTCCTTTTCAGACTGTATCGTGTAATTCGGTTTAGAACTAGCGGCCACATGGAACTACTGGAGTTTCAACTTCTTATTAGCACTTACAAAGTCAAAAGGAACACAGAAAGAGAGAGACAGAGAGAGAACGAGAGAGACAGACAGACAGACAGACAGACAGAACCTGATACAGTGGTTGGAGTGCAAGTGATATTGGATTATGGAACGTAACATAACTGCTTTGCTGCGTATGAAACTTGGGTCGATTTTCTGAGCGAAAGCACGGCAGCTACAGTGTAGCGCCAACAAGGACTCGCCAACTCCTTTCAATCCCACTCTCTATGAATGCTCTAATGTCAACCCTAGAATGCATGTCATGCTTTTACACATACAGTTTCAAGACATCACACTAGAATTCACAAACCCGAGATCTCTTAGGACTCAAACTAAACGCTCTGCTGACAGATTTATTCTGTTGCCCCTAGCTATTGTACTGACTTCAGCAAGATTGATGAGCTGGAAAAAAACAACAACAAAAGAACAGAAACAAAGACGATTTGAAAAAAGGTAATTTTAAGCAGAATACACCTTAAGCAGAATAGACTTAAAAAAATAAAAAAGACCAGAAGAGTCCATTTAAGAAAAATAGAAGTTAAAACTTAAGAATCATTCGGTATATTATTTAATACTGTTTGATGTTATTGTATGAAATAAAATGAAAAAGTTCCAAAGTTCCAATGTAATAAGACTATATATACTATAAGTTTATAAGTTATATAGCATAACACAATCACTAACAAGGCATTTTCATCTTCTTTTGTTTTCTCCAGGGGAGAACGATTACCTGACAAGTCCCAATTGTACACAAGCTTTCAACGACTCATTGTGTGTGAGTGGACACTGGTATTGCTCATTGATCCATAGTTCGTGCGATGGCCCAATGTCCACTCATGAACGGATTTAAGGTGTCGGCAGCTGTATTCCTCGGTTCAATAGAGACACTGGCTACTGAGGAATGATCTCATTATATTATAATTATCAATTTTATTAGGGCATTAGTTAAGCACGTAACTCAACGATGTTTATACATATTTTACACGTTGCTAGCGAACAAGAGACTGTGACTACTTGCGGATTTGCGGGCTGTGGTTTATGTGGCTGGTTGGTTTCGAAGTAAATGAAGAATGATGGGGTTGGGTCGATGAGGTGAAGACAGGGGAGGCAGGGGGCGAAGAGTGGTTGAAAAGGTAGATGCAAAGCAAATAAGATATGTTTGTTAATTATGTTTTAATCATGTATCGTACTTTGGTGTGGAATAAAAATAAGCCTACATGTTATCATATTTGAACTCATTTATCTCATGCTAATAAGCAAAAACAAAATAAATTAATAACACAAACCCAAATCAATGGTAGCTTCGTCCGTAATAGTTCAACACTTCTCTCTCTCTCTCTCTCTCTCTCTCTCTCTCTCTCTCTCTCTCTCTCTCTCTCTCTCTCTCTCTCTCTCTCTCTCTCTCTCTCTCCCCGCTCTCTCTGTCTCTCTCTGTCTTTTCTCCTCTCTCTCTCTCTGTCTCTCTCTCTCTCTCTCTCTCTCTCTCTCTTAAATCACATTCCCTCAACTCCTGCACTTTTCTTAAGTAACGGACACCATGGAACTGCTTTAAAACAAGCAAACCACTGGAACAACGAGACGAATAACAGGAGTCTGATACTCTTGGAGTTTGCCACATACAACAATTGGATACTGGCAAACACGCTTGATCTCCACAAAAAATCCAGACGCTGGACATGGCACAGTACCAGCGGGGATCATCACAACCAGATTGACTACATGGTCAAAAAACGCTTCAGATCAAGCATCAATATTGGCAGGACACGCACTTTTCCAGGAGCAGACATCGGAAGTGACCATTTCGTGATTATGTCCTTCCGGCTCCACTTGAAGAGAGTACACACAGCAAAGTGCACCAGACTAAAGTTCCACCTGGACAAACTACAAGACCCGGAGGTGGCAGAAATAATTATTCCAAGCCACAATTGGAGGGAAATTCACCACTGCTCATTTTGGGAGTCCGAGCTGGGGAAGCAGATGTCAACACCATGACCACCACCTTCAACTCAGCTGTGACAGATGCCGCCACTGAGATCCTTGGCAAGCACCGCCCAAAAAAGAAACCGTGGATCACATCTGAACATTTGGACCTGTGCAATAAACGATATGAGATGAAAGAGAAAAAGAACACCTCAGAGGGAGCTGATGCTTACAGAAAAATCAACAATGACATCCGAAAAGTATGCGCAAAGCAAAGGAGAACTGGATAGAAGATCAATGCCAGAAAATAGAGAACAGTGTGAACAAGAACAACAGCAAGAAGGCCTACCAGACTGCGAAGCGGCTGACAAGTGTTAAACAGGCCAAGGTCTCCACGGTCCAAAGCAAATCTGGCATATGCCTTACAGAAGAACACGAAGTATAGGATAGATGGATAAAGTACTGCTCTGACCAGTACAACCACAAACCAAACGGAGACCAATCGTTTCTAGCATTTGCCCCGAACAGAGAAGAAGAAGAAATCCTCCCAATTCTCCGAGAAGAAGTTGAGGCAGCAGTGCAATCGCTGAAGAAAGGGAAGTCAGCGGGAGTAGACAACATACCCGCAGAATTGCTTAAAGCAGGAGGAGATGCGATGACTGACGCCCTCATTATTACCTTAACAAGACCTTTCAGAGTGGGGAGTACCCTTCGTTTGTCATCACTGTTCCTAAAAAGGGTGACCTTCAGTAGTGTGAAAATTACCGCACCATCAGCCTCATCAGCCATTCCAGCAAAATACTCCTGAAAATAATACTCAACAGGTTGAAACCCCAAGCTGAACAAATCATAGCTCAAAAACAAGCAGGATTCAGGGCAGACGAACAGAACAGATTTTACACTAAGAACAATCTGCGAGAAATACCTACAGCAACAACATCTATATCATGTGTAGCGTTTGACCGAGTCTGGCATGCAGCTCTGTGGGCAACCATGAGAGCGTACAACATCAGCCCTAAAATTATTGAAGTCGTCAAAAACCAGTATGACAAGGCAGTGCAGGGCAGTCATCCACAACAGCGCCATCGGAAACGAGTTCAGAACAACAATCTATGTGCGTCAAGGATGCTACTCTCTCCAACACTCTTGAACGTCTTCCTGAAGCGCATCCTGTCAGATGCCCTTGCAGATCATGAAGGCACAGTCAGCTAAGGGGGTAGAGCAATCTCCAACCTTCGTTTTGCGGATGACATTGATGGTTTGGCTGAAGAGTAACAAGAACTTGAACAGCTGGTACAGGGGCTTGACACCATCTCTAGAGCCTATGGAATGGAAATAAATGCAGAGAAGACTAAAATGGTGATCAACAACACCAATGGCAGCAACACGGACATCAAAGTCCAAGGCCAATCTCTCAACGCTGCGCATAGCTTGAAAATTTTAGGTGCCATTGTATCAGACAATGGGTCCTGACACGAAATCCTCTCCAGGGTTGCACAAACAACTGCTGCCCTGACAAGGTTCAAACCCATTTGGAAAGACAGGACCATCAGTCTACACTCCAAGGTAAGGCTGCTGCGCTCCCTTGTCATCTCCATCTTCTTATACGCTTGCAAAACATGGACCCTCACAGAAGATTTACAACGAAGAATACAAAGCATGGAGATGAGGTGCTACAGAAGACGTCTGGGCATGTCCTATACTCAGCACATTACCAAAGACGAAGTCCGACAGACTATCACACAAGCCATTGGTCAATTTTATTACATGCTCACAGTGGTGAAGAAACGGAAACTCCGATAGTATGGCTACGCCACCAGAACATCAGGCCTTGCAAAGACCTTCTGCAAGGCACTGTGAAAGGAGGCAGAAGAAGTGGGAGACAGAAAAAGAGGTGAGAGGACAATATTCGGGAATGGACTGGCTTGAGACTGAGCGAAGCCATGAGGGTTGCTACGAAAATTAGCGTACGCTGGTTAAACGATCATCTGTGGTGCCCACACGACCTTCGAGTTACGGGATAGGATAGGGATAGAGACAGAAACCTTTAAAGCACAATCTTCGAATTTGTATTCACGTTATGAAACATGCACAACATTGCAGTTAAGGTGTATATGCATACGTAAGACTTAATAAGTAAGCTTATATCCTGTATAGGACTTTAAAAGGAGCTTCCATTTAAAGTGCTCCTTTCCCTAGATATGCACTCAAATGTGCAATATGATGTAAAGTAGAAGATAACAAGAGCATTAAATTACCAAGTGCCTCCCGTGTCAACCTATGCCATCTTGCCGGCGATGCCACCCGAAATGTCTATTAATAAATACACAATAATTTACCCATGGTGATAAGGTCTTTCTTTCCCGATGCACTTGATGCGCACATTTTATAATGTATGAGTTTAAACACAGCACTACCCCTTGGGGTCATGAGCAATCTTGTCACTGTAGATTGTTCTAACCTATAAAGGGAACAGTGAAAGCCCCAGTTGAAAAACTGTCTTGCCTTTGTAGGCATGACTAATTCACTGCGGCAACAGTTCCCCCCGTTGGAGTGCCGGGGGTTTCAGTATAAATAGTATCCCCACTTTCTGGAAATTTAGTGCTTTAAATTCCCACTGTCGCTGTCTTCATCATTTGCTCTTTTCCATTCTTGATCTGTCCTATCACTCTGCTATACTTTCTTCTTCTTCGCTAGATCAATGACCTACCTTTTTTCTTGAAAACTCTTCCTGGACAAGACTCCTTGTTTGTGTATGAGGTCTGTTGGATCAGCTTGGGAGTGTTGGACGCTTTCTGCCGGGTGGTCACTAGGGCTTCCTATGATTGTATTATTTCGCACTATAGGCATTTTATATGTATGTGTTTTGTTGATGATTTATAATGATGGTTGTATTCTATTTTGTTTTTGTAACCGGGGTGTTCGCGTAGTTGAGGTCAACCCTCAGCCGTCCCCCGCGTAGGATGTCTTTATTGTAAAGTGACTGGCCGGTGGAGGGCATTCAAATTTCCCACTAGGGTTGTTTCGGCAGATCTTTTATGCGGATCGCGGGTTGTCCGGTCCTGATTTGGCTCGGAAGAGTCCGCTGGACCTAAAGCAACAATAAATCAATCAATCAATCAAACACAGCACTTATACTACATTAAAGACTGATTGGCGTTGATTTGACAGGACCGATATGTATGTTGACTTATTCAGTTTCAGACATTTAAGAGTTCAGACCTTTAAGATGCACCAAGTTGACATTCCTACAGCTTCTAAGCAAGTCAGGCTGGGATTCACAAAGGACAAAATGCAAAAACACTGCAAAAATAAGAATGAATAATATTGCAAAAATAAGAATGCATAGATGGACCGAAATCAGTCTCTGATTCTGTGATTGATTTGTGTGTGGGTGTGTGTGTGTGTGTGCGTGTGTGTGTCGTTATTATTATTTCGTTTCCAAACTTAGTATATGTCACTTAGTAATATTTATACCACATACAGCAGTCCTTATCAGTAGAATTCAATGGAAATGCAAATTAGGTAAATAGTATTTCCAACCAAACGTATGTGCTGTAACTTGGCGTTCTCAACTCCTACACAGTTCTTTTGGCTCGGGTCTATGCTACTGCAGTACGCATGTTTATTTGTTGGGCCCGATCGTCCGCGCTGCTCAGTTAATGAGTTGTCTCATGACACACGCCAGTCTGTTTGTTTGTTTGTCCACCTCGTTGTCTGCTGGGTCATACTGAGTATCTGAATTAAGATGAGTTAGCTTACTGCGTTATATGGGCGGACGGCGTGTAACGACTGGGTTCTTTGAGCTGGACCTGGTATGTTTGCTGTTACAGTACAAAGAGGGGTGCACAGTCACGTTGGTAGTCTCTAGTTACTTATATTGTAGTGGCTTTCACCAAGCCACAGGCTCATCTACCCAAGTTAACCACTGCCATCCCAATACACTGACGATATGCTCTGATCGGCGCTTACGGATAGGCTTTTAAAGAATCCAGTCTTATTATTAGATTAGTTAGTTATAATAAAAACATTCGCTCCCGCAAATCCACCTAAACTCCACAATCTTCGTCCGTTTATTCGGACTGAAATTTCGCCACGATGACAGCGGCCGTTAATTGCACTTACAGGTTAATTAGAGGGCCTTGCATCGACTAGTCTCAGATTCTCTGTGTGTTGTTGGGTCTGTCAACCTGCAATTGCTGCACAGCTCAAGCAGCACAACGAGCCTCAGTTTGCCCGGGATCAACATCAACAGAGACACATGTGGCATGCTGGGTATCCGTCACCGCCCGAGCTTACTGTCAACCACTGCTGAATCTGCAGGTTACTTGAATAAAATTAAATACCCTATCCAACCCCTAGTGAAGTCCTAACTACTCTGTTATTGCTAAACAGTGGCTTTCTGTCCTCTATTTATTTATTTATTTATTTATTTATTTATTTATTTATTTAATATGTAAGTATTTGTTTACTTTACTTTATGTCAGTAGACATCAGTGAAAGTTAAATAAAGTTTGACACAGAAATGAAAGAATTATTTACACAGTGGGTGTATTGTGATTTGTAAAAACATGGGGCATTGAAAATTTAATATCGACGCAAATGAAGCATGAAAGGGTTTGGGGAACGCGCTCGAGTGTGTGCGCATGCAAGCATGTACAGATATGCTCTCATGCGCACACTCACGTGACCCTTTCATATGTGCGTACGTGTGTGCGTGCGTGCTTGTGTATGTTTGTGTGTGCGTGTGCTCTGTTCATACAGTCGTGAACTTTCACTGATAAAGGCACATCTCCGCGCGTTTCAGCGTGTCGAACACAATTTGTTAAGCTATTTCAAGTGACACAATTAAGTTTAAAATAACCGTGTATATTTTCTGCATGGCTACGGACAAAACGCCAAAGGCCATGCAAATAATATCGCATCTCGTTCATCAGTTAATTGTCTATTTATAATCACACCTCTTCATTCGCAAGACTCTGTCGAGAAACATGAACACACATAGCCTACACGCACTTACACACACACACACACACACGTACGTACACGTACACAGTGGAGGAGAAGGAGAAGAGGCGGACAAACAGACAAGGATGTGAAGGTGTGTAAACCTTTACAGGGAAGGAAGAATGGACAAAAATCACGCCACTCAGGGTGGAAACCCATGTTGATTACTTTAGGACAAGAATCCAGTCTAAATGTCCGCAGGAAAGTTGCTGATGTAAAGAACATCGAGTCTGATCGTCAGTGTAGGGATGATGTGAGTTACATTCCTCTTTGTCCTTGATAAAGCTGCACGAATGATACCTCTGCGTATCATGATGAGGGCAATAAATGAAATTCGTATTCGGAAATTGCTGCTGTAACATGCTTTTGTTGTTGTTTTGTTTTATTTCCGATTTTTTTGGGGGGGTTGGGGGGGGGGGGAAGAAGGGTAGCGCGAATAATATATATTATTCACTACAGCGAACGTTTGCTTAAAATTATTTTTTTTAAACGTGAATATGTCTACGTAGTTAATACTTTTAAATAGGATACTTCTAACCCTGGAAATTCCGAAAGACTCCCCTTATTACAGGACAACTCTTTACCCACTCATCCTGCATTTCAAAACTTTCAATCCTTCTCACTCAAGTTTCCTTCGCTTGAGCTTCTTTTATCTAGGAAAGTTTACACAGTAGGCTTATACACGAAGAAAATACTGTTTAGCACGACACCCAAATATCTTTCTTATATAAAGTGTGTATCATTAAATACACAAGATGGCAAACTATTCAAATGTATTTCCAGACACTCAAACACATATATAGCCGAAAACTAAACATTTTCAAAAGAGTTAATTTTCTGGGTAGTTTTATAGTGACCGGGCTTTATCCTAAGGAAGTAAACGGAAAACATGGAATGATAGGCCAGCATTTGAACAATCTGCATGCAAAACAATTATCAAAATCGGCTGATCCAATTTTCAAATACAGCGCAAAACGTGTTTACAGAATGGTGAAGCACAATGACCTTGAAATTTGAGAAAGTACAAATACGAATCAGTTAACATGCTCAGCGTGTTAAAATATCTTTAAAGTAAAAATAATGAATTTCGGCTCAGTTATTCTTGGGATAAGGCCCAAAGTGTGTTTTGAACAAAAAAGTTACATTCGGAGCGAGGGCCGACCGACTGACCACCTGTCCGACAACCGGAGTGGTACTGAAGAATGGCCCGTGATTTGAGGCACCCGTAAACCAAAACTCAACAAAATCGCTTTAGCCGTTTTTGAGATATTGAACAAAGCGTGTTTAGCAACAAAATGACTCCCGTGACCTTGACCTTGACCTTTGCGGTAGAGCAAACATGATGGGACGGGAGACAGGTCCTATGACGTTTGATCACAATCCGTTCAGTAGTTCTTGAGAAATGGCGTCCCACAGACCGACGGATGAACGGACAGAAAGACCGTAGTTTGGCTCCGATTATTTTTAAGTATTTCTATACAAGTCTGGAAATAACATAAAATTAAATGAAATAAAATGAGTGGGGGAGAGGGGGGAGAGAGAGGAGAGAGGGGGGAGGGAGAGAGAAGAAGAAGAAGAAGAAGAAGAAGAAGAAGAAGAAGAAGAAGAAGAAGAAGAAGAAGAAGAAGAAGAAGAAGAAGAAGAAGAAGAGGTAAACGGCTAAACAGCATTGACACGGAAGAAAAAGAATATTACATATAACCTTGACTAATATGTATCACTTTTCATTCTTCGTTGGGGTAGATAAACACGGCTTGCTCATCAAAATTCAAATTCACCCACTCACCTCTCTCCTCATCCACCGTCCGTTGCCTTTCAAAAGTATGGACTCACCTTCACACTCTATTTAAATGCGAATGTTTCAGTTTTGATCTTGAAAATCAGGTAGAAAGTAGCTACGGCAGCTTACGTCCGCAATTACAAATTAGATGTAGATATAGGCTTTTTTGCACACGGGATGGCGTGATAGTGAGGTAGTTACGGCGCACGCCTTAGTTTTTATTTTACACCTACTAACTATACACGTCGCACTCGTAAGCCTGTGCAGTCGCAAATACTGTGTTTATTTACATCTAACTACGTGCCGAAAGATTATATGAAACCCTTAATGTAGGCTAATCTTTGAAAACTACATTACACGACTCTTGCTAATATCAGATCAAGCAAGCAAAAAATATTGTTAAATCATTCCCGACATTTTTGTTTCGGGTGTCACTTTACGCTGCTTTCTTCGTTTTGTCATGACGTGTTGCTTATTATCGTCTCCAAACCTATGCATGTAAAGCATTACAAAACCGTGAGCACACCCTGTTATGTAGGTTTTACTATTGTAGAGATTAGAAGAAGACAGAAACATTCTTGCAATAGCCTAATCAAGCACAAGTATGGTAAAACTGCTTCTTCGCTGTACATACCACCACCACCACTACTCGGCACGGTTTGGTTATTTTCTACGTCTAGGACTGTGTAAAATGACATAATGGTCATAATTTATGCATTGCACGTTTTCATTTGAGATTCAAAGATACCTTTTAGCCTTTTATAACAAACTATCAATGCTGATTAGATAATGGAGATTTTCCCACCGCGCCCAACTGTCAATGTGATGCGTGTCCTTTTCTTCACACCCATCCACCCCCCCCCCCTCCTTCTCTCTCTCTCTCTCTCTCTCTCTCTCTCTCTCTCTCTCTCTCTAGTAAAGCTATCATTAAGTTGTCATACACTCGAAGTACAATAATATGACCCCACGTTATGTGAATATAAGCCCACGCCACCAAGAAGATTTAGAACAAGTCCCGTCTACGCTATTGTGTCCGGGGACGGTAATCTACCTACCTACATAAGATTTAGAAATAAGTTATTTTTTGTAAGAGTTTTTGCGAAGCTGAAAGGTACATAAATTTAATTACAAACAAATGGCACCGAGATTCTCTAACTTAATTCGGAATCAAAGCAACTAGCCTTATGCATAGATTGTACATTCATGTTTATTTTTTATATTTTTAAAATTAACATTAGATAATCATAGTAAATGTTGAAATGTTTTCGAAATGTTTGATAAATTGTTTTAAACCCTGTCTGACGGCTATGTTGGTAAAGACATCAGAGAATCATATTGTCAATTGTCAAATTCTCCCTCCCTCCCTCCCTCTCTCTCTCTCTCTCTCTCTCTCTCTCTCTCTCTCTCTCTCTCTCTCTCTAACGCTTTTCACTTCCCTTACAAAAAATAACTTACTTCTAAATCTTCTTCGTGGCGTGGGCTTATATTCACATAACGTGGGGTCATATTATTGTAATTCGAGTGTATGACAACTTAATGATAGCTTTACTACAAAACAGATCTACAATTATCACAAAGTTCTCCCTCAACGCTTGCATTCTGACAATCCGTGGGTATGTATGATTTCACTCACTCACACACACATTGCATAATAATATGTCTTGCTTCACAATTCGACTCCACCCTTCGTATGAAATCAAACCCATAGGGATCGTCCCATGACACGAAAAATTAAGGAACAAAGATTTACCCAAAGCATTGTGGTTGATTACACGTTTCGTGAACGTTCTGAACGCAATATTTTCCTGGGTTTTTTTCCACCATAACAAGGCGGCATGGACGTTTTTTTATTTCCAAATCAGGAAGTCTGGTAAAGAAATAGTTCACACGCAACATTTTGACAATCAATCACGCTTATACACTGTAGAAAGAGAGTATTATATTTAACTGCTTGGATTGAAATGCACATCGACTCAGCAACCCTAACCATACTACAACAAAAAAGAAAAAGAAGAAGAAGAACAACAACAACAACAAAAACAACAACAACAAGTAGAAGAAGAACAAGAAGAACACGTAGAAGAAGAACAAGAAGAACAAGTAGAAGATGAACAAGAAGAACAAGACGAACAAGTAGAAGAGGAACAAGAAGAACAAGAAGAAGAAACAAAAGAGGCTGATGAATACAGAGACAAAGAGGAGAAGATGGAGTTAAGACAGAGTATACACAGCACGAACGTACCAACTTCATTTAAGATCAACAAAAATGAATCGCCGATGTGTTGCATAACATGCGGTATTGATTTTACATGCAAGCAACAAAACACTGCACATAAGTGCAACACATGAGCTTGTAATTATAGACCCACAATACCGTAGCAATTCATACTGCCTGCTCTATAACTATCATCAGTAAGCCTGTACTCTCAAAAACATGATTCCGTTCCTGTTATTCCTCTATGATAACACAGCTCAGAAACAGCTTCGGATCTCCTTTAATTACATGGCCACAGTGAGAAGACTGGAAGATGCTTTATCCTCACACCGAACTCATCGATTTCTTCTGTTTCAAAGTGAGACACTAATTTACTTTCAGCTCTACACCTATTAATACCTAAGCATCAATAGCTGATTTAATGTGCTTTTGATGTGCAGCACACAACGTTCTTTTTTTCTTCATAAAACAAAACGTTGTTGGACCAGTTCATGAGCATTTAAAGGGCGTGGTGTTCAGTAATCTACAGTAACGACAGAAACGCTAAGCCTTGGCCTTAAGTTCGAATTCCTCTTGAAAACGGGTAGCTTTTTTTTAATTTTGGGGTAGGGGGTGGGTGGGAGGTGGACGTATCATCATTATTTTTACCATTATTACATAGTCTGAACAACTGAGCATAACAAGAGTTCATATTGAACTGTTGGGAACAAGCCACTCACTTACCGACCAAGATCATTGTATGATTACCAAACGCTTCTGTTGCCATATGTTAAAGGGACCCATTTTGACCATACCCCCCCCCCCCCCCACACACATACACATATCCTTTTAACATTCACAGTGAGTGTCGGCCATTAACAAAAAAACTTACAACAAAAATAATTCTGTCGACAGTTGTTGTGTTTTTTAAAATGAATAAATTCGGTAGTTGTTGTGTGTGGCTATTAATAGCAACGACTAGCCAACATTCATGAGCCAAAAATAGCAACTACCAAAGCCGGTAAAAAAAAAAAAGAACCGGTAAAAAACATTGCTCGTTAAGATTATTCCTTTTAGGTTGACCCCAAACAATAAGGACGCACTCTGAAACCCGCGAAGTTCACTCAGAAATAGGGTCAAAGGTCACTGGGCTATGGTAGTAAGGTACCGTTAAAACTCCCTGTCAGAACCCAAATTGAAAAGTCAAACTGTAGCGGTTGATTTGAACAACGAAAGCCTACTTCATCATGGTAACAACAATGCCAATTTGAGGGTCAACTCGTTTTCGCCATACTTAAAAGTAAACAATGCCTTCGAATTGGGGCCTTTTAATATGAATGAGTTCATTTTATATTGGCAACATCTTCTTTGTTTAAAACTTTAATCAGTATAAAATACGCCTACCGGCGCACAAGCGACGCAAGTAGGTCCTACTGATTATTACTAGTATTATTAGATCTATAGTCTGCGCCCCAAAAACAAAATTTTGGATGTATTCTAGGCACACGTTCAGGACTAGGCTAGTTGGCATATCTTTTGAATTGCGACGGAAAAGAAATAGTCATCTTTAATATTTAACTTACCTTATCATCTTACTAAAAGTTACTGTAAGTTTATATTGTGCATTGGGCGGGGCCCCATTACTCCTTGCAATAAAAACAAAGTCCTTTCAATTATATAATTGAATAGTGGTTCTAATAGTTCCGTTATGCGGGTAATGAGGACCACGATGACGACGACGACGACGACGATGATGATGATGATGATGATGATGATGATGATGATGATGATGATGATGATAGTGTGCACTTGTATAGCTCCATTCACTGCGGGCTATCATAGCGTGCTTAGTGCACAGTAGCAACCATTTAACTTTAGTATCATGATATACATGTACATGCCCAGCAGCGTCACTTGTATAGCTCCATTCACTGTGGGCTATCATAGCGTGCTTAGTGCACAGTAGCAACCATTTAACTTTAGTATCATGATATACATGTACATGCCCAGCAGCGTTCGTGCAGTTTCAAGTGTACAGTACAGTTCCTTCACTGTTGGTTAAGCCTATGCGATTCCTTAAATACATCAATTCATAGGCAAATGCAACATTTTATTGAAAAACGAAAAATTACACGGACATACATAAACAGCCTACAGACAGGCAGACAGACAGACAAACAAACACACACATATACACGTACACACACACACACGCACATACCTTAAATTATACTTTCCCTCCCCTTGAACCTCCTCCCTGCCCTCTCCTGCGTCCCTCGCTCACAAACTTATACACAAATATACTACATCCACACAAACATACATGGACTAGGCAGGCCTATACAAAATGTCATCATTAACTATCGTATATTATTTTTGACAGTAATATTCCCATTACGGAACATTAGCGCAACCGCATGTCAATAAGAATTAGGATATAAGTCACTCGCATGTGAAGGCATCAACATGCAGAATCCTTAGAAGCACGCATTGTACGTATTGACGAACAGATTTTAAAAAAATAAATAAGACCGACAGAATAGAATAGAAAAAAAAACGAGTCGAAACGTCTTACCTTTTCAGGTGTTCTTCCGTCTGTTCTATCCTCACACTAAATACACACGCTTCCTCTTACGATCGAGTCATGAATGAACGAGCAGAGAGGGTCGAAATTTGTTGTCTGCTTACAACTTGTCGTCTGCTACGCTAGGAGAGGGTTTACAATCTTTTCAACGCAGCCAAAGTGCTGCTAGCTTTTTCTGCTTCACGTGGAGTGGGAGTGGGGTTTTGTGTGCGTGTGAAATTTGGTCTCGTGGATTGTTTGAAATTTAAACGGCGAGTTGGTTTAGAAAGTCAGTCAGTGATGATGAACCATGATGAGAGCAGAATGCAGTTCAAATAGACCTAATTGATATTTGTAAAGAGAAAAGCGTTAAATTATTGAATTAATCGAATGATAAACACATAAAGATCAAGGGACAATTAGAAGTGGGCATGAGGGAGAATAAGAATGTTAAAAGGGAGAAATCACGAAACAGAAGTTCAGGCATCTTTCCCATCAAAACTCATGATAATATTGTAATTGTGTAATCACAGTAAAATGTCTTTATCATTTGTAGGTTCCATTCCAGAATTGCAATCGACAATGATTTTCTAGGTCGTCTTAACTCTTTGATATATTATGTAAGCAGTTCCAAACATTAAACCAAGTATTTTTTTAACATAAGCACAACAACATCAATCATTCTCAAACTGCAAATAAACTACCATTAAAAGACTTAAAATCACTGCTTCCAATTTAGTCCATTTTCCCAGAAATACTCAAACAATATTAATTTGTATCTCAAGTGTAATTTATTGCCACTAAAAACAGCATTAAGTTGTATCTACGTTGTAATACATGGCCGCTGAAATGCTGCTCAAAGTAGAAGGGACAGAGGAATTATACAAAAGGAAAATAACATTTGTCTGGCTATATTAATCTGAGGGCAAATCTTCAAAAACTTGCAGCCAAGTTCCGAAGGTGCGCAAAGCGTAATGCTGGCACAGAGTAGCGTACAATATGTTCCTGCAGTAAGTCTCATCCTCATTGGTATACTTGAACAAGACACAAAAACGCGTTAATTTCTCTAACACGAGACATTATGACGTTATTAACAGATTAAAATACGATAAATAGTTCCAAGAACATGTGGATAAAAATGAAGTCGACCTTGGCCGTAATTTGATGGGTTGATAGAGCATACTAATAATAGTAATCCTAAACCTTTCAACATGTTATAGAATTTTTGGTTACACAAGACTTTCACCGAGTTGCTGAAATGCCCATGCAATTCGCCCATAATTGATTTTCTATCCTATCCTATCCTATCCTATCCTATCCTATCCTATCCTATCCTATCCTATCCTATCCTATCCAGTAACTCGGAGGTCGTAGAGGCACCGCAGATGATCGTTTAACCAGCGTACTCCATCTTTCCCTGTCCTCAGCAACCCTGATGGTTTCGCTCGGTGTCAAACCAGTCCATTCTCGAATGTTGTCCTCCCACCTCTTTTTCGGTCTCCCTCTTCTTCTACCTCCTTGCACTGTGCCTTGCAGGATGGTCTTTGCAAGACCTGGCGATCTGGTGACGTGGCCATACCATCGGAGTTTCCGTTTTTTCACCACTGTGTGCAGGTCATCGTGTTGCCCAATGGCTTGTGTGATGGTCTGTCGGACTTCGTCGTTGGTGACATGCTGGGTATAGGAAATGCCCAGAAGTCTTCTGTAGCACCTCATCTCCATGCTTTGTATTTTTCGTTGGAAAACATTCGACATCGGAATCTGGTTCAGAACAACAATCGGTGTGCGTCAAGGATGCCTACTCTCTCCAACGCTCTTCAACATCTTCCTAGAGCGCATCATGTCAGATGCCCTTGCAGATCACGAAAGCACAGTCAGCATAGGGGGAAGAGCTATCTCCAACCTTCGTTTTGCGGGTGACATTGATGGATTGGTTAAAGAGGAACAAGAACTTGAACAGATGGTACAGAGGCTTGACACCACCTCCAGAGCCTATGAAATGTAAATAAGTGGAGAGAAGACCAAAATAATGACCAACAACACCAATGGCATCAACACGGACATCAAATTCCAAGGCCAATCTCTCAACACAGTGCATTGCTTCAAATATTTAGGAGCCATTGTATCAGACAATGGGTCCCGACAGGAAGTCCTTTCCAGGATCGCACAAACAACTGCTGCCCTGGCGAGGTTGAAGCCAATTTGGAAAGACAGGACCATCAGTCTACATTCCAAGGTAAGACTGCTGCGCTCCCTTGTCATCTCCATCTTCCTATATGCTTGCGAAACATGGACCCTCACAGCAGATCTCCAACGAAGAATACAAAGCATGGAGATGAAGTGTACAGAAGACTTCTGGGCATTTCCTATACCCAGCACATCACCAACGACGAAGTCCGACAGACCATCACACAAGCCATTGGACAACACGATGACCTGCTCATAGTGGTGAAAAAACGAAACTCCGATGGTATGACCACATCACCAGATCATAAAGTCTTGCAAAGACCATCCTGCAAGGCACAGTGCAAGGAGGTAGAAGAAGAGGAGACCGAAAAAGAGGTGGGAGGACAACATTCGAGAATGGACTGGTTTGACACTGAGCGAACCAATCAGGGTTGCTGAGGACAGGGAAAGATGGAGTACGCTGGTTAAACAATCATCTGTGGTGCTCCTACGATCTCCGAGTTACGGGATAGAATAGGATAGGATAGTATTAGTAATATGCAATAGTAGTATTAGTAATATACAATAGTAGTATTAGTAATATACAATAATAGTATTAGTAATATACAGTAGTAGTATTAGTAACTTTACAATAATAGTATTAGTAATATACAATAATAGTATTAGTAATATACAATAGCAGTATTAGTAATATACAATAATAGTATTAGTAATATACAATGGTAGTATTAGTAATATACAATAATAGTATTTGTAATATACAATAGTAGTAGTAGTATTATGCAATAATAGTATTAGTAATATACAATAGTAGTATTAGTAATATACAATAATAGTATTAGTAATATACAATAGCAGTATTAGTAATATACAATAAAAGTATTAGTAATATACAATAATAGTATTAGTAATATACAATAACAGTATTAGTAATATAAAATAATAGTATTAATAATATACAATAATAGTATTAGTAATATACAATAATAGTATTAGCAATATACATGTACAATAATAGTATTAGTAAAATACAATTGTAGTATTAGTAATATACAATTGTAGTATTAGTAATATACAATAATAGTATTAGTAATATGCAATAGTAGTACATGTATTAGTAATATACAATAATAATATTAAAAAGCTTATTACGGAAAGAGGGGGAAATCCCATTATACAAAAATGCGAGACGCTCTCACGGATTATTTCCCTTTGCTCGGGATAGCTACACTTCATCATCTGCTATATAAATGCACTATGCTTTTTTTTTTTTTTTTTTTTTTTTTTTTTTTTTTTTTTTTTTTTTTTTGCTATGCCATTGCAAAAGAACATTTCTATGGCACCGTTTGCATAAACCAAACTTTTAACCATCATTATTATTAACATTCCACTACTGCTGTTTTGTTTTTTGTTTTTTGTTTTTTGGTTTATGTTTACTTGTTGACATTTATTTGGTGCTTTTATGCTGCTTATGTGTATATGTCATAGGTTCGTTTTCTGTCCTTGATTTTATTATTTTTTAATCAACGACAGATATTTTAAAATTAAAATATGCACGACAGACTGCTTCATTTATCCAAAACTGTGTAAATCCGTAATCGTATGAGAGAGAGAGAGAGAGAGAGAGAGAGAGAGAGAGAGAGAGAGAGAGAGAGAGAGAGAGAGAGAGAGAGAGAGAGAGAGAGAGAGAGAGAGAGAGAGAGAGAAGGAAAAGAAGATGAAGGGGGAGGAGAAGAATAAGAAGGAGAAAAAAAGAATACGCAGAAGAAGATGGAGAAAGAGGCGGAGGAAAGGAGAACGAGGATGTAAGAAGGAGACTGAGGAGAGGAGGACGAGGAGGAGAAATAAGAGGAGGAAAAAGGAGACTTAGCAGGATAACAGGAATTTATTTCGCCAATTGATATGTAATAGATATAACAATTCGAATATTATTTGGTGTTGGACAATGGCAGAATGTTTTATATTTAACATCTCTCTCTCACTCTCTCTCTCTCTCTCTCTTACACACACGCACGCATACACACATACCTACATACACAAATACACACATGCATGCACGACCACACACACTCGCACAAACATACCCAAAGGCTCGCACATATCATCGTCTGTACTAATACTTAACACACACAAACACACGCACACACACACATACATCCTCTCACAGTGAGATCATCATTATTACATGGTATTCCATAGCAAACAGAATTGCATAAACAGATAGATATAGTGAAACACAAATGATTAGTCTAAAGTGATCACAAAAACATTCTGGATTATAACAGTCGCTGTAGTATCTAGATGTATGTAGGGAGGAGCAGGGAGTGCGCACGGCAGGGGGATCAGCGGTGGGAGGAGGATGCGGCGTTTAGAGATCTAAAGCCATGGTCACACAGCACTCCACGTCTTAATCACGTACAAAAAGTTCGGAAAATCTGGTGGACGTGGTCGTACGTGGTAATTTTCGGTCAATTTTGGTTTGGCCGTGCTTTGGACGGGGTATGGCCGTCGGCGGCTGTTCCACTGTTGAAGCACTGCCTAAGCACGGCTAACCACGTCCAGCCACGTGTAAGCCTAAAAAATTTTTTGCACATCTTATAAAACGAGGGGGGAAAAGGCGGCAAGTTATACCGATCCAGATCTTGTACAAAACACCTCCAGTCATTTGCAGTATGCCTGGAAAGAAGGGTTCCTCTGCCAAGAAGAGGTCGACGAAGGCTCCCCAAGACTCCCGGGCCCAAGTCACAGTCCAGGTCCATGCTCCCCCTGCTGGTGCTGCCGGTCCAGACCCTGACCCTCATGCCGAGGTCTCAGAAAATTACGGTATTTATATGCCGCAAATCAGAAGTGATACAGAAGTGATTAGGCAGTTATCGGGACGTATTTCGAACTTGTTCGAGACGTCGTTAGGTAGTGCTATGTACGTGGAAAAATCCATTTGTCAGTGATAAGCCGCTAAACACACGCTATTTCCCGTGATTCCAACGCGGTACATGCGTCCAATGACCGTGCTCTGGCCGTGACTGGACGCTAAACTTTCGCGTCTTACCGCGTCTCCCCAAGTTTTAATCACTGCCGGAACACGGATTACCACGCGTGTTTCACGTGTGTTGCACGTCTTTACCGCGTGTTTTACCCGTGGTTGTGCGCGGGCTAAAATTTTGAGCAGTTCAAAACTTTTTGCCGCGTCCGATGCCGTTCAGATTTCTCCCCGCGTCCTGCCACGTCTATACCTCGACCGTAGCTCGTCTTAACCTCGACATCAACGCGAACAACAACGTCCACTCCACGGGTAACACATTTTGGACGCGCTTTGGCCGTGATTCAGCCGTAAAGGGCTGTGTGACCGGGGCTTTACAGTTTAAGGGTAAAATGAATATTTAAAGCGGGAAGTGTGGGGTTCATCAAAGTCACGCGTGCGTGCACACACACACAGTGCCATTCTTCTGTTGAGGTTGAAGTGTGACGGTCGAGTATCTCCACTTCGGCTCAGCTGGTGAGGGTCCTAGTTGCCCTACTGAAATCTTATTGTTCATCTCGGCACTCTGCTTGGACTGCACTTCATTTCATTACCGAACGCAGGCTTGAGGAACGTTGCCTTAGTCTGCAGTCGACTATCATCTTGTTTGCGTCTTACACCTTGGGAGGACTGTTTGGACCCTGTTTTAGCTGTACATTCGTCCAGGATTGACATAGAGCGAGGGCCCCTTACCTCCCATTGAAGTGCTATATCTGAGAGACAGCTTCGTCGCACTGCACGGTGGCCCAGCAGTCTGATGATTATAACATTCTTTCACAGAGTTAGTCTGCTAGGCTTATCAAAGTTTTTCACCATTGGAGCGGGTAGATAGCCATATGTGCTGGACCTTTCCAAGTGGTGTCTAGGTTAGTTTTAATTGTAACTTTTACCAAGTCCTGGACTTGGCCTTTTTATCTGTTATATTTTAGTGTTTTTGAAATTTTTGGTCGTATTTAGCTGGATAGCTTATTTTCATGTTTTAACATGTAGTATTGATTTTACTTATAAATGTTTTGGATAACATTATTCGAGACGATCTTTTAGAGATTTGTGAATACTCTCTTGATGGATAAACCCGATTCGCGAGCGCCTCCGTGGCGTCGGTGTCCCGAGGGGGCGATGAGTAAAGATTCTCCGGTGGTTAGGGCAAAGATAGATACAGATGTTGAAACTTCTGAAATTTGCGAAGTGCCTGGTTCGATCGTGGGCGACTTGGTTGCCCCGGGTGACATAGGATTAGTTACACCCAGCCGGAAGAGAGCTCGGGGAACTTTGTCTGCTTCTTCCTCGTCCTCTTCGGATAGTACGGATGAGGTGCCGATGGTAGACGACATTTTGGAAGAAGATATCGGTTCAGTGTCCGATTCGGCCCAGGCGGCAAATCGTTCGAAACCACCATTGGAGGCAACGCAATCTGCGACTGCCCCAGACCCTTTGAAGGATTCTGATCATGCTTGGTCTACTGCTACAGGTAGACGTAAAAATAGAAAAGAGACCAAGGTCTTCCCAAATCCGCTTCCAGTATTGAATCATGGCCTCTGCCGTTTCCCGGTAGTAATTAAATATGCTGATAATCCCAGTCCCGCGACTTTGAAATCGCGTGGCTGGAAGCTTACAGATCAATTGAGTGAAGCCGTCGGACTCATTGATCGGGTGAGACAGATCGGTGATGGATATCTTATAGGGTGCATCGACTGATCGGTTATGACGTGTGCAAATCCCCACTTGAGAAAATCCAGCACTCTATTTTGTGCCACATCGTCAAAGTCAAATTCCTCATAGAAGGGGGCAATCCTTTTCATGTGCCACCCCAATTGTTTTAGAAAATCGGGGGCCACTAGGCCACGTCTGATCTGTGTGGTACACTCTTTAGTTTCATTCCCACGTGGGTTTCTACCCGGAGATGACTGTGACGAAGCGTCACTCATACTCTTCGGGTTCAGGGTAGTATTATCAAAATCGGACTGAACACCGATATCGGAAATGACCTGACTGGAAGTGGACGATTTTCGCACAGCTAGGGCTCGAACGGTGTCAGCCAGCCCAGCAACCGCAAGTGTAAGCTTTTCAACAAGATTTTCTAGATTGTTTATTGCAACCCACGGGTCGCCGCCGCCAGTAATAGGCGCAGGCGACACCTCAGTAGGGTTCGAAGTCCCGTTGGACTTAGTGGCTGTCAAAGAAGGAAACGGATCAGTTTGATTCACCTGGTACTGAGGCGGCGAGACTACCGTCACGGCCGGGGTAACAGGGGCTCTAACATTCGCCGCGCTTTGAGCCTGAATGATTTGGGGAAAGGCGCGTATAGCATCCTGTAGTATTATTATTATTTTTAAGTAACATAAAATTCCTCTCTTTTCTTTGTCATTGCAAACTGGTCACGACAATAGAGCCTTTTTCAGGTTGGGTTGTGTGGCGTTGCGGGCATATCTTAGATCCGAACTACATGCATCAACGATCAGATGGGGAACAGCGATGAACAATCTGTTTAACGGCCTGCATTTTCGTGTTGGGTTTTTGGCGTTGAGAGTACATAACCCTATTAGATGCATTTAACGACCTACTACTACATGCATCAACGATCAGACAGGGAACACAGATGAACCATCTCTTCAACTTGGATACAGTGTTCCACATATAGACGAGCTTTCAATTTCTTCTGTACACACTTCCATAGCGTTGACACAGGCGTTCATCGGGACGCGCACCCCACGAATTTTCATAGAATGTTTTTCAATATCCGATCGTTGTTGATGCATGGTTGACGGTCATTAGATCTAAAGGGAAAGGGAAAGTATTGCTTTTTATGAATTATTGGTTTAGAGTGCAGAGGAACCCATGTTTGAAAGAAGTACGATAACTCGTGTCAATACTTATTTGATCATGTAAATGTCATGTGTGACTCAGTTTGTAACTATGATGCCATTGTTAAATTCATTCATACATGGGGCTGAAATAGGAATATAATTCAGTCGTATAATGTGTATATCTATTGATGAATGAATGGGTAGGAATAATGTATATGTGATTGAAAATAGTGAAACAGATGGCAAAGAGAAATAACTGTGTATTTTTTGTCCTTGTCTGTAAGCACGTGTGTGGTGGTGGATGAGAGTTTAAAGTAAACAGAGATAGAGCATGCATCCTAAGACTGAGCGTCAGATAAATATATATAAATATATATATATATTTAATACACAAAAACCATCTGTTACAGTAGCCGAGACTAACCGAGGCCCTCGTTGGCGGCCCTCATTAGCGAGAGGTCCTCGGCAAGTCTCAGCAATGAGGTGCACAAAAAATGTTGCCTAATGCTGGTGCCACAGGGTGGTACAGCACAATAAAACGTAATATCGAACGTGCCACAACGCATGAGAGAAATGCAACTGCATGTTGGCGACTCCAGCAATGACTCTTTTGGTGATTCTGGTCTTAGTCAAGATCTGTTGGTGCTTGTGGGTCAATTTTAGTATGGCTTCCATCATGCACCAGATCGGGCAGTGGTGACGTGCCGACAAAATTTTAGGTTGCCTACGTTGAAGATTGTGACTTGGTCAAACCGACAGTTCTCTACAGTATAAGAACTGTTAAATATAACCCTTAAATTTAATAGATTATTTTACCACTCGGATAGCAGAGAAACAATTTAAGAGAACTCTCTTCAGGCCAAAGCAGATTATCTTTTCTATTAGATCACAGCAAACGGAGACCCATCTGTTCTAGCATGTCCCCAGAGAAGACGTCCTCCCAATTCTCCGAGAAGAAGTTGAGGCAGCTGTGCAATCGCTGAAGAAGGGGATGTCAGCGGGAGTGGACAATATACTCGCGGAATTGTTTAAAGCAGAAGGAGAAGCGATGATTGACGCCTTCACAATTAACTGTAACAAGATCCGGCAGAGTGAGTGTGGCCCACACCATGGACCCAGTCGCTTGTCATCACTCTTTCCCAAAAAGGGTAACGTTCAGGAGTGTGAAAATTACTGCACCATCAACCTCATCAGCCATCTCAGCAAAGTTTTCTTGAAGAAAAATACTAAATTGGGAGGGAGAACGACCACGGGACCAAACACGCCATGTCACAAAGATCTTTCACTAAAGGTCAGTTTCCACTAATACCCTCGTTGGGGTGCCGGGGGTTTCAGTATAAATAGTATCCCCACTTTCTGGAAATTTAGTGCTTTAAATTCCCACTGTCGCTGTCTTTCTCATTTGCTCTTTCTCATTCCTGCTCTGTTCTATCAATCTGTTATACTATCGTCTTCTTTGCTAGCCCAGTCTCCTACCTTTTTTCTTGAAAACTCTTCCGGGATAAGACTCCTTATTTGTGTATGAGGTCTGTTGGATCATCTTGGGAATATTGGACGCTTTCTGCCAGGTGGTCACTAGGGCTTCCTATGATGTTATTATTTAGCAATGTAGGCATTTTATATGTATGTGTTTTGTTGATAATTTATAATGGTGTTTGTATTCTATTTTGTTTTTGTAAACGGGGGTTCGATAAGTTGGGGTGAAGCCTCAGCCGTCCCCTGCGTGGGATGTCTTTATTGTAAAGTGACTGGCTGGTGGAGAGCTTTCGGTTTTACCATTAGGGTTGTTTCAGCAGATCTTTTATGCGAATCGGGGGTTGTCCGGTCCTGATTTGGCTCGGAAGAGTCCGCTGGACCTAAAGCAATAATAATGTAATGTAATGTTTCCACTAAACAGGTGGCCTTGATGCTGCTAGCTGAGTGTGTAGCATAGTAGGCCTTTTGTGTTCAGCAGCCTCTGACACTGAGATAGAGTCAGCATCTCTTACCGACTGCCTTAAATAACCTTAGTAAATATCCGATAGCGGCTTCGTAATACGTTTTATTCTCCTCATCCGTGATCTTATTCCACCTATTCTTAACTTTAGCCTTATTTAAGGCATATTCGCAAGGGATTTTACGTAACTTTCACATTTTATTTGTTTTTATTGTGCGAGTGTGGTGTTGGCTTGGTCCCGTCCCTCTCTCTTTATGAACGTTTTACCGACCTGGCTTTGTTTTTTCTCCCCGGATTTTAATTCGTGGTCCTAAAATTTTATTTATAGCCATTTAATTTTGTTTTCTTTTTTCTCTGTCTTGGGTCCCCTTTTAATTCGAATTCTTAATTTTACAGTCCACTGTACGCTTTATGTGCTCGGGGACTTTAAATTTACTCCTGATAGCGGCCCAAGGGCTATATTGCGCAGTATGCACATTGTAAGGGGCCCGTTTCAGAATGTGGGAGATTCCGAAGCCTACAGCGTCGCTCTCTACAGGGGCATTACCGAAATTGGGCGTATCCTCGATAGCGCAGAGGTAGTTTATACACAGCCATTTGCATTAGCCAGAGAGAGAGAGAGAGAGTGAGAGAGAGAGAGAGAGAGAGAGAAAGAGAGAGAGAGAGAGAGAGAGAGAGAGAGAGAGAGAGAGAGAGAGAGAGAGAGAGAGAGAGAGAGAGAGAGAGAGAGAGAGAGAGAGAGAGAGAGAGAGAGAGAGAGAGAGAGAGAGAGAGAGAGAGAGAGAGAGAGAGAGAGAGAGAGAGAGAGGCCTTTTCTTCGGCGCCCTGAGTGAGTGTTTTTTGTTTGTTTGGTTTTTTTTTGGGGGTGTTGGGATGCGTATGTGGTTGCGTGTTATTGACCAATGTATGCCTGTTGGGTTTACATTTGTTTGAGTAAAGTGCTTTGTGATTTTGGAAAGCGCTGTATAAATTGCCTGTTATTATTATTATTATTATTATTATTATTATTATTATTATTATTATTATTATTATTATTATTATTATTTGTTGTTGTTGTTGTTGTTGTTGTTGATGTTGGTTGTTGTTGGTTATTATTATTATTATTATTATTATTATTATTATTATTATTATTAATTCCCCTGTAATATAATATATACTAGATTATACTAGATACAACAATAGAGAGGGGGACGCGCGCTCTCTAGAGAAAGACGCGAGTGCTTGCGGTTGTTATCTTCACCCAAAACAATCTTTTAGAATAATTTTCAAAAATCAATATTATTCTTACACAATCACTTCCCAAGGAAATTATAGACAAAAGACAAGCGAAACTTATAATCAAGTAAAACTGGAGTAAATATTCTAATACATATATTTTCAATTAAAAGATCTTCCAAACAAAAGTCGCGGTAGAATCCAGAAAGGAAACGCGCTAGATAGGAGTTACTAATCATTATAGAAATAAAACAGATAAAACGTTTTTGAACTGTTTTGTTTTTAAAATTCCAAATCAAAATGTTTAAACTTAGCTAAACTAATTTATTTAATTAATAAAATAGAAACGCCGTTCAAATGCATAGGGAATAGATTGATCTGGTTAAATAACATTTAAACTGTGTGAAGTATATGCGTAGGTCTACTTTAAAATTGCAACTTCTAGCTTGGCACACATGATCATCGAAGTCAAAATAGAATAAAATAGTTTAAAATAAGGTAAATAAACAAATACAATAAATAACTAAATGATGTAAAATTCGGGATTAAAGAATTTGTGGTGTTTGAACTTCTCAAAATAAAGCACGAAATATATATCTGGCAACAATCTTTCAAAAGTTTAGTTGTTTTTAAACGCAAAAATATTATATTTTTTATTTTTTAAAACCCTCGAGATACAACTCAAGAAATGCGGCGAGCTGAAGAGTATATGGAACTAAAAAGCTCTCTTTAATAAATATTTATACAAATATTATTTATACTAATGTTTTTATAATAATATACTGTCGGTCTACCATCTTAAACATGAAAGCGAAAATTTAAGAAGATAGTCTATTTAGCCTCGTGCACAATCCATAATATTAGTTAACAACCAAAATAGCATGTTTGAGTTATTTTCTTTTGATGAGGTAACAAATAAAAATTAAAAAAACATAAACAGTTTAAAATAAAGCAAAAATAACTAACTCAATGTCAGAAGGAAAACCATTCAAGCCAATAAAATAGGGTCTGTATAGTTGTCTGGGTCATAGATTTTCGAGACTGAATTTACGACATTTCTATTTGTCACAGTATAATCTTACATATGTATACAGTAATTCTCTTGGAGTCTGACGTTTGCCAACAACAATGAATTTGTACTTGTAGAAAAGGGATCTATAATTCAGAAGGTAAACCAGGAAAATAAAATCCCAATGAAGATTTTCTAACCACAATAAATTTGTTCATAACACACTTCTCTCCTTTAATTTCTACATTCAATCTGACTGGCGTGTCCCTACCTCCACAATAAAGACTGTCCATAACACATTCCCCCCCCCCCCCTCTCTCCCCTTCGTTTTCACGTCATTCACTGAGTCTTAGATCTGCTGAGTTTGAGGCTGTAAGAACCAACGTCGTTGTTTTGTAGCACAGAAGGTCTGGGCGTGAAGCTGATCCTCATTGCTTCGTGAATGATAGGGGGGATGCCTGGGGGCACTGTCAGTCGCAACACGGAGGGGGTCTTTTGTAGCTGAGGTTTCCCAGATTTATTTCTGACACCATTGTCAAAAACAGTTATTTTAGCTGCCGAATTGCCGTTCTTAGAGGGGGCGTCGGGAAGCGTTATGACGCTTGAGGAGTTATCGTCCTTATTGGTAGAAGCGTCGGGAAGAGTTATGGCGCTGGAGGGGATGCCGTTCTTGCCGCAGAACTGCTGCACGCGGTTGGTCAGCCTCTCAAGGCTCTCCCTCTCCAGCTGCCGATAGCCGTGCAGCAGAAAGCGATAGAAGGTGCACCTTTCTTCGATCTCCTCGTCGTTGAAGTAGCGAGTCTGTCTGGCGGGTGTGCCCATACCTCCGTCTGACAGAGAAACAATAATAGGCTTGAATCAGTAGGTCTATAGAGAAATACAGCGTAGAGCGTTAGTATGAATATTTATATACTCAAAAAAATCATTACTAACAACGTTGGAAACTTGAATACCCATAATAAAAGTATTAGGAACAGAAATTCTTAAATGTTCATGCGGTTAAAGCAAACACAATATTTTGTGAAGTCTCCTAAATTACAGTATTTATATTGAACGGACGAGGTAATAAGACCGTAAATTTAGGACATAAATCTATCCTTGTGCCACCTTATCTGGCTGAAATACGAAGACATCCCTGAGAACATCTGCATTTACAGCCTTTGGTGAACCAGAACACCATCAGTGCAGTGCATAAGTAGCTTATCAGATGGCAGTGTGAGGATGGAGGGAGCACCAATTTCTGCTGGTGATTTCTGGCAACTAAAAACTCAAGCTCACCAAAGGACCTGAAGGAAAGAGTCCCGCACTCACCTCTAAGATGCAGTAGTTTGAGCTGGCTGGAGGTACTGCTGTTTCCTTTACCGTAAGGGGAGGGCTTGTAGTCCTTGCCATTTACGTCATCGTTGTCCGCAGCCTTCAGGCAGCGACGCACTACGGACCAAGCAGCGCAAGGCCGCAGGTCCACCTTGGATCGTCTGCAGTGAGAGATCTTGGCAAAGTCTTCGCCCTCTTCGTAAGCCAAGCTGCTACTGCTGCTTGTTGTATTTGTTGACCTTCCGTTAACAACGCCTTCGTCGATGATGCCAAGACTGTGTTCACTTTCGTCGGACGATGCCACTCCCCCAAGGCTTGATTCCTTTTTATCTGTGCCTCCATTGGTTATTTCTTCATTAACCGTACATCCAAAGCCTGTTCCTCCATTCACCACACCTTTCTGTGCGGTTTCCTCATTAGCCACGCCCCTTTGAGTGGTATATTTATGAGTCACGTCCTCTTGCTCTATTCCTCTACTGGTTACCATGTCATTTGATGTCCCACCATTGACAACACGTGCGCGTAATGGTCCTTTGATCGCGCCTTCATGGGTTGTTCCACCAATGACAACGCTCTTTTGCAATGTTTTTCCATTGACCGTATCCATGTCAGTTGTTCCTGAAGCTCTTCCGTTGACCTTCTCTTCCTGGGCAATATTAGAATGAGTTTTCTTTTCATGAGGTAGGGCTGTGCGATGAGTAGGACCGTTTTCAGTTTCTTTCATTCTGCCCCTACCCATTGCGCTTCCCTTCGGGTGGAGCAGCCCTTCGTTGTTCTCTGTTTGGCTGCGAGACACCACACCCGCCATCTGAGTACTGAGTCCTTGGTAACTGACCGCCCTTGGGATCGCGGTGCTTGCTCTTAACCCGTCCGGTGGTTGGAAAGACACTGTTTGTGGGCGGAGTGTTGACGTTTGTGGGTGAGACCAAGTCTGAGGGCGTGGCTGTGAGCGGGCTGAGGCCAGGTTCAACTCCGATCTTCTTCTTAGTTGTCTGAACATGAACTCTTCGATGGAGGCGGAGGCTGGATCAGATCTGCAAAATAGTGCACGATAATTATTTAGTTTGCATTCTGTCTGCTTTCGCAACAAACAACACAGTAACTGTGAAAAATGCAGCTTAATGTCCGAACTGCCCTGTAAAGCTGACACACTATTTGCCTGGCTCGCTGACTGACTGACTGACTCATTAACAGCCTCGCTCTAGTCCATGGCTAACTTGCTAGATGAATCAATCACCGAAAATGACAGAATTAAAGCAAGGAAGAAACGTGAGCAAATTGAAATCGACTGACCAACTGACTCACTAGATGTTATCAATTACAGAAGATATCATTTTTATAAGATGTTAATATTTTGAACAACTTACGGCAAACTAATTCTTATAGATCCGACCTGAATTCCTGTTTGCCGATTTATTGACCGACTGATCACCCCAACCAGCATGATCCACCGACTGATCGACTCGCCAGAAAATACATTGTAAAGTCAAGCGACCAACTGTTTAGTTAATTAGTTAGTTAGTTGTTTATAGGGTCCAGCGGACTTCAAAGAGCCGAATCAGGACCACCATAAACTGGTTTATTTTAAACTAATCAGTTATGACAGCATTAGCATAAAATAATTATTTTACAAAATCTCGTGTACCACTAACAAAAACAACACCAACAACATCAATCATCATCATCATCATCATCATCATCATCATCATCATCATCATCATCATCATCGTCGTCGTCGTCGTCGTTGTCGTCGTCGTCAGCAGCAACATCTCTATCATCAACAACACCATTATCATCAACAAAATCATAATCAACATTCCAACCTTACCAATACGACCACTACTACAACCTCCACACCACCACCAACAACAACAACCGTTACAACTACCAATACCAACACTACCAATACCTCAACTTTCACTGGTATCAGAAAGCCAAACCCATTACAAACCTTGTACTGACGATTTCACGCTGACGATCTTTATATCTCTTGAGCCTTTGTTTGAAATACAGCTGTGATTTCTTCATATCCACCGCCACGCTACGTTTGGCTGTATCATATGACGCCAGCATCATCTCAAACCGTTTCTTTTCCAGCGAGTTCGCTCGCACGGAAGTCTTCTTTAGCTCGCTGTCCATCATGGCGGCCTTTCCTGTTCCTGAAGTGACGTCACTAACAATGTAATTTCCGTTGGGAATAGTAACTTTCGATGTTCCTTCCAGTAGAGTACTTAGCTAAAGTTGCTGGTTATATCTGGAGAATTGTTAGGCTTTTAAAGGATGGTTGAATTCTCCCCATCTGCAATCAAAATCAATATGAAATATTTTAATTTGAGTGGAATTTGTTCTTTCGGTCGCTCTGCGCCCCACCTGTATATTCGATAGCAGAGTATGAGCATTACAGATACGCTAATTCGAACTATAAGATCCAAGTGAGTTGGTATGAATTCCAGAGATAACAAAGCAATGGCAGACACCAGTGTTCAGCAAGGTATGTCAGAATAATTATACAGACAAACCTTATTTGTGTTTCTGTGACCAAACTGCCTTTTATGAAACATCAATCGGCTATTAAAAAAAATTGGACACCTCGATTTCAAAGCTGCTTAATATATTTGCTGTTGACGTTATTAAGCTGCTCCTAAGTTACTTAAGCTAAACTACTTTCATCATAATGCCATCCGTCTACAAGATGAAATTAAAACCATGAGCGCTCCTTAACTACTATTTAACTACCCCATAGGAAAGAAAATGTTTGTATTGCGTGAGAAACCATCATAAACAACGCCCTCTTCAGTGTTGGTGCTCATTAGTAGCAACAATAGACTGTCGTGGTTGTTTGATGACACACAGGGTCGAGAATTCGAGTCTTCACGGATGACAGATCCGCCTTAAAGGTAACGACAGCAACTCATCGATTCACATAACTAGTGGTATAGTGTGTTACATATCCATGAAGTGGCAAGAAATATTAAGCAGTCGTTATTTAGTTCTTCGCACGGTGAAATTCTGGGTGGACTAATACTGCGTTAATTAAACGTACTCTTTCAGAATTGATGTCTTACGTTCAAATGTCTTATTGTATTGATTGTAGGCGGTGACCATGCATTCACAAAAAGACTATTGTCATACTGTAATTCATTCAGCGCACCATACATATTATATTGCAATGATAATGTTATCAACATCATCTTAATTATTATAGAAAACAGTAGATTAGAAATATTGTACAGGTAGGCTTCATGTACTGTGGATAGATCGTTTACTTACATTGTCTGTTTGCGTACAGTACTGCTATGAAAAAATCGTTATGCCTCTGTTTATTGATAACATGAGAGAAAAGGGCGCACAAAGATCGTTCACCATCCTCTCTGTTGCAATGATAACTATCAACAGAACGTTGTTCCTCAATAAGTAAAAGGAAATGGTGGGTGTATTAGTATAAACCATTTATCTCACTTACTGACCTTGGAAGACACATCACGCCAAACCCCAACACCCCACACCAAGCACAGCTTACACCACTGCACAGTTTGCCCTCAGCCCCCAACCCCCACACACAATTATTCAATTTTACACTCACAACTTGAGCCTCTCTGTCTATTTGTCTGTCTGTCTCTGTCTCTCCCCGGGCCCCACCTTCTATCCTTGAAACTGAATGCCATTGTTCCACATTGTGTCTTGCCTTCTGCGAGAAAATCGATCTGAATCTCGCCTGCATGGGGGACAACTACTTTCCAAAACCATAACCCAACATAATTTCCACAGCATTTCTAGGACGACGACAATTGTCCGTGGACAATACAATGGCCACTACGGTCATCGTGGGTTTACAGTTATCGATGTCCTACTTGGCCTGCAGCTACTTGATGAGGCTAGTCAGTGTGTAGGGTGAGGGATGTAGGTAAATGTGTTAGTCAGTTAGTCATTGTTTATAGGGTCCAGCGGAGTGCAAAGAGCCGAATCAGGACCACAACTTGGTTGAAAGAAGACTCACCCCCGATCCGTATAAAAGGTCTGCTGAAACAACCCTCATGGTAACACTGAAGGCACTCCACCAGCCGTTCACTTTACAATAAAGTCATCCCACGCTGAGGCTGTACTCTAATTTATCGAACCCCCGTGTACAAAAACAAAATAGAATGATATAAAATATTAACAAAACCCACATATAAAATGCTTACATTCCTAAATAATACTACCATAGAAAAAGCCCTAGTGACCATTTCGCAAAATGCGTCCAATATCCCCAAGCTGACCCAGCAGACCCCATACACAAATGAGGAGTTTGGGGAGAGTTGTCAAGAAAAAAAAATAGCTGACTGGTCTAGCGAAGAAGACAGTACATTGACAGAACAGATTAGGAACGAGAAAGAACAAATGAGAATGACAGAAACAGTGGTAATTTAAAGCATTAAATATCCACAAAGTGGGGATATTATTTATACAGAAATCCCCGGCATCCCAGTGGGGGTGCAAACATTCCTGATAGTATAATATCTATCTATCTATCTATCTATCTATCTATCTATCTATCTATCTATCTATCTATCTATCTATCTATCTATCTATCTATCTATCTATCTATCTATCTATCTATCTATCTATCTATCTATCTATCTATCTATCTATCTATCTATCTATCTATCTATCTATCTATCTATCTATCTATCTATCTATCTATCTATCTATCTATCTATCTATCTATCTATCTATCTATCTATCTATCTATCTATCTATCTATCTATCTATCTATCTATCTATCTATCTATCTATCTATCTATCTATCTATCTATCTATCTATCTATCTATCTATCTATCTATCTATCTATCTATCTATCTATCTATCTATCTATCTATCTATCTATCTATCTATCTATCTATCTATCTATCTATCTATCTATCTATCTATCTATCTATCTATCTATCTATCTATCTATCCATCTATCTATCTATCTATCTATCCATCTATATATATATAAAAAAAAAATATATATATATATATATATATATGGGGAGGTCCTAGGCGAAAATCTGATTATTTTGGAGACAAAAATGTTGTTCTTAAATCAGCCAATTTATCCGTAAAATTGATTATTCAATTACACAGTCAAGAAAATGCTCAATCAGGTGAATTGTATCTGGATTCCCTCACATAGTGGTTTCCTTTATAATGATTGGGCTGATCGGGCGGCAAAACTTGGTGCTTCAAATATTAATTCTCAAACAATAAAGATACCGTTGTCATAAAAAAAATTGAAAACTCTATAGAAAATAAATTTGTAAAAGAGATTAAAATTAATTGCAACTAGGTGGCATTGGGGTTAGATTTATTTCTTTTTATTTATTTCGCGTTTATACGGCCCAGTGAACCTTTATCGGTCATAGCTGAACAACATGAGGTTAGATAGTTCGCAGAATAAAGGTTAGGAATAGGAATAACAGGCAATGAACTAACTTTTCAGGAAATACCAATCGCGATAAAAAGAAAACTCGCGTTCAAACAATTCTTGCCATTTCTGGACTACACGAGCAGCAAATGATTTTGCGCCTTTTTGTGAAGATTGGTTTATGTATCACAACAAAATAACCAGTAGCGATTAAACTTCGCATTCACATGCAAATTCTAGACTCGACGGGGAGCAAAAGACTTACAGACGTTCTGTGAAAGAAAAATAGTTTTAAATAGGTAAGTATTAGTTTTCGGTACACTTAGCAGAACGAAATTACTTTTTTTTTTTTACATTTAGCTAATATACCGAAGATGATAAAATAGAACTCGCATTACGCCCGAAAATCCTGGACTATAGATAAAAAGCAAACGTTTTTGACGAAGCAAAGTTCAAATAAGCGAAGGTGGGGTTTTGGTAGCAGACAAAGTCATTCAGGCAATCTACGGATGACCAAAAGAAAAAAAAACTCACATTCACACGGCATCCCTATCCTAGTTCAAAGTTGGAAGCAAAATATTTATCAGCTTCTTGCGAAACAACGTAGGCCTATATACAGGTGAGATAAGTAGCAGAACAAAGGCTGCGCTACTCGTAAGCAGTTCTCCTAAGTCCAAAGATTACAAACCGTGCACATTCGCACAGCATATGTAAATCCATTTGCTTTGGGAAGACAGCATACCTATCGGAAATCTATACATGCCTATCGGAAGAAAGTTTGCAAAGAACCCACCAATTATCAGAGACAATGACACTCGCATTCACACAATCATTGCAAACTATGCTGAATTGTAAATTGCGAACGTCGTATCATATAGTCTGACAGAAATTGCAGGCAGTCCAATCCCCCAATGACCAAAGGCAATTTAAAGTCACATTCACACAAAGCCGTGCAAATCCCTTTACATGGGCAAGTTAAGAAAACAAAGCATAGCAAATCATCGGCTAAAAGGTAAGTGTGGCCATTCAAAGACTTTTCGTATATTGAAATTCAAAGACTTGTTACATCCAGTAAAGTAAAATATATATCTGTATCTAAAAATTTAAAGATTTTGTGTATATTGTAATTCAAAGAGGTTTTGCTATTAACAATTAAAAGACGTCGTATATCTAGCAAAACAACAACAACAACAACAACAACCGTCTAATATCTAGCAAAATCCTGGGCTACATCTTCTGAAATAAAGTCTGTTGGTTGTTGTACGTACGTCTAAGAGATTGTGCAAACATGTGTTTCACAGAAGCTTGCCAAACAAATTTTCTGGAATTCATAATAATGATACGGATAATGAGTGTTTCCACCAGACCTAAGTTAGGTCTTATCACACAGAAAAATCTAGCGTTCAAGTGTACAAGTGTATTTGAACTAAGTGTCCCTGTCGCCTGACCATTTGCAGAGAGGCATTGCATGTGAATGTATGTTGACACGGAAATGAACTATACACTATTGATCATGTTAAAAGAGGACTAAAATTAAACATTGGGGTCGAATGACAAATCTCTCGTTCAAATGCCTATTTTGGTGTCAAATTTGCCGAAATGGCAGATCTAGTCTCATTCAAATTCTTTAAAATGCCAATGCTACAGAAAATAACGCCAATTCCAGAAAAACAAAGCCTATACATTCCAATGTCAGAATGGCACTGTGAATCATTCAATTGCCTACATTTGCCAAATGTCAAAGTAAACCACTCAAATGCTTAGCTACAAAATGTTAATTCCGTCATTATCGATTGATTTCACGATAAGCTAGAAACTCCTGGAGCTAGATGGTGCTAGACTGACTGATACACTCCAATCATATGAATCAACGTGCTGATTGTGGCTGTTCAGCCCAAGAAGAAGACTCATGAATGGCGGCACTTCTTTGATCAAAGCACGAACGCCAATAGTTTGCCTACTTGTACAGCTACATGTTAAAACGTTATAAGGATGACTGTGGAGTAGACTAATGTAGTTTACCCGTAGGTTGTCAAAAGATACATATTACCTGTGTACTACACAAAAGACACACGACTGCTTAAGCTTACTGTACCTATAGAAGTATGACTGTAGGCTACCACAAACCCCATGGAGTTGTAATCAACTACCGTCAGTCATGATCGGCCACCGCATAAGATGACTATTTAACGGACAAAATAAAAAATCACTCAGCCACGCGAGCGTGCCTTCTGGTTTTATTGCACCACTGAAGCGAACTTAATAGGTTAAAGCAAAAACTTGCCACTGAGGAGGACTTAGGTATTCTAAGCAAGACAAAGCCTCGACGGGATTTAACAATTGTTAAATCCTTTTCAGTTGAGTAAATCCCATTTCTATACTACAGGAAACATATTTAACTGAAAATGGATTCCAGAACTATAGGTGCAGTACTTGTTTTCGATGAAATAAAAGTAGCAATTTTCATTTGCTCTGATGATCCGTCAACTGCTACAGGTAACAAAGAATAATGACATGTCACACGAAGTGTATAGGCTATAATTATTGTTGAAGTCGCGTTCAACACAAAACCGTAAGTATTTCGTGTTTTTCAAAAGCAATTAAATTATCATCACCAACAACGTACGTCCAAGTATATAGATGTTTCAATTTCAATGGTTTTTAAATTGGAAGACAATAAATGGATGCATGGCGGTATTGTAACACGATGTAAATTTACCTCCGTCAAACGTTTTATCTGGTCTCACCTTTGGGTAGTAGTAGGCGTAGTATGGTTTGGACACACGCAAGAAGTTTAGTTGTTGTTAAGCAACGTCGAGTGCGGTTAGTATTTGGATGCAACCGATGAACAGCATGCAGGCACCAATAAGGAAACAAACGCATAACATTTTCCAGTTCACCCAGGTGTGAATGGGAACCAGACGTGCGTTCCTATACAGACTGGAAAGTTAGTATCTCGCGAGATTCGTAAGGTAGGAGAGTTCCGAATCGATTTCTCGCAAGTTTCAGCTAGGTGCTAATTCGAGGTGCTAGCCTGACACTTGCAAGATTTTATTTTCCTAGCGTATAGCGTGTATCGGAACATCACCGTTCCTTAGGCACCGCAAGCATAGTCTTTCCCTTGCGCTAGTGTTTCTCGCGTGCTAGTGTTATCGGAACGTTTGTTTAGAACCCGAGAAAGTAAGGCAGCGAGGGAGAGGAGTTGGGGGACCGCTCTCATTAAGCTGGCCCTTAGAGAAGAGAGACCCCCTCCTCTAAACGCTTCTCTCCCAAAAGACCGAAAAGTTAATTTAAAACCACCACCACCCACCATCACGTAGGAATTGAAAAGTTTTGTGTTACACTCAGTTCGATGTTGGTGTTTTCTATCAGTATCTGATTCAGCCCCGATGCTTGAATTCCTGATAGGGTGTAACTCAGATTCGTTTATTCACACAGCCCGTCCAAACAGCATACAAGTCACAAAGTCCACGTATGAAGTTTTCCGCTTTTATTCAGCACACATCAACAACTGCATACAATTCTCAATTCAACTCAACAACTTTCACAGCAACTTTCCAAATCACTATCAACAACTTTTCTCTCTCAACAGCGACTCGGCTCACGATTAAATAACCTCTCTCTTTTCTGGAACGATTTGGTACGTGGTAGAAATGACGCACTGCCACCAATCGAACTAAAGATCGTCATCACTGACTTACGTCATTCACATTTTCTCTACTTCCGGGAACATTCACGACCTTCGATATCCATCCGGAAATTTCTATCAAGAGTAAACACGCATATCCAGAAGATTCTCAAATAATATCGACTAACGCAAATTATCAACGTTATACAAAGCCTCTCCTAACAACAATGCAAACTCAAATCAAAGGTAAATAAACTCCATTATTGAATACTTTGCAAATCGAATCGATTAGATCTATCGTACACGCTTCCGACGTACTTTCGTTCACGTTTCAACGTAACATAACCCCCCACTCAAGAAGAAATTTACCCAATTTCTTTCAACAACGTTGAAACAAAATGCACAAACAAAGTCCTCAATTGAAACTAATTTAAGACTTTCTGAATACTGTAATTGCGCTCAGCTTATCTACACAGAGTCAATGGTTTTCATCTTCAAATCTATCTGGATATTGTCAATGTTCACAGTTCATCCACACAGTCAATGTTCTTTACTCACACACTCTGCTGAGGAAGTCCGCACCAACATTGTCCGATCCTTTGATAGATTCTACTCGCATGTTAAAGTTCTGCAAGTACATAGCCCATCTCATGATCCGACTGTTCACAAACTTGGCAGAGTTCAAGTAAGTTAGCGGCTTGTGATCAGTCTGTAGCACGAACTTCACTCCTTGAAGGTACAGTTCGAACTTCCGGATTCCCCATATGATGGCAAGGCACTCTTTCTCCATGGTCGAGTAATTTTTCTCAGCCCTGGACAGCTTCTTGCTGGCGTAACTGACCGGAAATAGTTTCCCTTCGTGTTCTTGCATCAGTATGGCGCCGATGCCTTCGTCCGCTGCGTCTGTCCTTAAGACGAATTCCTTGGAAGTATCGGGCAGTCGTAGCACCGGATCCTTCGAAAGGAGGTCGCGCACAGTCTGGTATGCCCTCTCCTGAGACGGTCCCCACTGCACTTGGTTTGGACAGCCTTTCCGCACCAGGTCCGACAAGGGTGCTGTGATGGCGGAGTAGTTTGGTACAAACTCCCTGTAGTATCCAGCCAACCCCAGGAAAGATCGCACCTGCTTCTTGGTTTGGGGACGTGGAGCGTTCAGAATCTTGGTGACGTTTTCTAGTAGAAGCCCCTTCTGTCCTTCTTTCAGCGAATGGCCGATAAAGTCTACGTTGTCAGTCCCCAGAATGCACTTACTGGGTCTCACGGTCAGGTTGGCTTCTGTGAGACGGTGAAACAGCTCCCTCAAGGTCTGCAGATGCTCTTCCCAGGTGCGAGTGTGGACTAGCAGGTCGTCCCAGTAACACACGACATTGTCCATCCCTTTGAGCATCTTCTTCATCCCTCTCTTCAGGGTAGCTCCGCTGTTGACCATGCCAAAGGGCATCCTTAGGCACTCGTACGTCCCATCAGGGGTTATAAAAGCAGTCTTTGGTATGTCCTGTTGACGCACGGGGACTTGCCAATAACCTTTGCTGAGGTCAATCTTTGAGAAGATTCTACTCCCCGATAATTGGCGGAAGAGGTCTGCTGCGGTAGGCATCGGCTCAGGGTCGAAGACGGTGATCTTATTAACCTTCCTGTAGTCGATGCATACTCGGTTGCTCCCGTCCTTCTTCTTCACGACCACGACAGGGGACGCGTAGGGGGAACTGGACTCCCTGATGATGCCCATCTTCAGCATCTCATCGATGTCTTTCTTCAAGGATTCACGGGCCTTGAAAGGGATCGGGAAGGGCTTGGATCGAACAGGGATATTCGAAGTGAGGCGGACTTCGTGCTCGACCAAAGTTGTAGAGCCAGGGACATCGCTGAAGTTGTGGGGAAACTCGCCCATAAGGTCCTTGAGCTCCATCTTTTGACCTTCCGTCAAGCTTGGTCCTAGCTTAACATCATTGATGCCTTCTTTGCTATGGAAGTCTCCCAGTTCCAACAGTTCCTCGCTGTCAAAGCTGTTGTCGATCTCAGCTGCTGTTGCCACATGCACAGTCTCTGATGGCCTTTCCACGTACAGCTTAAGGAGGTTGGCGTGGTATATCTTGGAATGCTGGCCGACCTTCACCTTATAGTCGTTGATCCCCACCACGGTCTCCACTTCGTACGGGCCTTTCCACTGCATCAGCAACTTATTATGATCGGTAGGTAGCAGCACCAGCACTTTGTTGCCAGGTTTGAACTTCCTGTTCACAGCCCTACGATCGTAGTAGTGCTTTCCACAGTCTTGGGACTTCTTCAGGTTTTCTCTTGCTATTTCGAGAGTCTGCTCCAGCTTTTCCCGTAGCTCAAACACGTACTGGTAACTGTTCTTCACCTCTGGGGTGTCCACTTCTTTCGTCCACAGTTCTTTTAGGATGTGCATCGGCCCTCGGATGGTTCTTCCGTACAGCAGCTCGAACGGAGAAAAGCCGGTGGACTCCTGCGGTACTTCTCTGTAGGCGAAAAGTAGGGCGTTGATGTAGCGATGCCATTGTCTGGGCTGCTCGCTGCACAGTTTCTTCAGGGTGGACTTCAGCGTAGCATTGAACTTTTCGACGAGCCCGTTGCACATTGGATGGTAGGGTGTCGTAGTCAAATGCCGGATGCTCAGCAGTCTGTTGACCTCCTTCATGCAGTCAGAGACGAACTGCGTCCCGAGGTCTGTCAGGATCTCTTCAGGCACTCCAAGTCTACTGAACATGTCCACCAGCGCCTCTGCAACAGTTTCAGTGTCAATCTTCTTCAGAGGCACTGCTTCTGGGTACCGAGTCGCATAGTCCACTAAAGTCAGTACCCACCGATGACCTTCTTCACTCGGAGGTCTTATTTCGCCGATTAAGTCTAAGGCCACCCTCTTGAAAGGTCGGTCGATCAGAGGCATCCTCTGCATAGGCACTTTCGGGACCCTTCCTCGAGGTATGGTCTTCTGGCAAATGTCACACGATCGGCAGAAACGGCTGACGTCCGCATGAAGTCCTGGCCAGTAGAACACCGCCTGGATTCTGTCTGACGTCTTCTTGATACCTAGGTGACCTCCCATAATTGAGTCATGCGCTACTTCCATCACCTGGCGCCTTAAGGGTAATGGTACCAGTACTTGACGTAGTGGTTTACCTCCGTTGACCCTCGGGTGCTGGAAGATTCTGTACAGGATCTTGGCCTTCACCTCAAAATAGACCGTGCCACTGCCCTTGGTCACGTGGTCTTGGCGGTTCCTATACTTGTTTAAAGTGCTATCAGCTTCCTGGAGCTGGATCAGCTTATCTCTGTCCACGATGGCAGCTTTGGAGTTGTCGGCGACCTTCAGTGGCGTAGACGTCTTGTCTCTCTTGGCCTGGGCCCTGGTAGTAACAGCACCGACGATCTCTGGTCGGCAGGGCTGAGCCGGAGTAACCACATTGTCCCGTAGCAGCTCTGTAAGGTCTCCATCGGGAAACGGCAATGGATCCTCCTCCACAACTTCGACGTGTTGAGTTGAGGCAGGACTCCACTCTGGATCGGGGTCGTCGGGTCGTCTCGCGCCGTCGATATTCCCGATCATCAAATCATACAGCGGCTTCTTCAGGCAAACCGCTTCGACTTCGCCTATGTAGAAAGGGGTGTTGACATGAATCTTCGCAACTGGCGCTCTCACACATTTGCTGTCGGCCATAAGTGTCCATTTTGAATCGCCAGTGAACTGTTCTTTAGCGATTAGGTCTTCTCTGACGATGACCCCACTGCAGCCAGAGTCTCTTAAAACAGTCACTTCATGATTTTCGACGCGTCCCTCGGAAACTGGCATGTTCTGGACGGTCACTGCTGCGCTGGCGACGACGGGGATGGATTTTCCGTTGGCAAGGAGAAGTTGGCCATCAGTCATGCACTCTTGCACGTCCGCAGGGGTAGCTGTGCGCTCGGTCTCACTCGGAAGAATGACGCTCCCGCCGCACACTTGATGGTCAGATCTACTGGTTTGCCGTTGATTGGAAAACCGCCTCTGCCGGTTGCCCGCCGCTGCGTTGTCCGTACTGCTCCGCTGTCCGCTACTTTTGTTTTGAGGACAATTAGCCGCCCTGTGGTCTGTAGCGTTGCAGGTGAAACAGCCTCTTGAATGCCCTTCCCTGGGAGGAGGCGTGGAGTCTGTCTGTCTATGGCTCGTCTGGCTTCCCTGGATCTGGTTCACATGGTTTCCAGTCTTCTGAAAATGTTTCGTCGCGCTGGGTGGCCCCAGGGTTTTCCCATGAGCGATGAGATATCTTTCAGCAGCCTCAGTCACATCTTTAAGCGTCTGCAGCTTTTGTTCTTCTAAGTGGGTCGCTAGGTCCTTGTGACAGGCATTGAGAAATTGTTCCTTCACGATCAGGTCATGGAGACTGTCGTAAGACTTCGTTTCGCCTGATAACTCCACCCACTTGTGTAGATATGACGACAGGCGCTCCACAAACTGCTTTGGCGTCTCGTCTGACTTAGGCCGGCATTCACGGAAACGTTTACGGTAGCCCTTCTCTGTAAAGTTGTAGCACTGCAACAGGGCCTCTTTCAAGACGTCGTAGTTTTTGGCGTCATCGTTCGACAGTCTGGTGTAAACTTCGAGAGCTTGCCCCGTCAGAAGTGCACTCAGTCGAATTGCCCAGTCTTGAGGTTGCCAGTTAGAGCTTTCAGCGAACCTTTCGAATCTCGCCAGATAACTGTCAATCTGGTCCTTCCCGTCGACGAAAGCTGGCAATTTTGGAGCCGTATGGTCGTTGGTGACTTGTGGCGCATGCTGATTGTTTTGGATACGCGCCAACTCTATTTGGTGCTGACGCTCAGCTTCTCTTTCTTGCCGCTGCTCTTCTCTTTCTTGACGCCGCTCTTCTCTTTCTTCTCGGCGACGCTGCTCTTCTAATTCTCGTTCTTCGCGGCGAAGCTGCTCTTCTAATTCTCGTTCTTCGCGGCGACGCTGCTCTTCCTTTTCTAGACGCTTCTCTTCTAATTCTCTTTCTCTTTCTTCGCGCCATATTCTCTCTTGAGACTTGACGTACTCCGTCAGCTGTTTGCCTTTTAGATTTAGTTCAACCCCTCTCTGCCAGAAGTCAGCCATCTTGATGCTTCTGGAAAGTTCTTTTTCTAGAAAGTTCTTGACTGTAGAGTTCTTTTTCTGGAAAGTTCTTGACTGTGCTGTACCTTTCTAGACTGTTCTAGAACAGCACGCTTTCTGCAGTAGCGCTGATGCTTGTCACTAGTCGCCTTCGCTGACGCAGGCCCCGCTGTCCTCGTCGTATGCGACGCTGCACCACGCTGGTGTTGATGTACACGCTCCTGTGCTGAAGTAGACGCGACGTCCGCTCGACGCTCGCTGTAACACTGGCGATGTAGCTCCGAGACTGTCCCTCGACGTAGTCTTACGGCAGCTACGTAGTCCCGATCTGTTGTTCGCTCACGAAGCAACTCTTCAGCGACTACACGCCCTTGCAGTCAACCCGAATCTATCGGTGATGTAGTCCCAGTATGTTGGCCCCTCTCGACGCAACTCGTTGGCGGCTACCCTCGATGACTGCCTCTCGTAACGTTGACTCGCTTGTTGTAGCAGTTGAACCCTTGGCTATGGCGTGAATCGCGGCTTGACCCCCAAAATGTTACACTCAGTTCGATGTTGGTGTTTTCTATCAGTATCTGATTCAGCCCCGATGCTTGAATTCCTGATAGGGTGTAACTCAGATTCGTTTATTCACACAGCCCGTCCAAACAGCATACAAGTCACAAAGTCCACGTATGAAGTTTTCCGCTTTTATTCAGCACACATCAACAACTGCATACAATTCTCAATTCAACTCAACAACTTTCACAGCAACTTTCCAAATCACTATCAACAACTTTTCTCTCTCAACAGCGACTCGGCTCACGATTAAATAACCTCTCTCTTTTCTGGAACGATTTGGTACGTGGTAGAAATGACGCACTGCCACCAATCGAACTAAAGATCGTCATCACTGACTTACGTCATTCACATTTTCTCTACTTCCGGGAACATTCACGACCTTCGATATCCATCCGGAAATTTCTATCAAGAGTAAACACGCATATCCAGAAGATTCTCAAATAATATCGACTAACGCAAATTATCAACGTTATACAAAGCCTCTCCTAACAACAATGCAAACTCAAATCAAAGGTAAATAAACTCCATTATTGAATACTTTGCAAATCGAATCGATTAGATCTATCGTACACGCTTCCGACGTACTTTCGTTCACGTTTCAACGTAACATTTTGTTCTTTCAGTTTTATAATCGAATTAACGTAATTAACTAAAATCTAACTTTCCTTACTTAAAGATCTAAAGTCTCTATGATCTCAAGACTAAAACCTATTAACCTCCTAATCACGGGGAGGGGAAGGGGTGGAGATCGCTTCTTATCTAATAATTAACCTCGTGTGAATACCGCTCACGCAACGTGTTCCGATGCTGACAGTCAAGGACATAAAAACAGTAGATCTGCGTATAGTATTGTAAGGAGTAAAATTGATACACGCACAGACAAAACAAAAGAGGCATACCCCGATACTCGTTGTACTGGAAGAATAATTATTCTAATCAAAGACTGAATAAAAACTTCGCGCGATTAAATGCCCACAATATATTTCCTCTCTGATAGTATGGATGATAGCATAGTTAATTGAAGTCTGAAACAAAATTAGTAATACCGAGAACCATTTGTACTGGAAAGACACGCCTTAAGGGTAAAAAAAATTTCATAGGGTTAAGATTAGTAAGAGCTCTCTGTGCCGTATAAGGGATCTTTAACTCAGTAATCTCTGGTACGAAGATCTTTCCATGATCGAGCAAATTTTCTGCGCGAAAGGGAGGGAGGGAGAGAGAGAGAGAGAGAGAGAGAGAGAGAGAGAGAGAGAGAGAGAGAGTGGTGGAAGTGTGTGGGCATAAAATGTGCGTTTGGTTGCGTGGGTGCTTGTTCCTGTATGTGCATTTGCAGGGGTGACGAGTTCTGCAATACGATAGGTCCATATAGTAGTACCTCCAGCGACTCTATTTTCAGCAAACTACTAAACCGAGATGACACCTACAGTATAGTTCCTTTTGGCGGTTCGCCCGAAAACGGTTCCGATTGGGTGCCGATGTTTGCCCGTAAAATCCTTCATATATCTAGCTGGAAATAGGTTCAATTGTTCATATATTAAACTATGCATGGTGACACTGAATAAAATCCACCTTACTAGAAATAGAATGCTTTGCAGTTAAAGAGAAGAAAAAAAAACAGAAAGAATTGGATAAGTGTTAATATGAAATATCATTCTATATAGTAAGCTTATGCCCATTTGCAGCCATATGTGCGACTTCGAGTGTCTAGAAATACATTTGAGTTGTCCGCATCTTATTTTGATTTATTTTGTTTTTAACAATTGTAGCAATTTATTTTATTTTATATTTTTGTTTGTTTGTAGACTGAGATTGAGACTCTTATATAATTTTTGTTGTCTAGTCATTTCGGCGAATAAAACATTTAAAATCGAAACACACCAAGATCTATTTAATTTTTTTTTGACCATATGTTGAATTTGTGCAGTGCCATACTGATAAACATTCTACTAGTTTACATTGTTTGTTAAGGATAAGAAAATAAAGATAACGGGTTACAGAATGACTGAAACACATATACTAATTGGTAGCATTTCATTCTAAATCTCCTTAAGATTTATGTGTGGATCGTGCCTTGTAGCCGAACCTCAAGACCTGATCATAATAATAAATAATTAACAAGAACCGTAAAAAAATCAATTCGTTCGAGAACAAAACAATATTACCCTAGTAAAGAATGCTAAGTGTCATATTTATAAGACGTCGTTTGGAACGACACGCGCACCAGTAGGAAGCAGGATCAGAATGTGTATGGCTTCATTCGTTTGTTCCTTACAGACCACACGAAATCTCACTAATTTAAGCCTACGCCTACGATATTGGATGAGATCCAATACAACAAAACAAGATGAATCATTGAGAAGTGTGCATGCTCTACACGTTTAATGATAAATTTATATATGTACCGATCCGATCAATTATCACATACTCCTTGAAACTGCACGTAAATGAAGAGAATACGATGTCACGACACAATTCATATGAAGAAACGTCCTCTGAAAATAAATGTGAAATATCTGATACTAAAAGTCTGGTATAGGCTGGAGGGAGGGTGACATGGAGGTTTATTAAATTCGTTTTCATCCAGCTCCGTTCTTCCAATCACCACTTCTTCTTCTTCTTCTTCTTCTTCTTCTTCTTCTTCTTCTTCTTCTTCTTCTTCTTCTTCTTCTTCTTCTTCTTCTTCTTCTTCTCCATCTCCTCCTCCATCTCCTCCTCCATCTCCTCCTCCTCCTCCTCCTTCTTCTTCTTCTTCTTCTTCCTTTTCTTCTTCTTCTTCTTCTTCTTCTTCTTCTTCTTCTTCTTCTTCTTCTTCTTCTTCTTCTTCTTCTTCTTCTTCCTTTTATCCTCCTCTATCTTCTCCTACCCCTCTGTTACACTCGTTGGTTTTTTTTTTTTTATCAGTAGTTGATTCAGCCCCGATGCTTGAATCCTGATAAGTGTAACCCAGATTCGTTTATCCACGCAATCTGTTCACTCAGCAACAAGGCAGGAGTCGTCGTATGAAGTTTTCCAACTTTATTCAGCGTACATCAACAACTGCATACAATCGCTTTTTCCACTTTCTCTACTTTTCAGACACAGTGCATCAATTATATAGTCTCTCTATACTCCAGAGAACCTTCGAACGTTACAGCGTGACGCAATTATAACCACTCACAATGAAATTCGTTATCACTGTCTTACGTCATACAACTTTCATTAGGGTCGGAGAAGCTCTTAGCTACCAGTAGATCTATCTAGACCCTTCGATCGATAGTATACAAGCAATCCTAGAAAATTATCCAATAATATCGACCAACAAAAATTGTTTTAACATAAATTTTATTCAGCAAACAAACCAGATATTAATACAAGGTTTTGTGTATGGAATGTCTAATATCACTATAGTGAAGAAATGCCTTTTAAAGAATGGAAAGGCCAGTTTTTACTTCACTCATGTGACTAGCGGTTTAGTTGTTTCAATGTTCGCTGAATTTCAAACCAGGTGAAATAACGAAAAAAGCATGACGGTAAGATCCGAACAGGATAAAACTTTTTTTTTTACCCGTAAGGCTAATCAGTGCCAGGTAAACAAGTGAAAAATCCACTAATCAGTACAATCTTTATGAAGTTTCTTTCGCAGGGCGGAGTGCAGAGTGCAGACAGTCTTATCACGAACATCAAACTTCATTAAATCTGAGCAAAAGTACGCACGAGTCCACTGGGTTCAGAGGGAATGTAAGTGAGGAAGCAAGACTGGTGTTTCTAGGGTGCGGCTACTTAATTTAAAAAATATTAGATCGTTTTCAGTGTCCCTACGCAGGTATGCCAATCTAGTTACGATATTTATGATCATTGCATTCCTGTATTGGCAAAAAACAGGTAGTCGATCTTTGTCAAAACTGAAGACTCGTTACGTCAAAATATATTTAAACACGTTTTTTAAGAATCATGTGCGTTGATTGTTACCTTATCCGGAACTTTTCTTTTAAGGAAATAGAAAAGGAGGAGGATTGGGATGAGGGGGAGAAGAAGAAGATGGAGAAGGAGATGAGAACGAGAAAAAGTAAGAGGAGAAGAAGAAGAAGAAAGAAAGAAAGAAAGAAAGAAAGAAAAGAAAAGAAAGAAAGAAAGAAAGAAAGGAAGAAAGGAAGAAAGAAAGAAAGGAAGAAAGAAAGAAAGAAAGAAAAAGAAAGACAGACAACCAGGCAGGAAGACAGAAGGAAAGAAAAGAAAATGGAATAACCTTTGAAGTTAATCAAAAACGCAGGGGTCAAATTATCAACTCATAAAAATCACAGCGTGTGGTCTGTGCAGACAAAAGCAAGTGCTAGTGAGGGATTATTAGTTTGAAAGCCAAACCTGTTTCTGGAAGATATATCAAGGGAACGCAAGCCTTACCAATTATGTTTGAAAATGTCTGTACCTAACCTCTCCTTTTGGGTTATAAGTGCACAGAGCACCTCCTGCACACAAACCCAACCCCAAATGTAACCTCTCACCCCGTGCGACCGAGAAGAAAAAGGACAGGAGAAGAACAAAACGAAGACGTTACCCCCCACCTGATACACCTAAATTGATTTTGTATTTCGAGTGGATGTGATGGGCTGTGGTGGTGGTGAATTTGAATTTTGGATTTAAAATTTTTTTTACTCGTTATCCACGCAGGCAAATTTCGGGCTGCCTTCTCAACAAATACGCGACAGCTGCAAGAGCAACGCCACCCAGGACAGGGGTGGAACGGGGCCTATAGTATATGCTGGGTGTATTGGTGTTTCTGCCACTCACCCGTCTAGGGCATGACCATCATTTAACGTCCGTGCAGGGGGAATGCATGCTCAGTCTACACAGACTAAACCTCGGTTTATACTTTCATTAGAAGGCTTGGCGATGGTTGATGATGGTGGGTAATGGTAGTTGGAGATGGGAAGTGATAGGAATATGTAAATACGTTCACACCCATCCGTTAAACCTATCATGAGATCAAAGCAGTATTGACCGGTGTTGGTGATCGTGTTACTTGTACGGCTAACAGAAAAGTACGTCATCATTATATACACGTGTCACATGTATTCATTGCTTTTCGAAATTCCTGCAATATTTATCAAGAACACAATTCGCACTAGGTATAATGATGTGTCTCTATATGGCGGAAACGACCACTCAGCGGCAGTGAAAAGAGGAGCCCATTTGGCTACGCTTATGTCTCATTGTGTTTTCTTTTGCTTGTAAATGTAATCGTTGGAAACCTAAAAAATAAGGGTTCGTACCCTACGGAGTCTTGCATCGCTGCCGTTTTCGTTATAAGAATGCAGAGTTGTTGTTGTTGTTGTTTGTAGATTATAGTCACACGACACTTTCGCATATAGGTGACTACTGGACCGATTTATACTGACACCAGCGGGCCAGTTGTTGGTAAAGGGGAAAATAATATGATCACACGTTGACCAATCCGGGATTCGAACCAGCGACCTTTCGGTTACTAGCAAGACGCTCTTACCAACTGAGCTACCCGGCCCCTCGAATGCATAGTCCTACTGACAAGTACTTATTGAAAATCATCAACAACACAGTTCAGGCCAAAGGTAATTTGTTATCAATATTAGCAGGCACACAGACATAAATTTAGAAATATAATTTTCTTTATATTTTAGCAAGTTATATATTATCTGTTAAAATCTATTGGTGGAATAACAAGGGTAAAGGAGCACACCTAATAATTTAAGTTTCAAATGGATTGCCAATACATCATAAAACGAAGATATTTTTAAGCACAGCATCGCAGTAAAATAGTAGTTGTTGTAGTAGTAGTAATATATTGATTCAATAGCGCACATCTCTGGCCGTTACAGCCGCTCAAGGCGCAGTATAAGGAAAGGAAGTTGAAAATATTGTGCAGCATAATGAGTCAGTGAATGAATTTCAACTTAAGCTACACAGCCTATAAAATGTTTCACCTCTGATCTGAAGGCGTACTGACTCTACACGGAAAGGCCTATCTCTGATTAATTGGAAAATTCGTGGAGGTTCACGAACCTCTTTTCGAGATTTTGAGATCCAGAGCCTAGGATCCTGAACTTTTATTTGTCCAAGAGATTCAGGAACCTAGGTTCGGAATATGAAAACCTGGTATAAAGGTTTGTGAATCTCAACGAACATTCTACAAACCTTCCATTTAAGGCCGGCTATAACAATCTTGCGACGGAACACAAGCAGAGCACTATTAATTAATTTAATTTTCTCATTTCAGTGCCAGAGAACCAATTCTCAATCCAATTCGAATATGGTTCAATAATTTCTAGTCGCTTCTCCCGCCTTGCATCATCTCCTTCCCACCTCCCCTCCCGCAACACTCTAATCCAACCAATCCATTTTCACATTTGCACTTAACCATAGTTCACACAGAAATTCTTGAAAAATTAATGTCATTGCACTAACTTCTGGGCTACGCAGATTCTATCAGTTCTATCATTTCAAATCCTTTAACCTTCCTTCTTTCCAACTTGCAGAAAAGGGAGAGAAAAAAATCAGTTCATATGGCTGTCATTGGTGCTGGAGACAAATTCAATGCACTTACTGATCGACTATACATCTGATTGGGTTCTTAATTATTATGATTGGATGAGCTATGGGGTTGTTGGATCATAATATTCCCCTTTGTCCTGGATGGTGTTGTACGCTGCGGGATCGACTATACATACATATTATTCCTCGTTAAAGGGATACATCTAATACTTTGCAAGAGGTAATACAGATTTGTTAAATTGAATTGGATTTAATATGTTCGGTTCTATATATATCTATATATATATATATATGTTGTAGGCACTGGGTGCCTTACTGACATTAGAAGTCATATACAGACACGGAAACCTGGAGTTACATGTCCAGCGGCCTTCTTGTGGCTATTTCTATACGACTTGGAGGAACTCGGCCTGTTGTATTGTTTGATGTGTAAAGACTGCATAGTAAAGCGAGGTGACTTTATAATAGAGACTTTTTTTTTTAAAATCTGCGTACACGCTTTTAGCTCAATAATGTGGTTTTATAAACTCTTATGAGATCTAGTGGAACAGTTCGAAAATGTGACTTCAGACACTTCTTCAAACTTTTTCTGTGCGCACTTCAATAAATTAATAGTTCATGCGGTAATTTGAATCTCTTAACAACCTCCCGTGCAGTTTGAATTCTTTATTTTGCCCATGTTTTAAATAATAATAATAATAATACAGGATGCTATGTACGCGCCTTTCCTCAAGGCTCAAAGCGCGGCGATCTATACCAACATACACGCTCACCTGTCTCATTTACCCTCACACACACCAAATACACATACATCACTCAAACAGGTGGTGTAAAGGCAGGGAGATCGCTATTAGAAGACGGAAGAAAATCGAATTTTTATTTTTGAAATTTTTATATTGACTGCATCCTGTACCATTATTGAATAAGTATGAGTAATGAGTAATGAGTATTTTCCTACAAAACTATTCATATTTTGTAAATGCGCAATAAGAACTGACTTAACCTAATCCTGTTCAGCTATTGAAAAGTGCTTAAATATATTGTGATTTCACGATAAAAACTATCAACATAATTTGCGCTTGTTTGCATATTAACAATAGTATTCTCTGATTACATTAGACCAGAAGTTAAGAGCCTACGTCAAATCAAGTAAAGCGGGATTGTATTATTTCTGTCATCGTGTCTATTAGCCGAATAGAAAGGGAAAGACAAATTTGTTTTCATCTATTCAAACAATTTATTCAATGATTCTAGTGTTTGAATTGAATGATTGATCTTACCCACTAACAGCATAAATGCAATGGGTTTACATCAAGTTCAGCCGACTACATATTTTCTTACAATTTATCATAATTTGTTTTCAATTTATTCAAGCAATTATTTCAAAGGAACTGCTGGAGAGACTAATGTTTTCGTCCGAGTTGTGGAGCGTACCTGTTTTACAAGTATAGGTTCAGTAGATTAAGTAGTTGCTTTGAAATTATTCTAATTGTAAGCGCGCGTTTCAGCACTGTACTTTACATGTACATGTACTGAGCATGGTCTAGTGATCTGACAAGCACTAAATTTGGTGTACAGTTTGAATAATGGTCGTTTTATAGTTAATCACTAGAACTCTCTATGTAGTCCTTCTTGACTCGATCAAAGCTAAGGATTGGCTGTTGAGAGAGAATGAGAGAGAGACGGAGAAAGAGAGAGGGGAAAGGGAGAGAGAAAAATGGGAGAGAGGGAGAAGGAGAGAGAGTGAGATACAGAGAGAGAGAGAGAGAGAGAGAGAGAGAGAGAGAGAGAGATTGTAATTCCTTGTCATTCTGTTGCATTCTTATGTTGCCCAATTTCAAACAAAACATGGAGGAAAACTACAAAACAGTCATGCAAACTTTGCATTATACAGTAATCTTACCTAAAACCTGATTTTCTTTTTTCCTTCAGTAATATTCAATCTCCCAAATAGAATGAAATAAGGAGGAATACTAGGGATGAGAAACACTAAATTTTACACACACATACACACACAAACGCGCGCGCGCGCACGCACTTTGAATAATAAAATTAAGTTACCTGACACCTCAATTAGTTTTTCTAGTGATGGTCATCGTCCTGCAAAGTTCATTGCATTAAATTTCCAGCCGTATCTAGAAATATTTTGAAATAAGGGGAATCAGAATGTCAGTGTGTCTGCCCGTCGGTCCGTTGGAAGCTTAAGCAATATCTCAAGAAGCACTGCACCGATTTTGACCAAACTTTATAGGAACATTACCTAGGTTAGTGGCCTGCCTCGATGCCATCAAATTCGCTCTACCGCAAAGGTCTAGGTCACTGGATTCATTTTGTTGCTAAACACGTTTTGCTCAATATCTCAAAAAGGGCCCACCGATTTTGTTTAGTTTTGTTTGGTATACAGGTACTTCACATCATGGAGTAGCAGCCCGGTTGTCGGTCAGTAGGTCTTTAGGTCGCTCCCAATTTACATTTTTTTAAATTTTATTTTTACCAAACACACGTGTTGCATTATATCAAGGATAACTGAACCGAAATTCATCTTTTTGTTTGCTTTGCGGATACTTTAAAACTACTAGGCTACTAAGCATTTGACCTAATTCCTATTTGTTTTTTTTACTTTTTCAAAGGTCAAGGTCATTGTGCTTCACCAATTTGTAAGAAAAACGATTTGCGATTGGCTCAACCGATTTGGTTTGAAGATAGTTCAGATCATGGCCTATCTCAATCACTCCATGGTGGTGTTTTTTTAATTCTTTTGTTTTTTCTCGTTAAGATAAAGCCGCGTCACCACACCGTCAAGAAAATGAATACTTTAAAAATGTGTATTTTGGGGCTATGTGTATGAATATCTGACAATACATTTGAATGGTTTGCCATTTTTGTTTCTTTTTAATTGTTATTATCACAGCAGCTCTAAGAAGTGTGAGATGTCTGTGGAAATAAAAGTTAATGTTAATTTTAATTCACCGCAGTGCTACATTTAGTGTTGATGTGATACAATAATACACATGTTTTATTGTATTTTAGCCTGTATTATTGTTGGTTGGTTGGTTGTTTTATTAACGTCTTTTTTCATCAAGATGATAAAGACCATACATACAGATTCACGCATTTAAACAGACACATATAAACACATACATACACACAGGGACTATTAATATCTATCTAACAGAACAATAAAAATTTCAGTTAAATAAAACGAGCGACTGGAGAATTGATTAAAGCTTTTGCCAATCCCACACTTAATTCATTACTAATGTTTTTAACTGATGTTATAGTATTTACTTCAAGGGGCAAAAGAGGATGGATCTGAATACAATCAAATAATATATGTTTTAGAGATAGAGGTTCTGTATTATTGTCTTTGTTTTGGTTGATGGGAAATTGTCACGCCACACACTACATTTACTTTGTAATGTATGGGAACAATAAATGTATCTTGAATCTGGTTGTTGTTTCTGTTTGTATGTTTGTTTGTTTTTCTTTCTTTCTTTTTATTTTTTGTTCTTTATTTTATTTATTTTGGGGCTGGGGTGGATGAGGTAATACAGTGTTTTACAGTGTTTTACAGCTCGTTTATACTTACTCTAATTTATGCTAAAACTCAAATTTTGTGGCATACACGAAAGTTGTAAATTAAATGCAGTCTATTGGCTTTTTCGCTATTGAAGAAGAAAAGTTTGGATCCCAAGAATGTAAGAACTTAGGCCTATCTCCAATCTTCCATACATCTCCAAAGTTGTGGAAAGAGCTCTGTGTGCTCATTTGGTTGACCACTTGGATAAACACGACTTGATAGACAAGTTCCAATCAGCGCATCGGTCTAGCCATAGTTTTGAGACTGCTCTACTCCGTCTCCTGAATGATGTACTGTGTAGTGCTGATGTTGGTGACTTGGTTCTGCTTATTCGTTTGGATCTGAGTGCCACATTTGATGTCATCGACCACGGCCTTTTGCTCACTCGACTTCAGCTCGAATTTGGTGCCTCTGGGACTGCTCTACAGTGGTTCTACTATTATCTTAGTGATAGAACCCAGCGAGTTCAAGTTTGCTGTTCTTTTTCTCAGATCTTTCATCTGACTTGTGGCGTTTCACCAGGATTCACTTTAGGCCCAATCCTGTTCTCCATGTATATAAAACATATACACTTCCAAAAGGCAAGCTTATTGAGAACAACGGCTTGTGTCGTAAGCTCTTTGCTGATGACACAGAGCTTTCACAAGAACTTTCATCTTGACCTTAAGTCGGCTACAGCTGCTATACAGTCCATAGAGGGGTGCTACCGGAATTTTAAGTCTTGGATGGATCAGAACAGCTTGAAAAATAATTATGAAAAAAAAACGAGGTCATTCTGTGTGGCTCTGATGCCAGTCGTCGCAAAGTTGCCATTGACTCTATCCAAGTAGGGGCATAGCCTCTGAAATAGCTTTATCAGACACAGTTTGGAATCTTGGACTCATTGTTGACAGTTCACTTTCAATGACTTCTCACATCAATTCCGTGGTTAGAACATGCTACTGCCATCTCAGGTCTTTAGGTCAGCTTAGACCACAGCTCAATAGGAAGACAGCTAGTGCAGTTGCTGTAACATTGATGCAATCTAGAATGGACTTCTGCTGTTGCTGCTGTCAGTTTCAGCTTCAAAGACTGGAGAAGGTCCAGAACACTCCAGCCCATATTGTCACCAAGACCAAGAAGCATGACCACCTCACACCTGTTCTAAGGGATCTCCATTGGTTGCATCTCCGAGCATAAACTCTTGTCACTTGTCTATTGCTGCATGGAAGGGAGTCCACCAAGTTATTTACGTGAGCTTATTCAATAGTCCGTTTCCTCTCGTGGGAGAAGGGGGGAGGGGGCGTCTCCGATCGGCCAACAAATCCTTGCTGCGAGAGGCCTAAGAAAAACACTCGCGGAGCAAGGTCATCTGAATGTACTGCACCACTTTTGTGGAATAGATTACCTCTGCACTTGAGGGGATGCAACTCCAAGAACACTTTCCAAAAAAACAGCTGAAGTCTTTTTTGTATATGCAATTATTCAGTTTCTATGTGGCACTTTATTATTTTTGTTATTGTTGTTTACTTTATTTTTTGGCGCACCGAGCATGCTGGGGCAGCATGTAGTCTGGCGCTTTACAAGTGGACATCATCATTATCATCATTACCAACATCTCGATCATTTTGATATCCAAAAGATGTGTTGTACAAGCTCTGACCTAAATTAACTTTCTAATGTTTATCTTTAATTTTGATAAACGATTCTCCGCACCATTCCCAGATTCAAACAGGTGTAAAATAGAATCTAAAAAAAGATAATGTATTTATTTTTTTTATTGCCTTTATCTCTAGTGTTTATAAACAACATAAAAATAGCTACTTTCGTAAATTGTCCAACGGATGGGAATATTGGGTGCATTATCACATATTTCGTGTGCATTATCATATATTTCATAACTGACCAATTGCTCTATATATGGATAGCGCAGAATAATACTACGGGCAGTGGCAATTGCATGAACATTTGGCATTAAAAAATTTGTTTAAAACCCTTTGCAACTAAAAAAAAAAAAGTCAATTAAAATGACTACCGCGGCCGACGTTTACTCCTCGTGAAATACTATGGCGGTAACATTATTTCACAGCGAGAGTAATAATACACTGACGTGACATACCTAAAACACCTTCTTGGACTTCATTGTGGTTTAAAATATATACATATCGTAAAAGCAATCAGAGCGACTACTAGACGCCTGAACCTCCTTATTCTGATGTAAGAGAGCCTGAACCTCCTTATTAAGTTATTGTAATGTAAGGGAACTACAACGACGTTTTAAGGAGTCTTTTCACTAGCATTTACGCTCTAAAAACAGCTTAGGACTTTCATTCTGTTTTCTGTCGACTTAGCTGGGTGTTTTTTTTTTTAACATTAATGTCATGTTCCCTTCCCTTCCCGATAAAAATGGACAATAAAGTGTCAAAAAAAGAACATGCTAGAACCAGAACCATGTAGCCTACCTATTGTATCATATTAGAATACTAAACGAAAGTAGACCAATTAAAGTTTAAAGTTTGTGACTTAAAAACTAGCATTAGATGCTATCCTATACTGTTTAGCTCCCAGCCACTAAAAATTAGAATTCAATAACACAAGAAAGAGCAACAGATCATTTAAATAAAATAAATGAAATATGCACGGGAAATTATACAAAAAATCGTTTAAATACTTGAAAGACATTAGAAATTCCTTTCATTTAAAAAATAAACGTAAAAATTTTGATAATATTAATTTTATTTAAAAATACAAATGTTCTGTTTATTTTAGCACTGGCGAAATGTGAAAAGAATCGGTCCACAAACAACATAAGCTTACATTTTATAAAATGTCATCGCTCTTCATTTCCTCTTTTAGCGTATCCTTGGACCAATGTTATTTAGAAAATATAAATTTATATAAAACAATGTCTATCTTTACCAATCTATAACCTCCTTTTAAATTAGTTCTATACTATTTTTAAGGTCAATGTCAACTGCAAAAAAAGCACAATGAAACGTTTTACCGCTTTTAAAAATGTCCGGATAGAGGTTCGCGGTATAACTTTATAATTTAAGAAGAAAGATAAAATAACAACAACAACAGAAAACAAACAAGATAAATCTCTATAAAACAAACAATTCTTACCTTTTTTTGTTGTATGCTTCCTCGTGAAAACAAATTGTTTTAAACTGTGGTTCTGCACCTGTTGTAATTGTTGTATTGTAAATTAACACTGTTACTTTTAGTATATTCTCATCTTAAGTAGATTCTTTCTAGATCAGTATCTTAAAGCAAACTTAAAATGATTATTTCCGAGTCTCCTCCTCAGATAATGATTGTGCACTAAAACAAGGTTTGCTGCTTACTTCAAATGTCCGAAGGTTCACTGTTTGACTTGAATTGTGCCAGGAGATATATCACACATTGTTAAGCAGACCGCATATGCCACAGAGCTGGTATCCAGACAAACTCTCAGCCTGGTGCACTTGGTCCATTTTTCAACACTTCTTTTGAAAACTGTACTAAACTAAGAAAAGAAACTCCAATAACTCTCAAGGTAAATGTACAAATTTTTGGTTTATTTAAAACATTAATCAAATAGGGCACATGCAAAACACTGGTTAAATCTTTGAAGTTTGTTTTATTCACAGTTTCCAGTTGGTAACATATCTTCATGACATTTCTTTGCATAATATATAATAACTCAATATACTGGCATGAACATGGATTTTTGGCGCCATACAAGATCACACCATCGTCATCCTCATTATATACTGGCTAAACTGCTAACAATTGTAGTTTATTTACATAGAGCACTTTTCAACTAAAAAAACTGTTAAAGGAAGATTATTAGCCTTCTCCTTTTTCTCATACATTCTCTTTCTTTCTCTCTCTTTTTCTTCCCTCTCTCTCCCCTCTCTCTTCCTTTCTCTGTCCCTGTCTCTCTCTCTCTCTCTCTCTCTCTCTCTCTTCATTTTCTAAAAATGAACATAAATGTGGAGAGAAAGAAATAGCGATCTAAACAAGCTTATCTTTCGAATGTAGCAGGCACCATTCCACAATTTTAATTAGACCATAACTTTCTATTTAAACTAAAAAGGAATTTTGTTGTTACAAAATTGATATCAAAAGCAGGTGCATACTTAATTGATCACGAAACAAGTCTGGCAAAACATTACATTTGACACTAGTAACAACGAGCTCAGTATAGAATGTTCAATTGCTTATCGCTTGACTCCACAAGCTGCGCACGAACCAAACTGTTATAAATGTTTTGCAATATTTAATATCCAAAAGAATGTACAAGCCTGCAGACACAGAAAAACACAAACTTCTTACACCAACACTTCTTACACAGACTTTCCAGATAAGACCAGCATAAAACGCATTACAGGAATAATTATTGATCAATTTGACATTCTGACTGTCTGCTTTCTGCATGGGTTATCTAGATCCAAATGTTTCTAGAGAACTGCAAAACGAAACACGCAATCGTCTTTACACAGGCTAAACAGCTCTCACACATTCTAGACAACATCTTAAGATAAGACTTTTGAAACCACTTTGCAAAACGCCCGAAGCTGTACAACAACAATCAAAAAAGGGGGACACTTTCAAAGACAAAAATGAAGTCCAGATTATGTTTCTTTGCACCGTCACAAGCAAGAGGCTTTCCTGGAAGGGTTAGACTTCATCCGTTTATGTTGTTCAAAATCACAAGTATGAATAGTCCTACACCTTTAAATAAATAATAATAGAAAAATATATGATAAAATGTTTACCGTAGTTCCGTTTTCTTGTTTTCATTAATAGGCATACATATAGATCCATATATGATTTTTTTAAAGTGTAGTATTAAATTCATTTAATTATAATTAGATAATTATAATTAATTTTAGGCAAGTGATATTTACCTTGTTGTTTTTGTGGTTTTTTTTAATATATTTTATTTATGAGAACATTATTTAAACGGTTTTACAGGCCGGTATAGCATCCCATAAGTATTGCACCCTAAAATTACTCCCCGGGGAGTAAATCCAGACTGACTCCACCAATTCTCACTCCCACCCCTTTCCCAGAAATACTCCTTCTGTCAAAGATGCATTTTTGTCAATTAAAAAACACGTTACAAACAAGCAAGACATTAGTTTTGTAAAGAAATGCAGAGGGTATTACTATTGGGGCATCCCAGAATTACTCCTCCCTTGGTCCAGAAATAATCCCAGGAAGTATTCCTGCGATTTACGTAGATTTACTCCTTGGAGTAGCTCATGCCAGAAGTACTTCCCCCTCCAAGCCTAGGGAAGGGGAGGGGGGAGAGTAATTCTGGTTCAGCCTGGCTGTCCCGGGAGTACTCTGGGACATTGAGGGAGTACTTTTGGAATATCCCATAAGTACTCCCCACCCTATCATTTTTTCGGTATTCTCTAGTGGTTTGAGATTTATCAAAGTACTCCCCACACTAATTATTTTCTTCTTTTTCTCGCACTGGTGGTGGGTGGAGGGGTGGGTGGGGGAGAGTAGTCTAGGTTTACATGTTCATTGCACAGCGATTAAGGTAAGGCTGCCGCGCTCCCTTGTCATCATTCTCCACCTTGCGTAACATGGACCCTCACTGCAGACCTACAATGAAGAATACAAAGCATGGAGATGAGGTGCTACAGAAGACATCTTGCATTTCCTATACCCAGCACATCACCAACGATGTTGTCCGATTGACCATCACGCAAGCCATTGGACCACACGATGACATGCTCACAGTGGTGAAAAAACGGAAACTCTGATGGTATGGGCACGTCATCAGATCGTCAGGCCTTGCAAAGACCATCCTGCAAGGCACGGTGCAAAGAAGCAGAAGAAGAGGGAGACAGAAAAAAAGGTGGGAGGACAACATTCGAGAGTGGACTGGCTTGACATTAAGCGAAGCCATGAGGGTTGCTGAGTACAGAGAAAGATGGAGTACGATCATCTGTGGTGCCCCAAATGAATGACCTTTGAGGTACGGGATAGGATAGGTTAGGATAATATAGGCACAATAAACACTGTAAAATTACTATTAAAAAAAAAGGCAACACACATGTAAGAACTGACAAACAAATCACCTGATGATAAGAGAAAAACTGTCTTGCATTATGGGTACGTGGCTACGACGCTCATAGAAGTGGCTTCACTCGCCTAGTAGAGAAAATGACGTCACGCCCTCTCCAGTTATATTCAAACTCCTTGGGAATGACACAGCGAATTCTTTTTGGTGAATTGGTACTCGCGATGAGGTTAAAAAAAAGTGTGTTTACGGTAGCATGGCCCCCAAATTAGGATGGATAGGTTAATGTAGATAGGTAGTTAGTTTGGACAACCTGTTTTGATTGTTTGCTTGTTTGTGTTTTTGCTGTTTGTTCTATCCATAGGTGGAAGTGTACCAGTGTTAGAAAAGTTTGAAAACGAAACGAAGCAAAAATATATATATATATAGAGAGAGAGAGAGAGAGAGAGAGAGAGAGAGAGAGAGAGAGGGAGAGAGAGAGAGAGAGAGAGAGAGAGAGAGAGAGAGAGAGAGAGAGAGAGAGAATAAAGAATTATGAAGAATTTTTAAGAATCAAGAACCGGCTAAAGGGCAAAAAGATTGGAGCAGGGGTGGAGTGTATATCATGGAAATGCCCCCTTAAGCGAGAAGGAAGTGGGGGAGATAGAGTATATCTGGGATATCCCAAAAGTACTCCCCTTTTCTGAAAAAAACATGGAACCATACATAAACATTTAATGAGGGGGGAGAGAAGGGAGTACGTCTTGGAAAGGGTGTGGGGGTAGTTCTTAAGATATCCCAAAAGTTGTCCCCGGGAGAGTACTTTTGAGGAGGTGGGGTGGGGGGAGTACTTCTGGGACGCTACTCCGGGATGGGTCTCAACTAGTCTTTGATACGCATTGTTACAGTTACTAATTTTTCCTCTTCTCCTTCCCCCTTATCCTCTCTCTACCCACACGTGACTAATTTCTCTACCCTCACCTTACCCCCACACGCTTTACCAATGAACTATAAACAGTACATACACCTATAGCTTCCAATACATCTCCAAACAAGCAAACTCTTGCACAAAACCTTGTTTCAATGTTTACTTTGTTCTTATCTAATTATACCATGCTCTGTGGCATTTTAACTGTCTTTCTGGATCAGTAGGCTAATAGCTAAATCTTCTGTGTTTTAATACCAATAGTCTTCGTTTTAATAACAATAAATAACACTATAGTTTAGGTCCAGTTGATACAAAAAGGGTCTGTCCTCCCTCATACCCCCAACCAAGACACTCGCATCCTGCAATTATAATTTCTAGTAGGTCTGTTGGTTAATTGTTCACTTTGTATGTCACGCTGTGCCTTGTTAAAGTACTTACAGCTCAAGCAATATTTAAGGCCGCATAAATGTTCATTGAAGCCATGTCACTTCCAATGGTGTCAATCAAATGTAAGATCTTTTGAAAACAGAGGCTATTTACAATACATGCAACAACAAAAACCATAACAGGTTGTTTTGGATTATATAGGGAGGGGTAGTTTGAAGCAGTTCTTTTTATAAATATTTATGTTGTTTATTTATTTATTTATTTATTTATTTATTCGTTCTTATATAGCGCTTTTCCAGCTCAAGAGCTGCTCAAGGAGCTGATTATACAGGATTTAACTCAAGCCGCCCGAGGCGCCCACTTGCAGTCTTTGGGCGCATAGTCTGACGCACAGACAACTGAGTACAATCCTGGGCGACCGGATAATGGGAGCGGATGGACCTAGTGCTTTCTGAATGTATTTGTGTAACCGGCACTCACCAGTCTAGTCCATGAGCGTCAGGAACTTTAAAGTCCGTGCGATGGAATGCGTACGTATTAGACCTCGGTTTATACTCTCATCCGAAGGATAAATAAAGTACGGATGGGCAGTAAATTATTGTTACGTAAATGCTCGGTTCCCACAGACTGAGTCATATATCTCTGTAACATGTCTCGTTTAGATTCCAGTTAACTTTGATCCGCCTCTGTGAGTCATCCTGCATGATTTAAAACTGTACAAGACAAAATTAAATTAAGGTTTGGAGTGTGTAGAACAAGATGGAGACCGAAAAAGAGGTGGGAGGACAACATTCGAGAATGGACTGGTTTGACACTGAGCGAAGCCATCAGGGTTGCTGAGGACAGAAAAAGATGGAGTACGCTGGTTAAACGATCATACGTGGTGCCCCTACGAATTCCGATTTATGGGATAGGATTGGATATGATAGGATAGGATAGTGTGCAGTAATCGTATAGTTTGGATGTGTCAAATTTGGAGTATAAATGATACTTTACTTTCAATAACAATCAAAAAGGAAAGATCATTCATTTTGAGGGTTACAAAAACCTGTTCTCCAAATATTGACCTTATTAATTTATAGCGGTTGCCATATTCCTCGATCACCCTTCTTTTATTTGGACACAAGTTCCCATTCACACTTTATGTGCAAATGATACAATACATTCGCTTGCAGTCCTCACCCGCGCTCTCTCTTACCTCCTATCCGCTCGGCCTTATCATGGACTGATGCTTGAAATGAGTCAATTCGCCCTGCAGGACATATATTCTGCCGGCCGCGTTTATGGTCATGCATGTGCATCGAACAAGACGTTAAGAACTTCGTTTACGCAGAGACCGTGTGGAATATGTCTTCTCTTTGATTTTTGCCAGATTCTGAGAATTTGAGACAACCAGATGCAACTTTCTTCCAGTTTCAGTCCCTAAACCACAAAGATTATCTGAGGCTGTTGTTAAGACATTTGCCAACCTGAAGGTATGCCCAATCAGTCTTGGATACTCCGAGTGCCTTTATAAAACATTATATGGAACAGATAATATAGAGCAAGTACTGTACGTATCAAGCCAGTAAATAATTTAACGCAGGTTACGGATCGAATAAGATATAAACTACAATTATCTCTTTTTGAAGACAAAATAATTGAATTATCCTACCTCCTCACTCCATGTTGTTTAGGCAGGTTAGGCAGTAGTGGCAGTACTCGATTTTGACACGAAAAAAGACCACGTTTCGCGATTGCAGGCTTTACATGAATTAGTTTAAGCTACAACGGCGAGCAACTAATTAACACCAAGAGGTAAAAGAGTGAAAACACGTTATATTTAATAATGTTAAATTATTGTCTTTGTCTGTGATTCTTGAATAACTGCTCGTCGTCGTCGTGGTTATTTTTGTTGTTGTTGCTGTTGTTGTTTGTTTTGTTTCGTTGTTGTTGTGGTGTTGGTGGTGGTGTTGTTGGTGTTGTTTTTTGTTTTGTTGTTGTGGTGGTTGTGGTTATTGTTGTTTATATCGTTTTATCAATACGAACTCAGTAAGACTGACTAACTGTAAAACCTTGTCTTTTTACTCATGGCTGTCAAGTCATTGTCATTATTATCATTACGGCTGTTTACCAGTTCAGCACTAAGCAACTACAGAAGAAGAAAATACAGCAGCCATGTTGACGGCCTTGTTTCTTTGTTTGGTTGTCAGCTATTCTTCATTGTATTGAGCAAACCTGTTTCACTGAGATGAAGGTTGGACTGGGGCGAGGGGCGGAAGAGCGGGGGTCAATAATTGACTCCTATTTTTTCAAGATTAGAGGTAGGGAGGGAGGGAGGGAGAGAAAGAGAGAGAGAGAGAGAGAGAGAGAGAGAGAGAGAGAGAGAAGTAAAATATGTTGGCTGCTTTTGTTCCAGATCAGGGGAGGCGCGGAGAGAGCGACTGGGGTACGGGAAGGGAGAAGATTGATGAGAGAGAATGGGAGTGTTCATAGAAAATCATCAAGGTCCGACCGTACAACACAAGTGTAACACCTCCCGTCCTTCCGAAGAGTAATCGAACACCGCATGTTAACGAGCTGCATACCTGATCGGAGAGAGGGCGGTGATATCGATTTGATCGAGCATTTTAATCAGTGTCTGATTTTACTGAAAAATAATGCAACCCCAAACGCTACTAAAAAACATGAAAGTGAAGTTGAGGGGTTCAAACTTGAGTTTAGTGCTTCATTTGTTTGGTGACTGAAAAAATGAATGAATTAATTAATGAATAAGTTAAAGAGAATTGTTATAGCGCATAGCAATTCTCATCCAAATCACCTTAATCATATGGTTGGTTGGTTAATTTTGTTCACTGACTGATTAATTTATTGATGCTCGAAAAATGTACAGAATGGTTGACTGATCGCTAAGATGGTAATAATTTATTTTCATTTAATCGTTCTTATATAATTAGATACATAGGAAATTCTGTATCCATAATTACTGTAGTGTGTTTTATATCAGTATATTAATATGTTTATTATTGATTTATTGTGATTCTAATACAAGTGTGTATGTGCGTTCCATCACGATCACACAAGCCATTGGACAACACGATGACATGCTCACAATGGTAAAGAAACGGAAACTCCGATGGTATGGTCACGTCACCAGAGCGTCAGGCCTTGCAAAAACCATCCTGCAAGGCACGGTGCAAGGAAGCAGAAAAAGAGGTGAGAGGACAACATTCGAGAATGGACTGGTTTGACATTGAACGAAGCCATGAGGGTTGCTGATAACAGAGAAAGATGGAGTAGGCTTACGCTGGTTAAACGATCATCTGTGGTGCCCCAACGACCTTTGAGTTACGGGATAGGATAGGATAGGATAGGATAGGATAGGATAGGATAGGATAGGATAGGATAGGATAGGATGTGCGTTTGGAGACAACACCACACACAGACACCCGACCACGCGCGCCCGCGCATACACACACACGGTTTATCTTTTGCAATTACACACCCATACCCATCCTTCTCTCTCCCTCCGACTTCATTATGGGCTGGTAGCTTACTTCAATAAATATTTCTGGTTTTAATTCTAATTCTCAGACACACAGGCACGTGCGCGCACACACAGAAGCGCGCACACATAGACTACTCGTGCACATGACCCACATACACTAAGGCATAATTTGATGATGATGATGATGATGATGATGATTGATTGATTGATTGTTGCTTTAGGTCCAGCGGACTCTGATGATGATGATGATGATGATGATGATGATGATGATGATGATGATGATGATGATGATGATTGTCCCCCCTACCACTCACCCCACACAAACATGATCTGAAGATGTTTCAGTTACATTCTGTATGCATATATTTAAATATAATTATGAATCTTTAAATGTGTGATGTACGTTATAGGCCTGTATTACATGTATTGAAGGAGCTTAGACCAAGTTAACGGTGTCCAGTAAAGGGCATCGTCGATACCTGAAGCTTTGTTGTTTAGTCCATGACCTCTTGACTAGCATTTAATCAACTCTCACTCCAACTTCTTGTGCTCGCATGTCATGACTATCTTAGATAGACAATTTAACACTTTGCTGGCTTCTTCAAGAGTTTGTGACTACTGAAAGTATAAAGTGGTGTCGATAGAACACAGGCGTGAAACACGTAATAATTATTGTCAGTATATCAATTGCCGCTTCAGTCCCTTTCTTTCTCCATATGTGTGTTCTCATCTGTCTGTCTCTGTCGCTTTCTCTTTCTCTGTCTCTTTCTGTCTGTCCCATCGCCGTAGCTCAAGTGGTATAGCGTTCGCCTGGCACATCAATGACCCAGGTTCTAATCCCGCGATGGGCAAGGTAAAAGTGGCCACTTTAATTGTCCATTTTAGCAGAATGATGCTCCGGTGGTTCAGTGTTGATACAGGTTCCTATCTCTTGTTTCCTGGGATGGTTATCCACGTCTGCCATATCGCCAATGGTTGGTGTAGACGTAAAACTTCAATGTTCTTTCTGTCTGTCTCTACCTCTCTGTCTCTACCTCTCTGTCTGTCTCTCTCTGTCTCTCTCTCTCCCTCCCTACCTCTAATCTCTCTCTCTCTCGCACATCCCTCACGGGCGCATTGACGTTTATGAGAGAGGGAAAGAGAGAGAGAGAGGGGGGAGTGGAGGAAGGGAGGGAGGGAGACAGAGATAGAGGAAGAAAGAGAGAGAGGAGGAGGAAGGGCGGGAAGGAAGTAGTGGGGAAAGATGGAGAGTGATAGATATGAAAATGATCGTGCATGAGCCCATCTATACTCTTGGGAACAATTCAATACGGACAATATTATTACTAAAAATACAAACTGGCAGATAAGCCCTTTTTTAAATGCAAAACCCTAACGAGTAACATATACAATACTTTTTTTTTCTCCGCCTGTAGTGTCCACGTGCATATTTGTGAGAATGCATAAACATTCGCTTTACAAGGACTGATCTGACATTTTCTGAAAGAGTTAGCATATAAGGTCAGATACGAGGTCAGAGGTTTAACCCTTAAAAATAATGGACAGAGGATGATATGCATAGTTCAGGCTGAAGTCCTCTAAGTATACATGTACTTACTTACACATAAGTAGGTATGTTTATGTAGTATTCATGCATGTTCGGGTCAAGGCAATATCTATGTTTTTAAAAATTAAAACTGCAAGAGCCTGGATAGCACTCGTTTAAGCTTCGCTTCTGTGTGCCCTTTTTATGTAGTCTATGTAATGCTCTATTTGTTTTCTTGAATAAAATAATGTTTAAACTAAGAGGCTGTACATTGACCAATACAAATGCAATTCTGTTGCACGCACTACACTTTAATAATAATAATAATAATAATAATAATAATAATAATAATAATAATAATAATAATAATAATAATAATAATAATAATAATAGTAATAATAATAATAATAATAATAATAATAATAATATTAATAATAATAATAATAATAATAATAATAATAATAATAATAATAATAATAATAATAATAATAATAATAATGAATAACATTTATATAGCGCAAAACTCACAGAGACTCTTTGCACATACGCACGCATTCACTCAAAATATACAAAAGGATTACATGTATGTATGCCCATTATGGAGGTACATCTACCAACAACGAAACACAAATATTGTTATGTTACACATAAGACTCCCTATAAGATGAAAGAGGGGTAGGGTGGGGAGGGAGGGGATGCGAGTAAGTTAATCAAAAGCTAAGCGAAAAAGGTATGTTTTCAGTTGGGCTTTAAATATATAAATATCTTCCAAGTTTCTCAGACCGACAGGAAATGCGTTCCAGAGAGATGGAGCAGTGAAACTGAAACCGCGCTCGCCAACAGTTTTCAGGTTTCGACGCGCAACTTTTAACAGCTTTTCTGCGGAAGATCGGAGAATGCGGGCTGTCTGGTAGGCTACAAGTGAGTTGGAAAGATACGCTGGGAGAGTTCCTTCAAAGAAACGGAAGGCAAAAAACACAGATCTTATACTGTATGCGGAATTTTACAGGCAGCCAGTGATCATGACGCTAATATCCTAGACAAGTGCGTGCCAGATAAAATAAGAATTAAAAAACTAAGTCCTATCCCCCCTCGTCTGAGGTGGTGCGTGTAACGTGGGGTTTATTTGGTTCTGGGCTCTGCACAATGGAATGCTGTAACCCTCACGCTTTATTCGATGGGAACTGCTAGTTAGTCACCCTGTGAATTACTTTAATAAATTTATTTGTTTAGCTCGGTCTGTGTTAAGGCTGGGGTACAGAGATAGATAGAAAAATGGTAAAAGATCACTGTCACACTAGCTTTCACACGGCTATGAATCATATGTAGTCCAGCCACTTGATAACAGTTAAAATCACACATTTATTTCTTCTACTCTATACAATACCTTCGAGAATTAATCTCCCTTAAAAAGTCATGAGTCACTGCAAATAATTCGATCGCTGATAGTCTAGGCAGCTGTTATGTCTTCATCGGGCACTGGCTACTAAAGTTCTTGAAGATTGGACTACTGTGTTGTCGGTTTTGCTATAGTTTCTGAAGAGTGGACTACTGTGGTCCTATAGAGATAGTAAATATGGGCTTAGACCGCCCTTGTTTTTCTGGCGCCTATTTTTGCAATTTATGGCTGTTTTATGAGCTTTTAAAAGGCGTGCCAAAGCGCTCTCTCCCTAACTTGGTGGAGTGGGACGGACCCCTCGACCTTTTGCACGCATCTCCCACTCCACCAAGTGAACCCAAGCGTTGTGGCATGTGTTGTCTGTCATCAAACCCCAAATGGGGAATCTCTACGAGACGAAATTAGAGAAACCCACGGAGGTGTACTGACTGAACTTTGGCTGCGAGTCGGACAGTTGGGTTAAGTAGGAGGTTCCCAGGATACAGCGCGCAGCCTCCAGTCTTACCCAATGTCATGCAACCATTCGTTCTTGCGTTCAATATCTGTTTACTTGTTGCCTGAGGCTTGACAATTGGATTAAGTAGGAAGGGATCGAGAGTTAGCGTGCACCTTCCAGTCTTATCCATTGTCATGGCAATTTTTAACATGTATCCAAGCCACTTGCCACTTTGTACACTGTGTCTATTATTGCAATAGGACAGACATTTGGCCTTAATGCCTTAGCAAATTCAACACATGCCACAGAAGTGACTAACCACACCGAACATCTATACTTCCTTTTTCTTTATATCCCCATCCAGATCGCTCATAAAAGAAGATTGGGCTTGGGAAATTACATACAACAAACCAGCATTAATATTTGTTATTCTAAATGTACAATTCTAAATAATACACCATTAAGTGCAGCAATCTTTATTACATATTGTTCATATTAATTTTAAAAAGTGTAACAAATAGATATATAAATAAAAATTTATATTAAAGCATGTGTTTCCCATTTACTAGCTGTAAGTTAAACCAAGAGAAATAATTTGTGTGTATTTTAAACATGCATTAAGCATGTGATCCAGTTGAAAAACAGAATTGGAAATTCCCCTTTACTAGACCAGAGGAAATAATTTGTGTACAGGAATATTTGTGTGCTTTCTCTGTGTGAATGTAAAATCCTTAGTAAGTTTTTTGCCTTTGCTTAGATATATAAAAAGAAATTTATATTATGCATGTGATCCAGTTGAAAACAGCAAATAGAAATTTATATTAAGCATGTGATCCAGTTAAAAACAGAACCTGGAATTCCCTTTGCTAGAACAGTGTGAAATAATCAATATTCTTGGCCTAAGCCCAGTTTATTCAATCGGGAATTCCCGCAAACATTAATGTTACAACCTTATACAGAGTGTTTTTAATTTAAATTTAATTTAATTGCTATCAAAACAGCCAAATATTGTACTAAAAAGGCCTTTTAAGAGTTTTATATTAAGCATGTGATCCAATTAAAACAGAACCTGGAATTCCCTTTGCTAGGGACAGTGTGAAATAATCAATATTCTTGGCCTAAGCCCAGTTTATTCAATCGGGAATTCCCGCAAACATTAATGTTACACCCTTATAAAAACATTACTACGCATTTATAAGTAAAGTTGCGGTTGCTTCCCTTTGACTGTATTTGGTGGTTTGAAGCCTAAAAATCCATTTTTTTTAATAATTATTTTTAATTTAAAGTTTTGTTATCAGTATAAAAATGACGGACACAAAAAGTCTTTCGCAATCTCCTTTGTTTAAAGACATTTTCCAAACAATACAACTTTCAATTTTTGACAGTCAAAATGTTATTAAATCTGTTTATAATAATTACGAATTTGTACTTAACAATTTTACTTACAAATCCCCTGTTAAAATTCGCATTCACGCTCAAATAACTTTTATTAAACCCGGCAGTATTGATGAAACGATGACTGTGTGGATTTCTTCAAGTCAAATTGAAGTGTTAAAATCTTCAGACCTAGACAATGCTTATAACAACATCTTAATCAATCAGTTACAAGACAGCATTGAGCGTGCAACTTTGAGAGGGTCCGGGTGGACAGAAGGAAATTTAGAATCATTAGAACTGAACATTGCAAAGTATAATCCAATCAAAGGGAAATCATATATCCCTCTTCCCAAAGAAATTCTTGACAAAAAGGCTGTATTGAATATTAAGAACACCGACGACAAATGTTTTGTGTGGTGTGTTCTGGCTAAATTATATCCTATTCAGTCGAAAGAACATCCCGAAAGGGTGTCGCTATACAAAGATAAAATAACAAACTTAAATCTCAAAGACATTAATTTCCCTGTTAGCCTTGACGCCATTGACAAATTTGAATCCCAGAACTCTCCTATAACAGTCAATGTATATGTTTGGGACCCTGAATCAAAACTTATGCCTTTACGAATTTCTCCTAATGCCCCATCGTTTTCAGACCTCAATCACCACATTGATCTTTTACTAATAACAGACCCGCAAGATCCTAGCATGCAACATTATACACTGATACGAAACATATCTAGATTATTAGGACACACTTCAAAACATCATGGCAAACAATATTTGTGCAGACGCTGTTTAACTAGAGTCTCTAATCTCCAAGTGGCTGACAAGCACAGTAAGGTATGTAAAAGTATGACAGATATTCAAACCCGCCTTGTGTTACCGAAGCCAGGTTCTCAAGTATATTTTAAAAACATCAACAAACAATTCAAGCAGCCTTATATAGTTTATGCCGACTTCGAATCATTGATTTTAAAATACCATGGCCCACAAGGATTTTGTACGCCTAATTCATTCCTCACACACCTTCACGAAGTCTGCAGTTTCGGGTATGTAGTTGTTAGAGCCGACGGACAACATACAGAGCCGGTAATTTACAGAGGGCCAGACGCAGCTAGGAAGTTCTTAGATGAGATGAACAAAATATACAAATTGTGTTTACTGCAGCTAGATAATCCGGTGCCAATGATATTTACTGAATCTGACTCCCATAATTTTAAAGCAGCTACACATTGCCACATTTGTAATAAAGAGTTTGACCCGAAGGACACAAAGGACACGAAGTCCCAAAGAGTGAGAGATCATTGTCACATAACAGGGGCATTTAGAGGTGCAGCTCATCAGAAATGCAACTTAGACTATGGAATCAAACATTTCTCTCTCCCTATTTTCATTCACAATCTTCGAAATTACGACTCCCATTTAATCATGCAGGCAGTGACGAAAGCATACAAAGTGTCCTGTATTGCCGAGACAGAAGAAAAATATAAAACTTTCACTCTGAATAAATTAAAGTTTTACGACAGCTTTCAACATTTGTCTTCCAGTTTAGAAACACTAGCTAAGAACTTACCCAGCTATCCTATCACTAGCAAATATTTTCCAGACGTTACACTTATTCGGAAAGGCGTGTATCCTTATGAATACATGGATTCTTGGGAAGTGTTTGAAGAACTAGAATTACCCCCTAAAGAGAACTTCTATTCTTCACTCAATAAAAGTTTCATAACTGATACCGATTATGAACACGCCCAGAATGTCTGGAATGCACTCAGCTGTAAAAACCTTGGTGACTACCACGACATATATTTGAAAGCTGACGTCTGTTTGTTGGCTGATGTGTTTGAAAAATACAGAGAAACGAGTTTACATCATTACTCCCTCGACCCTTCTCATTATATTTCTTCACCAGGAATGAGTTGGGATGCTTTCTTAAAACTTAGTGGTTCTAAAATTGATCTCATAACTGACCAGGTAATGATGACAATGATTGAGTCGGGCATTCGTGGAGGAATAAGCGTGGCAGCTCATAATTATTGCAAAGCCAACAATAAATACCTGAAGCACTATGACCCCTCGCAGAAATCTAATTATATAATGTACTTTGACGCTAACAATTTATACGGTTGGGCAATGAGTGAGCTTTTACCGGTTTCAGATTTCAAATTACTTGTTAATCCAAACCCCGCAAACTTGACTTGGTTAAACAGTATTTTAAATCACCCTAAAGATCATACTATAGGGTTTATTGTCGAAGTTGACCTAGAGTACCCCAACGCCTTACACGACATACATAATGATTACCCATTAGCACCAGAAAGATTGCATGGTACAGACAAGCAACTTAAACTTATTCCCAACCTCTATAATAAATCTAATTACGTCTGTCACTACAGAAACCTGCAGTTCTACATCAGACACGGCATGAAGTGCACAGCGATTCACAAGCTTTTATTCTTTAAACAAACGAATGTCTTGGCCGGGTACATCAATAAAAACACACAGCTCAGAAAACAAGCGCAATCTACGTTTGAAAAAGATTTCTTTAAGCTGCTGAATAACAGCTGTTTTGGTAAAACTATGGAGAACCCATACAAGCGAAAAGACGTCAGGCTAATTACATCACCCAATCAAGCAATTAAATTAACATCTAAACCTCAATACCTTGGTTACAAAGAGTTTCATGACTCCCTGTATGCTGTTACCATGAAAACCATGCAAGTTAATCTAGACAAACCAGTGTTTATGGGGATGACTATTCTCGACCTTTCTAAATTATTAATGTTCGAATTTTACTACGATTACTTTAAACCTAAATACCCGGAGGCCAGAGTTTTATACACAGACACAGACTCCCTTATACTAGACATCCCTACTGAAGACATTTATAAAGACTTAGAATCGGAACTACAACACTACGATACTAGTGACTACCCTGAAACTCACCCTTTGTACAGCAAAGCAAACCAAAAGAAAATAGGTTTGATGAAAGATGAAATGAACGGGAAACTTATTGAAGAATACGCAGGACTGCGATCTAAGCAGTACAGTATTAAACACGAATCGGGAGAATCTTCAAAAGCGAAAGGCACCCAAAAAGCTGCAATAAAAAATAGAGATATCAAACACGAAAACTACCTGGAAGCCTTAGATGGAAAAGAAGTTAAACCATACCCTAACACAACTATAAAGTCTAAAAACCATATAGTGTCCACTGCTGTGACGACCAAAAAAACATTATGCGCTAATGACACAAAGCGGGTAAGAGTAACTAAGGAGTTTGCATACGCTCTAGGCCACTATAAATTACAGGTAGAAACAGCGACTGCGACTGCGACTACGAGTAAGGAGGAGGGCCCGTAAGGTTTGAATAAATGTTAACTGTATTTATTCTGAAGCAATGAGCTTTTTCTTCAAAGCATCTAGCTGCTCTTTCCGTCCCAGTAGTCTCCCTTCCTCTATTAATTTTTTTTTAATTTCTTCAACATTAACAGGTGCAGACCTAGATTTAGATTGTATGTCGTGCTTTAACTTTTTATATTCTTCAAAATCTCGCTGGATAATTACAAACTCTTGGTCCTGAATCTGAGTGTCTTCTAGAGCTTTTGAAATTATTAAGTTCATGCTAGTAAGTTTAGCTATCGCCAGGCTAGAAATGAGGTCGTGTTTTTCTAGTTTCTTAGATACTTTAGTATTAATTACACCAAGTAGAACTGACATAACTGAAGATAATCCGGCAGCCACTCCTAATCCAATACTAATTGGTATACCAATTCCAGTCACCAATAATCCCACGCTGACCGCAGCTTCCGCTGCATTAATAACATTTAGACCAGTAGACACGTAATTTATTGTGCTATAAGCGCCGGAATACCTTCGTCTGCATCTAGAGTACTTTTGGATATCTGATTCAATTTGAGTCCTAACTTTTCTTATTTCTTCCAGCCTGAACGTTTGAACATTACTTAAGTCTAACGTTGGAGCACTGGGTTGCATTGGTTGTTCATCCACTACTGCTTCTACTATAGCAGGATACAATTTTGTCGTCATATTTTTAGTGTGAAAAAAAAGGGTTAACAATAATTAACTTGATTTTAGTTTATTAGCAAAATATTCTATTTGACTATCAGAAAATATCTGATCGCTGAAATAAAATGCTAACAGATCTACGTTGTCTAGGCTAATTTGCGCTATTCTGTCAATAGGATTTGGAACAGGGACAAAAGTTATCTTGGGTGAGTAAATACGGAAAACTGATTTTCATTTTCTCTTTTCTTCATAAATACTGTAACTCGTCTGGGATCCTCATCTAAATCAACCCAACTTAGAGACACTTGCGGAATTACATTAAAATTTCTCTGCGTAGGCCTGTGAGCAATTATGTCCAGTACTATCATAGCTGTGCTACCTAGCTGTAAAGGAGGCTGCAGAATAACTCTGACATTTTTCCCTGCGGTTTCACGCTTATGTAAAACATAGCTGCTTTTTTTGTAGGCTTTGACTTCTATGGTTTCCCGATTGTTTTCATCCGGCACTAGACTAACTAACATAGGCCCGGCGTTAATAATTTTCTTAAATTTATTGTCTGGTCCCATAAAAGTGTAAGGGCTTTCGCACTTGAATTTAATAAGCCAATCTAATTCTGTGTCTACAGGTGTTAAAGACCAGGTATTTTCTCGTTTAGTAATAGCATACTTAAAATCGGGATCTACTTTACCGGCATTAAAATCCTTTAGCTGATCAATAGTTGGTTTTTCTGGCAATACTGACGGCGGCACTGACGGCACTTCAGGCACTGCCGGCACTAGCGCTCGTTTATAATATCCATTTTGTGTAAATTCGAAACCGTAAATAGACCCAACAATAGCATTCGCATCAAAGTCAATTGTGTCTGCTAAGTCTTTCAGTTCAATGGTAGGACAGGTTACTGGAATTTGAGGGCCGATTGACATTGTATTTTAAAATTAAACTTTATTTTATCTCAAGAATAATTGTAAGATCTTCAAAGTCTACAATTTCGTTGTTTTGGTTAGTTATTTTGAAGCAGAAACTAGTATGATAGTCCTGACTTAAGTGGCGTTTTTGAGGCAGAAATTTTAATGAAACTGGATCGCAGTAAGATTCTCTCTGAGTTGAGATTATCCTTAGCAATGTACTAGGAGTTCCGTTTACTAAGTTTTCCGATGTCTTCAGTTGATGAAGGTACACAAACAATCTATTATTAATTAACAAATTCATAGGGTTTGATCCAATAAATCTTATAGAACTGCCGACAGTGCTGGAGCTGTCAGATAAAGATAATTCATTGCCACGGAAACCTAATATTTCTGCCAGCTTTGGCGCAAGTGTAACGCTGGTAATGTCTTTATGCAGGGTTTTATGGAAAGTTAAAGTTACTATCAAGTTTGCAGGGTTCATTTTTGCTTCAATCGAATGAGGTTTAAACAATTCTTCAGTAAGTCTGCAGAAGTCATAATAGCCGCCATGAATAAAGTGCCTTTTTTTATTAATCATTATCCAGTTGTTGTTTAGATCATGACTAATATTTAACCATTTAACCGTGTAGAATATTTCGTGAAGGATTACGTTAAGGTCCCTGTTTTTGTTGTCAATAGGATGCTGAAGTTCAATGGGCACACCTGATTTTACAGATTCGAAAGTTACAAACATATTTTTTTAATATAATAAAAAATGTACGCGCCTTATAAATATAACAAAGCTGCAAAGTATACTACAGGGCCTTATTATTACGAAAAAGCAGTCGACCTAACCAAGCTGACAATAGCTGTGGCAGCCAACGTCCATTTTGATACTATCCCCCATAATATTTTTGATCATTACCTCAACCCAGACATTACGAGCGACTTTTTAGCTAACCAATGGCTAAACAACGGGGGTATGCAGTTCTTTCAGAATCAAATTAATTTTGCCGTGTCATGCGCTACAACTGGTTGCGGAGTTTCTTACGTTCATCACCTTAATCACCCAGATCCCATGTTGAAGTCTATTTATCTGTTCCATTTGTATTATCAAGTGAGGCGGGTGTTGTCTGAACTTCAGGCTCCGTTACCTACTGACAAAAACTTTAATCCCTTTAACAACGGCTTTGACAAGAAAGCGTATCAAAGGTTGTGCAATGAATTCGGAATTGATACTAAAACAGACTTCAGACAAAAACTAGACCTCAATCACGGAATGGGAACTTTATTTAGATACGCTGTAGGTAATTTATACACGGGGCCTTACGTACCTGGATTCACATCATTTAACCACAACAGCCAGGTTCCTTTACTGTATATCAGACAAAAACAAAGTGCAGCATACAGCACTTTTATATTGGACACATCAAACGGATTTACCCAAAGTGGGGTGGAAAGGCTGAATGAATCTATTCGTACGTATGCGTGGTGCATTTTGGGGTCTCAAGCAGAAACACGAAGTAATATCATTGGGGAAGGAACTAGCTTCGATGCACAAAAGCAGTTTCTAGCCAACATTGAAGATTCTATTAATTCGGCAGTAGATTTGCCCGCGAGTATTAAAAGATATCAGGACACTTTAAAGTATGCTAGATCGAAAGTAGATTACGTAATAGGTTTAGGACTGTATATGTTGCCTTCAGACCTTCAGCTTAGGATAGGAACTATATCAAACTACAACAACAATATAGTGATTGCAGACCCTCAGTTTCATATAGGCTACAATCCTACAATAAACACTTTGAATACAGTGAATACAGTGAATACAGCAAATACGGTATTTACTGCTAGGCCTAATAATGAACCTTTAAGTTCGCCACCACTTCCGAGCCTACCAAGCCTACCAAGCTTGCCGGACCTGCAAATGCCGGTAACTGATCATGGGGTTTCACGTCTAGCGCTTACAGGGGGTTTATTGTTTGCTGGGTTAATTGGGATTTACTATTTTAAGTAACCAGAGTAATATTATTATAAACAAAGACCACAGATGCTCAGACGCCCAAACCACAACTTTAGAAGCAGTATTAAATATCCATGAAAATACAGAACCTAATATTCCTGGAAGTGCGTCTACAAGTTTGTCACCTAAGCGTTTCAATAAGTTAGCTATGCTTTGTAACGTCTTTTTAATCCAGTCTTTAACCGGACTACCGCCAGGTCCACCAGATCCTCCAGGTACGCCACCAATGCCTACGGTTCTAGTCAATGCTAAGACTAGTGTGCTTATTGTCATCCCAACAGCTGTAAGAATGCTAAATATTGTAACACCTTGCTCTCTGAACAGTGTTTGAATTCTTTCTGCAAGTGTAGTGTCTTCGTGTAAAATTTTATGCACCGTTTCTTTTATTCTGGCGAAATTAGTTATTAATTTTTCTCTGTTTATGGATAAGGCTTCTAGCCTTGCAGCGCGTTCTGTGTAAAGGTCTGCGAGCCTTTTTTGAATCAACTGTTTTACCTCAATGCTTAAGTTCGCGTCATCAGCTTCTGCTAGTTTATTTTTTTGTTTTTCTATATGTTTGTCGAGCTCGCCGAGCTTGGCCAAATTCATCATTGTCTCCCCTCTCACAGATTGTAAAGCTTTATCTAAGCCCTGAAGTTCACGCAGTGGCAATAATGGCGTGTCATTGATAGTTTCCATAACCTGATCAATATTGGTGTCCTCATTTGTTTGTAAGGTTGTTAACTCTTTATTTACTTCTAATGCAGAACTAGTTAAGTTAGTTAAGTCTTGTAGTTCTATTTCTGAACTTAACGATGCATCTATTCGTTGAAGTGAAGCTACTGCTTGGCGATGCAACGCTGGCACTCTATTATCGGAAAGCCCCAATGATCGTATTACAGTCACTGGGAGTTTAGTTTTCAAAGTAGACCACGCATAAAATTTATCAGGATTCTTTAACATAGTTAACTGTACTCTCACTTTTTTACCGGATACACTAGTGTTTATAAACAAGTGATTATTTTTGTCTAGTTCGAAGTCGCTGGGACTAACATAATCAGGTAACTCGCGCCCGATGTAATTGTAAAATTTATTGATTTTTCTGGCTTTTTGGGTTTCAGTTACTTGACGTAATTCTTCTCCTATACTTAGCCTTGTTTGGCTCATGTCATCTCCTACCATTGAAAGCAGTGTGACGTCGTGGTCTTCATTAGGTTCATCAGGTTTAAACACTTCATCAAGAGCTTCACCACCTGTTGCCATTTTTAAATATAATTTTTTTTTATCGCATTAAAAATGCAAAGCTACGGAAACTTGTTAGACCCTACACGTCGATTGAGGACGCCTTTAGGCATCAAAGGTGAGAAAAGCACAATAATTATTACAAACAATCCAAGCAGCATAGAGCCTAATCAGCTACTAACCATAAGATTTCCAAATTTAGGTCCTGATGATGTAATAGTTCCAGGCAGTCCTAAATTGGGATTTAAAATTAGTCTGAATTCTGACGACGATCCTAACAGAACCATAGTCAACAATCTAGGCAGAGCTATAATTAAAAGAATGGTTATTAAACTTGATGGGCGAGAAATCCAAAGTATCGATGACGCCGGTGTTTTGTTTTGTTACACAGATCTGTGGCTGAGTAAATATGAAAGGGAAGATTTAGTTGGTCAGGGGATTCAAGCCGCCAATGTGGCAAAACTTCGAATCAAAGCTGGCGATGCTGTCGTTTCTAACAAAGGTGAAAATGCATTAGCTGCTGTATACAAAAACAGGTTTTATTTTCCACTCGATTTTGAACTGCTACACAGTCATCTGCCATTTCATCAAGGTTCATTTAACGATAGGCTTTCTTACGAAATTATTTTCAATGATTATTCTCAAGTAGCAATTAGCTCTGACAATGATGCTAGGTATACAATTACAGACATCACGCTTGAATACGAAGTGGTCACTCACGCTGAACTCAGTAGGATGATCAGGGGACAATATGACAAACTAGCAATTTATTATGATAGGATCGTTCGCTACAGACAGTTTAATAAAGATTTATTAGACGCACTATGGACCATCAACATAAATTCACCTGCTCGAAGTTTTAAAGGTGTACTGTTGTTGTTTGTGAAAGAATCTAATTATAATCGTGACAGCGAAAATTTTATCAATCCTAATATTTCAAAAGCGTCTGTCGTGATTGAAGGTAAGCCTAATCAATTATTCGCTAATGGAATGATGGGGTTTCAACAGTTTGATGAGATTAGGAAAATCTTGGGTGGAGGTAGATTGCGGACTGACACTGTGGATTTGATTTCTAAGGATCTTCATTTGCATGACACACGACTGCAAGATTATCTGGTGAATAAATTTGCGTTGTGGTTAGACTTTCGAACCATACCCACCAACGAACTTCATGGATCTGGAAGAAGAATTGAAAACGGAACAGATGGTATAACAATTGAATTGCATAGGGAAGCAAGTGCTAGGTCAGAATCAGTTACAGTATACATGTATATAATTATGGATGCTCAGCTAAACATTGAAAATGGAAGATTAAAAGATTTAGTATATTAAAAAATGACCTCTTTGTTACCTCGTGATCCTCATTGTGGAATGATCGTTGGCATGACGTCATGCGGAAAGACTGTCTTTGTTCTGGATTTGTTAGAAAAATATTACGCAGGCCACTTTGATTATATAGTAATTTTTTGCCCAACTATTCAATATAATAAAACCTACTTAGATCGTAAGTATGTCTGGACAGATGAAAATATCTTTGTTGTAAATACCAATGGCAAGCTCAATGAGTATTTAACGTATTTTTATAACCTGTTTGAGAATGAGGGTAATACGTTATTCTTAATCGATGATTGCAGTGCAGAAAAAGATATTGTATTAAAACGGAACATATTGAGCAAGCTGGCTTTCAGTGGACGCCATGTGAAAATTAGTGTCTGGTTAATCACGCAGAAATTTAATTCGATATTAAAGGATTTTAGAGAACAAGTAAAATTCGTGTGCCTGTTTTATTGCAAAGATCGAGACAGCTTTGATAACTGTTTAAAAGAAAATGACGTAATTGAATCAAAAGAGGAAAGAACTAAATTAAAAGAACAGCTAAAAAAAGGCAAGCACTTAAAATTATTATTAAAAACTGACCAACCAACTGGCTATACAATACTTATGTAAGTAAGTAAGTTCTTTTATAATTTAATTATTGTAAGTTATAAGTTTTTTTTTAAAGTCGACTTAATTAAGTTAGATGTAAGTAAGTAAGTTCTTTTATAATTTAATTATTGTAAGTTATAAGTTTTTTTAAAAGTCGACTTAATTAAGTTAGATGTAAGTCACTAAGTCAAAAAAAAAGGTTGAAGGTAAGTAATAGTGGTGATGATTATAGTTCATTTATCTTAATGGCACTGTGTCTGGTGGAACAATCTGAAGTTCTTCTTTTACAAAGTTTCTTTGTGGTGTTCTACGATCGCTTCTCGGTCTTAAATAATATACGGGCGGATCAGTAGATAATGCTCTGTCAACTTCATAAACGCTTAATGACCAAATTGGGTCTGTAGCTCGTCTTCTTGTGTCATTAGCAACTTCTCCAGGCTGATAAAGGTATCTAACAGTTTTGTTCATCAAAGCTAGATCCGGCTGACCAGGCTTTGAAACGGTAACAACAATCTGTTTCTTTTTAATAGCCTCAACTGGTTTTAATCCTGTAACTTTGGTTGGTTCTGAATTCATTTCCCTTAAAACTCGAGGCAGCCTAATAACCCATTCTGTATTAGGGGTTTCAGTAAAGAGTTCCTTTGAATACTGATAAGTGAATAATCTTTCTGCCAGTTGCCGATTAAAGTTTTCTACAATACCCTGTGATCTGTGCAATCCAACAACTCCTCTTCTAACAGTTACATTATGTTTTAACAAAAGCTGGTTAACAGCTCCTTTGAATTCAGACCCTTCATCGCATTGAATAAGTCTAGGGAACCTTAGAGGCCCTCTTGAATAAATCGCATTTAAGGCTTGAGCGACCTCAGCAGAATTTTTAGTCCTAAGAGCATGAGCGTCCTTAAACCGGGTAGCTATATCAATAACAGTAAGGGCATACCTGTATTTCTTTCTATATATTTTGTCATGGGGAAGATATAACAAATCTATTTGATGCGTGTCATTTGGTCTGGAGTTTTCAAATTTTGGTCTTATTATTTTCTTCAGGGGTGGAAGATAGATTTGCCATACAGCTTGCTTCGATAACCATTGTTTAACTACGTTTTCTGACAAGCCAGTCTTTTCTACTAGTTTATTAACTGCCGTCATCCCTTTCCAATATCCGGATTGAGAATAATATAATCTAGTCAAACGCGAAGTCATATTTTATTTAGATTTATATTTTTGTTTAACGAGGTAATAAACTACTGTTATTCCAAACACAATTAAAATTAATTCTCCGGTCTCTGACATTGTAGGTGCAATGTTAGGTGTGTAGTAATCGGATAACACTGGTTGCTTTAATGAAGGTAGTGTTGTGCCGGTGAATAAATAATATTGGTGCAAAGCTTCATCAACGGTCTTCAAATGTTTTATCTGCATGGCCTTCTTCTTTCAATCTTTTATTAACAAAATCAAGCTGCATTAGTCTGTTTTTCTCGTATTCGGCCTGATCTTGTTGTAATTTTTCCATTGCTAAGTTATGCCGTTTTGATTCTTCTTTACTGTCCAGTTTTGAAAACAAATAATTTGACCCTGAAAAGGCTAAGGCGTTGACAGCAGCAGAACCAAGCACCATTGCAGCACCAGCCATTTTTTAATTTAGTTTTTTATTTTATTTGTATTTAAAATGAATTGTGATGACTTGTTAATGCAAGAAGCTATTAATGTCACAGGTACTGGTGTTGACAACGAGAAAAAAGACAGGCTGGTTGCATTAGTAGCTTCCGGAAAGTCAAAGTATTATCTTGGTGTTGACTTAACTACTGAACAAGTGCAAAGACTGAGGCCAGAAGAGATCATTATATTACATAATAAATATGATAAAGTTCTCGGCGCTTTAATGGTTAAAAGTTTAGGGGCGTTCGATTGTGAAGTTATATACCAAAGCTGTGTCGACCTTTGTTACTTTAGATTGTGAGAATGATTTATTTGATGATTTGATTAAAGATCCAGTTATTGTTAATGGGATTAGTGAGGTATCAAGAAATTTGTATTATAAGTTTGGAAGCTTGTTGACCCCATTTTCAGCCGGGCTAATTACTTTTCAACACATAAATTTCTCTGCTATTAAAAATGGACTCTTCCAATCCAGAGATGGAGAAGGAGACGGAGGTGAAGAATTCAGAGAATCAACAGAACCCAGTGACAGTCACTAAACAAAAGAGCCCGGGAAGAATTGCAGCTGGAAAGAAGTTAGCAGAATTTAACAAGTTACATAGATGGAACAAACAAACAAAAGCAAACATATTAGGAAAAAAGGAATCACCAAAAGAAGAAACAATAATGCAACAAACATTAACAACAAACAAAGAAGAACCAATACAACCAATACAACCAATACAATCTTCAAATAACATATATTATTTATGTATAGCCGGTGTAGTGGGTGCAAGTGGGTACATAATATATAAATACCGCCAAGGAAAAAAGAAACAGAAACCCTCAAAACCACTTGTAGAAAAAGAAATTGAATTATCTCCATCATTGAAGCCATCATTAGATGTGTTTTCAATGCAGTAATAATTTATTATTATTTTTTTTATTATATATAAAAAATGAGTGTACCATATGAACAAACAATTGTAAATCTTGGATACCATAGTGTTGTCTTAGTGGGCTTAAATACAGCTTATGCCATGATTGCAAAATCTCTTTTAAAAATGAAACCTATTGAATTGGGGAAAATGGATCTTTCAGATGCTGGTAAACTGGTTGGCATCTTTTCATTATCGTTATTTACTCGGGACTATCTTGTTAAACAAAAGATCATTCCAGCAGATATTAATGTGTAATGTTATACAACCATAATGTAGAAGGGTTGTAATTTTTTTTTTGTTTTAAGCAAAGACGCAAGATATACGAATGTGTATTATATTTAGCAAATGCCAGATTCCCAGAGCGCTTTGGCACGCCTTTTAAAAAGCTCATAAACAGCCATAAATTGCAATAAAAAGCCTCCTTTAGAACTCTTTGAGCTTTGGGGTTCAGAGCCCATTATTGCTATCTCTCCTATTGCTATCAGTTTGGGTGCACTTTTGCTTATGCACTTAACTTAACTGTCACGTAGTGGGTTTGAAGTCCTTCGTTGAGGTAGCTTCTGGTACACGATGTGTCGTCGTGTAGTTTGGTCCCTTGCCACGCTGTGGGGTCTTGCAGGGTGTTTTCCAGGGTTGCTCTCTCAGGCTTGTGCTGTAGAGGCTAAACAGCCAACTCGTCTTTCCTGTTGAGTTGGGCGCACGTTATAGCTCGCCTGCTCCTCTGTTTGACAAAGTCAGGCTCGTGGCTACTTGAGTGAATTCTAAGATTCTCAAGTCCTGCTTCCTGGTCTATTCAGTGGAGGTATTGCTCTACTCAGGTGTAGCTGTGTACCCTGTGGCGTCTTACTCTCAACTGACCTAATACCTGGTTTGGACTGAATCAGCCAGAACTGGATCTAGCCGCTCAGCCTGAGTCCTGATTGGATACAACGTTTCGATTCCATGCACACAGTGCTGACGTCACTACACTGCCTGCGTCAAGCTCGCGGTGTGTGTACCTCCGTATACTGTAATCGTCTTCTGTGTAATACACTAACTTTCTAAGGTTACAATGACTAAACAAGGCTAAATAGTAAAGTAAGCAGGGTAAAACTAGTCATCTCGTCACAGTGCGGGCCTGCGGATGCTTATCCTAACACACACACAAACACGCACACACACACACACACACACACACACAAACACACACACACAAACACACACACACACACACACACATTTTTGTAGAAACTACGTTGTGATGACTGTTCAGTGTTGTGAAATAAACAGAAATTATTTTGACACACTTTCCATTTCTTTGACATTATTTTGATCAATTTTTTGAAGCTATCCCTAACCCTAACCCTTAACCCTAAACCCAAACCCTAACCCTTAACCTAACCCTAATCCTAAAACAGCTGTAACTCTACGTGAAAATAGTGCGGCCGTCAAAAAAAGTCAAAAGAAACCATGTAGAGTTTCATGTGTTTATCAGAGTAACGTCGTTTCTACATGCCCGCCCTCACACACACAATTTGCAAATCTATTACAAGATAATTTATTATCCCTGGGAAGCCAGCCCTGTTCCGTGTTGTAGTAAGAATCATGATCAAATAATTTCATCGTTTCTCTATTTATTTCATTGTCAATAAGCCATATATAAAGGAACGTTATTTACATTTAATGTTCTCCTTTCAAAAAACTCATGGTGAAAAACGAAAGTTTATATATTTTACATGATTAAAATAGAATTTACACATATAACGTGGTGACGAGAGATATCTTAATTTTTAAAAAAAATAGTTTATATGATTATGTTTTACTGAATTTGTAATATTCTGAGTGTCGGGGGTACATTGAGAAACGAAAGTTTTAAATAATGTACATAATTTACATAGAATTTACACATGGAATGGGGTGGTGAGATATATTAAGCCTACATGGTTAAACTTTAATGTATAGGGAGGCACGGTGGCCTAATGGTAGAGCTTTGGATTGCGGATCTGAAGGTCCCGGGTTCGAGCCCGTTTCCTACTCCTTCGGATGAGAGTATAAACCGAGGTCTAGTCTGTGTCGCATACATTCACACACTTTAAAGATCCTGACGCTCATGTCTTAGACGGGTGAGTGCCGGTGACAAGTACACACCCAGCATGCACCTAGGTCCTTCTTCCCCATCCCTGGCTGCCCAGGATTGTGCTCAGTTGTCTGGAGTGTTATTACGATGCGCCCAAAGGCTGCAAGTTGGCGCCTCGGTCGACTTGAGTTAGATCCTGTATCGGCCAGCGCCTTGAGCAGCTCTTGAGCTGGAAAAGCGCTATATAAGAACGATATAATAATAATAATAAATAATATGAATGTGATATAAATTTGTATATCACGCTACAGTTGCTCTGTCCTAAACCTTATTAACCTACATGTTGGGGTTTATCGGGTAATATTAAAAAACTAGTTGTTATCATTTTACACCTTCTTTTAAATATTTGTCAGAAACACACTAAGAAGACAAAAGCTTAAACATTTTACGTTATTAAAATATAAATTTACGCAAAAAAAAAGCGCCCGTGCTAGGTTTTAAGTTTTTAAGCTAAGAAAACCCAGCGTTCAAGTTTCGCCGTTTTTCAAAATTACCCAGTTGTTTTCCAAAAACGACCAAGCGCTTAAGAAGATTGTAAGCTTCTTGCATAGCCCAATGATAAATGAATCCCAACCCCAAAGTTGACTTTTGATAGAAAATGTTTAGGCAAATATGCTGCAATATAACAGCCCATTTATTGTCTTTTTTTCCTTCTTCGGCTTCTCTTTAACTTGAAGGCTAATTTTGTTTTTACATACCTTGGCACAATTTTTTCACAAACCAACTGTTGTTTGAAATTCATCCACAACTGGGACAGGCCTATGCAGGAGATCTTTAGGACACAGAATTAATTTCTCGGAAAAGTTATAACAACATTTAAAATATATTACCCTACTTTTCGTACTACTAGACCTAAAGGATTCTTTATTCGTCGACTTCGGCTAAAATCGGATTTTAGAAAAAAAAGTTAAGATTCGTAATAATGTGCGTCTTCTTGTGCGTCTTATAATATAAAGCGCTTTCAGGTGTGGAAAAGTTGAATTTAATACTGTCACGTGAAGAGTTTTTGTGAAGAGACCCTCCTACGTCTCGTTCCAAGAACAAGTTAAGCTTAGATAAAAGGTAGAGTTGAAAAGTAAAGAAAACTCGAAACAACGGTGTAAAATTTCCCTTTTTGTTATTATTTACACTACTGGACCACGATTTACAAAATCTGCCGAAAATGTTTCAAATAATCTGTACAAAAACCCCGAAATATTCTTAAAATATTCTTCAAATTAAAGTCTTGTTTGGTATCCCCAATTTCCTCAGGAGTTTAATCAGATTTATAGTTCACATCATCTGGTGGGGTATCGGAACTACCGTAGGCTTCAGCAGTGTTACTTAGCTGAGCTAGGAAGTGCGGTGGTAGCCCCTGTCGGTGATGATGCTGCTGATGCTGGTGGTGGTGGACTGCAACGGTGTTGGCGGCGGCAGTGGACTGGTAGGTGGTTGTATGGCTGAAAGGATGGTGGCGTGGTTGATGGGTCGGCTGGTTGGTTGGTGGTATGGTCCTCTCTTCCCCTGGCTATGGATCCGGGAAAAACTCCCCAGGCACGGGATCCGAGAGAAGAGAAAAAATCTCAAAAGATTATGTTGTTATATAAAAGTGTATCCAATGATGCATGTGTCACAGATAGTCCAGGCCTACTATAATTCCACAAGACTAGACCTGCTTTTATTCTAAATTGTTCTGTTCTGTCCTGACACAACTGTCACTCTGTTCTGACCTGACACTGCAATAATGTCCAGAAGTTTTACATAACACTTTGCTTAGTCAACTGAAAACTGCACACGCTGTAAACCAAACCTATCTCTGCCACAGAAATAGTATATAATCATAATTTTAACAGCGCTCCGTTATTTGTGCATAAATAACGAATACAACAAACGCCAGTTTTCACAAAAACATATTCGCTAAGCTAGCGAGAAACCACAAACGTGTTACAACGTGTTTCTACTCTAGTAGACGGAAAAGAAGTGACGATTCTTACTGCGCTTTCGAAATCTATCGCTCACTTTCTTCAAAACTTGCATTTTGCACGAATTACACGGATAAAACTTAACCTCCGGAAGAAAACATGCTAGGCCATACTCTACAGTTATCAAACAGACAAACACGGGTTTATTATATCACATAATTTATTTCCCAAACTTTACATAATATAATACATTGTCATTTTACATGTGACAAATACAAATTCGGGAGTGCGGCTTATAATGTGTTCGCCTTCTAGTCCGTAAAGTATGGTAGATGGAGTGAGTGTTCTATATTTTGATTTAACAACAACAACAACAACAACAACAACAACAACAGAAATCACCTTATGGAACCTTTTGGAATAACCAATAGGCCTACTAGTAGGAGAGGCCTTCGATGTAAACAAAGTTCTTAAATTTAAGCGTTAGTCGTAGCAGTGCCAGAAAACAGTTGTTGGGATCCAAACTAACAAACAATAGGTAGGAATTAAGCACACGTTAAACACCCCCAGAAGTGGTTGTAAAGCAAAATCGTGGCAGAGATACACAGAGTGAGTGACTTTAACTTTGCTGTAACCTATAGTTTCCATGTTATTTTGTAATACTACTGTACTTGAGAGCTCGCACTTGACTGATCATCAATTCTTCTTTTGTTTTAGCTGTTTATGTGTTGTTGTTTCAGGTGACACACTCCTCTGTTACAAGGCCATGTAAGGACAATTAGTTATTCTATTACATGGAAATGTAGACTATCACATTTTGTTACAAAGCAGTATAAGGTTTTATGGACGAAACGATGACATTAAAACGTTTAGCATTTCAAACAATATACAGAAACATCCGTATATACGATTAGTGTTTTGATTCATATTAAATCCCCACTTGTTATTTAATGCGCCATAGATCCTTAATTTTAAAGTCTACATATCAGGTATAACGACTTTATGTTAAACAATAGCAACAACAATAACAAACAACGACGACAGCAATAATTGTGAACCATGTGTGTGCGTGTGGCTGTCTCTGACGTTATCTAATTTATTTTCAAATGGCATGTAAGGGCCACCTCAGCTTATTAAAAAAAAAAAACAACAAAAAAAACCTGTTAAAATCGAGTTCATTGTTTCGACTCTCGACTGACATGATCGTACACTCAGTAGACCAGCGTATCGGAGTCTTCATTGTTGCTTAGTTTTATGGTGTATTTCATTAATTCAAACACACACACACACACCCACACACACACGCGCGCGAACACGCGAATCTAAACCACAGGCTGCGCAATCTCGTCTTTCGTAGGCCTCACTTTTTTTTTTTTTTGGGAGGGAGGTGGTGGGGGGGTGGGGTGTTGTGTGTGTTTAAAATCGTAGACCTTAATTACATACTGTGTCCTATTTAGTATTATAATATAGGTCGTATTTAGCATAGGGGAAGTCACTGGGAGGGTACAATAATGACGATTTACGAACATGACGTCATCGCCTCCGAGTGCTTCCGTGGGGGCCAAGAAGAAGGAGACGGGGGGAGAGGGGGGGTGATCGAACGTCTAATTGAGGCCTACTAAAAGGTATATTTCGACAGTAAGCCTATGTATTACAGAGACTGACGAGTTATACTGGAAAAGGGAAGGGTCTAACAATGGCGCGGCCGACAGGGTTAATTTATTTAGCACTTTTTATTCATTTTGATCAAGTTTTTCGAAGTTGTGTGCGGAGTCCTATCGTACGAAGTAACGAACTGTAGCCGTCATGTGGCCGCCAAACACTGTCAGTTTTGAGATTTTCAAGCTAACTTCGTGAAATCATGTGCTGATAAAATGTTAACTCGAATTCTTTTGGACATCAACATCACTTGAATTTTCTGAGTGGGCGTTTTTTCCGGCATCGGTGATGATAAGTCCGTGTTGGGGGAAGGTGAGGGGAGAGTACGTTTGTATGTAGATTATAGTCACACGACACTTTCGCATATAGATGACTACTGGACCGATTTATACTGACACCAGCGGGCCAGTTGTTGGTAAAGGGGAAAATAATATGATCACACGTTGACCAATCCGGGATTCGAACCAGCGACCTTTCGGTTACTATCAAGACGCTCTTACCAACTGAGCTACCCGGCCCCTTGGGGGGGGGGGGGGGAGAGAGTACAGGATAGGTGGCGGACAAGTAAGAAAGGTTGCGGAAGGGAGAATGGATTAAAATTTATTTTTTGTGAGAAAGTTCACCCTGTACTGCCGGGGACCGGGGAGGGGTATAGAGTCACTTTGTACTGTCGGAAGAGGGGTACAGAGGGGAATGGATTAAAATTCAGTTCTTTTTGGGAAAGTTCATTCCGTACCTGCCGGGGAGAGGTACAAGGGTATGGGCGCTTCGGGGGGAAGTATTAGGCTGTGATGGGGATGTGACGGCTGTGATCACATCAACGTTACTTGGACTTTCCGAGGAAAATATTATGTTGGTTGAACTAATATGTATTCTAAACATTGAAACTCAGTTGCGTGTTCTGTTTTATTTATTAAGCCGGACAGGCGAGAAAGTACTTTTTATTCTCTATGTCTGTAGATTTGTGTATCTTTGGAGTGCAGGTCTGTGTAAACGTGTTTCTTTCTTCTGATTGTTTCTAACCTCAGCTAAAAAAAAAAAAATAAAAAAAAATACTGCCAGTCTGGTTCTGTCCACTTTGACATAATCGTCTTTAACAAAAGTCTTTATCAATTATCATAAATATAATAAAGGATTTTCATATTGTCGTTATCATCATCTTTATCTTACCAATCTAAACATTTCATATGACATCATTGTCATTACATCATTAATATCACGGCTATTTCATTATTAATCATCATCATCAACACTATCACCACCAGCAGCAACAACAACACTCAACATTACAAACATAATTTTATATCACCACACTATTTTCACCATCAATCTCACCATTTAATATGATGTTATTATTTTCCCATCAATAATATCACGGCATATCTCATATATTTTACCAATATCAGTTCATACGTTTCTTCAGTACAGTAAGGCTGACTGGCCTGCGTTACGCGCCGCAGCTACACTACTGGCCAACTCCATCTGCCATTCCTACACGGAAAGATTGATTGATTGATTGATTGATTGATTGATTGTTGCTTTAGGTCCAGCGGACTCTTCCGAGCCAAATCATGACCGGACAACCCCCGATCCGCATAAAAGATCTGCTGAAACAACCCTAGTGGGAAAATTGAACGCCCTCCACCGGCCAGTCACTTTACAATAAAGACATCCCACGCAGGGGACGGCTGAGGCTTTACCCCAACTACTCGAACCCCCGGTTACAAAAACAAAATAGAATACAAACATCATTATAAATTATGAACAAAACATATACATATAAAATGCCTATACTGCTAAATAATACAATCATAGGAAGCCCTTGTGACCACCCGGCAGAAAGCGTCCAACACTCCCAAGCTGATCCAACAGACCTCATACACAAACAAGGAGTCTTGTCCAGGAAGAGTTTTCAAGAAAAAAGGTAGGTCATTGATCTAGCGAAGAAGAAGATAGTATAGCAGATTGATAGAACAGAGCAGGAATGAGAAAGAACAAATGAGAAAGACAGCGACAGTGGGAATTTAAAGCACTAAATTTCCAGAAAGTGGGCATACTATTTATACTGAAACCCCCGGCATCCCAACGGGGGTTACACGGAAAGAAGCGACACTGAAGACATATGGAAAGCCTTCAAAGACGGTGTGACGAACATCACTGAACAGCACATCCCCTCTAAGACTCTGGGTGCAAAAAACAACAAACCGTGGGTGGACTATGAGACTCAACGCCTTATCAGGAAAAAAGACAGGCTGTACAAGAAGTGGAGGAAGTCGGGCGATGAGACTATGCATGCCAAATTTCGCCAGCTCAAAAGTATTGTGCAACGCCGCCTTCGTAAGGCCTACTGTCTATTTCTACTCTACATCAATGATCTCCCGTCCGGCCTGATCTCTGCTACCCGCCTCTTCGCAGACGACACCCTCTGCAAGAACAACATTTCCTCTACAAAAAGCCAACAAACCCTCCAAGACGACCCCAAACGCCTTGCAAAGTGGGAGAGAGTGTGGATGATGGCCTTCCATCCAGATAAGTGTCAAACGCTCCACATCACCAGGAAAAGGTCACCAATGACTCACACCTACTCTCTGCGCGATCACCCCCTCCAAGCAGTCAGCGAAACGAAATACCTTGGCGTTACCATCACCGACGATCTACGATGGGACCACCAAATAACAAACACCGCCAACAAAGCCAACAAGACACTTGGGTTCCTGCGGCGTAACCTGAAGTTTGGCTCCCAGCGAGCAAAGCAGCAAGCCTACCAAGCCATGGTACGTCCTATCCTGGAATATGCAGGGACAGTCTGGGACCCGTACACAGTTAAAGAGACCCACAAGCTGGAGGCCGTTCAACGACGAGCTGCGCGCTGGACAGTGAAGCGACACCGTCAGACCTCCAGTGTGGACGACATGCTTGCAGACCTCAAATGGCCCACCCTCCAGGAGCGACGCCGGAAAGCCCGCCTGACCATGATGTACAAGTACGTCAACGGACTTGCCATCATCAACACCAACAAACCAAACCCAAATCCTCAGCGCAGGACCACACGTCAGAAGCACCCCCTGACTTTCCAACTCCCATCCTGTCGTACGCTCTACCGACAACAGTCCTTCTTCCCTCGAACAATCAACGAGTGGAACAAGCTCCCTGCCCATGTGGTCTTAGACCCTGAGCTGGAGAGCTTCAAATTCCAGCTGTAACCCCTCCTTCCCCTTCCTCCTACCTCCCCCACCATCCACTCTACCCCCCCCCCTTTTTTTTTCTTTTTTTTTTTCTGTGCCGTACTTTTATAAGCGCGATGTACCACCTCCCTTAATGTTGGCTGCAGCGTCCTCAATAAGTTGAGGTTGGCAGCCCCAAATGAAAGAAGAAGAAAGAAGAAGAAGAAAGTAAACTAGAATACGAGTTCCAATATGGCGGCACATTGGCTTCATACAGAGCTAGCCAGGGTATATCCGGGTGCACGACGATACGCCTAACTGTCAATTCGCCTTTGTCAACTCGCCTGAACATTAAGTCAAGGGTTAGGGTTAGGGTTATAATATATAATATAATATCCCCTATCATATATAATACCCGCTAACACAATACACCACAACGATTAAGTTGTGCATTCAAAAACACATGTAGAATTGAGATTGGGCTCTATGCACAAAGGCGTGGCGGTCACGTGCTGCGGGAATAACACAGCGTGGTCGAGTTTGAAAATGGTGAAGTACTGTGCTGCGTTTGGATGCTCTAACTCCGACGTAAAACCTTTATGCAAAGAAAAGAACATTTCCTTTCATCGCTTTCCACTGAAAGATGAAATATTGATGAACTCTAAACTGAATGTCAGTGACAAATCGCTGTTTTAAAAAAGCCTTTCCCCTGATAATAATTTGTCTGTAATAATTATTGCACGAATGTGCTATGTTCAAAACATCACATTATCCCAAAATATCGGTAAAGTTAAAATTTTAAGCAGCATTGGAGTATACGCGAGCGAGCTAAAAGAAGCCATGACCGCTTTGTTATTCCCGCGCCACGTGACCCTGCCGCTTTCGCGCGCCGACTTGTGCATAGAGCCGATTGAAAACGAGGTGAGGGGAATCGTCGTTTCTTTTAGATCAGTGAAAAAAAGGTATGACATTTCGACAGTATGTATTACAGAAACTGACGAGTTATACTGGAAAAGGCAATGGTCTAGCGATATAACAAAATGATGCGAGTGGCGGTAATTTATTTATTTATTTATTTATTTATTTATTTATTTATTATCATCATGAACTAACAAACCAAAATTTTCATTTGCACATAGAGTAGCTAATTATTGGAATTCTTTACCAACAAATATTAAATTTGCACCATCTGTAAATAGTTTAAAAAACCACATAGACACTGATTCCAAATTTCAAACATTATTCTATCAATACGACTAGAAAAGATTATTTCAAATTATTGCATGCAAATCGTAATATAAACATTACCATAAACAATGAGGGGACGTCTTTATAAGCCTTCTTCTTCTTCCTGATAAGTAACCACATTCGTCATGTCGATCACTATGTTACTATTAGGGGTCTGCGCAGATATGAATTTAGGCACTGCTGATGGGTATGTGGGGGGTGGGTATGGAGGGTTGGAGGGGATGTGTCAAGAGTTGAGGCCTCCACCACTGACTGTGGTAAGCAGTTCCAGTCCTTAACAGTCCTCGCGAGGCTTTAGGCAGCGATGCCTGTCCTACATCTACTACTACTACTACTACTACTACTACTACTACTACTACTACTACTACTACTACTACTACTACTACTACTACTACTACTACTACTATGATCATCATCATCATCAACAACATTATTACAATCGACATACTAAACTAAAACTATTAAAAAAAAAAAAAAAAGTACAGTACGAAACTAAAGGTGTGGATTGGCTTTGCAGTTTACTTTACGCCATCTTCAAAAACGAAATCAAGAAGTGAGTTTGGGTGCTATCGCTTTTTTGCTCAATACTTTTTGCCATAAGACTTGAAAATTGTCAAAATTCCGTATGAATTATGTCAAAAGCATAAGACTTGACAGGTATGTTTACACTGTTACAGTTTTTGTCATATAATGTTTGATTAACCACCAGATCAGCACTCCATTAAATACGACTTCCGAGAAAAAATCCTAGAAGAGGATTTTTGTAAGAGTTAGGGGTAACCTTAGTGAATTCAATTAGATTTATTATTCGGTACGTTTTCCAGATTTTGTGGTCCCGATTCGTCTCTTTGCAATCCGCTGGACACTGTAACTGTAAGCAATGAATAACTAACTAACGTTTTCTGTGAACGTTTTCAGTGGTAATGTTACTTGGCAACTACTTGGTGTTACTGTTACTAATGTTAGTCAGTGTATGAATATGGGGTGATGATGTGCATGCTATTCTTGGCTCCTTCACTGTCTAGCAATTCTTTACAAAGTGAAAAGTCAGTATTCACCAAGTCAAAATAGTAATTAACAGATCAACAGCTATTTAATTTTCCTTTGCCATGCATTCTTTTTTTTTTCTTTTTTTTTTTTACCCTGCAGCAGTGCATGTAAAACCATCTTTACATTCGTGTCCACCTGTTATGTATACAAATTAATTTGATCTGCAAGAAATTGGCCCATCATCACATGGTATTAGCACCATTACGTCGACTTAATAATTTCAGATACTGACTTCTCTTTTATGTGCATAGGGTACAATAAACAGAATACATGCTGCAGCAATACAAATCCTACAAAACCTGTACGTTACAAGTTCTTCTCACAGTGATGTGCACTGAAGTTCTCCAGTCATTTTAGTCATTTTGGTGAAGAAGGTAGAATCACAGAAATTGTGAAAGCTATATCTTTTTTTTTTAAAGCCGAAAGACAAAGTTTAGATTGGAAAACAGTAAGCACTACGTGTCACTAGTAATATACAACCATTCATTCCCATGCTTAGAAAACATACCTTTTTTGTACATCTGTGAACTTGTTGATCTGATGCCACAATTAAGAAGATAAAATAGTTGAATAGATTTTAAAAAGTTATCCCTAAAAGGTAAAGGACAAAAGGTATTCCCGCAACTTTTCGGTCATTGGGAAGAGAAGCGTTTTGGGACCTCCCTTTTCTCTGGGACGGCTAGTGAGGGTGGGGCTCATCTTCTCTTCCTAGCTATCTTACCTTACGGCTTAACTGGTTCTAAACAGAGCTAGGTACCCATTCACAGCTGAGTGGACTGGGGTGTGTTTTGAGCTTGTTTCATTCAGTGTGTTTTGTTTGGTGGTGGCCTTCAGCATAGATTATATATTATTATTATATGACCTATGCCTTCAGATATGGTCGCCTCGTCAAAATACTACCCCCTAAGTTCTGTATTGTATTTTTAATCTTGGACACTAGTCACTAGAGTGTTTCATAAAAGTTATTTTTTGGGACATTCAGCTGCAGCGTTAGAATTTGAGACGCCTTAATTCCTGTTTGGGCATCCAGATCTTTGCTGACCAAACGGGCTGGTGTAAAATCATCAAAGAAAGTTAAATCATTGACATTGAAGCTCCGTTCAAATAGTCAACATTGTATTTTAAAGATAAGAGGAAAACTTCAAAGTGACAGCAGCAGAAATATTCTGTCACACATCGCTTTCTTATTTTCTCCATTCGCTTTTGGTTGCGATGGGTCAGGAATTTCCCTTCACACATGAAAGATGAGCTTTCTGATTGACCAGTAATTTATTCAATGACCAATCATGTCCAGAGTTAGTTGCTATCTCGAGCGTGCAAAACAAAACATGAAGTTAACTCTTAAACAAGCATGTCGAGTAAAGTGTTTGACATCTTCAAGAAAACGTCCGTATGCTTTTCATTTGTACTTTCTTTTTATTGGTTTTCTTTTTAGTTTTGTGTTTCTTTTCATATTTTACCAAAATCAGGGACTCTTGAAAGAAATAGTAAATTACAGAAGCTTATTAAAATGTTTACAAAAAATGTCAGGCATGATAACATTTAAGCAGAAAAGCTGAAAATAATGTCATGGCTTTATTTGGCATTGCTTTTTCATTTTATTGATGACCATGTTCTTTCAACCAAAAATTTGAGTTCTTATCAGATATTGAGCATTGAACCTTTGTTATTGTTTGTATTGTTACTCTGATATTTGTAAACACTTTCTTCTGTTTCAAGTGTCAAAAATAATAAACAAAATTTGTTGAGTTTTGGGGTTTTTTGTTGTCATTTTGTAACTGTTATTTTTAGCTTTAATTGGAAGGAATCTCCTAGAAGCTTACTTGTGTAATTTCAAGGAATTTATCTTTGGGCAATCAAAAAATTTTTGGCCACGTAAAAGTTTCGAGTAAGGCACCCTTGTTAGAAAGTTAATTTCTATCACTGAGCTGAAAACATGCATAAATTAAATGGAATTTTTCATAGGTAAAATGTTAAATGTGACTTTTTAATTCTTTGAAAATGAACTTCTTATTTTTCAGACACAGAGAGACTAAACATAAGTAGCAAGAGTGTGGGTGTCTAAAATGGCGCTATCAGGTGATGTGACATTAGATGAAATCGATGAATGGTTCAATTTAGGCCAGCTAGTAGCGGCGGAGTCTAGCTCAGTCAAGCCTATCAAATCAAAACCAGTCTTGGCAGGTAAGCTGCATGGCCGTGTGCTTAACCTCAAGACAGGAAAGGCAGCTAAGCCTCCGGAACCCCAGTTTGATCAGTACTACCCAGCGTACAAAAGGTGAGTTCAACATTATCTGTGCATTTAATAGATAATTAATGTAATGTTGTGCTTGAAGAAATAGAAACAGCAAACACCTGTATTAAGAGCTAGGAGTTTTTAATTCATTAGCTATTTTACCACTTACTGTGACTTAGTTCACTTGCTGATGGACTGCGATTGCCAACTACGTTGATGCCAAGGAGAATTGTCAAAGTGACATAATTCCTTTTTAAGGTTCTGTTCTGAACTACTTTGTTCTGTGGTCTAGAAACCATGCATAAGGAGTACAAGTTATTTCTTAAAGGAAGGGTTCAGTAGTTTGACATTATAGCCAGTTGTTATCCATGCCATGCTTATAAATTTCCTCTGAAGTAGACTGATGGAAATTTTAGGTTTCCATTTCTTATTTTGTTTTAATAGGAATAATGCCAATATAGAGGAGCAGTTTCACTATCGCCAGCTGATCAACCAAAGTCAAGCTGGAGTGGAGGTAAACCTTTTTTGATTCGGTCGCATGCATGGCAACGTGAGTCTATGTATTCACCACCACCACCACCACCACCCCTCACCCCTCTTACTTCAAACCACCCTCCCCCTATATAGTCTAAAAATAATATCGAAAAAAAATTTGTCCATCTGTCTGCCGTCCGCCTGTGCAATAATTTTAAAGTGGCTAAGTACTCAGAACCTGTTTCAACTATCACAACCAAACTTGGTAAGATGGTGTGTATCCTTGATACCTCGTAAATGATCAGTGAATGACTTCACTTCAGGGTCAAGGTAACAGGGTCATCAAGTATTAGTAAAAAAAAATTACAATTTTTCACTAAATTTCACTTATTTTCTAGGTTATTAATATTGAACTTATGATTCTTTGATGCATGATAGATATCAATGAGACACTTTGCAAATTTGGTCAGACTCATTCCAAGGTCCAGGTCACTGGAGCTATCCAAAGTCGAAGAGTGCAATAATAGCATGTATTTACCCTTGATTTGATTCTGTGCTGTTGCTAAAAAAATGCTTTATATAATGACATTATTAATGTTGGTAGTTTTTGTTGGTAGTTTTTGTTGGTAGTTTTTGTTGGTCAATATTGTTGTAGTAGCGTTGAGAACTTTTCTGGAATTGCTTGTTTATTATCGATCGAAAGTGTTCCAGATATTTCTGACGATTGCTAGTCGAATCCTGTAAATTCGTAAACATTCTGGGATGTAAGACAGTGCATAGTTCCGGTGATGAGTTTTACTTTGATTGGGTGTTATTGTGTAATTCTGGAATGTTCTAAGCTCTTCTACATTGTTGATAAGTTATACACAGTCTGCTTGGGGGAGTGACTTTTTGGAATATTGATCTTTTATGCAGCTGTTGGTGTTTGCTGAATAAAGTTGGAAATCTATATGATGCTTTCTGTCTTGTTGCTGAGTGAACGGGCTGCTTGGATAAAAGAATTCGAGTTACACAAGATTCAAGCATTAGGACTGAATCGACCATTGATATCGTGTAACAGATATATTGGGTGACATTTAAACACCAGTTGTTCTCCTTTCACACTTTATTTTATTTATAGATCTTTGTATGAGACTAATAAAAGAGGTCAAGTTTTTCTCTCTGGGACAAAGGCTAACTACAGGTAGTGATTAACTGTTTATTGTTCAGGTGCCTGGCTCGGAGATACCGAGGGAACAAGAAGTGACCTATCTCCTGGACCAGCTTGAAGTGGACAGTACAATAGACGGCAGTCTTGCCACCGAATTTGCCCCTGAGAATGGCACTGCAGTGTATGACAGCTATGACTTCCAACCCCATTACGATCCAAAGCTGCCAATTACTGCGAAGCATGACGAGGTGAGAAATTTGAACGAATTAGTAAATGTCAGCTAGTTATACGCTGCATAAAAACTTCCACACCCAATAAAGTTACCATCAAGTTATTCATATCGTGATCTAAGTCAATCAGAGCACTGCATATAACTTCGACTTTCCGCCTCATTGTGACCCAAAGATGCTATTAACTACATGATGAAATGAAAATGGAAGCAAGAATTCATTCAAATTACCTTGTAGAATAATGCATAGATATTCCCTCCTCTTGGTCATTAAAGAAATCATATTATCTTGCTGAAATCACTGTACATTAGCAAAGAAATAACATGCAAATATGATTTTTATTATGTTTACATTTGTATCAATAGAAATGACCATTGTGATGCTTGACTGGGATTAGGAATTTTGTTTTCTTGTGACAATATCATTATCAATATTATAACCCTATCACATATGCTCTGTAATACAACCAGGCATTGGCTCGCTCTGCTGTGATGTATGTTTTTGTGTTGGTGTGTAGGGGAGAGAGAGGAAAAATCTGGAATGTTTTAGATTAGTTTGATATGGAAGAAAGCTGATTGTCGTGAATTTTTAATGTATATGAATTTAAAATGTGATTATTGTGTATTCTTGAGATATATCACTATATGAATTTTTAATATGTGTTTATTGTGAATTCTTAATGTATATGAATTTAAAATGTGATTCTGAGCCTATTATAATTCCTTTTAGTTTTGGGCTAATAAAGATGTATTGTATTGTATTGCAATGTATTGCAATAACATATTAGAAAAAGCCATTGGTTAAAAGGAATTTGTTTTACAGGTTATCCTGACCATCGAGAGCAACCAGGTGACCATCATCCAGGGTTCTACAGGTTCTGGGAAGACCACGCAAGTGCCTCAGTACATTCTTGACCACTATGCTGCCAAGGGGGAGTACTGCAACATAATTGTGACCCAGCCACGTCGAATCGCTGCCATGAGTATCGCCAAACGAGTGTGCCAGGAACGGAACTGGCCTGTGGGTTCTGTTTGTGGTTATCAGGTATGATGATGGCTTTGGGCAAGTTTGGTGTTAAAGTATAGTATAGCATGCATACTTTGATAATCATTGTGGAAGTAATTATAATTATTCTCATCTTCCCTGTATAAACTTTCTGCACTAAGTCTCAGTTTGGTGGAATGGAAAGTGATACAGCTGCAGAACTGCACTTGAAATGATTGCTTCTAGAGAAATGAAATTTATTTGCAGGATAGGAAAATGCTACAGAACTGCACTTGAAATGATTGCTTCTCTAGAATTGAAATTTATTTTTAGGACAAGAAAATGCCTACATTTTCTAATCCTCATTCAGTTCATTTTTCTACTGCCCTTTGTAGTTCTGTTTTATTCATACCTTTGTCTTTGTGTCTGTTGTGCAGATTGGCATGGACAATTGTACGTCAGATGACACTCGCATTGTGTACTGTACCACGGGTGTGCTGCGTGAGAAGCTGATTGGCAAGAAGAACATGCATCAGTTTACGCACATCATTCTGGATGAGGTCAAAAAGGATTTTATCAGCATGATGAGGAACACTTGTTCCTCTGTACCAGTTTTCATGTTTATGCAAAGCATGGCCATTACCACCCCAGCGTTTCCCATTACGCACATATGTGCGTAATTCACGCATAAAAATCGGAAGATGACGCAAAGATTTTGATTAAGAGGGTCCCACGGACGCACACGTTGTTGCGCCCAGCGAAAGTGTCGTACCGTACAGAGCTGCCAACCACTACGGAATTTCCGTAGTTTACTCCGGAAATGAATACGCGGCTACGGAGCTACGCAAATCGAAAATTTACTACGGAAAGTCAATTTTCGACGATAGTATTACAGTTTTAACGAGTTTTATTGAGCGCCTGTGCCTCCCGTAGCACCTCAAGGTCACGGTCATTCGGTTTACGTGCACGGAGTAATAGATCACGCTCCCAGTGCATGTTAGGAAATTCGACCAATCACCGTGAAGTGGTTTTGCAAACGGCCAATCGCTGCACAAAACCTCGACCTTTCTGTGACACTTTCGTTTCCGGGTCACTTTCTACACTGCGAGAAGAAAAGTTTGTGTGCGGCTTAGTTTGAATCCGTGATGCCAAAAAGAAAGAAAACTAGCGATGAAAGCCCAGAAAAAAAGAAGAGGACAGCAAATCAAGAGTACAGGAAAGAGTATTCTGAAAAATTTCCGTGCATCACTGCGTCATCGAGATCAAAACACAGGGTGTATTGTACAGCGTGCTTGGCAGATTTTAGCATACAACATGGCGGCTTCCACGATGTGACGCGACACGTGAATGGCAATCGTCACAAAAGTCGTTGCCCTGATCCAGAAAAGTTAGTCCCTGTTCAGTCGGTAGCCACCTTCTTCCAGCCCGATATGGATCTCTCAATAATTCGTGCGGAAACACTCTTCACGACCTTCGTTGCAGAGCACAATTTGCCTGCGTCGGTAGCAGATCACTTCAGTAAGTTAGTGAAGGCAATGTTCCCGGACTCCCAAGTTGCCAAGAGCTTTGCATGTGAAAGTGCAAGGCTGCCACCAGATTGGGCCTTGCTAAAGACTAGACATGTTCCCAGAGAGAGAATAGAGCAAGTTCAGTAAATGTGGAGTATTGTATGAAGTGTGTCATCTTTCCTTGCAACTGTGCTTGTTTAGTAGTGTGTGTGTATATGCATGTCTTCGTTAAAAAAAAAAAAAAAAGCGAGGACGTATGGCTACTGAAAATGTCATAAAACTTCTGAAATTCAGAATTTTTGCTACTGAAAACTTTTTTGGGGGTTGGCAGCTCTGCGTACCCCCACGTTATCACAGTGGACGTCGCTCACACACACACACACACACACACCCACACACACACACACACACACACACACACACACACACACCGGCATAGAGTTCTTGTGCTGTTTATTGACTGGTCAGCTGATATTGCACTATAAGACATTGTATAAGCACTACACTTTATCTTATTGACTTTAGTCACATTTGTATGCACACATGGAAGGGACCCTCAGAATTTTTAAAAGGACCCTCAAAATTTTCAACAGAGGGTCCCTTGGACCCCTTGATTTGAAGCTTGTGGGAAACACTGCACCCAAGTTCTTCTGAGCCTCAGGCTCTTAGGCTTATCACCTCCCCCATTGTCTTACTCACACACTTACCTGTTCTCTCCTATGAAAACGCTTGCCTTATGGCTGAGAAGAAAACCTCATGACTTAACTTCCTGTCCTCACTTTATTATTATACTTAAATTTATTCATTTTCTCATGCCTTGTTGCATTTATACATATTGGGTTATATTCTAGCTTTTTGACTCATATGCAAAACATTTTGAGTCTATGTAATCACCCTCTCCCCTCTCCCCAAAACAAAAAACCAAAATTGATTTATTGTTGCTTTAGGTCCAGCGGACTCCTCCGAGCCAAATCAGGACCGGACAACCCCCGATCCGCATAAAAGATCTGCTGAAACAACACTAGTGGGAAAATTGAACGCCCTCCACCGGCCAGTCACTTTACAATAAAGACATCCCACGCGGGGGACGGCTGAGGGTTTACCTCAACTACGCGAACCCCCGGTTACAAAAACAAAATAGAATACAACCATCATTACAAATCATCAACGAAACATATACATATAAAATGCCTATATTGCTAAATACTAACATCATAGGAAGCCCTAGTGACCACCCAGCAGAAAGCGTTCAATACTCCCAAGCTGATCCAACAGACCTCATACACAAACAAGGAGTCTTGTCCAGGAAGAGTTTTCAAGAAAAAAGGTAGGTCATTGATCTAGCGAAGAAGAAGATAGTATAGCAGAGTGATAGGACAGAGCAGGAATGGGAAAGAGTATATGAGGAAGATAGCAACAGTGGGAATTTAAAGCACTAAATTTCCATAAAGTGGGGATACTATTTATACTGAAACACCCGGCACTCCAACGGGGGTACTGTTGCCGCAGTGAATCTGTCATGCCTACAAAGGCAAGGCAGGTTTTCAACTGGGGCTTTCACTGTTCCATTTATAGGTTAGAACAATCTACAGTGGCAAGATTGCTCATGACCCCAAGGGGTAAAAAAAAAAAAAAAAAAAAAAAAAATCCAAACAAACAATTATGTACTTGCCCCCCAAAATAAATTTATAGGGTTTTGGAAATCTGTGTGAGATGAGTTCTAAATAGTCTTAAAAATAATATATAAAAAAAAAAGAAATGTCTGTCTGTCCACCATCTGACTGTTCAAAAACTGTAAAGTGGCTAATATTCGGGGCCTATTTCAAATATCACAACCAAATTTGGTAAGATGGTATTTACCCATGAGACCTCAAAAATAATAAGTGAATGAATGACTTCACTTCAAGGTCAAAATCACAGGGTCATCACATGTTAGGTAAAAAATGACAATTGTTCACAAAGTTTTTTTTTTTTTTTTTTTCTATATTATAAATATTGAGCTTGTGATTCTTTGATGCATGATAAGTACACATACTATGCAAATTTGGTTACCTTTACTCCAAGGTCAAGATCGATTTGTATAGGTACTTTGAAGTGACCTTGACCTAAACTATGAGAGATATAAAGTCCAAACTTGTTGTATTTAGAGATAATAGATTGATCTTTAATACTTGTTCAGTTTTTGCATTGACCTTGAAGGTCAAGGTGATTTTAGTTCTTGCAAAAAAACGTACCAAAAATAGGCCTTCGCACAGTGGAATGGCTTTTTATTTAATCAATAGTATGCAGCAATATTGGGTTTTGATCAGACATGCATGAGATCATGATAGAATCAAGGTCATCCCAAGGTAAAGGTCATTGAAGGTCAAAGATCTCAACTTAGTGATAGAGTACATGAGTGTATTTGGTGTTTGAGGTTCATGTCATCTGAAGGTTAAGAGCATAGAAAGATCTCAGTTGGTACTACTTTGCATTTAATGCCACTTTCATTTTGTTTTTTCTGGGCACTCATTTTCATATTAAATATTGCGAGTTCCATAAGGAGCATGTGTGTCATATGGGCTTAGCCCTTCTAGTTTTTTTTACAATCATTGAACCTTTTCTCATTCATGCTTTACGTACATGTATTTTTCAGGTTCATGAGCGTGATCAGGAGTCAGATTTTGCTTTGCTGGTAGTCAAGAAACTTCTGCGCACCAACTCTCAGCATGTTAAGGTCAGGCTTTAAAATTATCTGTTGTCATCAGTGCTCTACATAAAATTGTTTCTAACATGCCTGGTTGGCAAAGGGAAGCAAACTCCAATTGTCTGACAGGATTTTCAGGTCGATCAAACTGGCGATGTAAAAATGCAGAACACATGCTAGAAGTAAAACGCAGCGTGCATCTTTTGATGAAGGTCAGATCCCAGCCACTGAACTTGAAGCCAGAGACATACTTTTCGGGGAAAATAGCTCTTGTCCATTCAAGTAGCAGTTTCAGTAGCAACCTAACCTGCAACACAAAAGATTTATTTGCCACAGGCAATCAAGCAGTTGATGTCAAGCCCTGGTTGTGAATTGAGTTTGTGTGCATGCATGCAGAGGTGCCTACCACACGCGCTAGCGCGTATTTTTTAGAATTTTCAACATAAAATACGACAATAGAGCAATTCCGTAAAAATACTCATTTTCATGGTGTACCCAAAAAAAGTTTTTTCGCACTGATTTTATATATGTTCTGATCTGCTATTTCCTTTACTTGCTGACCCTAGAGCCCATGCGCGACAGTGAAATCTCGTGCGTGAGAGGTAGTGCGAGACTTTGTATTTGCCATTGTGGAAGCTGCTAAACATGGCGTCGCGAAAGTGTTTACACGAGAGTGACGATGAGAGCGAGTCTGAAGAAAAGCAGGGTAAGGTTGCAAATAAGCAAAAAGCGAGACAACATTTCTTACGCGAATACCGTGAACGTTTTCGAGGAATAATAGAATCTTCTAAAGGAGTTCATTATGCTCACTGCAACATGTGCAACAAAGAGTTCAGCATTGCTCACAGCGGTGCATACGACATTCAGCGACACTTAGATAAGGTAGTATATACGAAAATTTTATTTTCGTTCAGGATGTTTTATTTTATTTTTTTTATATAGTACAACCCTTCAGAACATTAAAAACGTTTAAATTGTTAAAATCGGTCAATATTAAGGCACTCATTTAACTGTATAAAGTGGGTAACCCTCACATAAAAATAAAACGTGTTTTTCCCAAAAGTGGCTCAGGTGTCTAAAATTAATACAAAGTGCATATAAAGGAAATGTATTTACACAACAAAATGCACAACCCTTTACATGTAGTATGCTCAGAAAACAAGTTTTGCCAGTTTCAGGAGAATACAAAAATAATGATGCATTTATATATATTCCTAATTCATATTAATTATTTGTTCGATAATATGAAAATCTTTTTGGTGGCTATGGAGTAAAATACAACACACAAAATAATATATTAGTGTGCATTTGTGACCATAACTTGTTGCGTTATATATTATTTTGTTTCATGAAGATTAAAATGGTGAGTTGGAATTAGTATGAATTAATGTTTTGTGAATGTGGCAGTTTTCATGACAATAATTCTTTGATCAAATGTTGCGAGTTTCGCGAAATCTGACATTACACAAAATACACATTTTTCATGCAGCCAGTACACAAATAGTCAGACTGGGGGGTAGGCACCTCTGGCATGCAGCATGAAAGAAAAATAGAGAAAATGCGCATTGTAGCAATGCAACTTTTTGTTTGTAAGTTTACAATACTATCAATGATTCTTCATGATGTTTACATTGCTGAAAATTACTATTTATCTACTACAGGTGATCCTTATGTCTGCTACCATGAACTGCGAGGAGTTTGCTCGCTATTTTGCTCTACCTGTGAGGAATGTTCTGGAACCTGCCCCTGTCGTCAATGTTGAGGGCCAGGTGTTCAAGGTCTCACAATTCTTTGCTGATGATCTTCAGCCTCTGGGCAAGGTTCGAACAAGTGATTTTATGTACTATTAATCATCCTAATCTTATGGTGATGGAGAACTTTAAAATAGTTTGTCACACAATTTGTTGTTATAAACATGATCTTCAGCCTCTGGGCAAGGTTCGAGCAAGTGATTTTATGTACTATTAATCATCCTAATCTTATGGTGATGGAGAACTTTAAAATAGTTTGTCACACAATTTGTTGTTATAAACATTAGATTTTTTTTTTCTTCTCGAAATGAAAGTTGTGTTTTGTAGATTTATTTTTACATTTGTGTTTTATTGTACAAGTTTAACTAAATTGGTGTTTATGTTGTATTTGTGTGTGGGTATGTAATTTGTTCTCTAAAATGTTTTTAGCAATTACCACAACTGAAAGCTCAACAAGCTGATGAAGTGAAGATACTTTGATAAGGTTTTGATGTGGTTAAAATAGCTGGTAGTTATGGGTAACAGTGTGATACAAATAAAACAAATGGAAACTGTTCAGTTTATTATTATTTTAGAGAAAAGGATTTGGAATTGAAATGAAAATATTTTCTTTAAATCTCATTTCCATTTGTTTCATATTTTTCTGTGATTCACAGCTGCCATCCTATGACGAGAACAAGCCAGATCTGCACACAGAGATTGTGGAGATTGCTGTAAAGTTGATCCAGGAATTTGACAAACTGGAAGCCAAAGAGCAAGGGTTAGTGTAACTATTTTTGACTTATGAATGTGCACAGAGGTACCAACTCATACGATTTTTCATTTACATTTCCTAGCGACTGTCATGGGTTGCCGCCCAGTCTCCAGTAGACTCATTACCATCCGCCTGAGAGCAGCCCCTTTCAACATCACCATCATCCAGGCCTACGCCCCAACATCAGACTATGACGACAGCGAAGTGGAGGATTTTTTATGAAAATCTACAGGCGGTCCTTGACCAAGTGCCGAAGAAGGACATAGTCATAGTGCAAGGCGACTGGAATGCCAAGGTTGGCCAAGATGCGCACCACAACTGGGGAGACACATGTGGACCCCACTGCAACAACGAGACAAATGACAGGGGTCTGAGACTCTTGGAGTTTGCCAGATACAACAATCTGGTACTGGCAAACACGCTTGGTCTCCACAAAAACTCCAGACGATGGACATGGCACAGTCCTGGCGGGGAGCATCACAACCAAATAGACTACATCATGGTCAAGAAACGCTTCAGATCAAGCATCAACATTGGCAGGACACGTACTTTTCCAGGAGCAGACATCGGAAGTGACCACGATCTCGTGATGATGTCTTTCCGGCTCCACTTGAAGAGAGTAAATACAGCAAAGTGCACTAGACTGAAGTTCGACCTGGACAAACTGCAAGACCCGGAGGTGGCAGAACTATTTCAGGCCACAATTGGAGGGAAATTTGCACCACTGCTCATTTTGGGGGCTGGTGAAGTAGATGTCAACACCATGACCACCACCTTCAACTCAGCTGTGACAGATGCCGCCACTGAGATCCTTGGCAAGCACCGACCAAAGAAGAAGCTGTGGATCACACCTGAACTTCTGGATCTGTGTGATAAACGAAGAGAGATGAAAAAGAAAAAGAACACCTCACAGGGAGCTGATGTCTACCGAAAAATCAACAATGACATCCGAAAAGGCATGCTCACAGCAAAGGAGAACTGGATAGAAGATCAATGCCAGGAAATAGAGAACAGTCTGAACAAGAACAACAGCAAGAAGGCCTACCAGACTGTGAAGCGACTGACAAGTGTCAAACAGCCCAAAGTCTCCACTATCCAAAGCAAGTCTGGCATATGCCTTACAGAAGAACAAGAAGTCTTGGACAGATGGACAGAGTACTGCTCTGACCTTTACAACCATACACCAAATGGAGACCCATCAGTTCTAGCATGTCCAGAGAACAGAGAAGAAGAAGAAATCCTCCCAATTCTCCGAGAAGAAGTTGAGGCAGCAGTGCAAGCGCTAAAGAAAGGGAAGTCAGCAGGAGTGGACAACATACCCGCGGAACTGCTACAAGCAGGAGGAGAAGCGATGATTGATGCCCTCACCATTATCTGTAACAAGATCTGGCAGAGTGGGGAGTGGCCTATACCATGGACCCAGTCGCTTGTCATCACTCTTCCCAAAAAAGGTAACCTTCAGGAGTGTGAAAATTACCGCACCATCAGCCTCATCAGCCATCCCAGCAAGGTCCTCCTGAAAATAATACTCAACAGGTTGAAACCCCAAGCTGAACAAATCATAGCTGAAGAACAAGCAGGATTCAGGGCAGGGCGAAGTACCACTGAGCAGATTTTCAACCTCAGAATAATCTGTGAGAAATACCTACAGCACCAACAACATCTATATCATGTGTTCATAGACTTCAAGAAGGCGTTTGACCGAGTCTGGCATGCAGCTCTATGGGCAACAATGAAAGTGTACAACATCAGCCCAAAAATTATTGAAGTCATCAAAAGCCTGTATGACAAGGCTACCAGTGCAGTCCTCCACAACAGAGCCATCGGGAATTGGTTCAGAACAACAATCGGTGTGCGTCAAGGATGCCTACTCTCTCCAACACTCTTCAACATCTTCCTAGAGCGCATCATGTCGGATGCTCTTGCAGACCATGAAGGCACAGTCAGCATAGGGGGTAGAGCAATCTCCAATCTTCGTTTTGCAGATGACATTGATGGATTGGCTGGAGAGGAACAAGAACTTGAACAGCTGGTACAGAGGCTTGACACCACCTCCAAAGCCTATGGAATGGAAATAAGTGCAGAGAAGACCAAAATGATGACCAACAACACCAATGGCATCAATACGGACATCAAAGTCCAAGGCCAATCCCTCGACACAGTGCATAGCTTCAAATATTTAGGAGCCATTGTATCAGACAATGGGTCCCGACAGGAAGTCCTCTCCAGGATCGCACAAACAACTGCTGCCCTGACAAGGTTGAAGCCCATTTGGAAAGACAGGACCATCAGTCTACATTCCAAAGTAAGACTGCTGCGCTCCCTTGTCATCTCCATCTTCCTATATGCTTGCGAAGCATGGACCCTCACAGCAGATCTCCAACGAAGAATACAAAGCATGGAGATGAGGTGCTACAGAAGACTTCTGGGCATTTCCTATACCCAACACATCACCAACGACGAAGTCCGACAGACCATCACACAAGCTATTGGACAACATGATGACCTGCTAACAGTGGTGAAGAAACGGAAACTTCGGTGGTATGGCCACGTCACCAGATCATCAGGCCTTGCAAAGACTATTCTGCAAGGCACAGTGCAAGGAGGTAGAAGAAAAGGGAGACCGAAAAAGAGGTGGGAGGACAACATTCGAGAATGGACTGGTTTGACACTGAGCGAAGCCATCAGGGCTGCTGAGGACAGAGAAAGATGGAGTATGCTGGTTAAACGATCATCTGTGGTGCCCCTACGACCTTCGGGTTACGGGACAGGATAGGATAGGATAGGATATAAGGAATAAAGTACGGAATTATTGGATGTCAAAAATCACTCAGTTTTTTTCCATTTCATTGGGTTTAAAAAAAAAAGGTTCTCAAGCCAATCACAACAATTATGCGCAACTAGCCTGAGAACTGGAGGTTGGGAACTGCTCCGAACCACGGTTGAGGTCGTCTACGTGACTTGCTTAGCCAATTATGAATTTTGTTGCAAGTATTCACACTTCCGTTTGACTCTTGGCCAGTCGCTGGCGTCAGTCTTTTAGTTGCTTCCATGACATGAAAATGAGAGGAAGAGGACGACCCGGAACACTAAAACATAATGAAGATCCTGCTGCAGGTTCTGCACCGAACGGGTCATACCCAAGTACACTATGTACTATCCCTGTACACTGTTAGCTTTCCCAGGTCTGCTCAGCTGGAACTAAAAATTACTTGCAAGAGCTACCACCGATCAGGCTCATTTACCCTCTTCACCCCCTTTCTCCCTTTCTTTCTTCCCTACACACTGGTGCTTGAACTAAGTAATGCATTGCATGCTACGGCTATTACGAGCTGTAGGCCTATATAGCACACACAGGGATTATCCGAAAGCTGGCTGGCTCGTTGTATAATCTTCAGTCGGCGAGTGGTTAATAAGAATGCTCAACATCCTGAATTCCCCGCGAAGCATCATAACATTTATCAGAAGGCAACACAGAGGATTTCGGTAATATGAAACAAAACATGCCACAGTTTACAAGATAGAAGAAAGGATAAATTAGAGAACAAAACAAAGTGTTTGCTCCCCAAGTATATAATTATACCATGCTTTACAGATCGGAAGAACACATGCATGCTACATTTAAATAAACAAAAAACAAAACATCCTAATGTGCCACAATTAAAAACAAAAAATAATGAAAGAAAAAGATCAAGGTAATCCCAAAGCACATTATATGTACAACACTTTACAATATGTATATAACAACAGAGTATATACAGTCGTATTTACTTAAATATTATTGGCATGTGTATGGTATGCACATGAAATTTGTTTTGCGTTTTACATAATTCAAAATTGTGCATTTAATGCCAGTAATATAAAAGAAAGAAAAAAAAGTCGTACAATACATGTTCATGGAAATTGTTAGCTGCATCTAAATAAAGCAAAAAAGCCTACCTGTACACCACATTTTACTGGTTTCATTGCAGTGCCATACATCAGTAATCCAAGAGCAGCACACAAGTCGATTTGAAAGTTTTTTTTAATATAGACTGTTTTCACTATTGTTCTTCCAAACTTTCATATACCACAAGAAACAAAACTCCTCAATCTGACCACAACTTCATGTGTGTTTCATTATCATAAACAAAACAGAACAGACAAAACAAATAAAGCAACACAGCGCCACAGTTAAAACTAAGTTAGGTATAAATATGTCATATGCTTAAGAACAAAAAGAAGGGGGAAAACGTCAAACAAAACAAGCAATAACAAAACACAAAAGTTGATGTGCACTAGAGTGAACAGCCACAGTGTTAGTCATACTGCATATAAAAGTTTGTTGTAACTAGTAAATGCCTGTTCCCCCGAATCAGTACATGGATTAACAAAAGTTACGGCACATTACTGCCCCAGCAATCAAACACAAACACCAAGAACGAAACCTTTTCTCACTCTATCACAAAGTTTAGACTAAGTAATGCAAAATGAAAACACAGTCGGGGGCTGATATCAATATTGAGATTGATTAAAAAAGGGTAAACAAAGCGCACATTTGGTGTCTTTCAACAGGAACAAAGAAGCACGTGTCGGTATCAGTAATATCAGTATTACCACAAAATCAAACAAAACTAGTCTTAAATCAAACTCTAGTTTGCACTAACACAAAGTTTGTATATTAAAGTAACAAAATAGACAAGGTGAACATAATCACTGGCTTAAGTCACGGAAGCAATCACTTTTCACACTAATAAACGCGTTTTTTCCACACACACGGGTCCTTCATAGACATAGATTCCAGAGCTGACCTAGACATAGCGTCTTTCGGATTGGCGGCAAAGGAAAGGAGGGGTCAGTTATAAATAGCCTTCGGCAACCCCTAGCTTTTAGCTGACATTGCAAAAATCACAGTATAATATAATACTGTGTATATGGTTTTGTCAAAAAATTAGTGCAAACCACGCAAGATGTGAATCTGAATTCATCTTGCATGGTAAATATGATGACATTGTGAGGCACACAAAAACAGAAGCACATTCATGCTGGATTGACTCTGGCTACAACTCCAAAGATTAATAATAAGCTTTGGCAAAGTTCTAAAGTGGACACAGACCTGTGATTCATGCAGAAACATTTCACATTTTTCAACAGGCTTTTATCATATTTCAGTATTAGTTTAAAGAATTGTCGACTTCATAGTCGCCTGTTTACTGGTAAGTTGCACATATGTGTGTGTTTTGTGGAGAAAAGTGGACATGATTACTGTGTCAAATAGTTGGCATTCATGATATTCGTTTGTTTTCTTTTAGTTGATCATTGAATATATCTTGCGTAAGTGAAAAAAAACCACCTTTGTCACTGTGATTCATTTAATGAAGGGGCTGTGGTTCATGCTCCTGAAAGTTTTCTTAAACTCCTGATTTTTAAAAATTAATAGTACTAAAAAGTCATTTTAATGGTTGGCACCTTTGTGTGCATGTGTATATGTGTGTTTGATGTTTTCATTCTAAAGATTTTTTTATTTTTCTGATTTTGTTTTTGTTTTGGATGTACAACAGAACAATTGACATTATTTTCTTTAATCGTTCTTAAACTGTATTGCTTTTGTATATTACTTTGTTCAGCTCAAAAGTTGCTCAAGGTGCTGGCGAATACAGAATCCATGAAATCACCTAGTGAGATATGATTACAGCCTAAGTATAAGAAATGTTGAATAATTATTTGATTTGATTATTATTGTACATACTTGTGTCTGCAGGCTTGACCAGAGTACAGGCTTTGCAACCGTCAGAGGAACAGTGTTGTGCTTCCTGCCAGGTTAGTTTGAATTTCTTAACCTTCCATTATTTGCTACTGAAGCTGTGGTATTCTGATTTGATTTGATTGTCTGATGTAAGGGCAAATTGACATGCCTTGTTGAGTGAGCATTCAGTAATGTTGGGTCTGTTTTCGTTTTGGCAGGTATCCATGAGATTTCATACATGCTTGACAAGCTGAGAACCATTGAAACTCAACACCAGTAAGTAGCAACAACAGCTTCCATCTCTATTGTATTATCCTTAACAGATTTCAAAACAAAACTCATACATACCATACATGTACTTTTTCATCAGTCATGCAGTGTTTGTTTCTTATCAAAAGCAGTGAATCGAGACAATTTTGAGAGTACTATTGATGAGCAAATTACAAAATTACACTAGAACTTTTTTAACTCCATGTACAGAAAGCTCTGAAGCAACTTAAAAATTTTATCATTATTTTTTTTTTAAATATAGAATTTCAGGGCCTCTTTTATATGAAATATGCAAATACCTTTATTCTTCATTTATCATTACCAGCATCTAAGATTCAAGTACAAGCCACAAGTAATTTAACTTAGACTGTTTGATGTATTTCTTCCATAAGGTTGTAAATTACAAATAGATCACTTTGTTTAAGTTGCTTTTTTTTTCAGCTTGACCCTGATTCCCTTGCATTCCACCATCACAATCGATGAGCAATCCAGAGTTTTTGAGAAACCAGCCAGAAGCTACAGAAAGGTGATACCATTGTGTAATGTTTCCACAAGGAATTTTGGGTTATGCTGAGAAGTTGTTCAGATGTTTCTCTTGTTTAGGGTTTTGTATCTATCTTGTATTTTTACAGTACTTACTTCTTGCCATATATTGAAAATATTGAAAAGTGTCAATTATGATGACTGTTAAGTGTGCTGTAACCATGTAGTAGTGCATAAATGAATCTGGCAACACTTTTTATGAACATTGGTGTATGGGAGTTCCTAAAGAGTTATTGTAGCAGAGATGCTAAGGGTATTTGACACCAACCAAATGATTTTCAGGTGATTCTATCCACCAACATTGCAGAAAGTTCAATCACTGTGCCTGACATCAAGTATGGTAAGTGTACTTTTTATTTCAACAAAGAACGACATACATGTTCTTATGTTTACTTATTATTTTATGTTCAAAATGTGCTTTAGTGTTTTCCTTGTTTCAGATATATTGTGTTTGGTTTGGAAAGACACATCTTGTCTTTTTGTTTTCAGTGATTGACTTTTGCCTGACCAAGAACCTTGTGTGCAATGATGACACCCACTATACGCACTTGCAGCTAGAATGGGCCTCTCACTCCAACTGCACCCAGCGCAAAGGTGAGTTTGGTATGATCTTGGCAGATATTAAAATTGTGCGCAAATTATGTTCAAAAGAGATTGCGTGGTCATCATCATCAGCATCATTACTGTTGTGGGTTGTGCAGAGATTGTTCATTCATTATTATTATGCCGTAGGTCGTGCTGGCCGAGTGTCTAAGGGGCGTGCCTATGTGATGGTGACAAGAGAATTCTACGAAGACAAACTAGCTGACTACAGCATTCCTGAGATGCAGGTTAGGCTTCTTAACATTTTACTCACTTTATCTCTCTCTCTCTCATACAAACAGCAGTCATACATCAGCTTGAAGAAGTGAGCTCTTGGGTGGATGTCATTTGCACAGTTAGTTTCCTGTAAGCATTGACTAATGAATGAAAGCACGATAAATCATTCTCATTATTATCACCATCATCATAATCATCATCATAATCATAATCATCATGATGTGTGATTCATTGTCATTTGTAAAGCTAGTTTGCTACTAGCATAGACTTATGGATGATGGCACTACATAAATCATCATCATCATCATTTTAAAAGCACTATTTAGATGTGTTTTTGGATTTATTGACATTCATAAAAAGTTATGTATTCGTTGGTATGTAAGAATTTCGTTGTGGTGAGACTAATAGCGTCATTGCTTGAGAAAATATTTAGTACCAGAGAAACTACAAAGTCATCCTCTTGATTTGTGTGTGCCTTGGAAATAAGTGGGTGCATGTGATATGCTTCTTTAACTGTTGTTCACATCCTTCACCCCTATTCAAAGAGTAGTTGCCTTATAAATGACCTTATTATTTATTTATTTATGTTTATGCTATGTTTAACACCATTTGTTCTGCTATAGAGATGTCCTCTGAACACTCTGGTACTGAAGACCAAACTGTTGGACATGGGAGATCCTATCACTATGCTTAGCCAGGCCCTCTCCCCTCCGGATCTCAGCTCTATCGAAAAGACCATCCTGGAACTCAAACAGGTACTGTTTTACTTCTCTGGCTTGTTATGAATTGAGAATGGCAAATGCACCACAGACACAAGTTCTAGATTGGAAATGTCAAATGTGCAGAAACACTTCAGTTTTATGTATGCTGCAAATTAGTTATAAGCAAGCTCAGTTGAAATTAATGTTTTTAGGTTGTCTGTTTAAAAAAACCAATTCCTGCTGAGAGCATCCAGTTCTTGCTCGGATAGGGCAAGCCAATCTGATACTGAAAGCACTGTGGCCACAGTATAATAATAATACATTAAAATGTATATAGCTGTAGCACTTCATTTTTACGATTCAATATCTTTCACTTGTTATTTATGGCTTGCAGGTTGGAGCCCTTTGCATCACGTCGAATGGAGTGATCAAGCGATTTGATGGGGACTTGACCTTTGTGGGCCGCGTTCTGGCTGACCTTCCTGTGGACATAAAAGTGGGGAAGCTCATGATCTTAGGCTATGTATTTGGCCTGCTTGAGGAGACTATCATAATTGGTACGGTTCTATGGAATTGCAAACATTGTTTATTTTTTTTTTTAGGAATGTAAAGGTAAGTTTGAAAGAATTGTATGCTGACAAATAGGAAATCTTGTGTCTTAAAATGAATTTCTGATAGGATGATGCTTCTGGAATGCATTACATTGTTTAAAAATGATAAAAAGTTAACATGAAAAATTTAACTCGCAACTTGTAAGAAAGCATTACATTTTCAACATTGGCACAGCTGTGAAGTTTTTATATTATTTTTGTGTTATTTTTAATGTTTTGCTCTTTTTCTTTCAGCCGCTGCATTGTCACTGAAGAGCATCTTTGCCACACCGTTCCATTCTAAAATGGAAGCTTTCATGTAAGTGTGTGGACATCTGGCATTGTACTGCATGGTACACAAAATCTAGTATGCAAGTTGCGTAATGCATAAAATCTAGTGTATAAGTTACTGTCAGATCTTCCCACACAAATTAGGTGCGGGCAGATGACCAATGGCTGATGAAGAAGTTTTGGGGCCTTCAAGTTCAAGAATAGACCCTGCTCGGAAATACGATGGGAAAGAACTTTGGCCGGCTTGCCCGCTTGTTGCACCAGAGTTGTCTAATTTGGTTTTTGCAAACGAACACAGTTTCTCGCCTACAATTTCCTCTGTGTCCTACATCCAACCTTCCACATCAACCAAAAGGTTGATTTCAGTTACAGTACTATCTAGCTCCGCTAGTTCGACTTTGAACTGCCAAGCAACCACCATCTCTCTTTCCCAAAGAAAAGCTTGCAGCTCGGGGTAGCTTTCATAGTGTTCTGAGACGAGAAGTCCGCCCAGTTAACGCTAGGTAACTAAAAACAAAAAGACAAGTTACCTCACATTTGCGAATAAGGCATGTTGTAGGAGCTTTTGTGGGTATAGGGACTTTGTGTGTGGGTGCACTCATGGTTGAATATTGGGTGGGTTTGTGTGTTAATATTATTTTATAAATATAATAGATCGTTAAAAACATATTTGCTGTTATTCTTAAGGTACCACACTAATGTTACTACCTTTCTATAGGCACAAGTTCTGGTGGGCAAGTGGGTCACTGAGTGACCTCCAGGGCATCCTGCAGGCATACAGAGTGTGGGAGAAGTGCAAAGAGCTGCAAGAGTTCCAGAGAAGCGGTCAAAATGAGAAACAGTGGGGAGAAAAACACTTCATCCAAACACGCCGCATTATCGAGGTAACAAAAATCAATAAATCGATCATAAACTGGTCAGTAAATCTATCGCAGATTGATCATATGGCCTATAACAAATGTATGAAGCAGATAGATTGCATTCCTAGAGCCAGTTCTAGGCGTTGATGAGTTGTAACATGTGGTTTGGTTCTTTTTTTTTTAAGTTCTTTTTTTTTTAATTTTGCATTTTTGATCCAATGTATAGAACAAAAATGGAAAAGTTTAAGTTCCCTTTTGCACACAAATATTGTGTAAATTCCTTTCATTATAGGTTCACGAGCTTGTGTCAGAGCTGCGTCAGAGGTTGGAGAAATTCAACCTGGTGAAGATCAAGCCAAGGTCAGAAATCAACCAGAGAGTGGTCAATGAAGACCCTGGAGAGCTGTCACCCAAGGACTCTCTCTTCCTCAAGGTACACACATTCAATTGGACGAATTTCAGATTTATTACAGGAAGAAAAAGCTAAAAATTCATTTCCTTCTTCGTAATACTGTGGATGTTCCAACTTTGAAGAAAGGCATCCACATTTTTTTGTTGTGTGCAGTGAGGAGTGCCAATATATTGCTATGTGAGCAGGAATGGCTAACAATAATGGTGCACATTTCTGCCGGTAGGCTTGGTATACATAGGTGTGTTTGATGTTTCTATAAGCCCTTCTTCAGTGTAATACAGTAAAACCGTTGCTGAAGTTGTTCATGGCAGTGAAATTGCATAAAGTTTCTTGTTGTGACACTTTCTACCAAGACTTGTGATCCTTTTAAATATTATAACATGATTAGAAGATAAGGCATATCTCTTCTGTCTTTGTATTTGTGTAAAGATTGTAAGGGAGATACTGTAACCAACTTGATTCTGTGTACATATCTTCTGAGCAGATGAAACCTTGATATCTATTTAGTATACCTGATTAGACATTTCACTTCTGTCCTTATTTCACTCATCAATGTATCTGAGTTGTTTACCAACTTGATGCTTTCACATCTTTAGTCTAAAAAAAACATGTATATATGTATGTATTTATTGATTATTTGACTAAGTGGGCTATTAGTGTGATTTATTTTTTTAATTGACCCTCATGCGATTTAACCAATTTGGATATTGTTGGTTTTTAATGCTTATGTTGTAGATCATCATCTGTGGTGCCTTCTACCCCAACTACTTCTACAAGAAGAACGTGGAAGAATTAGAAGCCATGAGAACACTGTCCAACCATGACCCTGCCAACACTGTGATGGTGAGCATTTTCCTGTTTTATTTCTTCCAAAGTTTCCAGTATTTTTTGTGTGCAGTGATTTCACAGACTTTATGTTCATTCATCATTTATTTGTTCTTTTCACCCTCTGCATGCTAGAGCTTTTAATGAGAATTTACTGTATATGTACACCTTCATTAGTTGGATGACTTTTTGTCTTGTAGGTTCGTGGGCTGCCACAAAACCAGGGAGCATTGTATCGCGACCGCATCATCAAGATGTTCTCTGTTTGCTGTCCACATGGCACAAAACCATCCGTCGACGTGGAAGAGTCCAAGTAAGATTATAGTTACGTTTGTTTTAAAGTTTTTATGGCTGGGCATTTGGAATGGTTGTATTGGGAACTTTGGGCCATATTTCATCAGTGGGCGAACTTGTTATCTTAGGTATGAGACTATTCAGCGCACTGAGGGTTTCCTGCAGGTACTCCAGTTTCCTCCCTCCCTTTAGTAATAATATTGGATGCAGTCTAAAATTTTTAAAAATAAAATTTTATTCCCTTTCCATCAGTGCTTCACAGAACTGGTCTCCCCTTACCAACCCAGACGCGAACTCGGGTCAGGGACTCAGTGTAGATTTGAAACCCCCAGTGTGAGCACAAGCAACACAACCAAAAAGACTCTTAGAATGCGCTCCTTCAAAAATGCTGCATCCCACTCTGTGGAACTTCCTTCCCTTGAGCTTGAAGCAAGCTCCATCCATGCCAAGCGTCAGGAAAGGACTAAAAACTTACCTGTTTCAATATGGCTGAATCACCGTCTTAGTGCGCATAGAGCATGAACATGGTTTTTTTTGGCGCCCTACAAGATCACATCATCATCATCATCATCATCTTCTAATAGTTAGTCATTGTTTATAGGGTCCAGCGGTCATCTAATAGCAATCTCCTTGCCTATAAACCACATGTTTGAGTGATAGATATGTGTTTGATTTGTATTTCAGAGTGTGTGTATCATGTGAGCATGTATGTTAGTACAGATCGCCATTATGATGATTATGATTTTAGGCTTTTTTGTTTGGCAACATCAAGATTGAAATACTTTCTGATGCTTGCTTTGTTTCAGGGCTTACATCCAGTTTCCTCGGTCTGAGAGAGATTCCGGGGCCAGCATCAACCCTGCTGTGTGCTTCGCCATCAAACTCAGGTATACCGTTTATTTCTACAGATGATTTTAAAGCAGAAAATGGCCACACCATCACCATCAACACGAATCATTCAAATTGTGAGTCAAAACCTGGTCTAGGATCAAAATCCCATTAGAATGGTCTCAAAAGCACTCAGATAATTAGTTACACACTTTTTGTAATTTTAATGTGCGTAATCTTTTTCTGTTCTTTTCCTTTGTTTTGCTTTGTAAAAAATCAAAAGCACAGAATGGAAGTATAATTGCTACAAAAAAGAAATGTTTAGACATTCCATTAACCTTGACTTTAGGTGCCCTCATCAGCGGATTGGAGTGTAGTGTGTCGTCTAGTACTAATCATGCTCGACATTGCATCCCAATACTAACTTCACTGAACGATCTTATTATTTTTTGATGCATGATAGATATTAATGAGACACACATACTATTCAAATTTGGTCAACCTCGTTCCATGGTCAAGGTCACTGGAGCTGTCCAATGTTAGTATAGGTACTTTTAAAGCGACTTTGACCCTAATCTATGAGAGATATAAAGTCCAAACTTGTTGTATTTAGAGATGATAGATTGATCTTTCATATATGTTCGTTTTTGGGTTGATCTCGAAGGTCAAGGTCATTTTAGTCCTTGCAAAAACATACATAAAAAGATCATCTTACAGTGGAATGGCTGTTTATTTAACTTGTAGCATGGTTTATTAACTTGTAGCATGCAACAACATTGGGTTAGTTGATCAGACATGCTTGAGAGACTACATGAGGGTCAAGGTCACGTTTGTTTGTAGGGAGGGGGTGGGGGGTGTATAATACAACTTTTGCTGTACTTTTATTTCATAGAACATGAGTGTATTTGGAGCCAGAGGTCAATGTCATTTTAATGCCACCATTTCCTTTTTCACTCACATGCATACTCACTCCCCCCAAAAAAATTCCAGATTTTTGCAAATCTGTGTGAGATGAGTCCTAAATAGTCCAAAAATGATATTTAAAGAGATGTCTGTCTGTCCACTGTCCGCCGTCAGTCTGTGCAAAAACTTTAAAGTGGGTACTCAGAATCTATTACAACCAATCTTGGTAAGATGGTGTATACCCATGAGAGCTCATGAATGACTGACTTCACTTCAAGGTCTAGGTCATCAAATGCTAGTCAAAAAATGACAATTTTTCACAAAATTTCACTTTTTATTGTTATTATTGTTATTATTATTATTTTATTAAAAAAATAGATTATTAATATTTAACTTGATTCTTTGATGCATGATAGATATCAATGAGACACATGCAAATTTGGTCAACCTCACTCCAAGGCAAACATGCCTACCCGTACGGAATTTCCGTAATTTTTCCGGAAATTTGAAAAACTCGGCAAGCGCTCCAGAAAATACGGATATTGGTTTTACGGTACGGAAATTTAAAAAATTTATAAAGAAAAAAAATCGAAATCGTTGGCCTGTGGTAATTTACCGCATGACCTTTTTCCGAAGGTTTAATGCCGCAATGCGCAGTCGCAGTGGAGACCTGTGACATCGAAGTTTCCGGTAGAGTCACCAAAGTTTGCCGAACCCGTTTTTGCACAGTCGCAGTAAAGATCTGTGCTCGTGAGACAGAATTTAAAACATGGCGTTCAAACGAATGGCTAAGCAAAGTGATTGTGAATCTGAATCTTCAAAAAAAAAACGCGCAAGGGGCAGACATTTCTTGCCTCGTATTCGGATAAGTGTCCTTTCGTTATTCGCGGCAGCACTGACTCAAAAGTACGATTTGTGCCAACCAGTTTGGCATCTCCGCCGGTGATATGAACGACATCAAGCGGCACGCGGAAGGCCCACAGTATATGAAGAATTACGAGGCTTTGGAGAAGAAAAAGAACATTGTGGCAGCAAATCAATCTATCACCGGATTCTTCGCATAATATCAAAAAGGATGAGTGCAAAAACAATAGGTAGTAAAAGTAAATACTGAAATCGTAATAGTAATACTGAAATTTGAAAAAGCTAATACGGAAACATCAAATTGAGGGTAGGCATGTCTGCAGTATATGAAGAATTACGAGGCTTTGGAGAAGAAAAAGAACATTGTGGAAGCAAATTAATCTATCACCGGATTCCTCGCATAATATCAAAAAGGATGAGTGCAAAAACAATAGGTAGTAAAAGTAAATACGGAAATCGTAATAGTAATACTGAAATTTGAAAAAGCTAATATGGAAACTTCAAATTGAGGGTAGGCATGTTTGCCAAGGTCAAGGTCACTGGAGCTGTCCAAAGTCAATTCGTATAGGTACTTTGAATAGGAGTTCTTCCTAAATAGCTGTCAACATGTATTTTGACCGCTTTTCAGGGGAAGCAACTCTCATTGACCTACTTTACCTACTTTCGGTTTATGCTGTCAACATGTATTGTGTAACCGCATATCAGGGGAAGCAACCTACTTTCGGTTTATTTAGGGATAATGCCTATTGACCTTGACCCTAAACTATGAGAGATAAAAATTCCAAAGTTGTTGTATTTAGAGATGTTTGATTGATCTTTCATATGTAAGTTCCATTTTTGCGTTGATCTTGAAGGTCAAGGTCAAAAACATGCCAAAAATAGTTCATCATATATATATATATATATATATAGATAGATAGATAGATAGATAGATAGATAGATAGATAGATAGATAGATAGATAGATAGATATAAAATTATATATATTAAGCTAGCTATACACGGTAAGACAAAATCTTATGATACCCGCGTATGCCGCTGCAGATCTGAGGTTTTTGCTGATACACGGTATGTATGAGTCATAAGCCTGTCAGTTTGTAGGTCGCGGTTTTTCAGTGACCTTCACCTCGGAGTTCAATCAAATAGCTGTTTTGATTGGCTGTCTGACCTCCACTGTCGTATCGCGCCGTGAAAAAATAGAACATGCTCTATCGATAAGACTTGACGACAATTCCTACCGATCCGGGAATTCCCGTAGTCATATGCGGGTATCATAAGATCTAGTCTTACTGTGTATCGCCGCTTAGCTAGTTCATCAGTTTATCAATGGCTGTTTATTTAACCTATTATATGCAACAACATTGGATTATTTGATAGTCATGCATGAGAGATCACTTCTTGAGAGTCAATGTCATGCCAAGGTCAAGGTCACTAAAGATCAAGGTCACCCCAAGGTCACAATTTCTTTGGCCTAATACAACTTTTGCTGTATTTTATTTGATAGTACATGAGTGTATTTGGAGCCAGAGGTTAATGTAATCTCAAGGTCAGGAGCAAAGAAAGATTACAGTCGATATGGCTATGCATTTTAATGCCACCTTTTCATTTTGGGTTTTGTGGGCACTCATTTTTATGTTAAATATTGTTTCATAAGGAGCGTGTGAGTCATATGGGCTTTGCCCTTCTAGCTAACAACTAACCAAACTAGAAATTAAGGGGGTAAGTTGATGGTTTACTATAGCTAGCTAATTTCCAAAAAAATACTCCTATGCATTCAGGATAGTGGGCTCAGGCACCAAAAGAAGCATTCAATCATGATTTTCCCTCTCACATTTTCCAGTTTGTTCTTTTTTTGACCTTCATAGATTGACTAGATCTTCCTGTAAAAATCTGTGGCAGGAAAAATAGTCCAGTCAAACCAACAACAAATGTTTTCAAACCTTACCAGATCTGTCTAATCTGTTGCCTAACATAGCTCCAACATGTAAGGAAGAAACCGTGATAGCACAATTGCATATTGAATACACATAACTGACTCGTAGTTTTCATAGAAGGAAAAAACAATCTTGGTGTTATGGCTGTGATAAAGTATTTTCATTTCGTCATGTTTTAACTGAGTGCTTTGATTTGATTGAAGAAAGAGAATGAAGTTTTAATACATCAGTTTTAAACAAGATTTTTGGAGAAGTTGAGTGTGAAAAGATTTTTGAATATTTAAGAGATACAGGAGTGTATTTTAAGATTTGAATAGATTTATAATGTTTTAAGATATAACAGTATAACTTTTGGGGTCCTGGTTCAAGCCCTACCAGGGTTCGCACATGCCCTAAAAACCCCCAAAAATCCCTAATTTTTGACAGTTGGTTTTAGGGGCCTCTAAAAGTCTCTAAATTTGCAGGTTAATCATTATTCAGTTTGCCCTAAAAGGCCCTAAAAATCGAGATTGCGGTATGTGAAAATTATCGACCACTGTTTGGAAGTCTGCCATCTTTTTTTATCTCTCCGGCAATAGTGGTGTCCCTTTGATACCGGCAAAATCCGGTCTCTTTTCCGCTATTAGCATTTCGGTCTGCAAAAGATTTTTGAATATTTAAGAGAGACAGGAGTGTATTTTAAGATTTGAATAGTTTTATAATGTTTTAAGATATAACAGTATAACTTTTGGGGTCCTGGTTCAAGCCCTTGTGGTCCGCTGGACCATTTGGACAATGATAACCTATCTGGTCATGATTTGGCTCAGAAGAGTCCACTGGACCTAAAACAACAAATATGTAATGTAATGGGCAGATGCAATGCTCTCCCAGGTAACATAAAATTTGACACAAACCCATATGTCATAGTTAATTTTCTTGTTTAGAAGATGACGATTATAGGTCATTATCAAAATTGTGCTGTCATTACCTGCATTCAGATGTTTGAAGGAAACGACATAGAATAGGGCGAGATACCTAAAATAAAACCTCTATCAAATAAATTAAGATAAACTAAAGTAGTTTTGCTGCACTGAGCCATAATTAATTAAAATTAAAATTACACATTGGGAGTTAAGCAAGTAGTTTCTATGCTGTTGTAAACGCGAAGCTGTCTTTGCTGCATTTTCTTGGTGTTATGGTTTGCAGACAGCTGCGCATCCCGCTGTCGATGGAGGTGTGTGATCAACAGGCTACCCATTCCATGAAGAAGATGATGCAGGATGCTCATGAGCAGATTGCTTCACAAGGATTCCTGCGCACCAACAGGTAACTTATACAGGCATGCCTACCTCTACGGAATTTCTGAATTTTTTACCGGAAATTTGAGAAACTTGGCAAGTGCTACGAAAAATACAGATACTTGTTTCACGGTCCGGAAATAAATAAAAACGACATTGGGAAAATAAATAGAACTCGTTGGCCTGTGGTAATGCACCGCGTGACGTTTGTCCGAAGACAGCCGAACCCGGTTTAATGCCGCAATGCGCAGTCGCATGTCTCACGTGGCATCGAAGTTTCCGGTAGAGGCACCGAAGTTTGCCAAACCAGTTTTTGCGCAGTCGCAATGAAGATCGGTGCTTGTGAGACAGAATTCAAACATGGCGTCCAAACGAATGGCTAAACAAAGTAACAAAGTGATTGTGAATCTGAATCTTCAATAAACGGTGCAAGGGGCAGACATATTTTGCCTTGTAATCGGAAAAGTGTCCTTTTGTTATTCGCGGCAGCACTGACTCAAAAGTACGATTTGAGCCAACCAGTTTAGCATCTCCGCCGGTGGTATGAACGACATCAAGCGGCACATGGAAGGCCCACAGCATATCAAGAATTACGAGGCTTTGGAGAAGGAAAAGAAGATTGTGGCAGCAAATCGATCTATCACTGGATTCTTCGCATAATATTAAAAAGGATGAGTGCAAAAACAATAGGTAGTAAAAGTAAATACGGAAATCATAATAGTAATACTGAAATTTGAAAAAGCTAATACTGAAACTTCAAATTGAGGGTAGGCATGCCTGCTTATAAACTGTGCTTCTTATTGTTGTAGTCTTTAATCTCTTTCTGAATCTAGTTTTAGAATACATAGATCCTTACGTATTGATGTGTAAATAATGGATTAAGTTTCAGATCACTGTATCTTAAGTAGTGCTAACTGGTTACATTTGTGGAAATAAAGAGTGGGCCAACACTTATTTTGTTCCGAAACACTCTTTTCATCTGGCATATTGACTACAGAGGCGAAGGTGTGGATGATGTATAATATTGATGATGATGACAAGCTGCACCACTATGGTATCCAGGGCGAAATCAATAGATGGATTGGAGCATTTTTACATGACAGGCAACAGGTGGTAGTAGTCAACGGTACAGCATCAGGCCAGGCCAGAGTGAGATCTGGGGTCCATCAAGGCTCTGTTCTGGGCCCAGCACTTTTCTTGGTGTATATTAATGACCTCCCAGAACAACTCTCTTCTCCGACCTGCCTTTTTGCTGACGACACAGCTGTCTACCGCCTGAACTCCACAGACCATGACCAAAACCAGCTCCAAGAAGATCTACGCCGACTGGAAGAGTGGGAACAGAGCTGGGACATGGCCTTCCACCCCGACAAATGTACCACCCTCCCCATCACTAGAAAGCGGACCATCAAACCAACGGACTACCAACTACATGATCACACACTGGAAACTGTCACCTCTGCCAAGTATCTAGGTGTTACCATCTGTCAAGATCTCAGCTGGGATAAGCACATCATTAACATCTGTGCTAAAGCCAACAAGACCCTTGGCTTCCTCCGGCGCAACCTCAAAGTCAGCGCCACCCACCTCAGGGAGACTGCTTACAAGACCTTCGTCCTCCCCATACTGGAATATGCCTGCACGGTATGGGATCCCCACACAGAGGCTAACATCGACAAATTAGAGGCAGTCCAGAGAAGAGCAGCACGTTTTGTCGTCAACCGGTACCACAGCACTTCTAGTGTCTCCGAGATGATCGACAAACTGCAATGGCCTTCTCTCCAACACCGCAGAAAGGTCGCTAGACTTGCCATGCTACGTAAGATACTCAACAACGAGGCAGTCGTCGACACCAGCAAATTAGTCCCAGCCCCTCCACGTCAGCGAAGAAGCCACCCCCAACAGCTCACCCAAATTCAATGTAGAACCCAGAGCTTATTCTAGGGCGCGGGATGCGCGGGATCACGCACAAAAAGTTTTTTTCCCGCAAAGAAATTCGATGAGCGCGTTCGCGATCCAGCGGAGATTGGAAATATCCCGCTACATGTCTTGATCGAAGCGGGCTTTACTGTGACGTTTCTGTCGTCTGCTAGGGCATAGCGGAAACTGGAGTTAAACGGAAGTTGCTCGCTTGTATATGCGATGTGTCTCAAATTTTCATTGGCCGATGCTATTCTTTTTGACCAATCACCTTTCTTCTGAGTGTGGCATTGATGAACCTGACCTGTTGGAACTGGTTTACAATCAGAATGGCTTCGAAAAAGCGCACGCTTTTCGACTTCGAATTCAGTGGAGGAACTGTGAAGAAAACAGTCACACTGTTTTCCCATGACTGATCTTCTAAAATAGCAGAGCTTTTATGCAACAGTTGTGAAAGCATGGTTACAGATACCAGTTTGTGATATATTTTGTCTGCGATTTGTGTGTACTTACTGTTTGGAGAGAATGCGACACTTGACTGTTTCACAGTTTATTCGGGAACATCACGGGAGAAAACAGATATGGATATTTGTTTGTGTGTACACCCTATATATGCCGAGAAGACGCCCCCACTGTTTTGGTCAGAGGGGGGGCCTAATCCCCCCCTTTTTTCAAGGAAGGGGGGGCCTGCCCCCACTTCTTCAAAATCCTAGAATAAGCTCTGGAACCAAATACCGCCAGTTCTCTTTCCTTCCCAACACCATCAAGGACTGGAACGAGCTGCCCAAAACAACAGTGACAGCTGATACTCTTGACTCCTTTAAGTCACGAGTGCCACAACTATAAATAGTTTTCCAGAGGTTAAATAGAGTAGGTAGGCTCAGATTGTCCCCATCCACATCTCTTTCCCCAATTCTTCTTCTTTTTTTTTTTCTTTTTTTTTTGGGGGGGGGCCCAGTTTTGTGTTAGGACATACTGGGACTTGCTAGCTCCCTGGAGCGAAGAGGGAAAAGTAGTACCCTGCAAGTAAAACCCACTTAGAGTAGGTGTCCTTTTAGTGCAGATTTCATTCTCATCTGTCTTAGGTCTGTCACTTCCTAATAATTTTTTTTTTTTCCCTACGCAAACCCTGTTCAGTACGGCAGAGTAATCAACCTGATGATTGAGGCCGTCTAATGGATGAAGATGAAGATGGAGGCAGCACAATTTCTGCATCATTTTCAGGGTGAAAGGGGAGGATATAGGAGCCACCGGAGGTGGAGACGCTATGTGCGTGGCTTTGCCAGATCCCTCCCAGAGTGTGTTGGAGATAATCGTGACAGAGGTGGTGCAGTGCGGCCACTTCTTCGCCCAAAGCATCAACCACCTGAACATCACCCATATGAGGAACATCACCATGATGCTCAATCCAGCTTCCTCCAAGCTGTCTGTATGTCTTAGCATTCTTTTGAAATTCATTGCATAGAAGTTTGTTGTATTGAGCGCTTGCTTAACCTTAGTGTGCTGCTTACTCTGTTTTCTCAAAAGTTGTCGTATCATTCAAGATTGTATTAGGATTCTTGCAGATCACAGCAAGTTTCTGTAGAGAACTTATTCAGCTTCATTTTTGTTCTTTTACTATTTTCTCTAAAAAAAAAGCTGCCATTTGTATCTTCTAAGATTTTGTACAGATTTTGAATATCACAGCAATGCACTAACAACTTCAAATATTCAGCTTTTTTGTGTTTACTAAATAGTTTCCTTTATCATTGAGGATTTTCTAAGGATTCCTACAGTCTAGTACTGGTTGAATTCAAGAATACTTTATTATCTCAACAGAGAAATTATGACATACAATTGCTGATCGGTATGAAACATTAAAACAATACATACATAGATACATAGATATTGATAGATATAGATACATACATAGAATTCAACACAGTACCTGGTTTCTGAAGGAATATTAATTAAAACCCAATGCCACTCGCAAGTCCTGTTTAGTGAGCTCACTGCCTTTGTTTCCTCAGAGGACCCGTTCAGTCCTGTGAACTAGCCTACCGCGTCGTAACTCTAGCAATGGTGAACCACTTTGCATCGCTTTAAAATTTATACTGGAAGTACTTCCGTTTCCGGTGCACATGGTCGAAAAATTGCCATATTTTACATGCAATCGACTTTTCTTGGTGATTTTTTTTTTAATCAGAAAGTTTTTGGTGTTACAAAGTTGGAGGAGATCGAGAAAGACGGACTAGCGATATTGCGTTCAGTTATCGGTAAAAGCGATAATGACAATGACTTTAAGAGCTTTACACTAGAAGAAATAGAGAAAGGAGAGGAGGACTCTGATGTTGACTTGGATTTAGTAGTAACCCCAAATCATTTTGTAGTTTGACAATTTACAATTTTGATGATCTGTTGGCCAGTTCTGTGAGTTCAGTAGAGAGTGATTCAGATCAGAAATTGCAACTGTTGCTGGTCCCAGCAACAAAAAAAAGAAAGAAAATATAAAGGAAGAAGACAGGTAGGCCTACTGATAGACAAAAGAAATATAAAGTGGAAACAAACTGGTCATCAAAAACGAAGGATGTTGGATCTGATCATGGGTGAAAATATGAAACTGTTGACTTTCCTATATTTTGAGCATTTTCTGTACCAACCTTACACCTTTCAACACAGAATGTGAACATGCAACATCTGTTGGTATTTTACATCACATTAAAACAGGTATAAATCTTCAATTTGTATTTTTAATGACTTTTTTCCCCAGATAGTGGTGTGAACACATTGCGGTGTTGCGTCCCTTGCTTTGAGAACTGGATAAGGGGAAGATCAAAACTGTGCAGAGTGGCATTGGGTTAAGATGTTGCTAAATATGAAAATAAATTACAAGGTGCAAAGAAAAAAATAGCCCAATAGATTCATGTTTATTATTTATTTAATGATGCAATTTACATTTATTAGTTATTGTTTGTATTTGATTTTTTTTGGGGGGGGGGGGGCATTGGATTTTATTGATTTTTTTTAATTATTTTATAGTTTCATATTTGTTTCTCTTTATTAGCACAAAGTAGCAAATTGTTTCGTGATATTAATTTTATTTCTGTGCATGCTTTCCAGCGTCTGACAAGCAACCCCTATAAAGGCATGATGTGTGCAGCCCCCTTCTTCGATGAGCAGGAAGCCTACTACCGCGCGAAAGTGGAAGGTTTTGAGATGCAGACCCGTCTTTTCAACGGTATTCCCAGGAATACGCAAACTGCAAAGGTAAGTTTCAATGAAGATCTTTTTTTTTTTTTTTTTGTTCGTTCATTTGCATGTCAAGGTACATGTAAGTAAAGTCTCAAATGCATAGCTTTTTTAAGTTTGCTCATGCACATGCGCATGTAATTTTTGTTGTTGTTGGTTGTGGAATGTTTTTCTTGCGTTTTACATTAACATTGCCTAAACTGCTTGTCTTTGTTTCAGGTGTTCTTTGTGGACTATGGCAACAGAGAGAGTGTTCCAATTGAAGGATTGCGTGCTTTGCCACCAGAAGCTGTGGAAATCCCAGTGTTGGTTAGTATGGTCTTGTTTTTATCTTGGTAGCATGATTCTAAATACTCCATAGATATTTTGTTGTTGTCCATTTGTTAGTGCGTTTTTAAGTAGCATTTTCTATGTAATTTTAATATCTAGGTACACAATTTTGCAGTATGTGTGGAACTTTGATACCTGGCCTGTAGTCATGAGTACATGCTACCAAATCAGTTTAAAAGGTGGACTTTATGCACTAAATACACTATGTAATACTACCCGTAAATAACTACACTACACTACACTACACTACACTACACTACACTACCAGGGTTCGCACACTCCCTTATTTTTGACAGTTGTTTTTAGGGGCCCTAAAAGTCCCTAAATTTGCAGGTTAGTCATTCTAGGCCCTAAAAATCGAGATCACTGTTCGTGAAAATTATCGTCTGCTGTTAGTAAGTTTGCCATCTTTTTTATTTCTCCAGCAGTAGTGGTCCCTTTGATAAACTTCAGGCAAAATCCAGTCTCTTTTCCGCTGTTAGCATCTCAGTCTGCAGGCGCAAATTTCAGTAAAGTGAAGTTAGCTAATTCTGTGCCGGCGCCATTGGAGAATGCGTTTTCCATGATGGATGATTGAGCCACAAAGACTATAAAGACTGTATACGACGTAAAAGTGACAACTGTGCCCCAAAAAAGAAAAATAATTTTAAAAAAGAAAAAAAAAGTTCATATCTTACTGGAAGCAGGAAGAGTGCGGGAATCTTCCTGTAACAAGGTCGTTAGTTCTCCAACTTGATTGATTACTTTCAGGGTGATTGCACAACCAGAACCAAGTTCATCGAGTTCAGACCAGATGAAAACAGAGTTGCCACACTACTACTCTCTTGTGTAGCTGGTCAGAAACAATATTATAGTTAATATGAGAAACTGTGGGTGGGGATGAAGCAGTTGCTGCTGTTATCTCATCGGCAAGAATCAGTTGAGAGAGGCTTTTCTGTTAACAAAGAAGTGACTGTAGAGAATACGTCACAGAAAACTCTTGTTTTTGAGAGGCTAATTGTGGAATATGTTCGTATAGCTGGCGGTGTAGAGAAAGCAGCAGTGCCCAAGGAATGTCTTCTCTCTGCATCATCTGCAAGAAGCAAATACCAGCAGCATCTTGATGATGCCAAAAATTCAGAAGCAGAAGTTGCAAGGAGACAGAAAAGTAAAGCTGTTGAAGACAAGCTTGCTGGCTTAAAAACTATTTAAAAAAAAACAAAAACAACAGAGCTGAGGAAGATATCAGACATCTAAGAATGAGGGCAGGGTTGGTGCGAAGACGACAGCCTCGAATTGAACACCTCCAAGACTGTCGAGATGATTGTGGACTACCGCTGGAACCAGGACCCCAAAGATCCACTGCTCATCAATGGACTCGTTCAAGTTTCTGGGTTCCCTCATCTCCGACGACCTCAGATGGGGTGCCAACATCGACACCATCGTGAAGCGGACCCATCAACGACTGTACTTCCTCAGACAGCTGAGGAAGTTTGGCCTTTCCAAAGACATTCTCCTTCAGTTCTACCGGGAAGTGGTGGAGAGCGTCCTAACGTTTTCCAGCACTGTCTGGTTCGGAACAGCAACGCAGCTCGACAAAGACCTGCTGGAGCGGGTCGTGCGCATGGCAGGCAGGATTGTCGGCTGTGAGCTTCCCTCTCTGGCCTCCATCTACTCGACCCGTTCTCTCAAAAGAGCCGACAAGATCATCTCTGACCCTTCCCACCCTGCCCACCCCCTGCTCGAACTTCTTCCCTCTGGCCGCAGCTTTCGATCCTTCAGATACCACACTTCCCGCTTTAAAGATTCCTTTTACCCTCAAACTGTAAGATCTCTAAACTCCGCATCCTCCTCCCACCGCTGATCCCCCTGCCGTGCGCACGCCATGCTCCTCCCTACATACATCTAGATAATACTACAGCGACTGTTATAATCCAAAATGTTTTTGTGATCACTTTAGACTAGTCATTTGTGTTTTACTATATCTATCTGTTTATGTATTTTAGTATGCTATGGAGTACCATGTAATAATGATGCTCTCAATGTGAGAGGATGTGTGTGTGTGTGTTAAGTATTAGTACAGGTGATTACTGTGTGCGAGCCTTTGTGTGTGGTTGTGCATGCATGTGTGTATTTGTGTATGTAGGTGTGTGTGAGAGAGAGAGAAAGAGAGAGAGATGTTGTTAAATATAAAACATTCTGCCATTGTCCAACACCAAATAATATTCCGATTGTTGTATCTATTACATGTCAATTGGCAAAATAAATTACTGTTATTTAGTTATTCTGTTAGACAAGCTATCTGAAGAAACTGAGTGCAAGAGTGAGCTAGCACTTTTAAGAGAAAGCTACACTCTCAGAAAAATATTGAAAGACATTGAAACAAGTCTTCCAAAACTTATAAAAGAAATTGCAGATGAGAAGAGCCATCTTAAAGACCTGAAGTAAAGCTAGCGATGTTGGTTGCATTTATTGTCATTTTGTTAGAAGTCTTGACCCTTTAAAAAAAAATCAAGTCACAAGATGTTTCATTTTCAATGTGTAGATTGGTGATGCTTTATCTGTTGTTGTTGTACGTGACATGGACTAAACTGCAGCTTGACCTGTTTTAAATCATATCACAAGATGTGAATCAATGAACATTGATGTTTAACGTCCACATCCACCCACAAAATGTTTACTTTTTAAATGATGGTGCAGTTCTTAATTTTGTAGAACATTTCCATGATCTGATGAATTTGTGATTCCTTATGTTTTGTTATTGTGGCATGTACGTGTGTGTAATCCCTAATTTTTTTCTTTTTGATGGCCCTAAAAAGCCCCTAAAAAGTCCCTAAATTTTGATGTTGGAGGTTTGAATGAACCCTGACTATACTACACGCACTCACGCACTCACTCACTCACTCACTCACTCACTCACTCATGCACTTTTACTGACAAGACGTTTTAGTTCTAATCTGTACACGCAACTCTCTTAATGTGGTATAGATATAACTATAGTATGTGTTGATATTGCAATGACTTCCTGCTGGTCAAACGTTGGATCTGACAAAGATATGTTATTGCTCTGTATTGCATTATTATGTACTATATGGTATTGTATTATTTTCCTTTGCAGGCGTATGAGTGTGAGCTGACAGAAATCCGCCCATCCAGTGTGAAGTGCCCAGATGGCAAGTGGACCAAAGAGGCTAACAGCGTTTTCACTAACATGGTCCTGGGCAAGAAGTTCCTCGCACAGGTCAGCAGCGTTTGTCAAAGCATTTCAATGTATAATGAAGATTGAATAACTAAGCCTAAGAGCTAAATATAATATATATATAATATAAAATTGAGCTAATATAAAATTCAATAGTTTAGTTTATGTTCTCATTTTAAACAATGGCAAAAAACAACTTGGACTGTAGCAAGCCTTAAAAATGAGTGGTATTTGAATATAAGAGGAGTTGAGATTATTAGATGGTCTTTTAAACATTACAACAACAAAAAAGAGATTTCTCTTATATAGCGCACTTACAAGCTCAGAGAGTTTCTTAAGGCGCTGGCCGTAATATCCAGAAAGCACACAATAATTTGCTGTAGTCAGGATTCGAGCCCACGTTTGCCCCAGACGCACTCACACATGTCGTGCGCTCTAACCACTGAGCTATCCCTGATGCCCAAGCCATGGGTTGTACAACAGCATGAAAGCTTGATAGAACAAAGACCAAACTTCCTCACCCAAATAAAGAACTTGCAACTTGTAACTTTTGGCCTCTTCCAAACACAGAGATGAGAATCTTCCGCTTTTTAGCGGAAATCCGCTCTTTCGGAAGGTCCCAGGGTCATTTTTGAGATCGGTTTAAATCCGGTGAGAAAATTTTAGTGTATATGATTAGGGTGAGTTGTTGATTTTCAATCTCGCAGCTTATTCCCACTCGTTATTCCCATGCGGATTGTTGTCATTTGGTTCGCTCTCACTTCGTTTTCGTCGATCCACCAAGCTGCCGTAAAAAGCCGAGATAACCCGATTTCTTTCTTCCGTGTGTCGGTAAACGTATGTGGGGCTCTCTTAGATACTAGCCATCGCATTACGGAAGTGACGTTGCGTATCTAAGCCTCCCGTTTTTCTGCGCATAAGATTCCGGCTGTTCCCAGACACTCCCGCTGATAGTGACGTCACTCAAATAGGCGCTTGAAGCCCTTTCTCATGCGCTGAGTTGTAGTGCGAACGATGGAACAGCCAAAACATCACGTGGTTGATCAGCCATTGTCTAGAACAAAGCGCGACTTGTAAAATGCTTCGAAAACTAAATCCTGGAGAAAAGGCTCTTGCTACCCACATCTACAGGGGTGTAAAAAACAAGTGGACCTTTTTTAAGTGGTTAGAAGAAAAGTTGAACACAACAGTCTTAATTCGTTTGAAGGACAAAAAGATCGAAAGAAATGTGGAGTTGAATCCAGAGGCAGAGAAACAAGCCAGACTGGCTCATAAGAAAGTTCTGACTGCCCGACTTCAGGTGTTGGTGAGGAAGAGAAGTGAGATTAGAAGTCAAAAGCCACCAGCCAAGAAAGCAAGAACTGGATAGTTGCCTGGCTTCAGTTATAAAATACATGCACATGTACATGTACATAGTTCATTCAATAATTGTGTGTGTGCAGACTGTATAGCATGTTGGTACCTGCCAGTTTTTATTTATACTTTTAACAATTCTTCAAAAAAACATGAGAATGTTGTATACACAAAGAACTGTAATCCTAGTGCATGACGTAATTGTAAACTTCAGCCTGACTTCAGTGCCTGACTATGACTTCAAGGCTGAAGTTGTTCATAATGTATATATATCATCAGAACTGTTTTAGGAACTACTGCCTGAAACCATCCGTATTTCTGCTTTCCTTGTTGTGGTTTTTCCAAGACATTATTTTGAAATTGTAAACCTTGTTTGAACAGTCAATCGAGGTATTTATGATTTTATTGTTTGGTGTGACCATAAGAGTGTCAGTGAGGCTTCATACTGATTCTATGTATAAATGTACAACTCTGTTTTGGACAGTAATTATGTGCATTGGTAAAACCTTGTCTTGTCATTGGTATTTAAGCCATTCTTGTCTGCAGTCAAAAGGAATGTTTGTTTAATACAAGGCTTAACTGATGTTTGAAATAAATTCATTAGGCCTATGTGTTGAACTGTGGAGAGCTAACAGCAGCATTTTAGTACCACAAAAACAACTGATCTGACCCCATAAAATAAGGCTCAGAATGCATAGATTTTAACCATCTTTTCAAAAATGTTCCCGGGGAGCATGCCCCTGGACCCCCCTAGCATCGCGTACCTGCTTTGCAGGTACGCGCACTCGTGGCTTCGCCACTCGACAGACTTTGGAATTTTTCCTCCTTTTTGTCATTTTAGGATTCTCATCCCTGCAAACACCTAGTTCTCAGCGCCATTCTGGTCACTCTTTAGGTCACCCATCGCTATTGCCTAATTGGCTGTAAACCATGCGAGCCAAGCCCTGCCGACGCTTACAGTTTTGCTGCTAGAGCAGACAGAAAAAAAACATACATACCCTTCTTAAAATATCAATATTAGGGCTTGTAATTTTCCGCGGTTCAGTTAATTTCCGCTATTGAAAAATTATTTCCGCCGAGAAAAGCATGGTTTTCCCAGGAACAAAAAAGCTTGACAATGATTTTCCTCCAATTAAGAAGTGTTTTATGTCTTTAAACACAAAACTGCGCATGCGCGTCACTGAATCGTAGCCGGTAAAATGGATGCAAGAAGCATTGTTCAGTGTAGCGATGCAGTTGATGATAAAGACATGAAAAACACAATGGTGGGAATGGATGGAAAAAGAAGTTAAATGTTTGAGGAAGATCTCAAGAAATGGACACAGCCATTTGTACAGTATGCAGGTCAGAAATCAAATTTGAGCAATGGAGAACTTGCTTTCTGAGGCTAAAGATAAGCAGTTAACTGTGAGGCAGGTGTGTAGCACTTGACTTTCAGTCAGTGTTGCTGATGCACAATCTGTGAAGCCAATGTAAATCTTTTAACCTTTAGTCAGTGTTGCTGATTCACAATTTGTGAAGCCAGTGCTGGTAAAGCACCTCAAAAACGTGTTCAGAGAAACTGCAGCCATAAACGAACCAATCTCTCCAAATTCTTCAAACATAAGAACTAAACAATTGCCAGTGAAAACACTGTTTCAAGATTTGGGTTGTGCATCAGAATGTATGAAGATTTTTAAACTAAATTTGGACTTTAAAGGTGAATAGTTACTGTCAGCAGAGCATCAGTGTGTGTTTACACTTAGATTTGTAGTTGGACTTTGTTGGCGAATAATAACCAGTGATCGTCCTAGGGATTTGCAAAACCGGTACGACGTCACAGTAAACAAACCCACTCGAACGCAAACCGGTAGGCCAGTCACGGAAACCGGTATGACCCATAGCAAAGCTTAATAATGCGTCACTATTTTATATAAGTAGATGGCGACTCTGTTAATGCACTTTCTGTTTCATTAGAAACATCTTCGTCTTCACATAAACTTCTTTTATCGCCCCTCTCCCCCCTAGCAAAAAATGAAAAAAGATTTTTGCTTCTTCATTATTACTAGCCTATCTGCCACTGTCGCAATTTATACTGACGAGCATGAGGGAAGAAAAAATCGAAAAGTGCGCGAGTTTAATTTATCCGTATTCCCGATAGCCTTGCGCCCGCCAGTGTTATATCATTCTGTATTAATTACCTCAAAGAATATGGCAAGGCTACTGAACGCATTCGCAGGCCTCTCGTCTACACTCTCTAAATACATAATCAGCGTGGCTGGCTGGCTGGCTGGCTGGCTCTCTCTCTCTCTCTCTCTCTCTCTCTCTCTCTCTCTCTCTCTCTCTCTGTCCCTCTCTGTCTGTCTGTCTCTCTCTGTCTGTCTCTCTCTCTCTTTCTCTCTCTCTCTCTCTCTCTCTCTCTCTCTCTCTCTCTCTATTTCTCTTGTTTTTCTTTATCTTTTTCTTTATTTTTGAAACCAGTCAAACAAAATAAAAACCGATAATTTCCGGTTAAATCCATCCCTGAATAACTGTAAGCTATGCATCGATAAAGACAGGCTACTTTAAGAGTTCAGCTGTGTGTATGCAAGCTAGTCTTTCCTTTACTATGTTATGTTTTTTGCTCATCAAAAATGGATGATTAAAATGCAACAATTCGTATTCGGGGGGAAGGGTGGAAGGGGGTGTAATTCCCTTGCACTTTCTCCACCAGCTCCTAGGAAGCCCCTGGACCCCGGCCAATTTCCTCTTTTTCAACTCCAGACTTTTACAAGCCCTGCAATATCTTTTGACAGAAAAATGATTTTGGTAAAGGACAATAAACGCAACTGTTTTTTGTAATAAAATGTGCTGCTTCGTGTATGCTTGTTTAGAGTGAAGTGTAAAACCAAACACTTTGCTAGCTTGTATACATTCACATGCAAATACAGCGTTTTTAACACAGTGCTGCTTAAAATCCTTACTTTTCCTGACAACTTGCCACCACTCTTTTGAGAAGCCACTCATGTGCGCTTGCAGTAATATCCATTAGTTTTGATGGAATCTTGGTTTTAAGGGAGATAGAATGCCGTAAAGTACACTACCCATTGATACTCTGTAAGCCAGAAGTGGTTACCTGGACAACTTGACAGCATCTTGATACGTCATCACTTCATTTATGAGGATGATTTCAATGTAATAATATTGTAATAGCGTAAGAGGTTCCTTCTTCCAACCCCTCTTCCTTTCCTTCCCCCCTCCTTCTTCCCTTCTCCTGCCCAGAAGCATAACACCGAATTTCCTGTGTGAAACTCAGACTCTCCAGATATTGGAAAAGTCATGTTTTGGCAGGAAGTTAAGATCTTAAGTATCTTTGAAGCGATTGTAATTGCAATTACAACCTGCTGTGAGCAGCATTGGCATAACAAGTTCAGAACGCATAGATATGTGCTTATCATTATTGATCTGTTGACTGCTCTGCCTTTGATGTCAAAATTCGGCCAGTCAGATCCAGAAATAGCTGTGAATTTGCATTGGCAATAAAACAGAAGCCGGTCACCTACCCCTCAACTATCGGAAAAGTCACGTTCTGGCAGCAAGTTAAGAAGGTCTGAAGTGTTTTTGAGGCAGTTAAGACCAGCTTGGCAGTGTCTTTGCAATTTCTGAAAACGTAGACAGTTGCTTATTAGTAATGAACTGTTAATATGTATCTTTGATGCGCTGGAAAAATTTGCCACCCTTAAATGAACAAAAGCATCGATCACCAGTAGTACTAAACTGTGCCCATACACACCAATCACGTACACAATGAGAGGAGAGAGTTAGATAATCGAATGAACAACACACTGGAGAGTGCATTTAGGCACAAAAATGGCCCTGAAACAAATGGTGATATCTTCCTTGAAACTGGATTTTCCACTAATACTAGTTATATCAGTACAAAGCGTCACCTTTCCTCTGTACACTTTGCAAAAATGGTATTCAGAAAAAGTCACATTCACTCGCTAGAGAGCAAAACATAAACCAACTGAAAGCCGATTGTTAATACATGATATATAAGGATGGCCTCTTGACCCTTGCTGACCTAGCGAAGCATGGCGTTATGACGCGTTGCGTCACAGAGGCTGTCATGGTTCACTCGAACCGCAGCTAAAGAGCAACTTTTAGCATTGTGGCCAGCAGCTGTGAATTGATCAAAATGATTGATGTGACTTGGTTACCTGTGTTGGCAGGTGTACTCAGTGGTGCTAAATAGAGTGAGATTGGAGCTTGTTCAGCGCCAGCCCAACGGTGTGGAGGTCTCTATCAACGATCAACTGGTCATGCTCAAGCTGGCAGACAAGGCGCAAGAGAACTACCTCTCCCAGGTAAGTTATTCTCCTTTGTCTGCAGTTATCTTTTTATCATTCGTTGCAGCTTCATAGTTCATTTGAATTGAATATATAACTCTGCTCACGTTGATTAATGTGAATGCTGGGGCTTTGCCACCATGTATTAAATAATTACCTCTGTACATTTCTGCTCACTAGATATCTGTGTATTTTTGGGGTGATGAATCTATAGAGTGGTGTAATGCAAAATTACTTGTGGGCCACAAATGTTTGAATGCCAATAATGGTTCTTGTGGAAAACAATTCCACACCTGCTTATTTTAGTTCACCATTCGCTTAGAGATCCTTTTTTTTTACTCGCATGCATAGCAATGTCAGTCTATGTACTCACTCCACACACAAATTTCCAGATTTTTTGCAAATCTGTTCGAGATGAGTCCTAAATAGTCCAAGAATGACATTGCTGAGATTGGAAAAAATGTCAGTCTGTCCACAATCCGCCGCCTGTGTGTGCAAAAACTTTAAAGTGGCTTAGTACAGAACCTATTTCAGCTATCACAGCCAAACTTGGTAAGATGGTGTATACCCATGAGACCTTATTAAATTACTTCATCAAATCATGTAAAGATCAAGGTCACATAGTCAACAAATATTAGTAACAAAATGACAATTTTTCACAAAATTTAACTTTTTTATCTAGTTTATTAATATTGCATAGATTCTTTGATGCATTATAGATATCAATAAGACACGCATACTACACAAATTTGGTCAACCTCGCTACTCAAGGTCACTGGAACTGTCCAAAGTCGGTTAGTATAGGTATTTTGAAGTGACCTTGACCCTAAACCATGAGAGATGTAAAGTACAAACTTGTTGTATTTAGAGGTGATAGATTGATCTTTCATATAAAAAGCCATTCCACTGTACGATTACCTATTTTTTTGTATATTTTGGCAAGGACTAAAATAATCTTGACCTTCAAGATCAACCCCAAAATGAACGCACACAAACACACATACATACATTATATATATATATATATATATATATATATATATATATATATAAATCGTAAGTATGACTTAGGTCAACCAACTGTCGACCTAAGACCCCCTTTTTGCAACACTTCAGACTTAAGTCAACCGAATTTCGGTCGACCTAAGGTTTTGCTGATTTACTGACTAACCATTGGGCCAACTGAATTGTTTCCATGCGCATTCGATAACCCAGAGGCAGACGATTCTTCAGTAAAGAAATTGCTATTTGGGAATGTTCCATTTGAGAGCGATCTTCCAACAAAACATTGAGCATATAAGTGAACCCTTGAAAAAAGGTACCTTCTGTCTACCACCATAATTTGTGGAATATTGTTTAAACTGAGAGGGTTGTTTATGAAAAATTTTTATTTTCTGTTTTTTCTTATTCTTAATACAATAAAAACAACGAGGAATGCGTGCTACTTCTGGTTTTGCGGAACACAATTTTTTTGTGAGATATATAGTCGACCCCTGAGCCATCGTGGATCTAAACGTATCTTCATATGGCATAACCTGTTTTACCGTCAAGCAGCATGCCAGGGTGATTGTAAATGGCGGATGATTCTCGCACGAGGTTAGTATTTTTGTGGATTTTGTAGTTTGATTGTGGACTTTGTATTTGATTCTTTTGAGTTCAGATTAATATGTAGCTTTCTAAAATCAATCGAAAGCATTGTGGAATGTGTCAGTAGTGTTCGAACGGTAAAAGAAGGATTACAAAGTTTCAATCGAACCTATCAATTGCATTTTTTCTGATTCTTCTTCAGAATTAGCTAACCCTGCTTAGTCACAAATTATCCTTATTTCGTTACTCGGTTTATATGGATATAGACTTTATCTGTATTATCTGTATGACTGTGGGCTAATGTTTTCAAATGAATTTCACACTGAATAATTCTGAAAATAGCCTACTCTAATTTTATCACAGGCTGTGAAGTCCGTAGGCCTTGCCTCAATTACATTCCGACAGCTACAGATTTCCAGATAAAATCACAGGCTGTGAAGTCCGTAGGCCTTGCCTCAATTACATACTATGTAGTATGTAATTGAGGCAAGGCCTACGGACTTCACAGCCTGTGATTTTATCTGGAAATCTGTAGCTGATTTCCAGATAAAATCACAGGCTGTGAAGTCCGTAGGCCTTGCCTCAATTACATACTATGTAGTATGTAATTGAGGCAAGGCCTACGGACTTCACAGCCTGTGATTTTATCTGGAAATCTGTAGCTGTCGGAATAAAAAGTAGATCTAGGCCTTAACCACACACACACAAAAAAAAAAAGGGGGGGGGGGTGTTTCGAGGCAAAAATACTTTATTACTTCATTATACAAATCAAATGGAAACATTAGCCCACAGCCATATGATATAGACTACATAGATCAAGTTTTTAACCCAAGTAGCCTACATGTAGGCCTATTTGAGTACACCTAGACTAGTAAAAGGTTACGGACGTTGTGTACTATGCATGTGCAATGTGTACTAAGTCGTTGTGTAGGCCTACTAAATTTCGGCGATGTGAACACTACTAGATCGGACGATGTGTAAAAGCTTTTGCTGGGTACCTTCACACTGTGGATTGGTGTATAATGACATAGTTGACAGAAAAGCTAAGCAAGGAGCCCTAAATGTTAATGCAAAATACCTTGATATATTTCCATCATCCAAGGAATTGCAAAACCAAATTGAAAGGAATATGACACAATCCTTTAATACTAAGGCAATGTTCAATACCGCAGTGATTTACAAAACTTCAAGAGTAATTTATTCTATGTCATATAGAATACTACTAGATGCTGTGCGGACCAAATATTGTAGAAATATTGAATGTGTGTGTAACCAGCCCTTCTCACAAACATATTCTTTTTGATTGCAATGTTATTACCCCCTTGTTTATTCCAGTCATAGACAGGAAAACAAGTCTAGCAGACTTTGATTTAGATTTATGCTCTGTCGTGGCAAAAATCTTAATTGATATACCAGTAGCTAGATTTGTTTAAATGTCTCCCCCCCCCCCCCCTTTTTTTTTTTTGTCTTATCATCTTTGGTGAACAAGACATTAATAAACCAACCAACGATGTGTACTAAGACGTTGTGTACTTTTTGGTTGTTTTGTGTGTGGGTGTGTGTGTCTGTGTGTGATGTTTTCATTCTATTTCTAGACTATCAACGAACAAGATTTATTTGATGACGGCATAAATAATCAAATAAAAAAATAGAATCTAGGACGCAGAAGTTACCGCATGATTGATCTTGACACCACTTTATTTTTATTAAATTATTATTATTATTGTTGTTGTTATTATTATTATTAATTATTATTATTATTATTATTATTAATATTTAAAAATACTTACAAGAGAAGCTGTTCTGACCATATGTTTTGTAAACGGGGGTTCGATAAATTAGAGTAGGAGCCTCGGCGTCCCCTGCGTGGGTTGCCTGAATGAACATTGAGGTTTAACGTCCACACCCACCATTGGTTATATGGCAGATTGGGATAACCATCCCAGGAAAACAAGGGTAGGGACCTGAATCAGAACTGAACCACCAGAGCAATCATACTGCTAAATTGGATAGTAAAAATGGCCACATTTTATATCGCCCACCACGGGATTCGAACCTGGGTCATATCGGTGTGCCAGGCAAACGCTCTACCACTTGAGCTACGGCGGTGGGGGGTTGCCTTTATTTGTAAAGTGTTCTGGGCTGATAATTTGCTTTGAGTGTTATCATGTTGGTTACTTTCTTAGATCCTGCATGCATATGAGGAGTTTAGTCCTGATATGATACCACCTTTGTAGAACTTTTAAAGAACATTTAACAAGGCAGGAATAAATTTTATGGAAATGGAGATGTTTTTTTGTTTGGGGGTTATGGGAAAGTTTTCTTCTTTGCAGAATTCTCTTGTCTTTCTCCCTTAGTTATGATAGGAGGCTAATACAAGGCTATTACAGCATCGTTATAGTAAAAATAATATCAAAATTGACTTTTTCTCTTGCACCTCCTATCTTTTGCAATAGATTCTCATTATATTTTAATTCCTCAGAGGACCCCTTGGGGTCATGAGCAATCTTGCCACTGTAGATTGTTCTAACCTATAAAGGGAAAAGTGAAAAGTGAAAGCCCCAGTTGAAAACCTGTCTTGACTTTGTAGGCAAGACCGATTCACTGCGGCAACAGTACCCCCGTTGGAGTGCCGGGGGTTTTAGTATAAATAGTATCCCCACTTTCTGGAAATTTAGTGCTTTAAATTCCCACTGTCGCTGTCTTCCTCATTTGCTCTTTCCCATTCCTGATCTGTCCTATCACTCTGCTATACTATCTTCTTCTTCGCTAGATCAATGACCTACCTTTCTTCTTGAAAACTCTTCTTGGACAAGACTCCTTGTTTGTGTATGAGGTCTGTTGGATCAGCTTGGGAGTGTTGGACGCTTTCTGCCGGGTGGTCACTAGGGCTTCCTATGATGTTATTATTTAGCACTATAGGCATTTTATATGTATGTGTTTTGTTGATGATTTATAATGATGTTTGTATTCTATTTTGTTTTTGTAACCGGGGGTTTGAGTAGTTGGGGTAAAGCCTCAGCCGTCCCCTGCGTGGGATGTCTTTATTGTAAAGTGACTGGCCGGTGGAGGGCATTCAATTTTCCCACTAGGGTTGTTTCAGCACATCTTTTTATGTGGATCGGGGGTTGTCCGGTCCTGATTTGGCTCGGAAGAGTCTGCTGGACCTAAAGCAACAATCATTCAATTTCAATCAATCAATTCCTCAGAGGTGAATCATGAATATTTGCTCTTCTTGTTCCTTGTGATATGAATTGTAATAAAAAGAAAATTAGCATGTCGTGGATAGAAATGTTCTAATTTATGTGCATAGTAAACAGTAACACATTGAATGCTATTTCAGGATCCAGACTACCCTCCGGATGCACAAACTGGTAGTAGCATGTCTGAGGAATTCCCAGCTTTACGACTCCCACTCAAGGTATGTGTTTTTTTGTTTTGTTTGTGTGTGTGTGTGTGTGTGTGTTGTTTTAAGTGTTTGTTTACCCCCGTTGGGGTGCTGGGGGTTTCAGTATAAATAGTATCCCCACTTTCTGGAAATTTAGTGCTTTAAATTCCCACTGTCGCTGTCTTTCTCATTTGCTCTTTCTCATTCTTGCTCTTTTCTATCCATCTGCTATACTATCGTCTTCTTCGCTAGACCAGTCTCCTACCTTTTTTCTTGAAAACTCTTACGGGACAAGACTCCTTGTTTGTGTATGAGGTCTGTTGGATCAGCTTGGGAATATTGGACGCTTTCTGCCAGGTGGTCACTAGGGCTTCCTATGATGTTATTTAGCAATGTAGGCATTTTATATGTATGTATTTTGTTGATAATTTATAATGATGTTTGTATTCTATTTCGTTTTTGTAAACGGGGGTTCAATAAGTTGGAGTGAAGCCTCAGCCGTCCACTGCGTGGGATGTCTTTATTGTAAAGTGACTGGCTGGTGGAGAGCTTTCAGTTTTACCACTAGGGTTGTTTCAGCAGATCTAATGCAGATCGGGGGTTGTCCGGTCCTGATTTGGCTCGGAAGAGTCCGCTGGACTTAAAGCAATAATAATGTAATGTAAAGTGTTTGTTTTACTTTACCCATACCTCTGTGTGTGTGTGTGTTGTTTTAATTGAAAATTAGCATGTCGTGGATAGAAATGTTCTAATTTATGTGCGCCATAGTAAACACAATGAATGCTATTTCAGGATCCAGACTACCCTCCGGATGCACAAACTGGTAGTAGCATGTCTGAGGAATTCCCAGCTTTACGACTCCCACTCAAGGTATGTGTTTTTTTGTTTTGTTTATGTGTGTGTGTGTGTGTGTGTGTGTGTTGTTTTAAGTATTTGTTTTACTGTACCCAAACCTGTGTGTGTGTGTGTTGTTTTAAGTGTTTGTTTAACTGTACCCATACCTGTGCTTCTTCTTCTGGACTTGCCATTGCAATTACTTCTTTTTAATCATTGATTGACCTCATTATTGAAAAGAATAAATTTTACTTCGGATTGTGGAAATATTCTTAGTTGTCATGTTGATCATGGACACATGTATTTTCTAGGAGAGGGTGTTTGGATCTTTAATGTTTTATTTTTTGGTAGATAAGTTTGTACTGAATTATGTACAGGCAGCCAAAATTTTATTATACAGTAAGGTCAAGGTGAGGCATGTTTTATGAAAGTACTTGCAAATACAATCAAATAACAACAACAAAATAATAATATTATATAATAATTTGATAACTTGGTTAGTTCCGGAGATACTTTTTGTGTACACTTGCGAAAAATGCTTAACTTAAAACCACAATTTTGAAGTCTAGCACAGCACAGCAGCCAGTAAGCTGCCGGTACATAACTGAATAATATACCATTTGTTTAGGGTCACTTTTAGCTCAAGATTTTGAAGGATTCTAACGCGAAAAGAAGGAATATTTTTTGGTTTGTTTTCATACTTTCCAATAATTGTTTGTTGGGTCCAATGCAATTCTGTTGATATTCAGTATATTTATTATGTAAGATGGAAGTGATTATGTCTGATACTTTTGGTTTACAGGATAAATATGACCAAGCCTCCCTGTGAAGCCAACACAGAAGAGACTGCCAGAATACCAACATCCCAGACAACTTAGCCGATTCTTCCAAAACACCAAAGATCAAGCCCAATGACCAAGCCTCCTGTGATGCAGAGGTGCCAACCAGTACGGATTGACCGTATTTAATTCCGTCGAAGTGAATTAAATACGGAAATACGGTAGCTTTTATAAAAATACGGAGGAAAAGTTGCCGATCGTTTATCTTTGCCAGCGGTGCTTCTGTACCGGTTTCTGGTCTCATAATAGTACTCTGCACTCACTGAACGTCGCTGTGTTCAACAAGCTGATTTTCATGGTGATTTTAGAGTAAAATAAGTGTGGTGTTCAACAAGCTGATTTTTATCGTGATTTTAGAGGATTGAAAATAGCCTTCTGTTTCAGAGGGAAGCCTGTCGTTACTTTATAGTGTCATAGGCTAGGTTTTTGCGAGAAAAAAAAATACTGACAAGTGTTAAAAAACACTGACAAACGGGTCCGGAAATACTGACAAGAAGATTAGGGGGTTGGCACCTCTGGATGCAAATTTTATTTTGAAATAAAATAAAAAATAAAAAGAAGTTAAGCATTTTTTATGTGTGGTTATTTTATGTGTGTAATTAAGTTTTGTTCTACCATCTCCTAAAATTACATTTCCTTTTACTCCAAATTACACTTCTCTCTTGGCATTACACTTTTTGACAAGGCCTGATGGGCAAAGCTGATTGAATGTTGTGGTTCATTGTGGTTTTACAATTTACTTATGTGTGAACAAATACTTTAATCGGAGAGTGAACAGGTGCAAAGTATGTTGTTGGTGTTGTTGTTTGTCCACTGATGTCAATATATCTGCTCCCAGACCTCTCGCACTTTCTAATTCTCTTATTTTCCCTCCCCACTGCCTCACTCCCTCTTCCTCACTCTTCTCCTGTCTTTCATTCACATACTCATAGTCAGGGGCACTACAGGCCTACGAGGCCTACAAAAAGAGAACGTGGTCTACCTATTGTGGCCCAAAAAAAATTGCATGTTGGTGATCTGATAGGTCTAAACTACTTACTGTGAAGTTTTGAATTAAAATTTCTTGCTCTTGTGTCTACAGCGGACATTTTAATGTCGCTATTTCTTAATGTTTGGATTAATAAAACTGAACCAAGATACTACCTGTCAGTGTGACCAAACTGCATAAAAAGCAATTGTTCATGACTAATTATCATTATTTCATGAAAAAGAGAATACAACATACACACACACACACACATAAAACACTTAAATAGTATTGAAAACACTTAAATAGTATTGAAAATATATATATTTCATTTAATTACCTCCCTTGTTGTAACATGTAAAACTATTTCGCGTACCGTTAGATCAGTTTGAATGGCATATAAGCTATGCTTGTTAGTCCTGAATATTCCTGGACATTGTTTGTTCATGCCATTTAAGAAATAAAGCTGTTCATACAATGGCAATTATTTTCACATTCCCAGGTCACTCAAAATACTGATCGCTTGTGAATAGGATTCAACTGTATTGCTACTAAATGATGCATCTTCACCCGAAGCCTTCTAAGTTTACATACACTTCATAACTGTTCCACACACTTGTTGTACTAGTCTTTGTAGTAACTTGTTGTACTAGTCTTTGTAGTAATAGGTAAGTGAGTTAGACATATATTACTTAAGAAACAATTCCATTCAACCAGTGTCAAAGAGTGCTTTTGCAGACTGAAGAATTACCACCACAGGTCTGGCCGTGAAGTGTTCATTAATCATCTGACAGCAGTCAGATTCATCACTGTCAGATTCATCTGGCTCACTGTTTTCCGCATCATGCGAACTATGGTTAGAGCAGTTATTGCATGCGGGGCTCAACTACTTTGGAAAAATGTTGGAATGATGCTTGCAGGTAGGCTGGTCCAGTGGTGGTGCTGTCTGTAGAAGTAGCAGAGTAGGAGCTTGAGGTGGTGTTAGATGTTCCCGACCAGTGCCGACACCGATTAGCAGAAGTCATAAAACTTCTGTAGCATGACTTATGGTATCTGAAAAAAAAGGTTGTACAATTACCATAGACCAAAACAATGTCATGATTAATGTACTCTTTTGAACAGAAAAAAACACCAGTACTCAGTAGGTTGGTTGCTGGACACTTAAAAAATATATGTTAAAACATCCTTTAAATCAGACACGTTGCAGTGTGTGTGTCAGTAGGTGTAATTGGTGCAGCAAGTTTTGTCACCTAGATGTAAGTAAAGGGGGTTGTTTCCTTCTTTCTCTCTCTCTATTTCCTCCTACTCCCTCCCCTCTTTCTCTCCCTCTCTCTCACTTTCTCTTCCTCTCTCTCTCACATACACAAAATTAGGTTAGTCAGGGTTCCTGTCACCAGCATGACAACTCATTCCCAAACTATATATATTGTGAAGATCGAGCCACAAATTAATAAACACATAAAGAAGAAAACAAATTAATGAACACACACACATACAAACAAGACTGTACATTACAAGTTGCATGACGTTATACATTGATACAGTGCCCCATGCCCCGAGTGAGATATCACCTTAGTTTTACACAGACACACATCACTTACTTTGCTTCAACAGCAAGCAGATCTGGTTTGTACTGCAAATCCCTCTGGATATCGTCTCTGCCCAGCTTACATGCTGCTTGCAGGAAATTGTGGCCATCACTTCCACCCTACAGACAAAAATACCATTACATTGTATACATAGCTGTCAAACACCATCACTTCCACTCTACAGACAAAAATACCACTACATTGTTAATACATAGCTGTAAAACGTACTCATCCAAATCTGCAGCAAACAAATTTCCATTCTTTATTATTGTTTTATTTTATTTTTATTATTTATTTTATTTTATTTATTTTTTAATTTATTTATTTAATTTTTTTTGTTGGGGGGGGGGGGGGGGGGGTAATATTACAACCTTGCAATCAACAAAATATTTAAGAAAGCACTTTTCAACAGCTTTGGTCTGTCAAGATGTGCTGTCACTGAAGTTAGATTTAAATCTAACTTGGTTAGCTTGCAAAACCAGGTAATAACCACTAACCAGGTTAAATAACCTGGTTAGTGGTTATTACCTGGTTTTGCAAGCTAACTATGTCCTGCTTAAGGCTTCTTTTAATTATTACTACTGGCATTCAAAAACTGAAGGTATCAATCGGACTGTATATGCTACAAGTGCCATGTAAGACATTATGAAAACAATTATATCAGACAGAAATGCTTACCTGCACTAATGTTTCGCGTGTACTTGACCCGCTGCCTGTACATTTCGTCCATTTAATTTTCCTGCAAATGATGCACACAGCTGGCAGAACATTTGATGAACCTGCTCTACTTCTCAACCGTTGTGTTTTTACTGGGGAATTTTTCCGCACAAGAATGCCTTTAGCAGCCCGTTTTTCTGCTTGGTCAATTCGGAGCTTGTGTGTGAATGTGGAATAACATGCCACATGGTATCCCTCTTCTGCGCTCAGTTCTGGCCTCTGAAGTAAACGTTCTGCCCTTTCACGTTCACTGCCGTCAAGTTTGACCCATTTTTTACTAAACTGTAACACAGTGGTCCACCTCTTATGCGAAAAACTGAAGATTTCTTCATTTTCTGAGCCTGGAATGCAGTGGATTGAACACATTATTTTTGTTGACTTCTAAACGTAAACGGGGTCAAATGTGATTTTCTTCACAGAAGAGCAAGCTAAAGGGAAGAAACCACTGTCTTTAAAAAAAAAAAAAAAAATAATGTCATCGAGCTTTAAAAAAAAAACTAACTTAATAGGGCTGTAATTTCAATCCGACTAACTATCCAAATATAAATTTAAAATATTTGTGGGCTTATGCTAGCTTATTAAAAACGAAAGAAATAGGTTGACAAATATTGGTAGACGTAAGATACCTTATTGCAACAAAACAAATGGTTGACCTAAGGTACCCAAAAAACTGGTCGACCTAACACCCATCTTTTAGTTATTTTCCTTAGGTCGACCAGGTGAAAAACCTATATCTTTTTGTATATTGATTTTTACATAAAACTCACTACAAATGAAGAGCACTATGTTATTGAAGTGTTTGTAGAAACTTTCATTAAAGTGCACCTCCATAACACAGATATAGCCCTGGCAGCCGTAAGGTACCTTTTTTCAATGGTAGCCCTAAGGGTGGATTTATATTTATATATATATATATATATATATATATATATATAATGTATGTATGTGTGTTTGTGTGCGTTCATTTTGGGGTTGATCTTGAAGGTCAAGATTATTTTAGTCCTTGCCAAAATATACAAAAAAATAGGTAATCGTACAGTGGAATGGCTTTTTATAATATACAACATTGGGTTATTTGATCAGACATGCATGTGGGAGGTCACATGAGAGTCAAGGTCACCGTTGTTTTTGGCATTATAGAACTTTTGCTTTAGTTTATTTGATAGCACATGAGTGTATTTGTAGCCGGAGGACACGGTCATCTCTAGATCAAGAGCATAGAAAGATCAAAGTCGGTACTACTTTGCTTTTTAATGCCACCTTTATTTTATTTTATTGTCTGGGCACTCATTTTCATGGTAAATATTGCACATTCAATAAGGAGCATGTAAATCATATGGGCTTTGCCCTTCTAGTTTTTTTTTTTTGTTTTTTTTTTTTTAAATGTGTGAGTGGAATAAATAATGTTTATAAGTCATTATCAAAGTAATAAATGTCTCTGTGAACAGCAAGACCATGGCTGGCGGATCTCAGAATTCAATGCTGGAGGTGGTATGGGGGAGAGAAGCGTGCCGGATGGAGTTTCCCAGACAGCCCTGTGTCTCAACATCAAGGTGCCAGACAGTGCTAAACGCAAAGGAAGTAGGGTGAGTTTCTTTTTTGTTATTGTCCTGTCTAGATTTCTGCATTTATGTTTCATCCAGTCTCACTATATTTATCTTTTTGACCATATTGTGTGTGTTTTTGACAAGTTTTAGCACTCTTGTTTGGGCTTTTCAGATCAACTTGCTCGGACCCACCAATCCATTGGAGATGATATTTGTCAGCATGACTCAGAAAGGAATGTTCAGGTAAGGACAACTAACAGTCCAGTAAGATCATAAGAAATCAGTTGTAAGGTTTTGAACTTTAAAAAAATGGAAAAGAAATGAGAGTTGGAACTCATCTAGTAATGTTTGCTTTGGGGGTGTATTTATTTGAACTTAAACTTGATGGATGTAGAAAGTCTTTTTGAACCCTTCATCACTATTTGTGTGTTTATGACGGAGGAAAGATGAAGATGGCATACACGAGAATATTTTGTGAAGTCATAAGGAGTAAGGATTGGAGCACCATATCTGCCTTGATAATAATAACACTTGGATGTATTATTAATTACACATACTATACCATGACTCAACAAGTGCAATGTTTTGGCGTTGCTAGGTGAGAGTGCCTCTTTAGCGGAAGCTGGCAAATTCAAATCAAACATAGAGTTGCTTCCCTTGCGCTAAACCGTCCCGTGCACCACGTGCTACCACACGCGTCTAAGCGCTCACGGCAAAGACAGCAAACCTCATTCCTTTTTGGCACTTGTTAGAGATGGTTGTGCCTACTGTAGCTCTCTGTTTGCTGGCTTACTGCGTTCGCCCGGTAGTTCGTTGTTGCTACTGCCGGCGGAGTTGAAAGGTTTTCTCTATTTTGTCTAGTTTATTATCCTGTTATCCTATTACCGCAGCGGTTCGTCGAGTTCCACCCCGTCGCTGCGTGTCTCTACTTCGTCGACCGTTCACGCTAGTTAGGTCGGTTTACGGTCCCTTCTTCTGTTGCTGTTAGCGCAGCTCCCGCTAAGATCGGGGTTTCTTCCGTCCCCTCTTCTGCCGTCATACTACCGCTTTGCTTCGTTGGCTTCGCTGTTTGTCCACTCCTGCGCCCCCTTCTTCGTGGTCTTCTGCCTTTCAGGTCAGTAGAAGTGGTGGTGGAGAGGTGGGGAGTGGTGGTAGTGAGGTGAGGGGTGGCTCCTTGGTCTTGCCAGAAGTGACCTTGGGGCCGTTTCTGGTCAAGGTTACGGCCAGAAACATATAAGTGGTCGCCCTAGTTTAGGACCACATAATTTTTTCCAGCAGGGACGCTCCAGCACGGCCGGGCCAGCTACTTGCTGAAGCCGTTCCCTTCTGTTTCCTACGGGATTCAGACCGGGTCGGGACTTCTGGCTCATATAAGTGGTCGCCCTAGTTTAGGACCACATTAAAATGTCCGGCAGGGACGCCCCGGCACGGCCGGATAAGCTCCCTGCCGAAGCCTTCCCTTCTGTTTCCTGCGGGATTCAGACCGGGTCGGGCCTTCGGGCTAATGTCAAGCTTGGGACATATAAAGCACTGCACGCAGTGTTACGTCCAGCTGCGACAGGGGGTGTGGCTTCCGGTTCGCCGGTTTGTCCCTCACCTCCCTCTTCCAGCCCCCATTACACTCCACTTCCGCTGGCGGTCGTGGGGCGGGGCCGTCGAGCTTGAGACATATAAAGCACTGTTCGCAGTGTTACGTCCGGCTGCGACAGGGGGTGTGGCTTCCGGTTCGCCGGTTTGTCCCTCACCTCCCCATTCCAGCCCCCATTGCACGCCACTTCTGCTTGCGGTCGTGGGGCGGGGCCTCTGTTTCCGGTGCGGGGGTACGGGTCACTCGTTACCTTCTCCCGTTCCCGGTTTGGCTTCTCCCTCCCACCCACCTTTGTTTTCCACTTCCGCTTGCGGTCGTGGGGTGGGGGGTCTGGGTTCCGGTTCAGGGGGTACGGTACACCCGTTACCTTTCCCTGTGTCCGGTTTGGCACTTCCCTCCCATCCTCCTTTGTACTCCACTTCCGTTTGCGGTAGTGGGGCGGGGGCTCTGGTTTCCGGATCGAGGGGTTACGGTTCACCCGTGGCCTCTTCAGTTTCCGGTTTGGGTCAGGCATTCCCTGTTCACCCTTCGGTCTCTGCCACTTCCGGGTTTGGTTGTGGATCGGGGGTACTGGCGTCCGGTTCTGATGGTACGGTTTTTTTCGTTTCCTACTTCCGGATCACATGCAAACGTCTTTTGCCTGTGTGTGCGCCAACTTCTGGTTGGGGTGGGCATACTTGGTTCCTCCTACCCTAGTTCCCGTTTTCACGGGTACGGGGGTGTTGTTATCTCAGGCCCTTTCACCTGCTGCTCTTTTAAAGAGGCCGTTCAGCGCGCTGCGGCTTTGTCCTCAAGTGGTGGAGGAGGTTTCGGTGCCCCTACCACCACTCCATTCCTTCCTAGGCGGGACTCTTGCTTCTGCCCAGTCTGTTGAGGCTTGCCTTGTATTCAGGGCGTCTCCTAGTGTTAACGTTTTTTTTTGTGGAATGGGCATCTTCTACGGGTAGAGGACTTATGGAGGGCGAGGCCTCTTCCTCTTCGTTTGAGGAGGTGCCTCGGTTCCCTAGAGCTTCCTCTGTGGGCTCTTTTCGAGTTCGTCCTCTTTGCCCAGTGTTTCCGGGAAGTTCCTCTCTCGGTCAGAGGTCTGGCACAGATAGAGGGGTCTATTGTTAGGTCCCTTGAGTATACTTCTCTCGCTGACGCGCTGCCTGCTCCGCTGGGCGAGTATTCTGGGACGACGTTTCGTTCTGGGTTGCGAATCACAGGCTTTTGCCTTTGTCAACCTGCTCCTTGTGCATCGTGACGCTTTCTTCAGTCAGCGTCCCTTTTGCCTCCGCTCTTTTTGGGTCCTTACTTTCGCACGGCTGTTCGTTAGGAGTCGGAGCGGTACCAGTCGGATGGTTTCGCCTTCTGGGCTCGGGCCATACCTTCGGCCCCGCTTTTCTTTCCTGACAGGGGTCGAGTTCGCTCGGTCCGTAGTCGCTCTTCTCGGGGCGTGCGGGGTGGTATGCACTCTTCCCGTGGCAGGGTTGCGGTGAGCTGTCGGCGTCTACGCAGTGGCGCGTTCTCCACCAGGCCTGTCCCTGCCTGTTCACCCCTAGGTGTTCTACCCCTCCGGGCGAGTGGCTCGGCCCCCTCTTCGTCGCTCCCCGCCTTTGTTCCGCCTTCTGTCTCCTCCTGAGTCTCAGGCGATTCTCGATGCGGAGGTCTTAGCCCTTCTCCAGAAGGGCGCTATAGAGGAGGTCCTTTGCCCTCACTCCCCGGGGTTTTACGGCCGCCTCTTCGTTGTCCTGCAGGCTTCCGGCGGTTGGCGCCCAGTGCTCGATCTTTCCTCGTTGAACAAGTTTCTTCGCCGCATTCGTTTCCGCATGGAAACTCCTGCTGTGGTGCGTATGTCTCTGCGCCCAGGGGATTGGGCTACCGCTATCGATCTTTCTGACGCCTATTTCCATGGGTCTCTTCATCCTCTTCACAGGCGTTGGATGCGTTTCTTCTGGGGAGGTCGGGTTTTTCAAAGCCCTTCCCTTTGGCTTGTCTCTCAGTCCTTGGGTTTTCACAAGGATTGTCCAAGACCTCGCTGCCGTAGTCCGCGGACTCGGGGTGCAGTTCTCTGCTTATCTTGATGACTGGTTAGTCAAGGCTAGTTCTCACGATCTCTGTCCTGTGCACACCAGGCTCGTTCTCCTTTGGGCACGGCGCTTGGGGTTCTCTGTGAACCCTCTCAAGTCCGAGTTGTCTCCATCTCCGGTTTTCAACTACCTGGGGATGTCGTTCGACACTCGCGATTGGTCGGTCCGCCCTTTAGCTCGTCGGGTGCAGAAGCTTCAGTCCCTTCTGCTACTTTTGGAGAGTCAGGTTTTCGTTTCAGCCAGTTTTCTGGCCTCTCTTTTGGGGTCGTTTGAGTCTATGGTTCCTCTGGTTCCCCTCGCGGGAGTTCTCAAGCGGCCGATTCAACGTTGGCTTTCTTCCCGTTGGAGTCAGTCCAGCCCTGGGACGCTCTTTTTCCGGTCACGGAGGACCTTCGCGCTTCTCTGCTTCCTTGCAGGAATGTTGAGTGGCTTTCTTCGGGGGTTCCTATCTCACCTCCGCTTCCGGTGGCCGAAATCTTCACGGATGCGTTTTTGGTCGGTTGGGGTGCGCATACTGGCAGCCTTTCAGCTCACGGTTTTTGGTCTCAGGACCAGCTGTCTTGGCTTATCAGTCGCCTGGAGATGGATGCCGTTTGCCTGGCTCTTCATCGTTTTCTCCCCTCCCTGCCTCGGGGCCTCTTGCTCGTTCGCTCCGACAGTACCACTGTGGTTTCTCTCATCAACCACTTCGGGGGTACCCATTCCCCTGCTCTCTCCATGATGGTGGAGAGCCTCCTTTTGTGGTTAGCTGATTTCGGTTGTACGCTTGTGGCCAAGCATGTCAGCGGCTCTGTCTATGTCTTAGCCGCTCTTCTGAGTCGCCCTCATTGTCTGGTCCACACGGAATGGACGCCGTCCCACTCTGTTCTTCAACCAGTTTGGGCGGAGTGGTTGAAATCTCTGATTGATCCTTTTGCCACTCGTTACTCTTCCAGGCTACACCTGTTTGTGTCGCCAGTCACAGATTGCCTGGCTTGGGCGGTGGACGCGTTGTCCTTTTCTTGGGAGGGGTTGGAGGCTTATGCCTTCCCGCCATTCTCCCTCCTTCCGTAGGTTCTCAGGAAAGCTGAGGAGGAGTCCCCTTCTCTCATTCTCGTGGCTCCCTTTTGGTCCGCTCAGCCCTGGTTCCCCGATCTCTTTCGTCTTTCCCAGGGGCGGTGCATTCCTCTCGCTCTCGGGGCGCGATCGCTTCTGCAGCCTCGATCCGGGATTCCACACGGCAACCCAAGCGTTCTCCGTCTTCACGCTTGGCTGTTGTCCGGCCTTCTATAGGGGCTTTCTGGGTTTCAAGAGACCTCGGCCGGTTCCAGCTTGCATCCTTTTTCTGGCTTGCCATTCTCGAGAGGATGGCTTCTTAGAGTCGGTTCTGTGGTCATGGCCCTACAGTCCCGGTCCTCTTCTCCAGCCTGTTCACGGTAAGATTGTTTCAGTTCAAGTTGCTTCCCTCCGTCCTTTTCGTGCTAATCTGCACTTGTTGAGTCATGGTATAGTATGTGTAATTAATATTAAAATTTTATCTCTAAATTTATTATTAATAAGCATACTTACCATGACTCAATTTAATATCCCTCCCACCTCCCCGCAGTTCCAAATAAGGAATGAGGTTTGCTGTCTTTGCCGTGAGCGCTTAGACGCGTGTGGTAGCACGTGGTGCACGGGACGGTTTAGCGCAAGGGAAGCAACTCTATGTTTGATTTGAATTTGCCAGCTTCCGCTAAAGAGGCACTCTCACCTAGCAACGCCAAAACATTGCACTTGTTGAGTCATGGTAAGTATGCTTATTAATAATAAATTTAGAGATAAAATTTTAATTTGTGTATGCTTTATTCACCTGTATTCTTCTGTAAATATTTGATCTCTACCTACAGATAGCTCAAATATGACATAGTCATAATAATTTTTGACTCACTTGCATAGCACCACCACACTCCTCACCATCACCAAGAATGTGCAAAATGAGTCCTAAAGAGTACAGTTAAAAAAAAACTTTTTGTCCCTCCATCTGTCCGCTGTCTGGACCTTGTAGTGTATGTATGTTTTGTACAACTTAACAGTTGTATGTGTGGTACATGTTTTGTACATTTCTGCATCTTTAATGTCAACCAGAAATATCACGATCGATCCGGATAGCGTGAACTCAACAGCTGTGGACCCCTCACCGCAAGTCAGATTCCTGCGCATGATGGTGGCAGCCTCTGCTACCACGGACGCGAGTGGTCAGAAAATTATCGCTCGTGACACCACCATTATGCCTCAGATCCCAGGCCTCCACTCCATCATGTGTCTTCTCTTTGCCCCTGTTGCTGAGCTCAGGTCAGAAAAAAATAAAGCTATATATTTGGGGGTTGTACCTTAGCATAAGCAAGACAATGGTTCTGGGTGATTTATACCAGATCTTTGGCCTCCCTGTCACTATGAAGGGTCTCCCTTGTTTCCAGATGTAGACAGGTCCAAGAATGTTGCTGCTACATATTAAACTGAAATTTATGTCCATTTCTCGTTAAGGTACAAAGTACTTTTATGATTATGCTGTGGTGTTTCCTGTTTGTAGGGTTGACAAGGACAGAACCAAATACATTGGCGCTATTTGTGGTCTTGGCTACAACCCTGAGGACAGATTCCTGCCGTTGATGCCTGATACAGACATCGAAGTCACCTTCGACACCAACATTGATGATGAAGACATCAACTTGGTAAGACTTTGTTTTTCATTTTTATTCTTATAGCATATATTATGTTTTAAGTGTGTTGGCATTGCTTGCACAATGAATCGGTGTGTCTTCAGTAATATTTTCCTCTTAATGCCCTGCTTCTCTATAACGATCTCTTAAGTAGTTTCTTCTCATTTTCAGATCAACCGTGTGCGTCACGCTATCAACTTGGCGCTAGGGTCTCGCACTAGCACGGCCGAGTGGGGGCCAGAGGCTGTGGCTCCTAGGATCCAAGCTCCTGCACGGGAGCAGCTACTAAGGTAAAATAAAACAAAAATGTAAATTTCAGTCTCAACAAATAATAAAGAAATAAAATGGATGGGAGGAAGAAGAGTTGATGACATATTGAAAATGTGGATAGAGGGGCATTTTAACACGTAATAGTTAAATGCAAATTTTGGCAGCAGTTGTGGCAGTGTTAAGTATTATTATTTGATGCAAGTTCTATGTGTGCTGGTGTTATATTTGACAGTAGGTTTGATTGTGGGTATGTGTAATGTACATCACCAACAATGAAGTCCGACATACCATCACACAAGCCATTGGACAACACGATGACATGCTCACAGTGGTGAAGAAACGGAAGCTCCGATGGTATGACCACGTCACCAGATTATCAGGCATTGCAAGGCACGGTACAAGGAGGAAGAAGAGGGAGACCGAAAAAAGGTGGGAGGACAACATTCGAGAATGGACTGGCTTGACACCGAGCGAAGCCATGAGGGTTGCTGAGGGCAGAGAAAGATGGAGCATGCTGGTTAAACGATCATCTGTTGTGCCCAACGATCTTTGAGTTACACGATAAGATAGGTTTTGTAATATGCATAGTTGATCGTTTTACATGTTTGTTTGTTTTTTCTGTGTTGTTAATACCCTGATGTTGAAGAAATTACAGTTCTACAAGCTTTATCCAGCTTGAGAAGCTTTACTAGATGATGCCAGTTACAAATATTTAAAGTGAAAAAAAGGACTATTCAAAATGCAATGTTGACCACATATTTGTGTACTGCTTGTTGTGAGAAACAAATTATGTTTTTTCAGGCTGTTGCACAGGGCAAGAGACTACAGAGAACCACAGTACTTCTCAAAAACTGGTCTTTGGCACATGGTAAGTGATTATATAGATTTTGCAAATACAGCACAATTTTATTATACCAAAATAACAATGTTATCAGTTAAATAGAAATTGTCATGCAACTCTAAAGAAGGATGTTAAAAAAAATTCCAAGTTGAAACTTTAGAACGGTTTACTTTAGTATCAGTGTAAAACTTGGCAGTCATTTTATACTTCTGTAATTGTGATGATAATAATGGTTGTATATAATGAATGCAGAATAAGATTTATTTAGTGCCAACATGGTTATCCCACATGGATAATGCTACACAGTTGATACTTAATCCACACGTCCACACCACATATATATATCCAGACCACTATCGTCATCATTATAATCATAGTATTATTGGTGGTGGTATTTCAGGTGAAGAAAGAAGAAGTTGTGGCACCAGACATGGACTTTGACAATGACTACATCACACTGCTGCCTCCGCACTCTACGATACAGCTGGTCACCAAGCAGAAGGATTTGATCTCAGTTGATCTGCAGAAGAACCACATCGATGATCTGCACAGGATTGCTTCTATGTAAGATTTACGCTCCTGGAAAGTTTTATGGAAGTTTCTTTGTATGTATGGTTGAGAGGACAAATGGGTGTGTCTGAAGGCGAGGAGGATCTTGTGAGGGGTGGGAGGAGGTAGTAGTAGGGGGCAATAAAAATAGTGTATCTGGGGAGTGTTAGTGGATGTGCACGTGGTGATGCAGAGGGGTGCTGAAAGCACTAACTTGTTCACCACATGCAAGTAAAAATTCTCTTAAACAACCTGTAACTTGCAGAGAATAACAGATGGTGCCCTTTTATCAGTTTTAAAGGGACTCTTATCATAGTTTAGAATTGTAGATGCATTCTCTTACACCACGGAAAAGTTGTCAAGCTCATCAGACTTCAGTGAATATATTAGTAGAAAATTAAGCTTTTTTTTTAGTAGTTCAACACATCTTAATGTACATTTGGAATGATTTATTGTTTCAGGAATATGAGAGGCCCTATTCGCTGTGAACTGTGCAAACTGAGTTTCCTGACCTCCCAGGTGTTGGCCATTCATCTGAACACAGAGCCACATCAGCGCCGAGAAGAGAAAGTCTTCAACCACTATGCTGATAATTCCTAGACCCCACAAAGACAATGCTGCTGTAACCTAGAGGAAATGTATCGCTTGCTGGGAATTGTAATGAGTCACGCACACAAACATCTGTGGGGAAAAATAACTATTGAGGACAACCAGCTTTAGTTATTTTTACTGATACTGATAAACTCTTCTCTTAGATCCAAAGAACAAGACCTATGATGTTATAAAGATTGAGGAAATGCTGAGAACTGTTTTGAAGGACGTGTACCGGCACTGCAGATTTTAAGCGAGGCCTGAGGATGAGACTTCAGGTACATGTCCTGAGAGATAGAAACAAGAGGGCAATTGCCACAACTGTATTGGATTACTGCACATTTCCTTTGACAATAAACTGAATGTGAAATCAGGGCAGTTCACAACCTGGACGGATAATACATTAATGCAAAATGTTCACAAAGTGAAGGAGAAGCTGCTTACAAAACAGAAGACAGAATTGCCTGTGTTACACACAGTTGTTGTGTTTTTTGGTGGCAAAATCTGCCATTTGATCATTCTAAGTTTCAGTGATTTTTTTCCTGGTTTATTGTAGACCTACAGATGGATAAGACAAGGTAGTGTCTGCAAAAGCTGAATGGAAATGCTTGTAACAGTGTTTTAAGTCACACACACCTTTGTGCAAGCTCGATGAAAATATGTAGTCAGCTAATAACCAGTGGTGGTATGCTCGTGAGATATTATGGCTGTTAAAAAGTCTCCTAGTCCTACTGAGTCTCTATATACAGTTCTAGAGTTTTTGATGACACACAAATAAATCTTTCATTGATTACAGAACAGAATCTGATCTATTGCATCCATTGTTGAAAAATGGTCAGTTTTATAAGTACAATGTGTTATTTGCTGGTTTTATTTTCTTTGTGTGTGTGAGAGAGAGACTGGGATGAACATGCTCGAAACCTACGCAATTGAATGTGTAATTTGTGTACCTAATGGTTTGAATTTGGTTTGATCAGGTTAACTTGAAGTTTAAAAAAATTTCAGTTTGGTTGATGTTGACAGTGTTGTGCTTACGGCTAGGCAGGTTCAAACTTGCAAGGTTTTATTTCGCTACATGCATTAAATCTGAAAACATTCTCATTATGGTGAAAACGGCAAAGCTGTATGAAGTATTATGTACGTTTCTGTGTTGCTGGAAAGACCCAATCTGTTAATCCTTAAGTTCTTGTTCATGTACGCGTGCACACACATCTGTGTGTTTGCGTGTGTGTGTGTGAGAGAGCATACATGTGTGTGTTCGAGAATTATATTTCTTTGATGCTTTCATGTTTGCATTCTTAAAAGTGCTTTGTTTCGAGTTGTTGCATCCTCTGCATTTGTTCTTTAAGAGTTTGCTGAATGGTTTTAACCACTTTTAAAGGCCTACCCTAGACATCGGGGATATTTGGTTAAATAAACGTGTTTGAGTCACATAATCAAACAGTAGTTATTTTGTTTTTGTTAAATACCCGTACGATTTTTAATTTAATTAAAACTTAATTTACAAAGATTTTCACACCTGCAATTAGCAGGCAAATGTCTATTTCGGGATGTGACGTCGAGTACTGTACTGCGCTTCAATATGGCTACAGTGGAACCTCTCTACAACGACCTTCAAAATGTTGACAAAAATCGGTCTTTATAGAGGGGGGTCTTTACAGAGGGGTAGAGAGTTTACATTTCACTACATCTTTTTCTGTTATTAAAGAAATAAACTCAACTGTGTATTGTTTACAACACACCACACATACACTCAGTAAACCTGATTGTGTACTGAATCCAGCACATTGCATTTAATAATAAAAATAGAAATAAAATTGGAAATCTCAAACTAAAGTCAATAAAGAACTTTCTTCTAGCATCCAGAAACCAATCCCAAACTTTCTCATTTACTTCCGAGTATGTTGCCTTCTTCCGTTTTGATCGCATACGATCGGAATTATCACCACTTTCCTACCTTTTAAGGATGTCATCTTTGTCTCGGATAATTCCTTGAATTTGTGTTTTTCCAACTTTAAGACTCTTTGCGATCGCGATAGCAGTCTCTCCTTTATTGTGTCTGTTTACAACATTAACTCGATCTTCCAGAGATACAAATTTTCTTTTCTTTGTAGACTCCATCATCCCATCACGCTTTCTTTGCTTCTTCTCAGTGCCGCGCTCGTGATGTGAATGAAGTGAAATGCAAACCCCAGAATCTAGAAAGTGATGTAACAAGATGACGTCAAAAGTACGAAACAGTCAAACCTCTCTCTCTGTCTCTCTCTCTCTGTCTCTCTCTCTCTCTCTCTCTCTCTCTCTCTCTCTCTCTCTCAAGTAAAACTTCTGTTAATATCATTATCAGTACAACTTCTGTTATTCTGATGAATAAAAATTGATGAAACAACAACTCTCTCTCTCTCTCTCTCTCTCTCTCTCTCTCTCTCTCTCCCCCTCCCTAGTTGCCTCGATAGCGCAGAAGGTAGCGTGTCAGTCTCATAAACTCTCTCTCTCTCTCTCCCCCCCCCCCCCGCCCCCCGTTATACCCTTTGGGGTGCCGGGGTTTTCTAAATATATAGGCCTAGTATCTGTACTTTGTGGAAATTTTGTGCTTTAAATTACCACTGCTTCTAGCATCATTTGTTCTTTCTCGTTCATAATCTGTTCTATCAATCTACTATCTTCTTGCTCCTATTGGGGTGCTGGGAGTTTCTGTATATATAGTATCCCTGGCCCCATTTGTGGAAATTTAGTGCTTTAAACTACTACTGTTTCTATCATTCTCTTTTGTTCTTTCTCGTTCCTAATCTGTTCTATCAATCTACTATCTTCTTCTCTAGACCAGTCACCTACCTTTTTTTCTTGAAAACTCCCCCAAAACTCCTCGTGTTTATGGGGGTCTGTTGGGTCAGCCGGGGAATAGTGGACGCTTTCTGCCAAATGGTCATTAGGGCTTTCTGAGGTACAGTGGAACCTCCGGTATCCGTCTCTCTGGTATACGACTCCCTCCGTAGTAGTATTATTTAGCAAAGTAGGCATTGTATATGTATGTATTTCGTTAATATTTTACAATGATGTTTTATATTATATTTTGTTTTTGTAAACGGGAGTTGGATAAATTACAGTACAGCCTCCGCGTCCCCTGCATGGGGTGTTTTTATTGTCAAGTGACCGACTAGTGGAGTGCCTGACGTGTTACCGATATAAGGATGTTTCAGTATATCCTTTATACGAATCAGGGGTGAGCTCTCTTTCAAACAAGTTGTGGTCTTGATTCGGCTCTTTGCACTCCGCTGGACTCTATAAACAATGACTAACTCTCTCTCTCTCTCTCTCTCTCTCTCTCTCTCTCTTTCTCTCTCTCTCTCTCTCTCTCTCTCTCTCTCTCTCTCTCTCTCTCTCTCTCTCTCTCTCTCTCTCTCTCTCTCTCTCAAAGATTGTCCTCAGTGGCAGCTGGAGCTGGAAATCCAAAAGGTGCGGGCCACTGAAAATTGCTCCTTTGGAGACGCAAGGAAAAAAGTACTTGCAAGTAGGCCGGTTCTACAAGAGAGGTCCTTTGCGTCTGTGGCGGGTTCCACATCTCATGTGGAACCTAGCGCACACCCGACAATGGACACCGCCATGAATAAAATAACGCAGATCTTGGAAACGTTGTGCAAACGGATGGATGCTCTAGAAAAAATGCTCGCGTTGTTTTCTCAAAAGGGGGGTTCTCCAGCCCCATCGATTCCACTGGAGAACGTGCCGACGGGCACGTCCCCAACCGTCACCCACAACACGCAGACGGCCGTGTCAAAAGCCGTCACACCTGCTGCAAAGGAGGCTAGGCCTCATGCCACCGCACCAGCAACGACCGGTTTTAGCGACCGGGTAGTTGCTGGTGCGGCTAAAATTCTAGTTGCCCAGCAGAAGAGCGTCAGAGGAGGAGAGGGAAAGATTGGAAGGGGTGAAGGGGAGAGGGACGATACAAAGTCCGGTGCTGGGGAGAAGGGGAGGAAGTCGGCTGGCAGTTCGGGTTCCGGGGCTTTGACAAAAAATCAAAGGCCCGGACCCCTTTCTTCCAAGCACCATCAGCCTCTCGAAACGGAGAACCGTTTCGGGGGGTTGATGGAACATGAAAAGATGGACGAGGGTCCAAAAGATAAAGAGACGTAATTGTGCTTTCAGAGATGAAAATTTTAGCATTCTTTTACTTCATTTTTATGGCCATTTTACAATGGAATATCCGAGGGATAAGGGCAAATTATGAGGAGCTCTGCTGTCTGCTTACAGAACATCAACCTGAGGTGTTAGCCATTCAGGAAACTCTCCTGTCAGAGAAACATCTTATAGATATTACTGGCTATTCCTCTCTAGATTGTTTATCTTCTAGAGGCGTTTCACTCTTTATTCATAGAAATGTCCCATTTAACCCAATTTTACTTAATACAAGTTTACCAGCAGTTGCAGCTAGAGTATCTCTTTTTAAATCCCTCACAGTTTGTTCTCTATATTTGACACCATCAATAAATGTAAAAGTGACCTTGAGAATTTGGTCCAACAGTTACCTACCCCTTTTTTGTTGTTGGAAGATTTTAATGGACGCTCTCCCCTGTGGGGTAGCGATCGTACCGATTCTCAGGGTAAAATAATTGAAGACATTTTAGACTCGTTAAACCTAGTAACTTTGAACGAGGGTGCTCCAACTTTTTCCTGTTCTAGAACTGCTTCTTTGTCCCACATTGATATATCGATCTGTGATCCCTCCTTACTTTTGGATTTTAAATGGGCAGTTTTAGAAGATCTCCATGGCAGCGACCATTTTCCGGTTTTATTAAAATATGATTCAGACAACCTTGAGCAAACTCATGGCAGGTGGAAACTGAAACAAGCTAACTGGAGTCTTTTTTCTAACCTGTCTGAGGTTCAATTACGTACTAAGAAGCAGCAATTTTCGAATGCCATAGATCCAATCCAGCTTTACACTGACATAGTTATTAACAGTGCCAAGGAGTCCATTCCGCAAACTTCGTCAAACCCTCACACACTTAAAAAACCCTGGTTTGACGATGAATGTAGAAAACTTAGCAAGCTCGTAAAAAAGCTTTAAGAACTATGTTTTTACACCCAAGCACTGAAAATAAACAAAACCACCAACGTTTGCGAGCGCAATGCCGACAGCTCTTCAAACGAAAGAGAAGAGAATCGTGGAGAGGTTTCTGCTCCACGCTTAATTCGAAAGCGAAACTGTCGAAGGTGTGGAAAGTAGTCCGCAAACTCAAAAATAAAAGTAACAAACAGGTGAGCCCATGCCTTACTGTGCAGGGTGACGTAATCGGAGATAAAAAAAATTAGTAGCTGATCTTTTGGCTTCTTCTTTTGCTGCACATTCTTCCTCTGAAAATTATTCTGTCCCTTTTCAAACAGTTAAAACCCGTAAAGAAAAACAACAGTTAAATTTTACCTCCGATAATTCTGAAGATTACAACATTCCGTTTTCATTAGTCGAGCTTGACGATGCAATTAACAAAAGTGCAGATTCAGCAGTTGGACCGGATGATGTACATTATCAATTTCTCAGACATTTAACAAGGTACTCACGGTCTCAACTGCTGGACATCTTCAATCAGATTTGGATCACTGGCACCTTTCCTCCCTCCTGGAGAAAGGCCATTATTGTACCCATTCCTAAACCTGGCAAAGACCATAAAAACCGACAAACTATAGACCAATAGCCTTAACGTCTTGCTTATGCAAGACGCTAGAAAGAATGGTTTATTGTCGTTTACTGTGGTATCTAGAAACAAATAATATTTTATCCAACACTCAGTGTGGCTTTCGAAGTGGTCGAAGTACTGTTGACCACCTGGTGCGACTGGAAACTTTTATCCGCAACGCGTTCGTCCAGGGTGAACATGTCGTTGCCATCATGTTTGATTTGGAAAAAGCCTATGATACCACATGGAAATATGGCATTCTTTCAGATTTACAAGAAATGGGTTTGAAGGGACATTTACCTCTGTTTATATCCAATTTTATAACAGACAGAATTTTTCAGGTTAAGGTTGGGGGATCTTTGTCAGATACGAGAGAACAGGAGATGGGAGTGCCTCAGGGTAGCATCTTGTCTCCCTTGCTGTTTAATATTAAAATTAATAACATTGTTCGTTCCGTTAAACGGGGAATTGACAATTCTTTATTTGTCGACGATTTTGCATTGGTAGCCAAAGGTAAAACTTTGGCATCTGCAGAACGTCAGCTACAGTTATGTGTCAAGGCCGTTGAAGACTGGGTTTTACAAAATGGTTTTAAATTTTCTGAAGCAAAAACTGAATGTATTCACTTTTCTAAGCACAGGGGAATTATGCAAGATCCTAATATTACCCTCAATAAAACTCCAATAAAGGCGGTCCAACAAGTCAAATTTTTGGGTGTTATTTTTTTATCAAAGGCTATCTTTCATTCCTCATCTGAAAATTTTGAAAACTTAATGTCAACAGGCCTGCAATTTACTCAAGGTTATCAGTGGTACAGACTGGGGTGCTGACAAGAAAACTTTATTGCTGTTATATCGTTCTTTAATTAGATCCAAGTTAGACTACGGTTGCATTGTTTATGGTTCTGCTAGAAAATCTTATCTTAAGATGCTAGATCCAGTTGCCCATCAGGCACTACGCATTGCTTTGGGTGCGTTTCGCACTTCCCCTTGTGAAAGCCTTTACGTGGAAGCTAACGAACCCCCGCTGGAGCTGAGACGTACAAAATTGTCAATGAATTACTATTTAAAATTAAAAACTGATCCTATGAACCCTGCTTATGACTGTGTTTTCAACCCAGATTTTGTTCAGAAAGTTGAAGCTAAACCTAACACAATTCCTCCGTTTGGCATCAGAATGCAAGCTCATCTGGAAAAAGCAGGCATTGATGTTGCTTCCATCAACGACGATGAACTTCGGACTGAAGCTCCCCCATGGAAATTATGTACCCCAAACATTAATTGGCAGTTGTCCGCTTTCCTTAAAAACAATACATCTGAAACCGTATATAACCAACTTTATTTAGAACAGTGTGCATTATACCCAGGATATGAAAAACGTTTTACAGACGGGTCAAAGAAAGGAGATTCAGTTGCTGCTGCGTCGGTCTCCGGGAGACACTTAGAACAGCCTTTGCAACAGCGTTTACCTGATTTTTGTTCTGTTTATACAGCTGAGCTCAAGGCAATTCATTTAGCTCTGAAACAAGTTTATCAATCCAAAAGAACCTCGTTTTTAATCATGTCCGATTCACTGTCAGCACTTCAGGCTCTTTCCACGAGAAAGATATCACACCCTTTTCTGGCAGAGATCCATGACCTCCATACACAACTTGTTTCTGAGGGTAAAAAGATAGTTTTTATGTGGGTCCCTGGTCACATGGGCATCCGCGGCAATATTGCAGTAGACAGGGCGGCTAAAGATGCTCTGCATCTCGATTTCCCTCCAGAGATTTTCCAGTTTGTGCCCTACTCTGACCTACGTTGTATGACTGGATCTTATTGTAAACGACTGTGGCAGACTGACTGGTCTAACCATACCAACAACAAATTATTTCAAATTCTTCCCGATTTGTCTGCTTCTTTGCCTAACCTTGCATCCACTCGCAAAGAAGAAACAGTGTTGTCTCGCCTTCATATTGGGCATACTTATGTCACCCACAGTTTCCTTTTAAAAGGAAAAGAACCACCATGGTGCTTTGCATGTGATCAATCTTTTTCTGTTCGCCATTTTATGTCTGAATGTGCTGATTTGATTGAGGAAAGGGAAACATATTTTGGTTCCATACCTTTCAAAGAGATTTTTAAAGTATGTAATGGTCAACATCTGTTTCAATTTTTACATGATGTTGGTTTATTTTATCGCATATAAATCGTATCGACATGTTTTGTTTAGTTTGGATTTTATTAGGACTGAATTTAGTGATTTGATTGAAGAAAGAGAATATATTTTTAATACATCAGTTTTAAAGAAGTCTCTTAAAGAGGTGTCATGTGAAAGTTTGTTTGTGTATTTAAGAGTAACAGGCTTGTTTTTTAAGACTTGAATCATTTGATAATATTTTAAGATAACGTCTCTCTGGTCCTGATTTGGCTCGGAAGAGTCCGCTGGACCTAAAGCAATAATCTTGTATTGTATTGTATTGCTCTCTCTCTCTCTCTCTCTCTCTCTCTCTCTCTCTCTCTCTCTCTCTCTCTCTCTCTCTCTCTCTCTCTCTCTCCCTCTCTCTCTGTCTCTGTCTGTCTGTCTGTCTGTCTGTCTGTCTCTCTCCCTCTCTCTCTCTCTCTCTCTCTCTCTCTCTCTCTCTCTCTCTCTCTCTCTCTCTCTCTCTCTCTCTCTCTCTCTCCTTGACCTTTCTCTCCCTTTTTCACACACGATGCTATGATGAACTTTAAGGACCCTCCGGTTGAATGTCTTTTTTTACACCTCACTTTTTCTCTCTCTCGTTCTCTCTCTCCCTCTCTCTTCCCTCCCCCCATCCCCCCACCCCCCGTCTCTCTTGCATTCACCACCCTCTTTTTCTTTCTCTTTCCTACCTCTCTTTCTTTCTCCATTCTTTTTTTTTTTTTTTGTAAAGGTCAAAGTGAAAGTCAAGTGCTGTCCGATTTTCCTTCTTAACCTTCTTTGTGGTGTTTTAAACCGAGAAGGAAGTCATTTAAAATTCCTTTGACTTGTTGTTAGTCACCCTCTTTTGAACTTTTGTGCAGCATCTGCATCATTCAGGACAGCTTTTTTCATTGCTGCTATACCAACACTTTCTCGGTAGCTCTCCCTTCTTATGCTTCTTTCCTTTACTACAAAACGTATCACAGTCCAAAGCATCAAAACCCGCCACAGGACAATTTCAGCTGAGGAATCGCATGTATATGTACTACCGCCACTACTGCTGTTTACAAGCTACCCCTACTATTAATCACTTCCTCTATAAGCTTATCATAAGTTTATCAGTACAACTTATGTTAATCTGATGAATAAAAATTTGATACAACAACAACAACAACTATAAGCTTACTGATACCGTAAATTATTGTTACATAAAATAAGCGCCACTCTTTGTGACTATTGTTGGAGTTCTCGTTAACAAAACGAATGTGTAATTCGAGCTTGGCTCCTGCGACTACTACTACTACTACTACTACTACTACTACTACTACTACTACTACTACTACTACTACTACTACTACTACTACTACTACTACTACCACCACAACCACGCTCTGGTTATCGGTACTGTCCCCCTCACTCCCCCCTCCACCCTCTGCCCCGTGGAGGTGCCGAGGGTTTCTGTATAAATAATAGCCCCATATTTCTTGAAATTTAGTGCTTTAAATTCCCACTATCGCTGTCTTTCTCCTTTGTTCTTTCTCATTCGTACTCTGTTCTATCAATCTACTATACTATCTTCTTCACTAGACCAGTCACCTACCTCTTCTCTTGAAAACGCTTCCAACATTCCTCATTTGTGTATGGAGTCTGTTGGGTCAGCTTGGGAATATTGGACGCTTTCTGCCAAATGGTCACTAGGACTTCCTATGATATTACTATTTAGCAATGTAGGCATTTTATATGTATGTGTTTTGGTGATATTTTATAATTATGTTTGTATTCTATTTTGTTTGTTTAAACGGGGGTTCGATAAATTAGAGTATAGCCAAGTTGTGATCTTGATTTTGTGGTCCTGATTCGGCTCTTTGCAGTCCGCTGAACCCTGTAAGCAATGAATAACTAACTAACTATTTGGGCTAATTAATATATGTAGATTAAAAACCTACAACACCGATTAAATGACAGGTAGGGTTAAAAGAAAGGTAGGTGTAAATTATTTAAAACCTATTATGGTCGTAGCTACCACAGGCGCTTATATCTGGACACGCAAGCGCCTATGCCTGTGAAGCGTCTCCCTCTGGGTATCTATAATACGCACCCAGAGGGAGACACGTCACAGGCGTAGGCGCTCGCGTGTCTAGATACAAGCGCTTGTGATAGCAACTTACTTACTGTTGTATTTTTTCTCCTCTAGTATTTGCTACAGGTAGAACTTCACATACTGTACAAAAGTAGTTAAGTGAAAATCATCGGTACTTCTTATGGACGACTACCGCCATCACACAAAGACCTTCGATTGAAAAAAAAATCCATGCCCACAACCATCCTCTCACTACTTTGATAGTATTCTTTGTTACAACTACTATATTGTAGTAGTTATATACTAAAGCTTTTTTCGCAACAACTAGCAAAGCCGTAGCGACAAAGTACTTGTAGTTTGGAGCGTCAGTTCTGGGGCAGCTTTAGCGAGGAAATGAGCTTAGCTGTGAGCCGTTGTTTCCCTGTTCTCTGTTGTCTGCTCTTCGCTCAAGCTGTTCACATAAAGGTAAGAACTATTACAAACGTGGGGGGGGGGGGGGTAATTTTTTTAAAACCTAAAATGTTACAAATTACAACACCGTTTCTGAAATATTACTTTTGTTCAATCTGAACAAAATGTCTTGTAATTTTCTTTTGCCTTTTTGTGTGTGAGTGTTTGTGGTTTGTTTTTTTTACCCCTCGCATGCGTGTAAACAATATAATTCTGTTTAAACTTATTCACTCCCAAATTTTAAAAAAGTTTGAAGTTGTTTGTTATTTTAAAAATTTTTAAACTTGGGTTATATAAGTAATAACACACACATACACCCAAATTCTGATATAAATATACGATTTTGACCAATATTAGTAACAGTAAATTCCATGTATTTTCTTTCGTTTAAATATTCAGTTTAATAAACCTTGTCGTTCTTTTGTTTCATTCATCTGTGTACTTATTCTTATAATGTTGTTATACAGCTATAAAAAACAACAACAACACGTGTATTCTGTTTTCAAAATACCCCCGTTGGGGTGCCGGGGGTTCCAGTATAAATAGTATCCCCACTTTCTGGAAAGTTAGTGCTTTAAATTCCCACTGTAGCTGTCTTTCTCATTTGCTCTTTCTCATTCCTGCTATGTTCTATCAATCTGCTATACTGTCTTCTTCTTCGCTAGACCAGTCATCTACCTTTTTTTCTTGAAAACTCTTCCGGGACAAGACTCCTTATTTGTGTATGAGGTCTGTTGGATCAGCTTGGAAATATTGGACGCTTTCTGCCAGGTGGTCACTAGGGCTTCCTATGATGTTATTATTTAGCAATGTAGGCATTTTATATGTATGTGTTTTGTTGTTAATGTATAATGATGTTTGTATTCTATTTTGTTTTTGTAAACGGGGGTTCGATAAATAAGAGTACAGCCTCAGCGTCCCCTGCGTGGGAAGTCTTTATTGTAAAGTGACTGGCTGGTGGAGAGCTTTCAGTTTTACCACTAGGGTTGTTTCAGCAGATCTTTTATGCGGATCAGGGGTTGTCCGGTCCTGATTTGGCTCGGAAGAGTCCGTTGGACTTAAATCAATAATTATGTAATGTAATGTTTTCAAAATAATAATAGTATAGCTGTCCATTCTGCGTATTCCATGGGCCAGTCAGCCTTTGGATTTTGCTTTTTAGGGATGGGGGGGGGGGGGGGGGGGGAATGTTTCTGGTTCACCACCGTAAAGGGCCCGTCTTAATTGGAATGTTCGTGGAAGGTTTGTAGAGGTTCAAAACCTTTTTCTTCGAGGTTCTCACATCCCGAACCTAGGTTCCTCAACCCTTTTTTATTTTAAATTTTGTTCAAAAGGTTCAGCAACCTAGGTTTGGGATTTGAGAACCTCGGGAAAAAGTTTTTGAACCTCCACAAGTTCTCCACGAATCTTCTAATTAAGACAGGCCATTACCCAACCCATTTGTTTCTCTGAGGGACTCAAGCTCAGTATTTTAAATAATGCATAATGAATAAAACTTTGCAAGCTGTTAATAAACGACAGATTCTTCCACAAACAATCAGTTCAAAAAATCAAATAATTTAGTTTAATATCGACCTGACCAAATAATCCTTTTAACACTGAGAAAATTGACGAAATTGTTGCTCGAATGGCGAGTGTTGTATTATTTTGTTAATCAAAATGTCGGGTGAAAGAGGAAATACTGATAGAGTGACTTGATTTCTTTACTATTTATGCTTTCTTTTTTTTTTTCGTTTTCTTATTTTTTTTCTTATTAACTCATTTTAGCTCCCAGTTTAGAAAACGCGTGGGCAGGGAGTGTAACGCAACGAATACAGACAGATCAAATCTTAACAACTGTCAATTTTCTGGCATACTGTTAAAAAAAAGAAGAAATACATTAATTAATTTAATTAATTAATTAAAATAATAATAATAATAATAATAATGATAATAATAATAATAATAATAATAATAATAATAATAATAATAATAATAATAATAATAATAATAATAATAATAATAATAGGTATCTGTCAGAACTCCTCCATATTTACACACCTTCACGATCTCTCCGCTCTGGTAATGACACCATGAAACTAAAACCTGAAGCATTTACAAACAAATCATGTGGTGAGAGATCATTTTCTTTTCAAGGACCATTGATATGGAATAGCCTCCCAGCCGATGTACGCTATGCGACATCCTATAACTCTTTTAAGAAAAGGTTGAAGACATACCTTTGTACTGCCACATACAATTAAACACCCTTTTTTTTATTTATTTTTTTTTATTTTTTTTTTCAAATATTGCTGCTTTTTGTGTGTGAGTCTGTGCGGTACACATGATGTGTGTGGGTGTATGTGTGCGCTTTGATCTCTGCGAGGGAAAGCGCCTTATAAATAAATGATAATGATAATAATAATAATAATAATAATAATAATAATAATAATAATAATAATAATAATAATAATAATAATAATAATAATAATAATAGCATGCATTACTAAATAACCCTTTTTTTACTCCCTATTTTGAACCAGATATTCCGTTGCGGTTATTTTAGCAATTAAATGTTGTTTGCTAAATTAACAGAGATTTATTTGTGACCAAAAAGTGTCTTTTAATGGAAGTCTAGCCCTTGGTCTTTTTAAAAAATAGGCCTACTAATGCACATCTTAGCGACATGGATAACTGAATTTACTTGTAGCTTCACTCCTTTTGAAACATCCAAGTTACAAAGCACCAAAAAAGAACCTATGTTAGATCAATTTTCAAAGTTATTCTAAAATTTAAAATAAAATATTATTCAGATTTATTATTTATGCTTAGTTTTGGAGACGGAACCATGCAAAACAAAATACTAGACAATGACGAAAGAACGAAAAGAGCTAGCGCGCCGTCTAGAATGAGTTTATGTACCATAGATTTTACCCCCGTTGGGGTGCCGGGGGTTTCAGTATAAATAGTATCCCCACTTTCTGGAAATGTAGTGCTTTAAATTCCCACTGTCGCTGTCTTTCTCATTTGCTCTTTCTCATTCCTGCTCTTTTCTATCAATCTGCTATACTATCGTCTTCTTCGCTAGCCCAGTCTCCTACCTTTTTTCTTGAAAACTCTTCCGGGACAAGACTCCTTGTTTGTGTATGAGGTCTGTTGGATCAGCTTGGGAATATTGGACGCTTTCTGCCAGGTGGTCTCTAGGGCTTCCTATGATGTTATTATTTAGCAATGTAGGCATTTTATATGTATGTGTTTTGTTGATAATTTATAATGATGTTTGTTTTCTATTTTGTTTTTGTAAACGGGGGTTCGATAAGTTGGGGTGAAGCCTCAGCCGTCCCCTGCGTGGGATGTCTTTATTGTAAAGTGACTGGCTGGTGGAGAGCTTTCGGTTTTACCACTAGGGTTGTTTCAGCAGATCTTTTATGCGGATCGGGGGTTGTCCGGTCCTGATTTGGCTCGGAAGAGTCCGCTGGACCTAAAGCAATAATAATGTAATGTAATGTAATGTGATGTAACCATACATTTTCGTAGAAGTTGAGTAGCCTGTTTCAGTGATTTCTTTCTTCAGTCATTGCAAGTTGAACAATATCTGTTGAGCACAGCACAGCGCCAGACTGGACACTCGAGAGAAACGCCTGAAAGCTGGACAGAAGTTGTCGGACTACAGGAAACCAGCGGAGGAGAAAGGTAGTGGGAGTGCGGACATCTTCGAGTCCGACATGCGCCTGACGTCGCAGCAAATGTCTGACATTCTTGGACAGCAGCAGGAGCTGCAGCATGGCGAGGTACGCTGGCGATAAGGCTGACACAGGAGCAAAATAATGAAACAACAGAACTTGGCCTTACGAGAACAAACACATATTACACACATTAAACGTAAATAAATAAATAAATAAATAAACCATAAATGTATAGCTTTTAATTCCTGATAAAGGTTTTTTGCGAAAATCATTGACAGTATTTATAGTCTGCCGGGTTTTATCTATTCATCATCATCTTTTCCGTTGCAGCAATCAGAGCTAGCCCAGTTCCTGTTCCCGCCAGACATGCGGATGTCCATCCAGCAGAAGCATGAGCAGAGTAAAAGGCGAAGGTGGAAGAGAAAGGCGGTGGCCCATCAGTCATACCTCTGGACGAGCAGAACGGTGCCATACGTCTTTCACAAAGACTTTCGTAAGGCCACAGGATTCAAACATTTGATAGTTATGCTATTAACGATATATAGATATATATATATTTTTTTAAATTAAATGTGACAAAACGTTGATAGGCAGTAATTGTCTTGCCTATAAAGGTGGAACTCTCTGATAATTGAAAGTTTGGAAGGAAGAGAACGGCGACGGCCCTTGGCCCGCCGGCAGGGAATTGTGTGCTATACTCCTTTCACAAAGGACTTTGGTAAAGCAACAGCCTTAAACAACTTGATAAACACATTCCTGTGTTATCTGTATACTTAATCGTTTTTATATAGCGCTTTTCCAGCTCAAGAGAAGCTCCAGGCGCTGGCTTGCATCTTGTACCCACAAGTCCATCAGTTCTAGCCGTACTTTTCTCCAAAGAGAGAAGAAAAAGTTCTTCCATCTGCAAAAATCCGAATGGAGAAAAAAAACACCATACGACGCAAGAACTAAATAGACTATATGAAATACAGAATCTAGGTTATATATAAGATTTAATCAGCGGAAGTCGTTGTAATAGGACGATAAAGGCACACAGGTGTAACTATGATCCAGGAGAAGAAGTGAATATGAAGAACAAAAAGAAAATAAGGGCCAAGTAAAGACACCGTCTGGCGCACACTGAGCAGCTGAGACTCGCCAATATGACGTTCTCCTCTCCACTAAACTAGTAACACGAATGTAAGCCTTGGCCAGTCTCAGCTACGCACAAAGTGCAGGCGGCGTATGGCGCATGACGTACTACGTAGGCCTACGACCTGTGATTCAAACGACCTTTGCGGGACCTTGCGCCATTTGATGGAAGTTTGTGTAGAAAATACACAACAGACTTTCTGTACCTACCACACTCACTGTGAAAGTTTATGGATCAGATTTAAGTTTTTTTTTTAAATTTATTTATCTGTTGTCTCTTATTAATGAAAGTCGCTGCTTGTTCGGTTTATTGGTGGGCTGTTTTTTATAAGGAAGTTTAATTGGAAGCTACACATCAGATCTTCGGTACTTACCACACTGTGAAAGTTTATGGATCAGATTTAAGTAGTCTTATTTTTAATTTATCTGTTGTCTCTTCTGCATTGATTTAACATTTGATGAAAGACGCTGCTTGATCGGTTTATTGGTTGGCTGTTTTATTTAAGGATGTTTAAGAGAAAGCTGCTCCGTAAGTTGATCTTCTGTCCTTGTCATGCAAGGAAAGCAATCCCTGTACATGTCTCAGTGTCGAATTAAAGTGTGTCTGAGGTCGAGATAAAAAAATGTGTAGAAAAAAAACAACAATTCATAATATGTCTAATTCACACTAAACGATGACTATTTCCTTATATATTAATATATTTGTGTGTGTGTCTAAATATTTGCAACATTTCAATCTAAACGTCGTGTCCGAGCGTTGAAAAGGTCGTCTGCTGTAGCAGTAAATGGCATAACTCTCTAAAGAAAACAGGCACAAGCGACCACGGATAAAATGCAGCGGTGTGTGGCCAACATGCTACAAGGCGTTGTTGTGAATTAACCAAGTAAGAGTATTGTGATGTTGTGGTATCAAGTGAGGCTTGATCAATGTATTAAGGACCCCTTTGCTAACTTCTCGCTGTGGCGTTTACACGCCTACCGTAAGAGCTTTTACCAGTTTGAACATTTGACCTTGTATTCACTTTAAAGTCGAGCTCATGAACAATTAAATGCTTATCTATAGCATGCATGTTTGAAATTTAATTGAGTCTATTGATTTGTTTGTTTTGTGGGTGATTAGTTGGTTGACTGGTTTGTATATCACATGATAATTATATTGATTGGTTGATATTTTGAATGACTGAACTGATTTTGTGGTTATTAAAAAATGTTAATGTCGCGTTCCCGAACATACGTCTGTGCGCAAATCTGACAGAGATATAGATAGAAGAAGCCATAGGTCTAATAAAGAAGAAGAAGAAGAAGAAGAAGAAGAAGAAGAAGAAGAAGAAGAAGAAGAAGAACAAGAAGAACAAGAAGAACAAGAAGAACAAGAAGAACAAGAACAAGAACAAGAACAAGAAGAAGAAGAAGAACAAGAAGAAGAACAAGAACAAGAAGAAGAACAAGAACAAGAACAAGAAGACAAAGAAAACGAAAACAAAAACATCTCACAGAGAAACATTTTTTTCAAGTTTGTTTTTATTTTGTATTTCTTCCATTTTGTTTGACTATGTTATTCGTATTAATGGTCTATTTACTTTCTGTCTGCTATTTACTCGCTTTCTGTCAACAGCGGAATATTACCGAGACACAGTGCTGTCAGCCATGCAGTTCTGGCAGAGGAACACATGCGTCAAGTTCGTGCCGTTCTCAGAAAGCATCACTGAATACCTCAGACACGCAGACTACGTTCTCTTTATGGTCGGAGAAGGGTAAGAAAGCAACAAAGTTAAAGTAAACCTCTGTCGGTCTTTCTGTCATATACGTGGTTCCCTTATGTTTTACTACCATTCCGCTTCCATTCCGCCAAATCAAATGAATAGGTAATGGGTCCCTCATTTGCAGAGTGTGTAATTTTCATCACCTATGTTCTCCCGTCACGAAAGACTGATGACGCAATCTTGTTCAGGCTGCGCACATGCGATCGACCTATCTCTGTCGGTGGGGTACAATGTTCAGTTGTTTTTTTTTAGGTACCCCGGCATATGCATTCAATAATAAGAACAAGAAGAATTGGGTGTGGGCTTTTAGGCTGCGGAATAATGGGGCCAGCCGCGTTAGTGTCCAGCACTTAAGACTGATTTCACCCCATAAATGAAAGAAAATGACACTCCGACCCCAAATGCCGACCCCATCCCCTTCTTCTCTCCTTCCTTACCTTCCCGACCCCAAATGTGGCTCCACACACACAAAAACGCACGCACGCACGCACATACACACACTTATCACCACCTTTATTTCATTCAGAACCATATTTTCAATCGATAATTAACTGCCTCTGATTTGCCATGTAAACGAATGTCGAATGCTAGACTTTTTTTTTTTTTAAAATAAGTAAGCTTAATTATAATCAATGTGGGCAGTACGAAGGGAATGAGGAAGAATTGAGCTACGAGCTTAACGAAATCGAGCGAAGTTGCGGACCATTACCCTAAGAAGTAGCTGATGAACTTCATTTAGAGGTCTATCTGGCAGAGAACCCAACCATTAGACCTGCCGCATGAACAATCGTTCAGCGTTTGGATCAGGTTTATGAAGACCACACAGTCCTCTCCCTCGGTCGAACCTGTGAAACAAATTTTAGACTAGACAGGCGTTCGGAAGAAATATTGTCATTTGTTTATAAACATCAAATTGAAGAAGAAAATATGGAGGAGGAATGGGCATGGGTGACGTTTGGTGTTGGTATGTGAACTGATGTAGTAATTACTGAACTCCTGGTTGTTATGGTTTAGTGGTGGATCCATGCGGGCAAATACTATCGTCCAACTACGACAACGACAGCGATAACGACCACGACGTGCCTTTGAAAATGTAGACCTAGAGCAATTCCATACGTCGAATTTTTGCCAGATGGTTTTACATGTTGTACCGCCTGTTGATAACATGAATTAGACTGGCATGAGCATTCATTTTGATCCACCAGTAAGTAGCTCGTATCATTTAATTTTATTTTTGTCTTTTCAATTCAATGAAGAAAATATTTTTAAAATCAAAAGAGACCGAAAACAAATCTTACCACAACAGTACCTGTTGTTGGGTTCCCCTATTTTCCACAGGGATTGGTTTACGAGGGTACCGTCTAACCATTTGAAGTCACCTTCCACACTGATATCATCGGCACCCAACCATATCCTGAAGGAGTCTTTCAAACTTGCGCCTGAAAACATGTCTATATCAACATCATCCTGATCGTGATCGTCGTCATCATCATCATCATCGTCGTCGTCGTCATCATCATTATCGTCATCATCATCGCCGCCACTTTCATCATCATCATCACCACTATTATCACCAAAACTATCACCATCACCATCATCATCATCATCATCGTCGTCGTCGTCGTCGTCATAATCATTATCATCATCATCATCGCCGCCATTATCATCATCATCATCATCACCACTATTATCACCAAAACTATCACCATCATCATCATCATCATCCTCACCTCAACCACTCCCATCACACCAACATCATTATCATCATTATCATCATCTCAACACCATCATCATACCATTATCATCATCATCATCATCATCAACATCATCATCATCATCACCACAATCATCCTATTCTATCCTATCCCATAACTCGAAAGTCGTCGGGGCACAAAAGATGATCGTTTAACCAGCATACTCCATTTTTCTGTCCTCAGCAAACCTCATGGCTTTGCTCAGTGTGAAGCCAGTCCATTCTCAAATGTTGTCGTCCAAACTCTTTTTCTGTCTCCCTCTTCTTCTGCCTACTTGCACCGTGCTTTGCAGGAGGGTATTTGCAAGCCTTGATGCCCTGGTGACGTGGCCATGCCATCGGAGTTTCCGTTTTTTCACCACTGTGAGCATGTCATCGTGTTGTCCAACTGCTTGTGTGATGGTCTGTCGGACTTCGTCGTTGGTGATGTGCTGGGTATAGGAAATGCCCAGAAGTCTTCTGTAGCACCTCATCTCCATGCTTTGTATTCTTCGTTGTAAGTCTGCTGTGAAAGGCCATGTTTTGCAAGCGTATAGAAAGATGGAGGCGACAAGGGAGCGCAGCAGCCTTACCTTGGAGTGTAGACTGATGTTCCTGTTTTTCCAAAAGGGCTTCAACTTTGTCAGGGCAGCAGTTGTTTGTGCGATCACCATCATCATGATCATCATCATGATCATCATCATAATTACCACCAATAACCACCACCACCCCACAACCAATACTACCGTCATCTCAACTAACCGTTCGCCACAGCGATGTTGTTGGCGGCTTGTCGGTCAAGGTCCATAGACTTGAGGTAATATAGATGAGCGCCGTCCGCAGCGCAGCAGTTCATGGCCTGCGTATAGTTGGTGACCGTTTTGTACAGTTTGATACATCTTCCCCAGTACATGGTGTAACCATTGTCACTTGGGCAATGGCCTGAAAATATCACAAAATAAATACCTATTATGTAAAGCAGTCCGAAGTGGTTGTTTAGTACATAATTGTTGCTTGGTTGTTATTTTCAAATTTTCTTAGTTGTTTACCTAAGGTCTGTTTCTTTTGTCTCAGTCTAGTCCTACGTCCGATTTCTTTAAAGATCCTCACCATAACAATGCAAGCTGTCCTCAGGCGTCACAGGTTCTGTTAGCGACGTCACAGCGCCACCAACGTAACACGTTGCAGTCGTGACGTTATAACAGAAGTTCGTGTGGTTGCTGCTTGCGCGTGCGCATGTTTTCACACTTCCGGTCATGTGACCAACAATGACGCTGTTTAGTGTGACGCTGTTGCCAGGGAAACGTTGCCATATTCTGACTGATTGTGCATTAGCCAGAGGGAAGATGGCGAGAAGAATGTAGAAATACTGTCCTTGCCGTCCAAAGAATTGGTTACTCATCGTCTTTATTTGCCTCTGCGTGGTCGGACCTAGGCCAATATATTTAGCCTTATGACCACCGTACGTCTGGGGCAGTTCTTTGAGCCTGTGAGTGCGTTATATAAGAACGATTACGTTACTGTGGTCTCTACACACATTGTAAATCTGAAATTAATGCGCGAGTCTATTTAAAGGAATTAAGTCTCTTTGTATAGCCTATCCTATTGCTGTTTAGATGCCGTTGTTCTCTTCGAGAAAAGACTAAAGACGCGACTTTTTGATTTAGTCACTTTTGCCCCGCACCCCTCGGATTCTCTCTCTCTGTCTCTGTCTCTCTCTCTCTTCCCTTACCTCTTGTCTCACTAAACTTTCACTGTCCTATCGTTTTCGTTTATGTATTTTCGTCATGCGCAACGAGCATGCTTTGGAAAGGACACCTGCGAGTTAGAAGTGGACATAATCATAATCATAATCATCATCATCATCATCATCATCATCACCATCATCATCGTCGTCGTCGTCATCTTGTCTATACCATTTTCAAGGGACAAGGTAAAGTTAATCAAATAATTCTTTTACTAGAACTATGACTGAACAGTTACCTTGCAGGCGAATTGTTAAATGTACAAACAGCAATTAAAATGCAAACTACATGATTTAACTCTTTTTAAATGAAAAGTAGTAAACCAAACTTTGGCCTCAGCGTATGTAAGAATCGGCGGCAGTAAACGTACCCGAGGTGAAACGCCCGCTATGATAAGTTAGCCTTAACTGTGCAGCCCGAATAAAAAGCAGACGCAGCGTAGCTAGGCAAAACGATCATAATAGCAACATAAAAGCCATTATTACGAAAAATGAAGCAGTGGTAGAAGAAAATTTCACACCCAATAACAACAGCTTTAACAGCAACAACAACAACAACAATAACAACAACAATAACAACATATATAACAACAAACAACAACGACCCAAAACAAACCAACTGTATTTAAACAACAGTAACAAAACGTGACGCAAAAGAAATAATGACGACTTTGGCGAGCTCCTGAGGACCAACTACAAGAATTATCGCTTGCCGTGAAAGAGCTGCATGTTTAGATCATATCGATGTATTCAAGATCACCCATAGCAACGTTCGAATATTATGTTATGTAGTTGTGGTGAGAGGACCCGTGTAAACACGAATTTTACATGCATCGTCTTCTGCAACAGTGCAGATTTTTGCTGTTTTTGTATTTTCCAGATTTATCTGGAAATACTTTAATATAGTCGGGAATCAGAACGAGCCAAATGTCGATCGGTCTCTTGATATCTCAAGGACCATTAGACGGATCTTGACCAAACTTCATAGGAACATTACGTAGGCTAGTGAACAGCCTTCCATGCTCTACCCCAAAATGCCATGGTCGCTGGGGCCAATTTTGTTGTTGTTGTTGTTGTTAAACACGTTTTGTTCTATCTTTTAAAAAACAACAACAGGTGCAGCTTTTTTTTTTAAATACAGGTACTTCAACTTATGGTCAATCATCCAATGGTAGTCGATGGGTCGGTCCTCCGTTGATCCTAATTTTCACTTTATTACTTAAAACACTTTTTTGTGTACATTATCTGAAAACATTACTTGACAGATTTGGATTATTTTTGTTGTTATGCAGATATTTTAACTACTACTGTCACGGGAGGCTAGTTTGGACCCAGCACTAAGGCTTCACGCCACAGATAGTTCATCCTGCTGTAGCCTTTGTAACTTAAAGTCGATGTCTAGCAGACGACAGAAGTTAAGTTTTGGTCTAAACATGGGTAGGCTAGATTCTCACAAGGTAGGCAGTGACCTTATCCCGCTAACCTATGTTCGTCACCCCCATCAGAGGGCGCTACAGATATCTCATGAGATTTCGCGGGCATAAGCTGACCACAGGGTTAAGGAGTCAGTCTTTGTTAAAACCTCACCCAAGACGGACACGTTGAAAGATCTCTCTCAAGAAGACTAAGCAGGTGACGGGTGAAATCAATTCATCACAGTATAGCCAGAGCCTGACATTGTCGAAAGGGTAAATGATCAATCTTTTGTCTCATCGCAATTATTGATAATATTGTTGTATTATGTTTGTGAAGTCTTGCTGTTTTATACTTGTGAATGTTTGTAAAACTTTGCTTGACCACATGGCTGACCCGCGACCGGTTTTCAAAACCACGAGGTAGCCCCCACTGACCAACTGTTGTTTCTCCTATGTGTATTATTGCAGACCAGTGGCTGTACCAGAGAATGTGAATATTATTAATTACTTCTCCCTGTGTTTATGTTAGCCATGATATATGTATATGTATAGGAATTATGTTGGAGATTCCAGTGGAACCTGGACGTAGAAGATTGTTCGTCTCTTATAGATATAAGTGGACGCGATCACTGAGGGCTGTTTATGCCTGTGATGATATTCTGGGGAAGATACGTTTATCTTACTAGGGGGTAAGACTTAATGATAGATGGGCGATGTGCTACCACTATCGATCGTTCTTTTACCAGAATTCCGAAGTTGTGTGAGAGACAGATCACGGCACTTTGGTCACATAAAATTTATATTTGTTCTCGGGAGTTTTAGTGTCATTTGGCTCAACTTGAGAACCGGTGATGAATAATCAAAAGACTAGATTATTATGTCTCGAGAGAAGAAAACTAATAGCTACACAACAATACAAATAGAATGACACCAGTCGTATGTATGTAATTTCACTTTTTATATATTCAACACAAACTTTAACATTTCTGCATTAACCGGTAAATTAATAATTAATATAGTTCAAAGTGCTGGGAAAGTTCTTTAGCAGGTTTTCTTCATCCTGTGCTAACTGCGGTTACGATTTTCACTGTTTGTAGTTTACTAAATGTTCTAGTGGTCTTCTAGGTTTCTCGAGGGTAGGACTCAGTTTATTTGCGGGTGACTTAGCTGCTCTGGCGGTGAGAGTGCTTGGGTCCTTCTGAGAAGTCTTGCCTCTCAGGTTGAGCGGGTGAGTCGGGTCGCTCTCGTAGCTGCGGGGTTCGGATGTGGCCAGGTAGAATCTTGGTTGTTCTCCTTTGGTGCCACGGGAGCGAATGTCATGCGTTCGTCTACACAAACCTTCCCAGAGCCAACCTGTAAAAGTCGGAGCTCTGGCTACAATATTCTCGTTAGCTATACGTGTGCGGTCTCCTCTGAAAAGTGTCTATAGCATCAGACACCTGCAAGGTTCCCATATGCACAATTCGATTCGAATCTTAAGGCTAAGATACATCAATCCACATGCATACTGTCTCAGAAACAATAATCTGTTTCTGTATATATATCAAGAACATATTATTAATACATGGCAATCAATATAAAATAAAAATACACATATCAAAACTACTAGTGTTATCTTACTTGTAGACTCTGGGCCTCGTGAAATCGTCTGTTACGTCTCTAGCACTCTCTTGATAAGATATGGAGATAGACGGACACTGCAGTTTGTTCCTTTAGTTGACCCTCGCAGCTGGGCAGTTCGTTTGCGACTGACCAGCTGTTTGTTTGTTTGTTTATCAGTTTATAGTCCCCTCTCTTCCCGTAAGGATTTTCAGAGAGGAGACTCTTGACCAGCTGAGATTTGGTCCCCAAAGATATGCAAGAGTTCCTAGTAGTATTCTGACCAATCGTTTAGCTCTCGTTTTCGTCAATCTCGCACATACGGGATTATGCGTTTTTATTAGGAATATTTTTCACACCTATCCTAGTTACCAGACACGTATAATTATCCTGGAATAGGAGTGTCAGACGTAGAGTGGAGAATAGATGCAATAACGATTACGCGGAGCCTAGGCCACTTAGTGTCTCAGTGACTCTGGTCACAGTGAAGTAGGCTATTTAACGAAGACGACGTTATGGTCAGTTTTGACTTAAATATGCTATTTAGTCTTGGATCGCTAAGTCTGTTAGATGGTATCTGGCGTGGCTGTCGGTGTGACTGTCTCAAGGAAGTTAATTTGACATGTGTGTGCTGCCCTTTAGATAACTGTTGAATTAACGTCAAGTTTTATTCGATGCTATCTATTGTGTTCTAAGCTAATTTTGTTGTCACTATTTCTGCTGTTACACTGCCATCAGTGAGACGCTCTGCACACCCTTTGTTAACAAGGCGTTGCAGAAACTTGTCTTATGTTTTGCAGACGAGCAGGCTTGTTGGTCCGATGCAGGAGATAGACCACTGAGAGTCAACCCTGACATTCGGCCTGCAGTAGAACATCGAGCACTGAGCTCCAATAGCCCAATAGTCAACAAACAAGGAGAAGACACCATCACCACACCTCAACGATTCAGTTAAGTGACACAGAAAATGAAGGGCTGTGTGGTAGTCCACTCTCCTGAAAACGAACAGTAGGCAAACCAGAACAAATAGCCCAATGATGAGACAGTAGCAAATATCGAGAACAGTCGCTGCATAGACCCATCAAGGAGCGAATGACTCGATGTGAATTTGGACTGTTAAGTTACTCCTAGCTATATTACGTTTTGGACATTTAAGTTTGTATAGTGTTTAGAGAATTATGTATAGATTAGAGGAAATAAATGTGTGATATTTACTGTTAACAAGTGGCTGGACTACCTATGTTTCATAGCCATGCGAGAGCTAGTGTGTCAGTGAATCTTTTACACGTTTCTCCCTTTCTCTATAACCCTATCCGCACACAGACCGGTCTAAACATATAAATATATTAAGATTAGTCATAGGGTGATTAAACTAGCCGATCCCCGCAGACGAAAGACGAGTGGATAATAGCATTCCACTGTGCAGAGCCCAGCAATAATAGACCCACCGTCACATCTTAATTGGCGAGCCTGCCAGGATCTGTGTATAATAGGATAGATAAAAATAATAGTTGTAGATTATAATTTAGAATAGTTGTAAGCGTAGCAAGGAGACAGTGTTGGTGCACCATTCTTTTGATAAAAAAAACTTTTTTGCTTCAATTCTAGCCGATTCCCGCAGACGAAAGACGAGTGGGTAATAGCATTCCGTTGTGCAGAGCCCAGCAACAATCGATCCACCGTCACAACTACTCAACCTTTGAGGTCATTTGTATTTAAACCTTTTCATAGCTCAGGGTTGCTGAGGTCCATCATTTTTTAAACACGTTTTGCGATGTCCGCCTATCTCACAATTAACTGAATAAACGGTGCTAATTTTTAGCTGACAAATATTTCAAAGAGAGGCCCATCGTCACATGTTTTAAATTTGCTTCTTTAGGATAAACCTGATATTCGACAGCGCAACGAAAGTTAACACATTGTAAAACGTCTAAGTATTTTCAGCCCGAAAGTGTTCTGAATCAAATATAGTTTTGTACCACCATAATATTTCAAAGCCCTCGTGATAAAGTTGGTAACGCGTCCGAATACCGGTATATACCGAATGGGAGGTCAAGGGTATGAGTTTACAAGATATCACGCAAAAAAATTGTGTTAATGTAGACTATTTGTGTGTGTGTGTATATATATATATATATATATATATATATATATATATATATATATATATATATATATATATATATATATATATATATATATATATATATATATATATATATATATATATATATATATATATATATATATATATATATATATATTGTTTATTCACTTATTGCTTATTTTCTTTCTTTCTATCTTTCTTCCTTCCATTCCTTATTTATTTGTTTTTGCTTTCATTCTCGCTGTAACGGGAATTGATGAGGGCGTTATTTTTTTTTTCAAATTAAATCTGTTGGTATATTTGCGTGTGTGTAAATAAAACCGAATAACATGAACGGAACACAAACTTATTTTAGAGATTAGCAAAATGTGTGCGAGAATCTGGAAATACATTTCAATGGCTTGTCATCTTGTTTTTATCCCTTCATTGTTTATTGAGCAAACAGTTTGCAGACATGATCAAAACAGTGTCTTGTAAAACAAGACATGTCACTTGCATGTCTCTGTTAGAGAAAGACTGGTCGAAACAAGTGAGCTATATCCTGCCCCTTGGGACTTTGGACTGTTAAGAACATACTCTAAACAAACGGGGTTGAGCTGTACTTGCAATAGCAACAGGAAAATGCAAATTATATTTTGTTTGTTTTGGGTGCATAGGATTCAGTTGAACAAAGTGTTTTGCGCTGTGATCCATATCTGAAGTTGATAAAATCGTTAGCCCTGGGATGAAAACTATCCAATTGCTTTGTGGACGGAGGGCTTGCAAAAGAAGACATCCTCCCCCCTCTCCCCTTTCCCTCTCACCTCAGACATCCATCCTTCCTCCACCTCTCACTACCTCCATCCTACTCTCCTCTTTCTCACACATCTAAAAGCGGGCTTGCCGAATACTGAAACAATTTCTCGGAAATCGTATTTAAAAAATATAAATAAATACAAATATATATATTAATATTGCAAGCATTTTATTTCCTGTTTTGCCCAGGTGCCAGTCATCCATAGGTCGCGTTGGCATTGGAATGCAGACAACAGAAATTGCAGATCATTGTAACGAGGTAATCAAAGTTTGTGGACTCAAAGAGTAAAACTAACGAACTAAAATGCGAAATGGAAAGCGGTTTCCATCCCCAAACCACCGATTAAAATGAAACTGCAGGTGAGCTTAGACTTAAAGGTGCAGTAGGATTGCAAAACGATTCCCACCCCCCACCTCATCCCCTCCACCCCACCCCACCCCAACCTTCCCCAAACCTATCCTCACATCAAAATAAACTGCAGATACGCCTAACGATCCACCTCAGTAATTATTAAATGAATGGCGTGATCGACAGAGTGTTATGGTTACATAGGAGTGCAGGTGTGACATCGTCAAAGTTCCTAGTATCTTATTAGGGCTGGGAGCGACTGGGAGCATTCTGATTGGTCGATGCATTACAAAATTCAACGCATGCGCACAGTGATATCGTAGTCATAGTAAGGATTAGGGTTAGGGTTACGACGCCTAAGAACATCGTGAAAAAGCCGGCCCACCTGGACCTGGCGCATGCGTAAAGGCGCCCGGCTAAAGTAAGACACCCGAAACTTAAAGGATGTTACACAGGTTTGGGTTAGGGTTAGTTAAACTATAAACCTCTACTTCCTGCTTTGTCTGTCATCAGCAGCTAAGCTGTTGAGTTCCCCTAAACCTAACTCTCTAACCCTATCTTAGAGCCTACGCTGTTGACGCGTTTGCACACTGGAAGAATAATTATTATAGTTATGTGATGCATCCCTCATCCCCCAAACTTCCCACCCTCAGAATGTAAGAGAACATACGCGGCGGGAAGTGGCCTCAGAAGTCATCTGCCTGCCCACAGACGTAAGCCTCCCCTCCCCCATCCCAACCCCCCCCCCCCCTTAACCTTTTGATGACACGATATGGTCTTCGACGCCTCGACGAACTAGCTAGTAGATGCATGTAGTTATGCACGGGTGCGCGTTTATGTGTGCAGGACTATGTGTGTTTATCTGTTTATAAAATGTCTATCTCCGTCATTCCTTATCTGTTTGCAGTTCGGAAGCGTGGCGCACGAGCTTGGTCACGTGCTGGGATTTTACCACGAGCAGTCTCGCCCCGATCGCGACAATTATGTCACAATTCTACGTCAAAATATTCGTTCAGGACGGCAGCACAACTTTCTAAAGTACTCCACCAGCGAGATCACGACTGATGAACCTTACGACATCGGCTCTGTTATGCATTATGGTCCTACAGTAAGTCTTGCGGTCGATTTTCATTGCTTTTCTCTTCAAGTAATTATTATAGGCCCACATCGTGAAGTCTTACAATGAGGGCTAAGGCTTTTATGCCCGCAAGCCAAATCTTGCTTTGATATGCTATGTTCTGCTATGCAACTTAAAACCTCGCGATATGACCGAGATCTATGCAGGTGATGATGGTATGACAGAGACTTTGACAAACTGTATGCCGTTTTATTATTCCCGTAACTGGAGACATTATTTGCTTTGCTTCCGCAAACAGGCGACACTACTACGAGACATGCAGGGACATCAATCTCTGAAGCTGATTTAGCCAATTACACTTGAGAATGATGTTATTGTTTTTAGTATTTCAGCACATTACAGTAGAAATGTTATATTTTTCAGTATTTTAGCAAAGACAACGACGCCTTGACAATCGATACGGCCGATGAATCGTACCGAGCAGTGATGGGGCAGCGCAACGCCCCAAGTTTCATCGACGTCAAAACCGCCAATGACATGTACACGTGTAATGGTGAGTCACACGTGACGTCAGTCGTGACGTCTTCGATCTGAATGCAAGGGGAATCAGAACTCGGAACTATGCTGGCGATTTAATGCAGGCGCTATTGAGGTTGTCGCATGTAATTAGTTCGCATTTCCTCACCCGCTCCCTCCATTCTCCTTCCCCCCCCCCTCCTTACTTCGCCCCCACCATCCCTTTAAAAAAAAAAAAAACTCACCCCGCCCCCGCTCCCGCTTTATTTCTTTTATTTACATTTTTAATTGTATTTTTTATGAGTGAATTTCACCTATTTGTGCTCACGGGTGGAGAGGGGGGGGGGGGTGGCGTCATTAGATTTTGTCTTTGAAGCCTTTGTGAAGATTTTATTTTTATTTTGTATTTTTTTTAAAGGACTGACTATCTGGGCGTTATGTTTCTCCGAATATTATTTACTTTCGTCTCAGGGGTTTTCTCCGGGTACTCCGGTTTGCTCCCCCAGCAAAATTTCAAAAAATTAATCACAAATAATGTTAGGTAGGTTGGGTTTGGGCGCGCCACAGGCTGCGACTACGCCTTCCCCAGGGGAGGCGGCCCAGAGTTTCCCGATAGAAAGGGATAATAAACTGCAACAAAAAAATCTTACGAACGTTGAACAGGCAAAATCCTTTGACCGAGTCAGCAGACCATGCATGGAATTTATTTCAGTTTAGTTATGTATTTTTCCTCCAAGGGAGAGAGAGAGAGAGAGAGAGAGAGAGAGAGAGAGAGAGAGAGAGAGAGAGAGATTGAGATTTTGTTTGATTGACTGATTGATTTAGAGCTTGGCTGAAACGGACTGCCTGATCGATTGACAGCTTTGCAGTTAAAGATGTGATTGATTCATTGACTTAAGCGCCACTGGTTCTACTGCTTTATGTGTAACCAAACAAATAATCTAATCGTTCTTGTAATATTTGTGAGTTACCTTCTGTAACACACACAGACGCACACACCTGCACACACACGCACACACCCACCTACACACACACACACACACACACACACATATATATATATATATATATATATATATATATATATATATATATATATATATATATATATATATATATATATATATATATATATATATATATATATATATATATATATGAATTAAGCATTGGATAAACATGATAACATACTCACCCAGCTAATTAATATATTTGCTTTCTTGAATTCTATTTCTTCATTCTTATGCGAGATTTGAAGCACTTAGCAATGGAATAAAGATTGAGAGACTATACCCATTATCTTCGTGTCTTCTTTGTGCCTGTTCTGCTTGACCCTTTTACAGTTCTTAGGTAGCGCCTTGCCAGCTCATACCATAGGGGCATCGCACGGCGCTTTCATAGCGGACCTTTGATAGCACAGCGGTAGATAGTAAAAATAACCTTATATTATAGATGATAGAATATGATGCCGTTTGCTATCTATCGCTATCTAGCTATCAAAGATCCACTAGGCCTTAGGCGCTCACCTTGATTAGTAATACCCTTATGGTCATGCTCATTATTTTGCGCATCTACAGAGACGTATAGGCTTCGGCTTCTCTCAAATCCACATAGGTGGACATGTGATCTATGCAACTTTCTTTTTCTGTATCTTGTTCAGCCAAATGTGACCACTGGCCGGAGTGCGCCAACATGGGTTATGTTGGACCGGATTGCAGTTGTAAGTGTCCTATTGGTCTTGCGGGCTGGGATTGCACCGAGGTCAAGCCTTCCACCGCAGGTGAGGTTCGACATCCACTGTCATCGCAGTCAATCGGCACGCTTCAATCAGATACATGTCAATATTAAAATAACAAATATGGAGTTTTGTCACCTTTTAAAAAATCTGCCTGACTAACCAACTAGTGATGGCGACGACGATGTTGACGTCGACTACAGCCATGATGATAATATCCTGGTAGATTATATTTACTTATATCCCCTTTGATTCAAATAAAATCTTCGGTAAAAAGGGAGTATATAATAACATTATTTGTATTTCTCTGAGCAGCTATTTGAAATGGTAAGTGCACTATCTACGTTTAATTGATGTTCTATAATTCGCTTTATTATAGAGTGCGGGGGAGTTCTGAAGGGAGCAACGGGTACAATTCAGAGTCCTGTCAACAGTCAAGAAGGTGGCTATAGAAACTTTGTCGACTGTCTCTGGCTGATTCAGGTAAGCTGATCATTAACGTGAAGAATTTATTAATTGTATTTCACTAAAACCCTCTTCCCTCTCCTTCCTTCCCTCCGAGGGGATAGTTAGTTAGTTATTCATTGCTTAAAGGGTACAGCGAACTGCAAAGAGCCGAATCAGGACCACAAAATCAAGACCACAACTTCGCTGAAAGAGGACTCACCCCTCATCCTCATAAAAGATCTGCCGAAATAACCTTAATTGTAACACTGAAGGCACTCCACCAGCCGGTCACTTTACAATAAAGACATCCCACGCAAGGGACGCTGAGGCTATACTCTAATTTATCGAACCCCCGTTTACAAAAACAAAATAGAATACAAACACCGTTATAGAATATCAACAAAACACATACATATAAAATGCCCACATTGCCAAATAATAACATCATAGGAAGCCCCAGTGACCACCTGGCAGGGTGCGTCCAATATTCCCAAGCTGATCCAACAGACCTCACACACAAATGAGGAGTTTTGTTCCGGAAGAGTTTTCAAGAAAAAAGGTAGGTGGCTGGTCTAGCGAAAAAGTAGTATAGTAGATTGATATAACAGAGTAGGAATGAGAAAGGAGAAAGACAGTAACAGTGGGAATTTAAAGCACTAAATTTCCAGAAAGTGGGAATACTATTTATACTGAAATCCCCGGCACCCCCACGGATGGACTCCGTGAGGATTCCGGTGTGACATCGTTAATGGCCTAGAATCGCCAGCGGACTTGGAGCGACTGGGAGCATTCTGATTGGTCGAAATTTAAAACGCATTACTAAATTCGACGCATGCGCACAGTGCTATCGTAGTCCTTTAGTAAAGATTAGGGTTAGGGTTTAGGATTAGGGTTACGACGCCTAAGAACATCGTAAAAATGCCGGCCCGACTTGACCTGGCGCAAAGGCGCCCGGCTCAGCTACGACACTCGGTCCAGCTGCGATGTTACACGGGGGTTTATGTATAAATAGTATCCCCACTTTCTGGCAATTTAGTGCTTTAAGTTCCCACTTTCGCTGTTTTTCTCCTGTGTTCTTTCTCATTCCTACTCTGCTTTATCAATCTACTACATGTATCTTCTTCGCTAAACCAAGCACCCACATTTTTTTTAAAAACTCTCCACAAATCCTCATTTGTGTATGGGGTCTGTTTGGGGAATATTGGACGCTTTCTGCCAAATGGTCACTAGGGCTTCCTATGGTATTATTATTTAGCAATGTAGGCATTTTATATGTATGTGTTTCGTTAATATTTTATAATGGTGTTTATAATGTATTTATCTTTTGTAAAGGGGGTTCAATAAATTAGAATACAGCCTCAGCATCCCCTGTATGGGATGCCTTTATTGCAAAGTGACCGGCTGGTGGAGTGCCTTCAGTGTTGCCGTTAGAGTTGTTTTAGCGGATCTTTAATACGGATCAGGGGTGAGTCCTCTTTCAATCACATTATGGTCCTGATTTTGTGGTCCTGATTCGGTTCTTTGCAGTCCCCTGGACCCTATTAACAATGAATAACTAACTTACAATTACTTGTATTTAATCGTTCTTATATAGCGTTTCTCCCGGCTTAAGAACTGCTCAAGGCGATGGCCAATACAGGATTTAACTCAAGCCGCCGAGGCGCCAACTTGCTGCATTAGGCGCATCGTCTAGCCCTCCAGACAACCGAGCACAACCTTGACGAACGGGGGTAAGGGGGAAAGGAACCTTATGCTTGCTGGGTGTGTTAGTGGAACTGGCACTCACCCGTCCAGGACATGAGCGTCAGGATCACCATCCTACGTTAGTGGAACTGGCCCTCACCCGTCCAGGACATGAGCGTCAGGATCAGCATCCTACGTATTAAGTTATGTTTTGTTCGACCCCCGCGTGAATCGGTCCACGCATGTTCGTTTTGGCAGTGGAAACTTTGGTCTTGGGGCCTAGGGCTCTACCTCGACGCTAGCAGGCCACTCTAACTACAATTACTATTATTATTATTATTATTATTATTATTATTATTATTATTATTATTATTATTATTATTATTATTATTATTATTATTACTGTTACTAATATTATTATTATTATTATTATTATTATTATTATTATTATTATTATTATTATTATTATTATTATTATTATTATTATTATTATTGTTACTAATATTATTATTATTATTATTATTATTATTATTATTATTATTATTATTATTATTATTATTATTTTATCTGACTAATGCATACTTGTTACTACTTGTTACCACTTGAAACTTCTTACTACTTGCATACTACACCACAGGGTCCTTACGACACCAAAACCATCACACTGACTGCGGAATTTTTTGAGCTGGAAGATGACGCCATTCAACCCTGCGCTTTTGATTGGTTGGAAATTCGCACGCAGGGACCGCACTTAAACGGACAACGGTATACAGTAGCTGCTCATCTATTTCTTTAAAATTAAAACAGTCTGGATTTAATATTTCCTAATTTATCTTTTTTAATTCATTATTTTTTGAAGGTCAGTCTAAGAATTTTACTCACTATTTAGTTGGTGTTTTTGTTTTTTTAATCTAACAAATTAATTCCCAGTTTCACTTTTTTTTTGCTTCCATAAGGGCAATTTCAATGGCTTACAAGACTAAGTTGTGCTTTCATTTTATTCCCTTATTTAAATCCCCAGAGGTGTGTGTATTACTATTAACCTGCTAAAATGTTTTACTGGCTCCACTGGCTTCCGTTTCGAGGTGAAAGACAGAAATTGGTTGGCAAAATTCATATCCCGTTTTCTAACAAAATAAATAAATTATTTGGCAAAATTAAAATTTCTTCCAAATTCTCCATTCTATGACAGGTTTTGCGGTGAGGGGCCAGCAAGCGATATTGTGTATCATGGTAATGCTCTGATACTTCATTTCCACTCTGATGAAACATACACTTTTGGAGGCTTTCGCCTGCGCTACACCATACATAGCCAGTCTGCAAACAATTATCATAGGCCTACTGATGGATGGTACGACGGTTCTCCCTGTAAGTTATTAGAGAGTAAATAATGGTTATTTAATGTGAGTTACAAGGTAGTAAATTAGCTGTCGAATTTAACTTGGTTACATAATAGTAAATTAGAATGCAATACGGTCGTGTTGAAATCACGTAGTCACTCACACAACAAATTGGTTGGTTAGTCAGTCAGTCAAAAGAGTCAAACAGAACAACATACACTGACCAACGTATTCACTCATTGAAACAATATAAATATATGCACTCTGTGACTCTTGTTTGTAAGTTTTATATTTTTTAATATTTATTGAGCTATAAATCTGTCTTGCTCCTGGCCTGATTTTCTTATATTTAGAAGCCATTTAAGCCACTTATTGACTAACTAGTGGTTTTGTACCCTGGCAAGCCAGGGTACACAGGTTGCTGTTTAAAATGTAGACAGAGAGACAACTGTTGTCTGCGAGTTTCATTTGGACGATGATACCTCCCCAGATCCGCAGCGCCAAGCACCTGCCCAGATCAGCGTCCATACCGGACAAACTTTACAGTAGAGGCGAAGAAGGACTTCCGGCTCAGCAATTTATATATATAGATATTTGAGATAAGCTACGAAATGTGTGGCCTGTGGGCCTAGATGGCTGCCGAAATCCACCAATATCTGCCCAGTGCTATATATAATAAGATGGGTGAGTTTTCGGTATTTTGAATGAAACCTAAATGACCACATTTCAATTGCTGACCTTTATAATTATATCCTTCCAGACACTCCAACGGATGAAGTTGCCAACCAAGGCGCTGTCTCCAACTGGGGTTCCTGGTCGTCGTGTTCTACTTCCTGTGGCGGGGGCATGCGCTCTCGCGTGCGCACCTGTATTCATGACTACTGCGTTAACGTTCTTCACGAGGAAGAAGCGTGCAGTATACAACAATGTGCAACCAAGGGATATTACTTGTACACTTACAGCACTGCCTCAGGGCCATTAACCTCTTGGAGTTATTATATGGACAATGGGTTAAGCTATGGTGACAAAGTTTATGATGCAAAATGATTTGAATATTAGCTGCTGCTGCTGTTGTTGTTAGCTGCTGCTGCTGTTGTTGTTGTTGTTGTTGTTGTTTTTATTGTTTTTGTGACACTTGTGGGAGTTGCTTCGTTATCAATTTATGACGCAAAATAGCTTAAATTCTATCTTTTTCGATCCTTTCTTCGATTAAATCATTGACAATGGGAAAAGTTAGTCTATCTGCGTCAAATTATATGGAAGACAAATAAATGCGCTGAAATTAATTAGTTATTCATTGTTTATAGGGTCCAGCGGACTGCAAAGAGCCCAATCAGGACCACAAAATCAGGATCATAACTTGGTTGTAAGAGGACTCACCCCTGATCCGTATTAAAGATCTGCTGAAACATCTGACACTGATGGCACTGCACCAACAGGTCACTTTGCAATTAAGGCATTCCATGCAGGGGACGCTGAAACTGTACTCTAATTTATCGAACCCCCGTTTACATAAACAAAATAGAATATAAACATCATTATGAAATATTAACGAAACGCATACATATAAAATACCTACAGGCTAAATAATAATATCATAGAAAGCCCTAGTGACCATTTGGCAGCAAGCGTCCAATATTCCCAAGCTGACCCAACAGTCCCTATAAACAAATGAGGAGTTGTGGAGAGTTTTCAAGAAAAAAATGTAGTTCATTGGTCTAGCGAAGAAAGTACATGTAAAAGATTGGCTAGGAGTAGGAATGAGAAAGAACAAAGGAGAAAGACAGTGACAGCGGTAATTTAAAGCACTAAATTTAAAGAAAGTGGTGATACTATTTATTCCAAAAACCCCGGCATCCCCACGAGGGGTGATTAAGTAATTCTCAGTTCTAGATGTGAGTGATTCGTCTACAGGTAGCAAATGTGCAGCCTGTATTGTTGGGTCGATGGTATTAAAGAGCATGAGCAGTGTATATTCGCTACAATAACACCACAGCCAACAACAAAATCAGTAAAATATGAGGCAAAGCATGTTAGTTCCTACCGTTATTATTTGATAAGTCTTTTTTTTTTTTTTTTGTTTTTTTTTTTTTTTTTTAGAGATATGCATTTAGCTACAAAATTAATGGTCGTTAAATATCGGAGAAATGTATATTGGCTACAAATATAGGTAGTGTAGGCTTATGTATGGAAAGAAACAAAATAAGTTTTTGAATTATTTATTCAAAATAATATGTTATAAATAAACAGCATTAGTAGTAACAAGCTGCAATGCTTCAAATAAAATCTGTAATATCATTGGATAAATATTGGAATGTTCTGTAGAAGCAAACATAAATTGGAATAAGGTATAACGACATCCATAAAATGTGAAAACGATAAAAATGCTCTATTACCCTGTGTTCTAACAATTATGATCTTTTAAAATATTTGTAAATGAATGGGATATATGCAAATAACTTTGCAATGTCATGTCTAAATTAATGCAGATTCCCAAACGCATTATTTTTTTTACAAGATTCGTTAATTAATATTATTTGCTACCGTTTATTATATGGATTAAGTTTTACAGAACATATAAAAATCAATCGATTGGTATACAAGTGTAAAATGACAACAGCATTAACATTTATTTAAATATTCAAACATTCAAATTTATCAATAATCATTATTAACTATTTTTTTACAATAAACATTATTTACCATCACATAGTGAACACCTGTTTCTAATTTATTAACTTAGTTTTTTTTTTAAATACGGCAAACGTGCACAGCACTTTGTACGTTTGTATGCTAATTATCTTAATTTAAATAGTGCAAAGCATACAGTTTAAATTCATTTTATTTAAAGTCGTACGATTAATTTATTTTGAGATTTAGAAAGTATATAATCAACACGTGTACCATTAATTAAAAGTACATTTCTTGACCCTCTTTAAATAAATGGATAAACTGACATACTTAATATAAACGTTCGACTGAACAAAAATATTCCACGTAGACAATTTGTTTATATGCGTCTGGAAAAAACAACAACAGGTTTTCATCCAAAATATTGCAATTGCGTCTTGCGCATCATTGGTATAATATATTTCACAATTTTCAATTGCTTCATTGTCTGCTCCATTGTAAGCCATACACATGCATGCCTTGCACAGGATGTTCGAAAAGAATTCCACGAGGCTGTGATTGATAATATTCTGACAAACTGTTTGAATTACTAACAGGTCTACTATTAAACAATGTGGAGCAAACCACCACGAACTGAAACGAACAGAAGTGGCAATCCGCCAGGTGACAGAAAAGGGTGATAACATAACTCCACTTTAACTAACATTACATTGTAACACCACTTTAACTTATTGAGTGGTTTTGTTTCATTCACCAGTCAGACGACTGCACTGAGCTGATGGAGGCTGTAGAATTACAGAAAACACGTTGACAAAATTTAAATGAATACTAAACACACACTTTCTGTTCTATCCTATTCTATCCTATCCCGTAACTCAAGAGTCGTTGGGGCACCACAGATGATCGTTTAACCAGCGTACTCCATCTTTCTCTGTCATCAGCAACCCTAATGGCTTCGCTCAGGGTCAAGCCACTCCATTCTCGAATGTTTTCCTCCCACTTTTTTCTGTCTCCCGCTTCCTCAGCCTCTTTGAACCATGCCTTGCAGGATGATCTTTGCAAGGCCTGATGCTCTGATGACGTGGCCATACCATCGGAGTTTCAGTTTCTTCACCATTGTGTGCATGTCATCATGTTGTCTAATGGCTTGTGTGATCGTCTGTCGGACTTCATCGTTGGTGATGTGCTGGGTATAGGAAAAGTCTTCTGTAGCACCTCATCTCCATGCTTTGTATTCTTCGTTGTAGGTCTGCTGTAAGGGTCCATGTTTCGCAAGCGTATAGGAAGATGGAGATGACAAGGGAGCGCAGCTGCCTTACCTTGGAGTGTAGACTAATGGTCCTGTCTTTCTAAATGGGCTTCAACTTTGTCAGGGCAGCCTCTCCAAATTCGCGGCAGACATGCGCTTTTGTTTATACAGATTGACACCAGCAGAACGTCATCTGATTCGCTGTTATCAAATGACTACTGAGAAATATGTCTCATTTATATATAAAAAATTTTTTTAAAAATACATATACATTATTTTTTATTGAAAGGGGGGGGGGGATGAGGGATGGAATAGGGCTTAAAAATATACAAAATAATATTAAATAGTTCTTAGATATTTATCATACAACAGGTTAATATTAGCAAGGTGTATAATATCCAGCATGAACACAAACTATAAAAGAATCAACAATTCAACAAGTTTCAGTTAGGGCAGTATAATATAGTCCTACCTCTAGTCTATCCTTATCAAAGAAAGTTTGGTCTTATGAACAGTTAAGAAAAAAAAGCAATATAACACCATTATTACCCCAAATCAAAATCATCAACCTCACAATATACTGGTGAACATTGAGCTTGGGATCGTTTAACGGGAAAAAAAGGTTTAAGGCTATAAAGCTTAGTCTTACATCTGCGAAGCATTTAGGATTTGTATGTTTTCATTCATGATGAACACTAATACATTTGATATGTTTTATGAGTCAACAAATTAGAAGATTTTACAGTACTTCTTACAATGCCCTGAGGAGCCCGTAAAGCTGGGAAGCGCTTGATATAACAACAATGCATAATATATAATTAGAAGTCATTTCATATGCAAGTTAATGTACTCATGATTGTTGCCGTCTCAAACGGCAAAATATTGCCATTACAAATAAGTGGGAAAAGGATTTTAATTTAAGAAACCGTTATCTGAACACTATATTTTAAAGTATAAAACAATTTGATAGATATGTATGAATTTGTATATCATGATTTGGTGCACAGGCCGCGTGAGGGAGGGTAGACAGACACAGAAAAACGCTGGCGGCGCAAAACGTCTTTCTCCACAACAGATTCTGTATTGCCCAGTAGTAGTAAATATATAGGCAGCCGAGGAGTCGCGGCGCCTATCGACAATCCGCAGCCGGCACTCAGTCCAGGAAGCCCAAGAAAGGAAAAGATACAAGGTTGAGGTACGACGTAGAGTTTCGTTCCCCCATGCGCCCGGGTGTTCGGGGACGGTAATTTACTAGAGTGTCGTATCGGAATCTCTTCAGTCTGCCGGGCGACGCTGCCAACAAGGCTAAATGGACAACCCGGAAAGTCCGTTAAGTTGATGGACTCCGGCGGCTGAAGTCTGAACGTCTCCTTGGAGCAGGCGCGAGTTGTGCCAGATTTGACCGCCGCAGTGGAATTTGCTGGTCGGCTCGGGTGAACGCCGCAGTGTTAAATGCAGGTCGGCATGGAAAATAGGGCGACCGCCGCAGTGGAAAAGATGCAGGTCGGCAAAGAAGATATGCTCAGCGCCTCTGCGAAAGTTTAATGCATCAAATACTGCTGGAGCCAGCAACCGTCTGGCAGCGGAATGAGATGCTTAGACTACACTGAGTGCAGTCTATATGTACTACATGGGTAATCACAAAGACAACCGTTGAGAAGTTCACATTAGGAAGAAGCCAGTCGCAAATTGAAAACACCCCAGTTGTTAGGGCCGACCTAGAGACTTTGAAATCCTTTCTATTCCTATCCTATCCTGTCCCGTAACCCGGAGTTCGTAGGGGCACCACAGATGATCGTTTAACGAGCATACTCCATCTTTCTCTGTCCTCAGCAGCCCTGATGGCTTCGCTCAGTGTCAAACCAGTCCATTCTCGAATGTTGTCCTCCCACCTCTTTTTCGGTCTCCCTCTTCTTCTACCACTTTAAAAAGTGTTTTCAAATAATTGTAAAATTTATAATAAATTGTCTAAAAATCGCTAGCACTGTACAGCAACCATTAATTAAGGAGCAAGTAATAAAACAAAACAGGGCAGGCAAGTTGATTTAAACATCAAGAAAAATAATTATCCTGCTCTCAAAGGCCTCTCAGAGGCACGGTGGTCTAATGGTAGTGCTTTGGCATGGCTTGCGGATCTGAAGGTCCCGGGTTCGAACCTTGTCCGGGCCATTGTGTTGTGTCCCTGGGAAAGACTGTGACGAGGCGTACAATCGAGCCCTGAGGCAGACAGCACCCGCTCATCCCTCCCAGCCATCCAGCTACCCCTTCTACACATCCAGTCGCCCCTAGGACGCGCGCTGGCGCATTCGCTTAAGCCCCGCCCCTCGGGCCTCGCCTTAAAGCCTGACACACAACCAGACCCGGTGTCAGTTGCAAGCCTTCCAGCCTTGAAGCCACAACAACTTGTCCGAAGACACGTCCCCATCGACTGGCGACCTCTGAGCTACGGCAGTACTCGTGTGCTTCACCCCGTCTTAGTCAAGGTAAGAGAGGAAACTTACTCTTTGTCATGTAGCAGACCCATCACCCGTCGTTCGCCCACCATGTTCGTACGTCCTGTAGATATGTACGTTCGTGTTTATAGTTTTGTCTTGATGTGTTGCTGTGACATGTATTATTGCCTTGTATATATTATCCGCCTTGTTTGTATGACTCATGCCATGTTTAAATTTATACTTGTATGCTCCATGTTAGCCCCATGTGTAAATACCTCATGCCATGCTGTCCCTCCATATAGATTAAAGTCCCCCAGTACAACCCTTGCCTACAACCCCTTGGTCCTGTACCTACTCCACTTGCTTCCCTCCATGCTCCCAATGTATAAATATTTGCCCCTGTTGCCACTACCCCATCTTAATGCGCCGAAGGTATCATATATTAGCGGCTGCCAGTAAGCCCCACAATGGCCCCATAAACCTAGTTGCATTGTTAGACTGTTGGTGTGCACCGGCTCAACCTTGACCGGTCAGCCAATTTGAAATCTGAATGGGCAACTCGCGCCAACAGGCGCTGAACCCAGGATACACCTATCCCCCGCTGATACAGAGTCTGTATTGCGTTACAGACGGCTCCTGTGCAGGGCGCATACCCCCGCCTTGTATCATCTCTAAGTCGCTGACCCGCTGCAGGCCCCTGACAACCCAGGGAGTCAACGAGAAGCGTTCCCCCGAATTTCATCACTCCATAGACAGCTAGCAACGTAAGCTGGAAACTACGCCTGTGCCTCACCCAAGATTGGCACCCTCGGTCATTGCGTCATAGAGTGACCGACTGACCCGCATCGCTACCCACCCCACGCCAAGCCTGGTCATCAGGCCAACCAGACTATCTCGGACCAACCGCCGCCCTTCAATAACCAGCTAAGTTATTGACCCACGAGCATCACCACTCGATGATTATCTGGCCAGAGACTATCCAGATACACTCTCGCCCTGTGATGACCTCAGTCCACAGTAGCACTAGTACCCCCGAAATCATCCACCCAGAATATCTCCGAGCTACTCCCTACTGATACAGACGCTATCCCGTGACTCACTCGTAGCATTACTTAATATAGACGACCCAATTCGATTTAATAAAACTTCCTAGTTAGAAATTGCACCTACCCAGACTGGCCTTTGTTTCCGAATTTCTCAACTAGTGTAGTATACCATCTTTCTCGTCTACCCTTTGACTGTCTCTCATTTAATTAGTAGCCCTAGCCTTAATCTCTTGAATGTCATCGCATCATTAGCCTAACAAAGGAGGTAATACAGCGCTAGAGATTAAGAGCTTACCCTCCATTCCCCCAACCCCTTTCTTTGTGACATTAACTTTGGCGACCCCGACGAGACTAAAGACTTAGGTTCTGTCACGAACTGGCTAGTATTAACTCTGCTTATTTTAATATTTAGCTTGGTTAGTATATATAATATTAGAATTTCAAAGTTAGGAGCAGACGATGAAAGTAATCAAGCGTAGCGGTAGCATACTGCCGATCATACACACAGTGATAGTTGACGCTGGCTGAGGCCATGACATCATCGTAATTACGAGAGTCGTAAACATTTTAACCAATGGGAGCTTACGCAAAGCGGTTCGAGCCAGTTTGACTGGGTCCAAACCTAGCTTATCTTTGGTCAGTTGGGAGGAATACACCGAAGTGTTAACAGCTAGAAAGCTGACAGAGAAATCTCTTCACTCATAGACCAGGAAGCAGGACGTTAGAATCTTAGAATTCTATCAAGCCACCACGGGCCTGAACTTGTCAAACAGGTAAATGAACACCCTTCTGTTTCATCGTGATATATTTATATTATTGTTGAAATTATGTTTGAAGAATTTGCTATGCATAAATGTGAATTGTTAATCCGAATTTGCGTGACCATGTGGAAACGCCGAACACGTGGTGAAACACGACCGGTTGCGCCGCCATGTTGTATCCCGTACGGAACCACTGTTGTTTAACTTATATGTATGTTTGCAGACCAGTGGCTGTACCACTGAATGTTTATAATATTATTAATTCTGGATGTGTATAGTTAGCCACGATTTATATTTATGTATGTATAGGAATTTAGAGTGAGATTCCAGTGGAACCCGGAAGTAGCAGAATGTTCGTCGCTTATGTATAGAGATGTGGAGCTATCACTGAGGGCTACTTTGGCTTTCAGTGAGACGCTCTGCACAAACCGATTATTCAGGGTTGTGCAGAATTTCGTCTCTTATATTACAGACGAGCAGGCGAGCTATCCCGAGCTATCCCGAGCTATCCTGTGCACCCCACTCCACAGAAACGACTAGTTGGGTGAGGATCCTCTACCGCACAAGACGGAAAGAGCGACCCGGAAAACTCCCTGTCAGACCCCACAGCGTGGCAAGGGAACCCAACTACACAACTACAAAGGTGTACCAGAAGCTACCTCACAGAAGGACTTCGACCGCACCACCCGCCAGTTAAGTGTGTTATCCCAAGTGCACTTAAACTGATCATAACAGGACCACAGTAGTCCAACTCTTCAGAAACTGTAAAACGGACCACAGTAGTCCAAATCTACATAAACTTATAGCAAAGTGCCCGAGGAAGAAATAACAGCTGCCTAGACTATCAGCGATCGAACTATTTGCATTGAAAGAGACGTTTTAAGTTAGATTAGTACTTAGAGAATCTTGTATAGAGTAGAAGAAATAAATGTGTGATTTTAACTGTTATCAAGTGGCTGGACTACATATGATTCATAGCCGTGTGAAAGCTAGTGTGACAGTAATCTTTTACCATTTTTCTATCTATTTCTGTACCCCAACCTTAACACAGAACGAGCTAAACAAATAAATTTATTAAAGTAGTTCATAGGGTGACTTACTAGCAGTTCCCACCGAATAAACGTGAGGGTCCATAATTCCATTGAGCAGAGCCCATAAACCCCACGTGACACTTTAATTGGCGAGCCTAGCCAGGATCTGTGTATAATAGGAAGGGTATAACACTGATCAGTTTTGGTGCACTATTCTTTAGTTAAAAACTTTTTTGCTTCAAATATTTTTGTGTCTGTAAGTTGCATTGTTCTTTTGCAGGTTTTGCTTAAGTAACTGTTGTATGCCATTTGACTTTTGTTTTATTCTATTATTGATTACGAATTTGATTGTCTTTGCATTGTTTTTATTGAATTGCAATATTGCTAGTGTTTTGGTATTCCACGTGATTCAGAGGTTGTTCATAGACACTTTTGACAATGTCGGACCCAGTGGCCTTGAGATTGCGCTTCAAGGAATTAGGGGAAGCTTTACACTTAGCAGGGGGAGACCTAATTGCGTATATCAATGCAGAGGTAGAGAAACAGGAGGCTAAGGCAGAGAGAGCAGCAGAGAGGGAGGCGAAGAAACTAGCCTTAGAAGCAGAGCAAAAGAAATTAGAATTAGAAGCAGAACAGAAGAAACTGGCATTAGAAGCAGAGCAGAAGAAGGTAGCAGCAGAGAGAGAAGCAGAAATTAGGAGGTGGGAATTATGAGCGGGCAGAAAAAGAAAAAGAGCGAGCAGAAAAAGAAAAAGAGCGGGCAGAAAAAGAAAAAGAGAGGGAAGAAAAGGAAAAAGAAAGACAGCATGAGTTAGAGCTAAGAAGATTGGGATCAGGAGCTTCAAGTTCTTCCTCAACCCCTTCCCACTCAGGTCAGCTAGAGGTAGCATCCAACCCTGTACAAGGAATGTCATTTCCACTGGGAACATTCAATGAGAGAGAAGAAGGTCTAGATCTCTATTTGACTAGGTTTGAGCGTCTAGCAACAGAGTATAAACTAGATCCCACTCATTGGTCTTTTAAGCTTAGTCAAGGGCTTAGAGGAAAGGCTTATGACATCTACAGTAAGCTACCGACTGACAGAGTGACGGACTATCACAAAGTAAAAGAGGCACTCCTAACGGGATTCGAACTAACAGGAGAATGCTATCGGCAAAAATTCCGCACCAATCGGAGAGTGAAAGGAGAGAGCTATGCGCAGTTCGCGGATCGGTTGTCCACAATGCTGGATAAGTGGATTAGCCAGTCAGCCACGGCTAAGACGTATGATGGACTGACAGAACTGTTAGTATGGGAACAGCTACGGGAAACCATGACCCCCGAGCTGAGAACATTCTCAGTAGAACAGGGCGCGGAAAGACTGGAAGATCTGGTCAAGGTCGCAGATAGGTACGTGGCCGCACACGGAGAAGCCAAGAGCTTCAGGCGAGACCTAAAGCCTAACGGGAAAGAGGCACAGAAACGAAGCCCTAACCGGGAAGAGCGCACCGCGAATAAGCCGAATAATCCCAGACCTGGGCAAAATAAAGGACCCAACACGGAATTCGGGAAAAGAGGTCCCGCAGAACAGAGACGGTATTGTTCGTTCTGCAACAGAAACAATCACTCCACCGCAGAATGTTTCAAGTTGGCCGCACAACGTAGGGAAGAGCGCGAAAGCCGGCCAGCGCACAGAGTTCTAACTCAAAGCAGCGGTAACAAGCCACACACTATCGGAGATCACCCATCGGTGACAGACACGGTCAAGGTCAACGGAAAAGAAGCGAACTGTCTGTATGACACAGGTCTATCATACGACGCGATAGTTAGCGAATCTCTTGTATCGCGCGCGGACTTGACAGACAAGACAGTCGACTTACAAGGAGCAGACTTGACGAAACCGACGACTACTTGCCCAATAGCCTGGATCGAAGTAGAGAGTAGGTACGTCACAGGACGAATCCAAGCAGCTGTTTTACAGAAACCCCTGTATGATCTAGTGCTAGGTTGTAGGTATGTGTTCTTAGGCACGCCCCCCCAAAACTGTAGAGATAGCTGCAGTGCAAACCAGGGCCCAAGCTAAAACCCAACCACCCCAGCCCGAGTTCGCTCCGAATCCAGGACTCGAAGAGATCAAAACAGCACAGAAAGAAGACACCTCGATAGCGAAGTGCTTCCAGAAGCTACCCAAGGCGCACACACCCCCGCACAAGGGAGACTTCTACATGGAAGAGGGAGTTCTACATCGACAAGGAGATGGAGATCACACCCAACTAGTACTACCAGTCACCCTTCGAGCCCAAGTACTAGAGTTAGGCCACAGCATGCCACTCAGCGGACACATGGGAATTGGAGCCACAGTGCAGAGAATCAGCGCACACTACTATTGGCCAGGAATCACGGAGGATGTCAAGCGCTACGTGAAATCTTGCCACCAATGTCAACGATATTCCCCGCGACATCACACCGTACCAGTTACCTTAGGACCATCGGTAGTAGTCGGCGTGCCATTCCAGCAAGTCTCAGTAGACATAGTAGGACCACTGCCCATGACCAAGAAGAGGAACAGATTTCTACTCACACTCGTCGACGCATGTACGATGTGGTGCGAAGCAGTCCCGTTGCAAGCGATCGACACCAAGAAGATTGCAGATGCACTCATCGCCATCTTTACCAGAGTCGGATTCCCGGACAGCATTAGAACGGACAACGGATCTCAGTTCACCGGCCGCCTGATGCAAGACGTGTTCGAGTTGATACAAGTCCATCACATTCGCACACCACCATACCACCCAGCCAGCAACGGACAAGTAGAAAGACTGAATGGAACCCTTCTCACCATACTCAGGAAAGTCGCCGACGACAATCCAGAAGCGTGGGACACCTACGTGAATGCGGCACTGTTCGCATACCGAGAAACGCCCCATGCAGCCACAGGCTACACCCCGTCAACATTGCTATTCGGCAGACCTCTAGCAGGACCGCTAGAAGCCCTACGCAGAAGTTGGACGGAGGCCAAGATAGACGACACACCAAGAGGTGCCACCAAGTACGTCGCAGACCTGCAGGAAACCCTCAAAGCAACGTGGAAGAAAGCTGGTGAAGCACTGAAGAAGGCAAGAGCCCGTCAGGCGAAGTACTACAACCGCCACGCGAAGGACAGAGAACTGCAAGTCGGCGATCAAGTGCTACTCTTACTTCCAAGTGGAACCAACAAGCTGGACATCGCTTGGAGAGGACCGTACCGGGTGACTGCCAAGAAATCCAAGACAGTCTACCAAGTAGAGGTGAACGGGAGAGCCCGATACCACCACATCAATCTCCTCAAGAAATACACGGACCGACCAGCGACCCCCAGCACTCACAACTTGCTAGCCATCGCCATCGCGGAAGAAGGAGAAAGCATGGAGACCAATGCAGTAGAGTATCCCCTGCACTCCAAAGAAACCTACAAAGACGTGATACTCAACGGAGACCTAGCCGCTAAACAGCAACAGCAAGTACTACAGGTCATTCGACAACATCAGACTGTGCTCACAGACCGACCAGGGAGGACAGACCTCGTCGAAGTAACCTTAACGGTGACCGACCCAACACCCGTCCGCCAGAAGCTCTACCCGATGCCACTGTCGCAGCAGCGAGCCATCAAGGAAGAGATAGACAACTTACTGGCAGCCGGAATCATCTCAGAGTCTAACTCACCCTACAGCGCAGGCACGGTATTGTTGCGAAAACCCAACGGAGAGCACCGACTGTGCATCGACTTCAGACTCCTGAATGCGGTAACGCAGTTCCAGCCAGAGCCACTCCCGGACCAGACAGACCTATTTGCCAAGCTACAGCGAGCAAAGTACTTCTCACGCATCGACCTCAGCAAAGGATACTACCAGATACCAGTACAACCACAAGTCCGAAAGTACCTAGCGTTTAGCACTATGGAAGGACACTTCGAGTTCAACGTACTTCCATTCGGACTCCACAACGCACCCAGCATCTTCAGCGCCATGATGCGAAAACTCCTGGCACCCCTGAGCAGCGAGCACCTACATTCGTTTATGGACGACATCCTCATCGCTACACCTACGTGGGAGGAACATGTCACGCTCCTCCAACAACTACTCGCCCGCCTCAGAGACACGGGATTGACGGCAAGACCCACCAAATGTCAGATTGGATTCACAGAACTAGAATTTCTGGGACACACCATCAGTCAAGGAAGCCTGCGACCGGTAGAGAAGACAGTGAAACGCCTACTCGACGCTCCTAGGCCCAAGACAAAGAAGGAAGTGCAGTCGTTTCTAGGACTCTGCGGCTTCTACCAGAAGTTCATCCCCAACTACAACAGCATCGCCGTACCTCTGACAAATGGAACCCGGAAAATCGCCCCGGACAAAGTCGTATGGACAGCGGAATGTGAGACAGCATTCCAAACACTCAAGGACAGAATGACATCGGCGCCAGTACTCCACCTACCCGATTTGACTCAGCCATTCGTTCTTCGCACCGACGCAAGCGACTTAGGCCTCGGAGCAGTACTGCTACAGCGCGACCCCAAGAATGCAGAGACGCTATTCCCTGTCGCCTACGCCAGCAGAAAATTGAGACCCGCCGAGACCCACTACGCCACGTCGGAGAAAGAATGCCTTGGACTAGTCTGGGCCATACAGAAATTCCAACTCTACCTGTATGGGACCCACTTCACAGTTCAGGTGGACCACCAACCACTATCGTTCCTGGCAGCCTCCAAGTCTTTGAACTCTCGCCTGATGAGATGGGCACTCACCCTTCAGGCGTACTCATTCCAAATCGAGTACATCCCCGGCAAAGAGAACCACGGAGCCGACTACCTCAGTCGCCATCTCGTGGAGGACACAGCAGCTGTCGCCCACCCAACACAACTAAGGGCCACAGCACCAGAATTCGTCCCCGCCCAATAAAACCCTGTCACTAGTGTCCATAGCTACCTGGCACAGCATTGCAGCTCAGGTAGAGCAACTTATTTAGTTTGTAAATAGGACCCTAGGATAGTGCAGCGTTAAACTAGGCACTGTAGTAGAAAAAGGTCGAATCCAGGAGTCATCGCCTTTTTTCAGTTGAGGGAGCCTGTCACGAACTGGCTAGTATTAACTCTGCTTATTTTAATATTTAGCTTGGTTAGTATATATAATATTAGAATTTCAAAGTTAGGAGCAGACGATGAAAGTAATCAAGCGTAGCGGTAGCATACTGCCGATCATACACACAGTGATAGTTGACGCTGGCTGAGGCCATGACATCATCGTAATTACGAGAGTCGTAAACATTTTAACCAATGGGAGCTTACGCAAAGCGGTTCGAGCCAGTTTGACTGGGTCCAAACCTAGCTTATCTTTGGTCAGTTGGGAGGAATACACCGAAGTGTTAACAGCTAGAAAGCTGACAGAGAAATCTCTTCACTCATAGACCAGGAAGCAGGACGTTAGAATCTTAGAATTCTATCAAGCCACCACGGGCCTGAACTTGTCAAACAGGTAAATGAACACCCTTCTGTTTCATCGTGATATATTTATATTATTGTTGAAATTATGTTTGAAGAATTTGCTATGCATAAATGTGAATTGTTAATCCGAAATTATGTTTGAAGAATTTGCTATGCATAAATGTGAATTGTTAATCCGAATTTGCGTGACCATGTGGAAACGCCGAACACGTGGTGAAACACGACCGGTTGCGCCGCCATGTTGTATCCCGTACGGAACCACTGTTGTTTAACTTATATGTATGTTTGCAGACCAGTGGCTGTACCACTGAATGTTTATAATATTATTAATTCTGGATGTGTATAGTTAGCCACGATTTATATTTATGTATGTATAGGAATTTAGAGTGAGATTCCAGTGGAACCCGGAAGTAGCAGAATGTTCGTCGCTTATGTATAGAGATGTGGAGCTATCACTGAGGGCTACTTTGGCTTTCAGTGAGACGCTCTGCACAAACCGATTATTCAGGGTTGTGCAGAATTTCGTCTCTTATATTACAGACGAGCAGGCGAGCTATCCCGAGCTATCCCGAGCTATCCTGTGCACCCCACTCCACAGAAACGACTAGTTGGGTGAGGATCCTCTACCGCACAAGACGGAAAGAGCGACCCGGAAAACTCCCTGTCAGACCCCACAGCGTGGCAAGGGAACCCAACTACACAACTACAAAGGTGTACCAGAAGCTACCTCACAGAAGGACTTCGACCGCACCACCCGCCAGTTAAGTGTGTTATCCCAAGTGCACTTAAACTGATCATAACAGGACCACAGTAGTCCAACTCTTCAGAAACTGTAAAACGGACCACAGTAGTCCAAATCTACATAAACTTATAGCAAAGTGCCCGAGGAAGAAATAACAGCTGCCTAGACTATCAGCGATCGAACTATTTGCATTGAAAGAGACGTTTTAAGTTAGATTAGTACTTAGAGAATCTTGTATAGAGTAGAAGAAATAAATGTGTGATTTTAACTGTTATCAAGTGGCTGGACTACATATGATTCATAGCCGTGTGAAAGCTAGTGTGACAGTAATCTTTTACCATTTTTCTATCTATTTCTGTACCCCAACCTTAACACAGAACGAGCTAAACAAATAAATTTATTAAAGTAGTTCATAGGGTGACTTACTAGCAGTTCCCACCGAATAAACGTGAGGGTCCATAATTCCATTGAGCAGAGCCCATAAACCCCACGTGACAGGTTCCCATCCCAACTTGACGAGACTAAAGACTTAGCTTAATTTCCACCCCAGCCCAGTACAGATAGGACCCAAGCCCCTAAGCCTAGGTAGTAGGTAGCATAGCCCATAGGTCCCTTACTGGCTTTCCCGAATGGTGGTGTCTCGAAAAGGGTTTTTTTTGCATTCATTTTTGTATTTTGATTGATTGCATTTTGTCTTTGTGGTTGTGTTGTGTTGTATTCGCCCCTGTGCAGTTTCATCGTAGCTCATCCAGCCCACCCCCTTGTTTCCGTCAGTGTACCCCCTTGTGTGCGCCCCTCATTCCGGTTAGGACTTTTCAGGGTAAGTCACCTCCCTTACCATGGCCGACCGGGGAGAGCTTGCGCTCAAGTACAAGAGTATTGGCGAGAGCTTAGGGCTCGCCGGCACCGAACTCAAGGACTACGTCCTGGCCAACGTAGATGCGGACGTGGCCGAGGAAAAGTTGAAGAGGGAAGAGAGGGCTAAGGAGCGAGAGGCGAAGAAAGAGGAGGAGAAGGAGCGCATCGCCGCGGAAGAACGAGCCGCCGCTCGTAAGCGAGAGGAGGAGAAGGAGCGCATCGCCGCGGAAGAACGGGCCGCCGCCCGGAAGATAGCGGAGGAGGAGAAAGCCGCCGCCCGGAAGATGGCAGAGGAGGAGAGAGCCGCCGAGCGGAGAAGAGAGGAGGCGAAGGAGAGGATAGCAGAGGAGGAGAGGGCCGCCGCACGGAGGAAGGAGGAGGACGAGAGGGTCGCGGCACTTGAGGAGAAGAGGAAGGACAAGGAACTTGAACGGCGCCAAGCACTCCTCCAGCTTGAGCGCGATCGCCGCGATCTGGGCATCGCATCGCCCGCGAGCGAAGACTTCTCGCTCATCGCCCCCAGCTTCGCCCCCAGCGCCGGAATATCCGCAATCCCACCGCCGATTCCGGGGATGAACTTTCCCCTGGACCCATTCGTCGAACGGGACGAATCGATTGAAGTTTATCTCGCCCGATTCGAGAGAGTCGCGGGAGAAAACAGCCTCGACCCCCAGTACTGGTATCGCAAGCTCAGTCATGGCCTTAAGGGGAAGGCCTATGAAATCCTGGCCAAGACGCCGACTTCCGAGGAGGGCGACTACCCCGCCCTCAAGAAAGCTCTACTGCACGGATTTGAGCTCTCAGGTGAGCACTACCGCAAGAATTTCCGGAACTCCCGGAGAGAGAAAGGGGAGAAGTTTACGCAATTCGCCGACCGGCTAGCCACTCTACGGGACAAATGGATAGAGCAAACGGACGAACCAAAAACGTACGACGGACTGCTCGAATTGATGCTAGCCGAGCAACTCCGAGGGACAATGCCAGCGGAGCTTCGGACTTTCGCCGCCGAACAGGGAGCCGCCCGACTAGAAGATCTCATCATAGTCGCGGACCGCTACCTCACCGCGCACCCCGACGACAGACAGCCTCGCCGGGACCCGCCCGCACCCTCGCCACCAGATACCCGCCACCAGCCTCGCCGGCCCGTCCCGCCAGCGAATCACCGTCCACTCCCGCCTAAAGGACGCCCAAACCCCGGAGCAGAGCCTGGGAAGCGGAGCACAGAGCTCCACTGCGGCTACTGCCAGCGCCGAGGACACACCCGCGAGAAATGTTTTCGCCGCATCAGCGACCAGCGTCGCAAACAAGGCACGGTATTGGCCCTACGCCAAGTTACCCCCGACGGGAACCCGGTAACCCCCGTCGTCACTCCCACCGATCGACCGGCCGTCACTGAGCAAGTGACTGTCAACGATCGCCCGGCCCACTGTCTATACGACACTGGACTCACCTTCGACGCCGTCGTCCGCCGCTCGCTCATCAGGGAACACGACCTGACCGGCGAAACTATCACCCTGAAGTTGGCCGACGCGTCTCAGCCCAGCACCACGCTCCCTATAGCCCGGATCCAAGTCACCAGCCGATACGTCACGGGGACCATTCAAGCGGCCGTGATGGACCAGCCCCTGTATGACTTGATCCTAGGATGCCGCTACGTATTCTTGGGTATGCCGCCCCAGCCTGTGGAGTCGATGGCCGCCGTCCAGACGCGCGCCCAGGCGAAAACAGCCGCGACACCACCCCCGATACCCAACCAGATGCCGGAACAGATCCGGAAGGCCCAAGAAGACGACGTCACCCTCCGCAAGGGCTACGGAAAACTTCCCGCCGCACGCACTCCACCCAAGTCCGGGGACTTTTTCGTCGAAGACGGACTCCTCTTCCGTCAGAAGGACGACCATTCGCAACTCGTCGTACCTGCGACCCTCCGCCCCCAAGTCCTGGAACTTGGCCACAGCATGCCCCTAAGTGGATATATGGGCATAGGAGCCACCACTCTACGCATCAGCGCTCAGTACCACTGGCCCGGGATGACAGAAGACGTGAAGCGCTACGTCAAGTCCTGCGGCCAGTGCCAACGATACTCGCCCCGCCATCACACCGTACCGGTTACTATCAGCCCCACCGTCGTCGTCGGAACGCCCTTCCAACGAGTGGCCGTCGACATAGTAGGACCCCTCCCGCGGACCAAGAAGCGGAACCAGTATCTGCTTACCCTTGTCGACGCTTGCTCTATGTGGTGTGAGGCCGTTCCACTACCGAAGATTGACGCCGCCCGAGTCGCCGACGCGCTCGTCACCATATTCACACGAGTCGGATTCCCGGACAACATCTTGACCGACAACGGGTCCCAGTTCACCGGAAAACTCATGCAGGAAGTGTTCCAACTACTTCGCATTCGCCATATCCGAACTCCACCCTACCACCCCGCGAGCAACGGACAGGTCGAGCGCCTGAACGGGACTCTCATCTCGATTATCCGCAAGATCGCCGACGAACAACCGGAAGCGTGGGACTCCTACGTCCCGTCAGCACTCTTCGCGTATCGAGAGACCCCGCACACCTCCACCGGATACACGCCTTCCACGCTGCTTTTTGGGAGACCCCTTTCTGGACCTCTAGCCGCCCTACGACGTAGCTGGACCGACGCCAAACTGGACGAGGCACCGGTCGACGCCACGAAATACGTCACCAAGCTCCAGGAAACTCTCAAGGCCACATGGAAAGCCGCCTCCGCCAACCTGAAGAAGGCGAGAGAGAGACAAGCCCGCTACCATAATCGCCGCGCCCGGGACCGAGAACTGCAGGTAGGAGACCAGGTCCTACTACTTCTCCCCAGCGGCACGAACAAGCTAGACATCGCTTGGCAGGGACCCTACCCGGTGCTGGAGAAACTCTCCCGTACCACTTATCGCCTCGAGGTAGGCGGAAAGCCCAGGACCCACCACATCAACTTGCTCAAGCGGTACCTGAAGCAACCCGCTCCCGCCCCAGACACCCACTCGCTACTCACGGTCGCGCTGGCCGTCGAAGTGGATGGTACAGAGACCGGCGTCGCCGAATTTCCGCTAAAAGGGAAGGAATCCTTCCGGGACGTATCTCTGGACCCCTCACTCCCCGCCGGCCAGCAACGCCAACTACGCGCCATCGTAGCAGAATACAGGGAAGTCCTCACCGACATTCCTGGGAGGACGGACCTAGAAGAAGTCCAACTAACCCTGACGGACCCCACTCCCGTCCGCCAGAAACCGTACCCCGTCCCGCTATCCCAGCAGCAGGTAGTAAGGACAGAAGTAGAGGCTCTGCTACAAGCCGGAGTCATCGCTCCCTCCCGTTCCCCCTACAGCGCAGGTATAGTGCTATCACGGAAGCCCAGCGGAGAACATCGCCTCTGCATCGACTTCCGGCAGTTAAATCTCGTAACACAGTTCGTGCCCGGACCCCTGTCCGACCCGACGGACTTGTTTGCGAAGCTACAGTCCGCCCGATATTTCTCCAGAGTGGATCTGAGCAAGGGCTTTTACCAGATCCCCGTGCACCCTTCATCCCGCCAGTACCTGGCCTTCAGCACGATGGACGGCCACTATGAGTTTAACGTTCTGCCGTTTGGTCTACACAATGCCCCAAGTATATTCAGCACGATGATGCGGAAGCTGTTGGACCCCCTCCACTGTCCGTCCCTACACTCTTTTATGGACGACATACTCGTCGCCACGGAGACATGGGAGGAGCACCTGCGAGTGGTGCGCCAACTCTTACGCCGCCTCAAAGAAGCTGGCCTCACTGCCCGGCCGACCAAATGCCAGTTCGGATACCAAGAGCTGGAATTCCTTGGCCACACCATCAGCCATGGACAGCTCCGGCCTCTGGAAAAGACTGTCCAGCGCCTTCGAGACGCGCCCCGCCCCAAGACCAAGAAAGATGTCCAGTCCTTCCTGGGACTGAGCGGCTTTTATCAAAAGTTTGTACCCGGATACAATGGGATTGCCGCGCCACTATCCAGCCTAACCCGGAAGACCGCACCAGACCGAGTCGTCTGGACCCCGCAATGTGAAGCTGCTTTCCAGGAGCTCAAGGATAAACTGACGTCACAGCCAGTCCTGCGACTCCCCAACCACGGACAGCCCTTCGTCCTGCGCACGGACGCCAGCGACGTAGGCCTCGGAGCCGTTCTACTCCAACGGGACTCCGCGGACGCCCCGACGCTCTTCCCCGTCGCGTACGCCAGCCGGAAGCTAAAGCCGGCTGAACTGAACTACGCCACGTCGGAGAAGGAGTGTCTCGCCATCGTCTGGGCAGTCCAGAAGTTCCAGCTGTACCTCTACGGCTCACACTTTACTGTCCAAGTGGATCATCAGCCGCTTTCTTTCCTGGCGACGTCTAAATCACTCAACGCCCGGCTGATGAGGTGGGCTCTGCTGCTCCAAGCATACTCTTTCCAGCTGGAGCACATCCCAGGGAAAGACAACCACGGCGCAGACTTCCTCAGCCGCCATCCCGCCGCAGACTCCATCGAGTCCCCACTGAGGGCCGACGCCCCAGCCTTCATACCCGCCGCCGCCCACTAACCGTAGCCGAGACCCGGCAGCTCCGCGGACCCCAGCCTTGGGCATCCGCCATCGACTACCAGGAACCCCGCCTCACCCCGCATCACCCGGATCATCGCAACCATCTTCGCATCCCGCCGCTGACCTCAGAGCTGATTGGCCGCATCTCAGTCGAGGCCTAGGACCTCGCCTTTTTCCTTGGGGGGGCCTCTGTGACGAGGCGTACAATCGAGCCCTGAGGCAGACAGCACCCGCTCATCCCTCCCAGCCATCCAGCTACCCCTTCTACACATCCAGTCGCCCCTAGGACGCGCGCTGGCGCATTCGCTTAAGCCCCGCCCCTCGGGCCTCGCCTTAAAGCCTGACACACAACCAGACCCGGTGTCAGTTGCAAGCCTTCCAGCCTTGAAGCCACAACAACTTGTCCGAAGACACGTCCCCATCGACTGGCGACCTCTGAGCTACGGCAGTACTCGTGTGCTTCACCCCGTCTTAGTCAAGGTAAGAGAGGAAACTTACTCTTTGTCATGTAGCAGACCCATCACCCGTCGTTCGCCCACCATGTTCGTACGTCCTGTAGATATGTACGTTCGTGTTTATAGTTTTGTCTTGATGTGTTGCTGTGACATGTATTATTGCCTTGTATATATTATCCGCCTTGTTTGTATGACTCATGCCATGTTTGAATTTATACTTGTATGCTCCATGTTAGCCCCATGTGTAAATACCTCATGCCATGCTGTCCCTCCATATAGATTAAAGTCCCCCAGTACAACCCTTGCCTACAACCCCTTGTTCCTGTACCTACTCCACTTGCTTCCCTCCATGCTCCCAATGTATAAATATTTGCCCCTGTTGCCACTACCCCATCTTAATGCGCCGAAGGTATCATATATTAGCGGCTGCCAGTAAGCCCCACAATGGCCCCATAAACCTAGTTGCATTGTTAGACTGTTGGTGTGCACCGGCTCAACCTTGACCGGTCAGCCAATTTGAAATCTGAATGGGCAACTCGCGCCAACAGGCGCTGAACCCAGGATACACCTATCCCCCGCTGATACAGAGTCTGTATTGCGTTACAGACGGCTCCTGTGCAGGGCGCATACCCCCGCCTTGTATCATCTCTAAGTCGCTGACCCGCTGCAGGCCCCTGACAACCCAGGGAGTCAACGAGAAGCGTTCCCCCGAATTTCATCACTCCATAGACAGCTAGCAACGTAAGCTGGAAACTACGCCTGTGCCTCACCCAAGATTGGCACCCTCGGTCATTGCGTCATAGAGTGACCGACTGACCCGCATCGCTACCCACGCCACGCCAAGCCTGGTCATCAGGCCAACCAGACTATCTCGGACCAACCGCCGCCCTTCAATAACCAGCTAAGTTATTGACCCACGAGCATCACCACTCGATGATTATCTGGCCAGAGACTATCCAGATACACTCTCGCCCTGTGATGACATCAGTCCACAGTAGCACTAGTACCCCCGAAATCATCCACCCAGAATATCTCCGAGCTACTCCCTACTGATACAGACGCTATCCCGTGACTCACTCGTAGCATTACTTAATATAGACGACCCAATTCGATTTAATAAAACTTCCTAGTTAGAAATTGCACCTACCCAGACTGGCCTTTGTTTCCGAATTTCTCAACTAGTGTAGTATACCATCTTTCTCGTCTACCCTTTGACTGTCTCTCATTTAATTAGTAGCCCTAGCCTTAATCTCTTGAATGTCATCGCATCATTAGCCTAACAAAGGAGGTAATACAGCGCTAGAGATTAAGAGCTTACCCTCCATTCCCCCAACCCCTTTCTTTGTGACAAAGACACTTTACTCCCGTTTCCTACTCCTTCGGATGAGAGTATAAACCGAGGTCCAGTCTGTGTTTCGCATACATTCCATCATAACGGACTTTAAAGATCCTGACTCTCATGTCCTAGACGGGTGAGTGCCGGTAACAAGAACACACCCAGCATGCACTTGGTCCTTCTCCTCCATCCCTGGCTGGCCAGGATGGTGCTCAGTTGTCCGGGCGTCAGACCATGCGCCCAAACGCTGCGGGTGGGCGTCTCGGGCGGTTTGAGTTAGATCCTGTATCGGCCATCGCCTAGAGTCCGGTCAAGTACGGCGATATAAGTGCGCTATAAAAATCCTCAATAATAATAATAATAATAATAATAATAATAATAATAATAATAATAATAATAATAATAATAATAGACAAAAAGTGTCAATGAACATTGACAAAGCCTGGTTCTCCTGACGCGCTTCGACCTTTACCAAAGGTCTCATCACAGGAGGTTGGCCTTGAATGCTTAGACTACACTGAGTGCAGTCTATATGGACAGCATGGGTAGTCACTAAGACACCCGTTGAGAAGTTCACATTAGGAAGAAGCCAGTCACAAATTGAAAACACCCCAGTTGCGAGAGAGGGCAGGATAATTACCTTTCTTGACGTATAAAGCAACTTGCCTCCTTTGGCTTGTTTTATTCCTTGCTCCTTAATGAATCAGGACCACAAAATCAAGAACAAAATTCGCATAAAAGATCTGCCGGAACAACCCCAACGGTAACACTGAAGGCACTACACCAGCCGATCACTTTATAATAAAGACATCCCATGCAGGGGACAAAAAAAAAAAAACAAAAAAAAACATCATTATAAAATATCAACAAAACACATACATATAAAATGTCTACATTGCCAAATAATAACATCATAGGAAGCCCTCAGTGACCACTTGGCAGAAAGCGTCCAATATTCCCAAGGTGATCCAACAGACCTCACACACAAATGAGGAGTTTTGTCCCAGAAGAGTTTTCAAGAAAAAAGGTAGGTGACTGGTCTAGCGAAGAAGGATAGTATAGTAGATTGATTGAACAGAGTAGGAATAAGAAAGAACAAAAGAGAAAGACAGCGACAGTGGGAATTTAAAGCACTAAATTTCCAGGAAGTGGAGATACTATTTATAGCTTACTGATACCCCCGGCACCCACACGGGGAGAATGCATGTTAATGGGTAAAAATGGAGATACCAATTGTATATATTTATCAATAAAACACTGTTTAAAGTTATCAACTTGGTGTTTTAAGTTACTTGTATGTGAAGCGAAAAATGTCCGATATTTTATAGGCTTGCATCCTAAAATGATCGGAAGTTAAGGAGGCATACTGTGATACAATGTAAAAAGTCTTATATCTATAGACCTATGTCCTAAAATTGTCAGATACTCAGGAGGTCCATGCACTAAAGGGTCAGATATCTAGAGGCCTATGTCATAAAATGGTCTGATACTCAGGAGGTCGATGCCCTAAAGGGTCTGATATCTATAAGACCTATGTCCTAAAATGATCTGACATTCAGGAGGTGGGCGTGCGAGTACATCCAGATCGGTCTGATATTCTATAGGCGTATGTGTATATCCTGATTGCTCTCATATTCTATTGTTGTACGAGTAAATCCTGATTGATCTGGTATTCTAAAGGCGTGCGACAATTAATAATAATAATAATAATAATAATAATAATAATAATAATAATAATTATTATTATTATTATTATTATTATTATTATTATTATTATTATTATTATTATTATTATTATTATTATTGCGCTTTTTCCTAAAAAAAAAAAAGGTAAAGGTAGTCCCATAGCCTTGTGGCCGTAGGGGAGCGTGATGTTGGAGATCACACTTATCTTGGGCCAGCGTAATGAGGGTGATGCCCAACTCTCTCCCTCGCTGCTTTACCTTCCCCACCCTCAAGCTTTTTCCTAAGTAGGCCTAAATCAGTTCAACGCACTGTCCTGAATTATCTTATATTCTACAGCCGTACACGTATATCCTGATTGGTCTTGTATTCTATAGGCCTACGAGTATAATATCCTGATTGAAGGGTCTGATATTCACAGTGTGTAATATTACGTGTGTGAACAGATGTTAAATTAAAAATATTTTTTTTAAACTCAAAACGAGTCACAGTTGCAAGGCGGTTGTAGAATCACAATTATCAATGGTAACACAAACAAACAAACACACACACACGCAAACCCCCCCCCCCCACACACACCCTCCCCTTTCACACACACACACACAATCAATAAACAATTTTCAAATTATCAGAAATTCTTCGAGAGGTTTTTTGTCAACTTTTAGAAGTGAGGTCACCTTGCCAACATGGCGCACCGTGTTAGGTTCCACGTAGTAAGTGGGCATCTGGTAATGTTTAAAGCACGCGGAAATCCTCAGGTCCACGGCGCTGCGTGGCGGACTTTCTGCCAACCACGAGACCAAGAAAGGCACGACGGGAGCGGGGTACAACATGGCGGGGATGCAGCAGTCGGGAGCAGGTTGCAGACGATAGAAATATTTAGACGCTCTGCGGAGTTCGTTCATGTTTTGCCTCCCCAACAGCTGACAGAGGAGGAAGACTAGAATAATCCCTAGCAGGAATACTTTCCAGGTAGGTACAAAGCTCGCTTTCCTGGCGAAGCACGCCACGAAATGAATCACGAGAGCGACACCTCCCCCTACGCTCGCCATGCTAATGAGATCCAGGATTATCTCCAGTTCGAGAGAAAATCCGAGCCAACGGTCGGGGAAATAGAACTTGATGTATCCAAATTTGGACTCTGGGGAAGGGAAGATAGTTCGTTTCAGTTTTTGTCTTTGGAGGTCTATTGTATAAGGCGGATGCTCTGATAAGCACTTAGACGATGAAGAAGATGAGGAGGATTTCGTTAATAAAGAAACGCTTAACCCATCCTCTTTTTCTCTATCGTCCTTTTCTTCATTCTCACATTTAGTCACTTTGTTCAACGTCAACTCCAGCACAGAAACAAACTCTGGTCTCGGAAGAGTGTCGTCCTGGAACACTAAGTAATATTTGGATGGTATCTTTTGCGCCGCCTGCAAGCAGAAAGTGTAGTCGTGCCTCTCTCTGTCCAACGACCCGCCCAAGTCTTCAATATAAGTATGTTTCATGTCTCTGTATAAAGTATTTGCCCCAGGAAAGGCTAAATCTCTCAGTCCGGGTATAGACGAACCTCCATAGCGTTCCACGTAGGGGAAACGGTCCCTTATTAGACCCGCTTCGTTGTGATTGGCTGGGTAGGCGTCCACGTTGCAGATAAAAAGAAATGTCTTGTTTGTGAAGATTTCATTCCCTCTTATCATAGCGTCGATGGCAGTGGCGCTCTGGAGTACATAACCCACCTTGGAAAAGACGGAGAAACGTATCATTTTATGGTTACAATATTTCATCGACAATCCCCGAATGCATTAGAGTGCCTTTTATATATGATCTTACTAAGTTGTTTAAATTTTTTAATTGTTTGTTTGTTTCAACTAGTGTAAAAGCTTGAAAACAATTACCTCGACTCACTTTAAAACAGGTTTTGGTTATACTTCTTAGAATGAGCCGTTTTAATGTACAAGAGTGCAAGAAATTACTTCTTTTTATGTCACACTTTCCAACTCAAGGAGTTTTAGATATGCCAATTAATGTCTTTTGTAATATTTTAATAGACTTCTTCAGAATCAAACTTTTAAAAGTTTTGTTCTTACCGTTCTGTTGCTGCCAGTGGGGTTCTTTCTGCCGACTGTGACGATGGCGACAGTAAAGGTAAAAATGTCCTCAGCAACCTTATCCTTGTTGTTGGTAGTCTGCCCCTGGTCTCCCTTTATACGTTGTGGCAGTTTGGACATCGCTTGCAACTCCTCGTCTGTCTTGTGAGGCAAGTTCTGAAGGTACTTCAAGGCTTCGTCAGTCCTCTGGTTGTTCACCTCCGTCAGGTATCTATTCAGCGTATTCTTGTCGTGTACTTTGGAGTAGATGATGGAAAAAGGCAGCACGCACACGGCCCCCAGCAACAGCAGCGACGTCACCACCACAGTCACCACTGCCGGACGGCAGTACTCCGATGACGACATCAAGGCTCTCCTAGGCGACACTTTGGCTCTCGATGACGCAGACCTTGACCACAGTGACGCCAGCCAAGCTGCAGGTTGAAGCGGCCTCATACTTATCAGCTTATCATTCGTCATGAACAAAGTGTTGGTTGATGATAGAAGGTTACTGATGAAGGAGCAAATATTCTGGTAGCAACAACGATTCCCATTGTTGTTGTTCAATCCAGTTTGTGAAGATCTTGCTATGCCCCGCGTCCATTTCGGTCTACGGTGAATTGCAGTCGTGTCATTCTTCCTTTGTCTTTAGTCTACAGCCTGCAACAATAATTAAACAAATAATTAGTGTTTTCATAATTCCTTCTATATATTCTACAGAATGCAAAACACACTAATTAGTTATGCAGAATTTCCTATAACAAAGCACGGGTACTTCGGCTGTCTAATATTGCTGCACAGAACACATACCGAGTGACAAAGACAAAAGGCCAACGTTTGAAACGACCAAAAAAGGAGCTTGACTAACATATTCAGATACTCCGTGTCATCTTGAGCCCACAAGGATTTAGGTCCCTTTAAATTCCATAAGAGAATGAATAGGCCTACAAATCTCTCTGACCTCTTAGGGACTATGTGTGACACATTAACAGTTTCCTCAGTACCATTAGCCTTATTATTATTATTATTATTATTATTATTATTATTATTATTATTATTATTATTATTATTATTATTATTATTATTATTATTATTATTATTATTATTATTCTGAGGCGGGTTATAGTGCCTGCGCGTTTAGAAGTGGACACCTCAGTACAGAACCATTAGCAAAGAATAACAAACAACAGGAACACATCTAGCACAAACAAGTAAACACGGAGAGAAAGCCATACAATATTTAACGCAGACGGCACGAAAGCTTAGGGCTAGTTAACACGAGTTGACACTTTAAAGAACCCGGTCATCCTGTCATTTGCTCATTTAAACACGCAATAAAGTTTAAATTAGGAGAGGGGTAATATTAAGAAACATACAAGAGTACAAGAAACACGCACCAAAAACCATAAATAGCGTTTACATGATACCACTCTTCGATTATTACAATCATTCATTAAATCATTCATTTAATCAGTCGGTCTGCCGCCTCAGTCAGACCCACACTTACCCTAAGCTATCCCGTTGAAAAGCACACATATGAATGTATAACAATGTCGTCATTTAATTGTGTTCTCTAATAGTAGGCCTAATAGCTAAAGATGTCATCGCCTCAATACTATGCTACTTGTACAAAATGCCATAAATATACTGAACTATCGGCCTCTAATCTGTCACCGAAAGAATGGGCAGTACGATTTCCATTCTTCCTGTGACATAGGCCTATACATTAAGTTGCGCTCTTAGACGTTCTGCATGATTCTATTACTATTAGTAGCCTACTACTTCACACTGAAAAACACCGGTGTAACGTGCCGAAAGCGTCCCTGGCCCAATTTAACTCCCGGGAGGAAAACCAGGCCGTCCCAGATTTACTCCCGGGAGTTATTCTGGTCCTGGACCATATTGACCCCCAGCCTGTTCCAAAATCACTCTCTGGGGAATGAAGATAACATAGGAACAATTGATGTTATGCACTCTACTATGTTCCAGATCAGCCTCCCGGGAGTTAGTTGGGCGCACATTTTTTAGTACCAGAATGACTCCCGGGAGTTAAAGTGGGTCTGTCCTAAAACAGCCCCCCTTGCAACAGAGAGTAAATCTGGGACTAGCCCAGATGCACTCCCGGGAGTCATTCTGGGACAATTTTAGATGTGCCAAAACGACCCCTGGGGGCTAATCTAGAACTGATGAGAGTCAGGCTCAGACTGGCCCCCTCTAGCCTATTAAAAGGAGCAATTGAAGACTGCGTCAGTAATCTCATCAGACAAAATCATGGGAGTAAAACGGGGACAAGACTAAAACAGGTCCCCTAACAAAATGCATGTAAAATACAATGAAAGGGAAGTCAAATGGGGACAAGACCAAAACCGCCCCCCTATCCATCAGATGCAAAAAAACACTGCACAGGAGAGCCAAACGGGGACAGGATCAAAACCGCCCCCCCTACCCATCACATGCAGCAAACACTGAACCGGGGAGTCAAACGGGGACGGGACCAAAACCGCCCCCCCCCCAACCCATCAGATGCAGCAAATACTGCACAGGGGAGTCAAAGGGGGCCAGGACCAAAACTGCCCCCCCCCTCCCCTACCCATCAGATGCAGAAAACACTGCACAGGAGAGTCAAACGGGGACAGGACCAAAACCGCCCCATCCTACCAATTAGTTGTAACTACAAAACACTGCAAAAGGGAGTCAAACGGGGACAGGACCAAAACCGCCCCCCCCCCTACCCATCACATGCAGCAAAACACTGCACAGGAGAGTCAAACGGGGACAGGACCAAACCGCCCCCACCTTACCCATCAGATGCAGCAAATACTGCATAGGGGAGTCAAACGGGGACAGGACCAAAACCGCCCCCCTACGCTACCCATTAGATGCAGAAAACACTGCACAGGGGAGTCAAACGGGGACAGGATCAAAACCGCCCCTCCTACACAATTAGTTGTAACTTCAAAACACTGCACAGGGGAGTAAAACGGGGACAGGACCAAAACCGCCCCCCTACCCACCACATGCAGTAAACACTGAACAGGGGAGTCAAACGGGGACAGGACCAAAACCGCCCCCCTACCCACCACATGCAGTAAACACTGCACAGGGGAGTAAAACGGGGACAGGACCAAAACCGCCCCCCTTCCCCCTACCCATCACATGCAGCAAACACTGCACAGGGGAGTTCAACGGGGACAGGACCAAAACCGCCCCTCCTACACAATTATTTGTAATTACAAAACACTGCACAGGGGAGTCAAACGGGGACAGGACCAAAACCGCCCCCCTACCCACCACATGCAGCAAACATTGAACAGGGGAGTCAAACGGGGACGGGACCAAAACCGTTCCCCCCAACCCTTCAGATGCATCAAACACTGAACAGAGGAGTCAAACGGGGACAGGACCAAAACCGCCCCCCCCTTACCCATCACATGCATGCAGCAAACACTGCACAGGGGAGTAAAATGGGTACAGGACCAAAACCGCCCCCCCCCCCCTTACCCATCAGATGCAGAAAACACTGCACAGGAGAGTCAAACGGGGACAGGACCAAAACAGACCCCCCCCCCCCCCCCCCCTACCCATCACATGCAGCAAACACTGCACAGGGGAGTCAAACGGGGACAGGACCAATACCGACCCCCTCTTCCAAAGCCGCTTCCTCCCCCCCCCCCCCTCCCTAACACCATTAGATGTAACTACAAAACTCTGTACAGGAAAGTTAAAGGGGGGCAGGACCAAAACCGCCCCCCCCCTACCCATCAGATGCAGAAAACACTGCACAGGGGAGCCAAACGGGGACAGGACCAACCCCCCCCCCCACCCCAACTCATCAAATGCAGCACACACTGCACAGGGAAGTTCTATATTTCCTGTTTAAAATAAATGAATAAAACAATGTATTGTTTGTGATTTGTTAGTTGCAATACAGTCTATTACAATATTACTTTGTTCTCTGTTTTACCAGAGGTTGTTGAACTTTTAGTTTTACATAATAACATGGCTTATCAGTAACGAGATGACATCATTTGGGGTGGCTCAGTAGTGCAGTCGGTTAGACCGCTGGTTTCCTATGCCGAAGGTCGCGGGTTCGATCCCCGCAAGGGGCGAAAACTTTGTGACTCAGGTACGAGATTTTTCTGGCCACCGAGGGTTTTCTCCGGGTACTCCGGTATTTCCTCCCTCCCATCAAAATAGATAAAGCCAACAAAATTTTAAAATACAAATCAATTTTCCTTTCCATAAAAGTTTTAATAGCGACCTGCCACCACGTGCTTGTCTGTTCTGTTTCCGTGTTCATTGTTTGTTATGTATTGTGAGCGTGTGTTGGTGTACGGGCGCCGCGCTTTGAGCCAGTATTAATTTGAGAAATTGCGCCTATCAATATCCTGTATTATTATCATCAGAACCAAATTAAATTTATTAAACGCACACACACACATACGCACGTACACACACTCGTACGCATACACCTACCCACACGCACACCCTCTCCACCCACCCACCCACCCACACTATAGCATAAAGAGACTCAATATGCCTACAGTTTAAATAGTCATGCATACACAGTATCAACATGACCTTGCGTACAACAGGGTATCCGTACAACAGCATCAGTAATATTCAAAGTGGACTTACAAATGTAGTGCAAAGCTAATACAAATATTTCCATTTCATACTGTGTGCAAGGGTCGATTTACTCTCATGTGAAGTGTTTTATGTATGTGTGTTAGGTGAGGGGGACGATTTCAGCCCTGTGCCAATTTAAACTTTCCCGTTCAGTCATTGTTGTTCTGAAGAAGTAGGGGGACGGTTTTTTTCCTTGTCCCCGTTTAACTCCAGGGCCGAGATTTTGTATTCATTTCGTTACGGAAGCGGTTTTTGTCCTGTCCCCGTTTGACTCCCCTGCGCTTCAGAGCCCTCAAAACCAGAACAAACTGTTTTAGATATTCTTTTTTTTTTCCAGAGGCTGCTCTCGCTTTAAATTCCTCATAATGTCAAGTTCATAATGCTGTAATTGACGTCACGTGATAATTCACTGGCACCTACTTGTTTATTTTTATTATTTGTTGGTTGCGTGTGTATGTGAGCACGCTTGATAGGTATTTTATTAGCTGGTAAACGTGTGTTTGCATGTATGTTTTATGAATGTTACTGCCACATCGCAACATATTCCATGTGCATGTTTTGTGTCAATTTGGCCAATAAATTTCGTTGAATCGTTGAATCGTTGCACTGTTTTATGCATCGGATGTGTAGTGGGGGTGGGGGCGGCGGTTTTTGTCCTGTCCCCGTTTGACTCCCTTGTGGAGTGTTTTCTGCATCTGATGGGTAGGGGTCGGTTTTGGTCCTGTCCCCGTTTGACTCCCTTATGCAGTGTTTTCTGCATCTGATGTGTAAGGGGGGCGGTTTTGGTCCTGTCCCCATTTGACTCGACTATGCATTTTTATCTGCATCTGATGTGTAAGGGGGGGGGGGGCGGTTTTGGTCCTGTCCCCGTTTGACTCCCCTATGCAGTGTTTTCTGCATCTGATGTGTATGGGGGGGGCTGTTTTGGTCCTGTCTCCGTTTGACTCCCCTGTGCAGTGTTTTGTAGTTACAACTAATTGTGTAGGAGGGGCGGTTTTGGTCCTGTCCCCGTTTGACTCCCCTGCGCAGTGTTTGCTTCTTCCGATGAATAGGGGGGGGGGTCGGTTTTGGTCCTGTCCCCGTTTGACTCCTTTGTGCAGTGTTTGATGCACCTGATGTGTAATGGGAGAGGGGGGGGGGGGCGGTTTTGGTCCTGTCCCCGTTTGACTCCACTATGCAGTGTTTTCTGCATCTGATGTGTAAGGGGGGCGGTTTTGGTCCTGTCCCCGTTTGACTCCCCTATGCAGTGTTTTTTGCATCTGATGTGTAAGGGGGGCGTTTTTGGTCCTGTCCCCGTTTAACTCCCTTGTGCAGTGTTTGATGCACCTGATCGGTAGGGGTCGGTTTTGGTCCTGTCCCCGTTTGACACCCCTGGGCAGTAAATTGTAGTTACAACTAATTGTGTAGGAGGGGCGGTTTTGGTCATGTCCCCGTTTGACTCCCCTGTGCAGTGTTTGCTTCTTCTTATGAATAGGGGGAGGGGGCGGTTTTGGTCCTGTCCCCGTTTGACTCCCCTATGCAGTGTTTTCTGCATCTGATGTGTAAGGGGGGCGGTTTTGGTCTTGTCCCCGTTTGACTCCCCTATTCAGTGTTTTCTGCATCTGATGTGTAAGGGGGGGGGGGGGGGGGGCGTTTTTGGTCCTGTCCCCGTTTAACTCCCTTGTGCAGTGTTTGATGCACCTGATCGGTAGGGGTCGGTTTTGGTCCTGTACCCGTTTGACTCCCCTACTTACGTTGATTAGCTGAGGGGGCGATGTTGGGCCTGTCCAATTTTAACTCCCATAATAAAAACTAAGAATACATTAAAAAGACAAGAGAAGTTGGGGGGCTGTTTTGGTCCTGTGATCCAGTTTTACTCCCGGGAGTCATTTCAGAACAGGCTGGGGGTCAATCTGGTCGAGGACCAGAATAAATCCCGGGAGTAAATCTGGGACGGCCTGGTTTTACTCCCGGGATTTTAACTAGGCCAGGGACGCTTTCAGCACGTTACGCCGGCTTTCATTTAAGACGCCAATGGCAATGCAAAGTATAGCGAAATAGAATTGAATTTCCGCCCATTCGTTTCTATAACGAGATGCTGACAATCCTTTAAAGACTACACAATAATATCTTTATTGTTCTACTTGTACTAAATCTTTGTAAGAAACACGAGTTTAGAACACGAATGTCGTTGATTACAACAACAAACGTTTAAAGCCTCATTTCATTTTCAAATACTCAACATGTTAACACTTTCCTGTCCTAGAATTTGTACTGGTAAATCTAAAACTTCCCTGGCAATGGTGGTGCGTGCATTCAGAAACCTAAATAAAATGAGATAAAGACGACATAAGGTTACGAACACCATATTTTGAATATGAACACATGGGTTGTTGTTCTCTTTATTTTTAAAAGGTGGTAGCGAACGATTTTTATTGTTCTAAAAGGTTTAGCCTTAGGGTTATACTATATACATTTGAAGTAGTTTATCACGCATTAGTCAATTCAGTCCACAATCTGTTTGTTACATGAGTACAAACACATAACAGATCTAATTTAAACTACCGCCTTCGTTACAAATTAACTTCAACGTTTTCGTTCGTGAGGAAAAAACAACTGGCACGTTTACAAATCGCCAAGACCCAAATTGGATTACTATTTGACTATACAACATAAATCATAATTCTCAAAAACAATAAACAAATTAACGAACAAGTACTTCAATGCATAAATCATTATTTGTCAAAAATTATTAATCACGCAGCACCATAGCCGGGATCGATCGAAAGAGGGGTGTTTTCATTTTGCTTCGCATAATTGACTACATGTTGTCGGTTTTTTTTTGTAGGATAAATTATTAATAAAACTACATGTATTTTTAAAGAAAAACGTAATCTTAACAGAACATTGCCATACACCCGGTGTATATTTTATTTTCTATTTTCAAGGTTTTCGTAGTTTTAGCGCTGCAACAAACAAGAGAGCTCTGTAATTAGCGTAATGTCCTTTTAAAAAGGAGGCTGAATTTATTGGAAAAACTGTTATTAACTAAAGCGGCAATGTTAGAGCACGCGCGCGCTCACACACCCACACACCCACATTGTCTCTCTCTCTCTCTCTCTCTCTCTCTCTCTCTCTCTCTCTCTCTCTCATTCTCACCCTCACCTGAACAGTTACCATCACTCACCCATTGAACTTTAACTATATCACATTTCATACGGCCAGTAATGTCGTAACGCTGGAGTCAACACTCACGGAATGTCAACAGTAGGGCCTATTAGTATGAAATGTAGGAAACTTGTTACATACAGACTAATAGTATTCCTCGTGTGAACCTAACACCTGTCTAACTATGTGAGACAGTGTGCATTTAGGATCAATCCGAGATTCGCAAGGGATGTACACTTGTTAATTATTCATTGCTTACAGGGCGGATGTACAGTGAATGTAGATTCTGGTCCTACAAGTTAATAGGCTACGTAACGGGACTAACGTTCACACATTTCATCGTCACAGTCATATCCTTTATACTTCAAATTCACAGACTAGTGAACCCATTGGAGGGGGGAAAAAAAAGCTTAAACCAAACAAAAACCTCTGTGAAAAGTAGGCCTGCGAATTTAAAATAAAATCAATAAATTCTATTAATAGCATCAAGGTTGGTTCTAATTATTACACAGCAGCGAATTGTATAAAGAAGTGATTTCGTGCTAGAAATAATTACTGAAGGGCTTTTCCTAATGTTGCAGTGCTGCAGCTAACAATATCAAGCAAATAACTAGAATAGTAGACTAATATCACCCAAAACTGAACGTGGTGTCACTCAAAGACAGGTATTGGCTACACGGCATCAACTGCGCTGAATACCCAGCTGGAAACTTCAAAGACAATTAACAGAAATAAATATCTGTAACGGCAACCAGTCATCTCTAACAGGGCCGGACCTGGGAAAAGTTGAAGGGGGGGTTACAGATTCAGCGAAGACGCGAAGCGCCGAGCCTTCTAGGGGGGTCCGGGGGATTGCCCCCCCCCCCCGCCCCTCCCCCGGAAATTGTTTTTTTTTTCAAGGATGCAAAATGGTGCAATCTGGTGCAATTAGAACCTTGAAAAAGCCATTTGTGATGGTCTGGCACTTTGAGCTTTTTGAAAAATTGAACTGACAAACTCTGGGATACAAAAATTGTTCTCTCAGGTTGCGCAACTGACTGTTTGAACGCTCACACTCGGCAGTAGTGACAGGCAGGGTGCAAAGGTTCTTTAGCATGATGAACACGTTGGGATAAAAATCCCTGTCACAATGTTTCAGTGCTTCTGATGCCATGGATGGGATGATAGCTGTCGCATTCTCAGCAGCACTTCGCCATTTGCAAACCCACCGTTGGTATTCTGCATCAAGGGTAGCGTTGTTTGGTAGGTCAGACTCCCACAACATTGCCAGTGTCTTCACCCTTTCTGGAACCTGCATAAAACCATCCTGGTTGTCTATTAAAGTGCTTGGCACCAGACAGAGACCATCAACTGCTAGGTCAGCATTTTTGAACCTCGAGTCCAATTCGGTTGACAGGTGTTCCAGGAATGGAGTGCTAATCTTAAAATATTCTTCTGGAGTGACCGCAGGTTGGTTGTCACGGCGAGTCTGTCGGGATGCTTGACGAGGAACGCTAACATAAGTTGTCAAAGCATTTGCCATTTTGCTGACTTCACCAAACCAGGCAACGAACGCTGTGTTCATAATTATCAACTTAGCATCTTAATTAATATTTCTAAAAAGTCGTTTTTGTGGGATTAGGGCAGTATCAAGGTGAAGGTGCTGGAAGAGGCTTGTGGCCAGAACAAGAAAATATGGCTGCATTTACTAATTTAGGTTTAGGGGTTGGGTTACTTGGTCGTTTCAACGGGAAAACGCTTTGGACGTTACAATGGATCCCTCGAAATGGATTTCCGTTGAATTGTCTATATATAACTCTTTGTACCTTGGACCAAAAGTGACTAAAAACTGCAATGTTTTAAAAGCAATAAAAAAATAATAAAACTGCATTGAAAAAAATTCAATTTATTTATTTATTTATTTATTTTACTTTGTGTTACACTCGAATCGATGTTGGTGTTTTTCTTTATCAGTATTTGATTCAGCCCCAATGCTGAAGTACTGATGAGTGTAGCTCAGATTCGTTTATTCACGCAACCCGCTCAAACAGCATACAAGTCACAAAGTCGACGTATGAAGTTTTCCACTTTTATTCAGCACACATCAACAACTGCATACAATCGCCTTTTCACTCTCAAATTTCACTTTCCAACTCACTATCAACAACTCTCACAACAACACACGGAGCATCGAATATATAATTTTTTCTCTCAACTCGAGATGACGACCGGACGTTCTAGAAATGACGCATTACAACCAATCAGAATTAAAGATCGTCATCACTGACTTACGTCATACATATTTCTAAACATACCCGGAACGTTCTCTTACTTCGAAATCCATCGGGAAATTTCCATCGAGAGTAAACAGTGAAATCTAGAGAATTCTCCAACAATATCGACTAACGCAAATTATCAACGTTATACAAAGCCTCTCCTAACAACAATGCAAACTCAAATCAAAGGTAAATAAACTCCATTATTGAATACTTTGCAAAACGAAACGATTAGATCTATCGTGTGCGCTTCAGACATACTTTCGTTTGCGTTTCAACGTAACACAACCCCCCACTCAAGAAGAAATTTACCCAATTTCTTTCAACAACGTTGAAACGTAATGCACAAGCAAAGTACAGAATTGAAACTTATTTCAGACTGTCTGGATACTGTCAACGTTCACAGTTCATTCACACAGAGTCAAAGTTTCTCATCTGCAAATCTTTCTGGATACCGTCAATGTTCACAGATCATCTACCCAGTCAACGTTTTTCATTTTCAAGTCTGTCATTACCAATATTCATAGTTCATCCACATAGTCAATATTCTTCCAACCGCAAGGAAACGACGCCCTCGTCCGTTGCAGTTGTCATCGGCCCAGGGTCAAAGACGGTGATCTCGTGGGCTTTCCTGGAGTCAGTGCATCCTCCGTTGTCTCCCTCTTCCATCGAACATCCGATGAAGTCGACGTTGTCAGCTCCCAGAATGCATTTGCTGGGTATCACGGTCAGGTTGGCTTCCGCGAGACGGTGGAACAGCTCCCTCAAGGTCTGCAGATGCTCCTTCCAGGTCTGGGTGTGGACTTCATGTTCGACCAAAGTCGTAGAGCCTGGGACATCATTGAAGCTATGGGGAAATTCGCCCATAAGGTCCTTGAGCTCCAACTTTTGACCTTCCGTCAAGCCTGGTCCTAGCTTAACATCATTGATGCCTCTTCTTTGCTGTGGAAGTTTCCCAGTTCCAACAGTTCCTCGCTGTCAAAGCTGTTGTCGATCTCAGCTGCTGTTGCTGCATGCACAGTCTCTGATGGCCTTTCCACGTACAGCTTAAGGAGGTTGGCGTGGTATATCTTGGAATGCTGGCCGACCTTCACCTTGTAGTCGTTGATTCCCACCACGGTCTCCACTTCGTACGGGTCTTTCCACTGCATCAGCAACAGATTATGATCGGTCGGTAGCAGCACCAGCACTTTGTTGCCAGGTTTAAACTTCCTGTTCACAGCCCTACGATCGTAGTAGTGCTTTCCACAGTCCTGGGACTTCTTCAGGTTTTCTCTGGCTATCTCGAGAGTCTGCTCCAGCTCCTCCCGTAGCTCAAATACGTACTGGTAGCTGTTCTTCACCTCTAATGTGTCTACTTCTTTCGTCCACAGTTCTTTTAGGATGTCCATCGGCCCTCGGATGGTTCTTCCGTACAACAGCTCGAACGGAGAAAAGCCGGTGGACTCCTGCGGTACTTCTCTGTAGGCGAAAAGTAAGGCGTTGATGTAGCGATGCCATTGTCTGGGCTGCTCGCTGCACAGTTTCTTCAGGGTGGACTTCAGCGTAGCATTGAACTTTTCGACAAGCCCGTTGCACATCGGATGGTAGGGTGTCGTAGTCAAATGCCGGATGCTCAGCAGTCTGTTGACCTCCTTCATGCAGTCAGAGACAAACTGCGTCCCGAGGTCTGTCAGAATTTCTTCAGGCACTCCAAGTCTACTGAACATGTCCACCAGTGCCTCTGCTACAGTTTCAGTGTCAATCTTCTTCAGAGGCACTGCTTCTGGGTACCGAGTCGCATAGTCCACTAAGGTCAGTACCCACCGATGACCTTCTTCACTCGGAGGTCTTATTTCGCCGATTAAGTCTAAGGCCACCCTCTTGAAAGGTCGGTCGATCAGAGGCATCCTCTGCATAGGCACTTTCGGGACCCTTCCTCGAGGTATGGTCTTCTGGCAAATGTCACATGATCGGCAGAAACGGCTGACGTCCGCATGAAGTCCTGGCCAGTAGAACACCGCCTGGATTCTATCCAACGTCTTCTTGATACCCAGGTGACCTCCCATGATCGAGTCATGCGCTACTTCCATCACCTGGCGCCTTAGGGGTAACGGTACCAAAACTTGACGTAGTGGTTTACCTCCGTTGACCCTCGGGTGCTGGAAGATTCTATACAGGATCTTGGCCTTCACCTCAAAATAGACCGTGCCACTGCCTTTGGTCACGTGGTCTTGGCGGTTCCCGTACTTGTTTAAAGTGCTATCAGCTTCCTGGAGCTGGATCAGCTTATCTCTGTCCACGATGGCAGCTTTAGAGTTGTCGGCGACTTTCAGTGGCGTAGACGTCTTTCTCTCTTGGCCTGGGTCCTGGTAGTAACAGCACCGACGATCTCTGGTCGGCAGGGCTGAGCCGGAGTAACCACATTGTCCCGTAGCAGCTCTGTAAGGTCTCCATCGGGAAACGGCAATGGATCCTCCTCCACAACTTCGACGTGTTGAGTTGAGGCAGGACTCCACTCTGGATCGGGGTCGTCGGGTCGTCTCGCGCCGTCGATGTTCCCGATCATCAAATCGTATAGCGGCTTCTTCAAGCAAACCGCTTCTACTTCGCCTATGTAGAAAGGGGTGTTGACATGAATCTTCGCAACTGGCGCTTTCACACATTTGCTGTCGGCCATAAGTGTCCATTTTGAATCGCCAGTGAACTGTTCTTTAGCGATTAGGTCTTCTCTGACGATGACCCCACTGCAGCCAGAGTCTCTTAAGACAGTCACTTCATGATTTCCGACGCGTCCCTTGGAAACAGGCATGTTCTGGACGGTCACAGCTGCGCTGGCGACGACGGGGATGGATTTCCCGTTGGCAAGGAGGAGTTGGCCATCGGTTATGCACTCTTGCACGTCCGCGGGAGTAGCTGCGCGCTCGGTCTCACTCGGAAGAATGACGCTCCCGCCGCACACCTGATGGTCAGATCTACTGGTTTGCCGTTGATTGGAGAACCGCCTCTGCCGGTTGCCCGCCGCTGAATTGTCCGTACTGCTCCGCTGTCCGCTACTTTTGTTTTGAGGACAGTTAGCCGCTCTGTGGTCTGTAGCGTTGCAGGTGAAACAGCCTCTTGAATGCCCTTCCCTGGGAGGAGGCGTGGAGTCCGTCTGTTTCTGGTTCGTCTGGCTCCCCTGGATCTGGTTCACATGGTTTCCAGTCTTCTGAAAATGTTTCGTCGCGCTGGGTGGCCCCAGGGTCTTCCCATGAGCGATGAGATATCTTTCAGCAGCCTCAGTCACATCTTTAAGCGTCTGCAGCTTTTGTTCTTCTAAGTGGGTCGCTAGGTCCTTGTGACAGGCATTGAGAAATAATTGTTCTTTCACGATCAGGTCATGGAGACTGTCGTAAGACTTCCTTTCGCCTGATAACTCCACCCACTTGTGTAGATATGACGACAGGCGCTCCACAAACTGCTTTGGCGTCTCGTCTGACTTAGGCCGGCATTCACGGAAGCGTTTACGGTAGCCCTTCTCTGTAAAGTTGTAGCACTGCAATAGGGCCTCTTTCAAGACGTCGTAGTCTTTAGCGTCATCGTCCGACAATCTGGTGTAGACGTCGAGTGCTTGCCCCGTCAGAAGTGCACTTAGTCGAATCGCCCAGTCTTGAGGTTGCCAGTTAGAGCTTTTGGCAAACCTTTCAAATCTCGCCAAATAACTGTCGATCTGGTCCTTCCCGTCGAAGAACGCTGGCAATTTTGGAGCTTTGTTGTCACTGATAACTTGTGGCACATGCTGATTGTTTTGGATACGCGCCAACTCTAGCTGGTACTGACGATCAGCTTTTCTTTCCTCACGCCTGCGCTCATGTTCAATTTCCAGACGCTTCAGTTCAAATTCTCTTTCTTTACGGCGACGCTGCTCTTCTAATTCTCGTTCTTGTATTCTCTCCTGTGATTTGACGTACTCCGTCAGCTGTTTGCCTTTCAGATTCAGTGCAATCCCTTTCTGCCAGAAGTCGGCCATCTTGATGCTTCTGGAAAGTTCTTTTCTGGAAAGTTCTTGACTGGAAAGTTCTTGACTGTGCTGTACCTTTCTAGACTGTTCTAGAACAGCACGCTTTCTGCAGTAGCGCTGATGCTTGCCACTAGTCGCTTTCGCTGACGCAGGCCCCGCTGTCCTCGTCGTATGCGACGCTGCACCACGCTGGTGTTGATGTATACGCTCCTGTGTTGAAGTAGACGCGACGTCCGCTCGTCGCTCTCTCTAATACTGGCGATGTAGCTCCGAGACTGTCCCTCGACGTAGTCTTGCGGCAGTCACGTAGTCCCGATCTGTTGTTCGCTCACGAAGCAACTCTTCAGCGACTACACGCCCTTGCAGTCAACCCGAATCTATCGGATGTAGTCCCAGTATGTTGGCTTCTCTCGACGCAACTTGTTGGCGGCTACCCTCGATGACTGCCTCTCGTAACGTTGACTCGCTTGTTGTAGCAGTTGAACCCTTGGCTATGGCGTGAATCGCGGCTTGACCCCCAAAATGTTACACTCCGTTTGATGTTGGTGTTTTTCTTTATCAGTATTTGATTCAGCCCCAATGCTGAAGTACTGATGAGTGTAGCTCAGATTCGTTTATTCACGCAACCCGCTCAAACAGCATACAAGTCACAAAGTCGACGTATGAAGTTTTCCACTTTTATTCAGCACACATCAACAACTGCATACAATCGCCTTTTCACTCTCAAATTTCACTTTCCAACTCACTATCAACAACTCTCACAACAACACACGGAGCATCGAATATATAATTTTTTCTCTCAACTCGAGATGACGACCGGACGTTCTAGAAATGACGCATTACAACCAATCAGAATTAAAGATCGTCATCACTGACTTACGTCATACATATTTCTAAACATACCCGGAACGTTCTCTTACTTCGAAATCCATCGGGAAATTTCCATCGAGAGTAAACAGTGAAATCTAGAGAATTCTCCAACAATATCGACTAACGCAAATTATCAACGTTATACAAAGCCTCTCCTAACAACAATGCAATCTCAAATCAAAGGTAAATAAACTCCATTATTGAATACTTTGCAAAACGAAACGATTAGATCTATCGTGCGCGCTTCAGACATACTTTCGTTTGCGTTTCAACGTAAAAATTTAGAGGGTGGGTTACGATAATCACACAGGTACTCGTAAAGGGTTGTGAGCGGATTGGAGTATACCAAATATTAAGGTAACAATTTCCGCGTTAGGCAGCTGGGAGGTCACCACCTTTTTTTCAATCCGTGTGAGCAAACTACAATTCTTCTTCCGAAAGAGGTCGGCTCAATCTGAACAGCAGACGTTCGTGCAAAAATGCCAAGTCATAAATACGTAAATGCTAAAATGGGATGCCAATACTGAAGCGATTGTCAAGCGGGGGCAGCAGAGAGTATACCTTCTCAGAAAACTCAACTCTTTTTCAGTAGACAAAAAATACTTAGTCTGTTTTACCAGTCTTTCATTGAGAGTCTTTTGACTTTTTCATTCATATGCTGGTTTCCTAGTCTGTCGGTTAGGGATAGAAATAGTCTCTTCAGCATTGTGAAAACGTGTTCCAAAAGTACCGGTGAGGAGCAGAGGAACCTATCTGCCTTCTGCAATCAGCAAATCACAAGGAAAGCTAAACAGATTGTCAGTAAACCGGAACATATTTTGGCCGATGAGTTTGTACTTCTGCCTTCAAAACGTCGTTTCGAAAACTAAAAGATATTCAAACTCATTTGTACCCTCTGCTGTCCGCCTTCTCAACGCCTATACAATGTACTACAAGGGACTGTTTCTTTTTCTTTTTTTCTTTTTTTTTTACGATTGATTTTATTGATTCTTTGTCACTATAGACAATAGATATAAGCTGCTGTGTGAGTGGGTGAGTGTGGATATAATTCCAGAGAGAGTGAGGAGAGTTTTGCTGGTAGAAACTATTATCTGTGATATTTGTTTTATAGTTTTATAGCTTATATTTTATAGTTTACTTATGCATTTAACAGCATACTTACTTATTGAGTGGGAATACTCTCCGTGTGTACGTAAGGTCATTTTTAATTGTTATTCTTATTCTTACTGGTTATTTCTGCGCCAACGCTGCCTTTGTAATTGTAATTGCCCAACTTGAGAGGAATGAAGTTATGTGACATTGTGTTGTGCTGTATTGTGTTGTGTTGTATTGTGTTGTATTGTATGGTATTGTATTGTATTGTTGGGATGTACATTTTGTATTGTAGCTTTCTGCAGAGAAACTATTATCTGTGATATATCGGGGCAGTTTACTTTTTATGACATTCACCTCTAGTTTATTGTATCCTATTTAACCGTATATTTTGTTATTTATTTGTTTTATTTATTATTTATTGATTGGATTACTTCTCATGTGTATGTAATAATATTTTTAATTCTTGTGTATTTTGCTAATTGCGCTGATGCTGCCATTGTAATTGCTCAGTTTGAGATGAATAAAGTTGTATTGTATTGTATTGTATTGTATTGTATTGTATTGTACGTGTAGTCTAATTTTGGACCCATTCAATTTGTTGAAAATAGTCCAAAATTACGAAATACACAATAAACTGAGGGAAGTAACAGGTATTAAAGCAAACATTTAGTTTAATCTTGAAAACAGATACACATATTTGCTTGTGGTAATGCTTGATAACAAGAGAACCATTCAAACTTAGGAAAGCTGCAAATGTTAATGTTGCTAATTTAATGACTGCACTAAGCTGAAGAAGATGAGAAGTATAGAAAGACAGCAGTGTACCATTATAGTTTGATAGTCGATAGTCGATAGTTTGAATGCCGTGAGTGCGAAATCCAAAAAAAGATTCGCACAGCAATGTTGGATTTTGTGTTAAAATGCACGCTGAGGTGTTGCGGTGTTAAGAACGTCGAAATTTGCGGAGACATTAAATTTTCTTTCCACTCTCAGGAAGCCTACTTTTGTTTCACAATATTCGGTGTGATAGACCTGTAGTGAATTAGGCTTAAATTTTCCTTCATCAACGCCAATTTAATGCAACCATAAATTTAGCAACAGTAGCTGCATCATAAATTTGAACGTTTCTCTTGTTATCAAGCATTACCACAAGCAAATTTGTGTACCTTCCGAGATGAGACTAGTATTTGTTTAGATACCTGCGCATGCCATTGAGATGGGCAAAGTTTACTTCGGTCAGTTAATCGTAATATATGCCTTTTTTTGGACTATTTCAAACAAATTTAACGGGTCTGAAAATAGACTGCGCGTATTTATGACTTGGCATGTTTGCACGAATATCTGAGCCGACTTCTTCTTTCTTTCTTTTGCTCAGACGGATTGGAAAATGGCGGTGAACTGCCATTTGCGTAACTCGGACTTAATGAAGTATTTCCACTCCGCTCACATCCCCATACGGGCATGCATAGTATTGATTATCCACAGGCGCCAGTAAAGAGATGTGAGCGGAGTGGAGTGCTCTCTATATAATTCCTAAATCAATCAAAATGCGGCGATCTGTAACCAACTTACACGCTGACATGTTACAGACAGTCCTACATAAACAACACACATTCATCACTCAAACACGTGGTGTAAAGGCAAGTCGCTATTAGAAGACGGAATTGAAATCGAAGTCATATTTGTGCAAGTTTAAATTGAATGCATCCAATACCATTATTGAAGGGAGGGAGGAAACCGGAGTCCCCGGAGAAAACCCTCGACGACTCCAATGGTCTCGTACCTCAGTCACCGGTAAGTTCGCCCCGTCCGGCATAGCAAACCGACGACTAACCCGCTGCGCCACGAGGCCACTCCACCTCGACTGCTGTGGAGAGGAATAAGGGAGACAAAAAGTGTGTGTAAAATGCAAGCGTAAAGGTGTCTGGCCTGAAAAAATGGGACTGGAGTTTATTGATACCATAAACATACACATAAACATAAACATAAACATACACATAAACATACACATACACATACACATAGCGTTACAAGTGTACCAAAATCAATATTACCTACAAACATTACATTAAAAAACAAACTCGCAGGTCTAAATATTCAACGTTTTTTTAGTTTTCCGAAGACAAATTTTAACCTTTTAAGCACAGTGCAAGGAGGTAGAAGAAGAGGGAGACCGAAAAAGAGGTGGGAGGACAACATTCGAGAATGGACTGGTTTGACACTGAGCGAAGCCATCAGGGCTGCTGAGGACAGAGAAAGATGGAGTATGATGGTTAAACGATCATCTGTGGTGCCCCTACGACCTCCGGGTTACGGGACAGGATAGGATAGGATAGGATATATGTTTTAAATCAAAGTTTTATACACGTTTCATTGGAAGTGCACCTATTTACCAATGCATCCGAAACCTAGACCATGTCATCAACGTCATTCGGTATAGCTTACTTCAGCATTATCTTTAAACTAGCGTCAGTGGCCACCTTGTTGGCAACTGCTTGATAAGGGTATGGTGATTGCAACTGATAACACACAAACTAAAAGAATGTGTGAACGGAAAAAAAGTGTGCTTAAACGTCACCCTGTGGATTTAGCACACAAATCACTGTATTCAAATTAGATCCATTGCGATGTACACAGTCCTTGTACATGTTTACTTAATTAATATATTTTTTTATGTCTTATGTATGAAATGAGGTCTATACTATGATCATCGACAGTCATCAGAATAATCAAGGCCTACATAAGAGCATTCACCCAAGATAAGATAGTCAAGCACGAAAATACATGTCCTGGTTCGGTGACCATCATTAACGACCTCGAGTACTTAAGATTTTTTTAAAATAATCTCAGATAAATGGCTTAAAATAATCTCAGATAAATGGCTAAGTACAACGAGCAAAGTACTAGAGAGAAAGAGAGAGAGAGAGAGAGAGAGAGAGAGAGAGAGAGAGAGAGAGAGAGAGAAAATGAGTGAGTGAGTGAGTGAGTGACAACGATCTGTAGACCTAGTTAAATCGTGTTACTAAGTAAGCAGCATCTCACTAGGTAAAATAAAGTACTACCTACGGCATGGCAGCGTTGAAGCAAACATTGTGGAAGCATAGCAACTTGACCCGCATCACAAAGCTAACGGAATCAATGACCGAGTATAATGTGAGCGAAACACAGCACTGTTGTCTCATTCATTGCAGCTAAATAAAATAGTATTGGTAATTAAGGCAAGACAAGGCAGGGCAAAGGTTTTATTCCAGGCCCTTCAAGGGACAAACAGATTAAAAAAACACAACAAATGACAAAGTGACAATAAATACTACATCGAACAGATAACATTACATTACATGATTATTGCTTTAGGTCCAGCGGACTCTTCCGAGCTAAATCGAACAGATAACAAAAGTAACATGACTAATGAAATCTCAGGACAATACTAATGGAAAACAATTGTGATTAGTTATTTTTCTAAACTCTAGGTTACCTTTAGCAGCCTTTAACATGCACTTGCCAGCATGAGTGACAAATATTAGCCAAAACTCTTCAATTTAAAAAACAAAAATCCCAAGAATACGCAATACGAACAGGAAATCGTTAAATTGCATTTAACAGAAGCTCCCTTAAGTCGTAAATGTAAAGTAATCATTATCATATTAATAACTCACTTACTAGCTCCAACAACTCTCAAGACGCTGGATTGCTGTGACTATACTCGCTTACACGTTGTAGGCCGATGTAACAACGACTGAGTTTACCTTAAATCTAATAGCGACACCCGCTGTAACGCGTACCCTACTGTGGAACTCTGGTCATGAGATCACGTGTAACCAGAGTATCGATTATAAGAGCCTGAGCAAGCACACGAGTAAAAGTAAAACACCGTAGTTACGCCATCAAGTCTGACAAAACCCTAAGCTATACAAAACATACACATAAAAATTGTTTTGCAGTCATACATTTCTTATTGCCTATTTCGTATTGCTACACGAAATACCAGAGCGATTTTTTCAAACACATATACATGCACGCACGTACGTATTATGCGCCCTGTACACATACACGTACCCTTACCCTTTCAAACAAATAATTATTTGCATGATAAATGGGTGGAGTAGTTGCACAACACTGCACAGTTGCACTGCTGAAGACCACTCAGAGATCTATACAAAACCAATTTCCGTAACGCTGATTGTTAATATTATATGTTCATAATAACATTTGCACGCAAAACTCGTTTCATATTTAGACAGCAATGAACAGGGCAGGTGTAACAGATCGACGCATACAGCTTAGCTGAGATTAGACGAGACCTTCTCCATTTCTTAAAGGGGACCACGCCCCCTCAACAGATCCTTTTAACCTTCACAATGAGTGCTGCACCACTAAAAAAGATAAGTTTACAACAAAAAATAACTCTTTCGAATGTATATATATATATTTTAAAATTTTATTTAGTGTGTTTTTTTAAATGAATATAAACTCCGAATTGTTTGTGTGCCTACCAAAGCCAGTAAGAGAAAAACCTGTAAAAACAATTGCTCGTAAGGTTGTTTATTTAGGTCGATATAATAGACCCTACCCTACCCTAGATACCAAAGACGCACACTTCAAGCCGCGTGGTTCACGCAGAAATAGGAAGTCACACGGCTGTACCGTTAAAAGCAAGGGAAATCACTCCCTGTCAGACCCGAAATGGAAAATGTTAACTTCAGCGATTGGTTTAAGCAACGAAAGCCCACTTTAGAAGTGTTTAATGTAATTACAATGCGAACAAAAACAATAGCTCGGGACTCATTTTAGGTTAAACCCGTTTTCACCAAAAACAAAGTAGACAGAGCCTTCGAATTGGGGCCTTTTAAGTAAGCTTACTTAGGCTTACACTTGCTCAGAGGGAGAAGGAGTCGTCTAGTCTCGGCCACACTATGTGACATCGGAGGCGGACAGAGAATGACACACTACTAATATAATATCATATCCCTTATTTGGAAGTTGTCAAAGCCATGCACGTGTGTTGATATACACTATAGCAAGTCACACATGAAAGCGCAAAGCGACGGAAGCCTCAAATAATTACATGACAATATGGACAATATTGTGCAAAACACACCTCAGCTACTGCACTGAATGGAAAGTGTATTTATGTTGGTATGAAAACTGTATGGACCACAGGCGCCTGTATCCATGGACCCTATATACATATAAGGTCCATGCCTGTATCTGGATGTGAAAGCCTCTCTCTAAAGAGCGCGTCTCTCTCTGTACTTTTTATACCTATTGTAATTATTGTCTTCGGCGCCTATCACCTTCAGATAATGAATGAGGACGGTTGCAAACATTTGACCTACCGATACACACTTGAACCACAATACTAGAATACATAATTATATGCTCCCACAGAAAGGGGTCTTAGGACCATATTCTTTTGTGTACATGTCCAATAATACTGCAAGCAACGTGATAATTATTTTAATAAAATAAAACGAACCCTTAATTTACACGACAATGAAGATAGCATTTACATAGACATACATCAGCTACATTTAGGCTACAGCTTTTCACGTGGTTTGTGATCGGATTGATTTAAGTTGATACGCTGGCTGACCGGGATGCAATGTCATTATGAGTCTAGCGACTAAGGGAAGATTGGAGTCTCAAATATAAACAAACGAACAATTGCACAACACTGCATTTTTTTCAGGAACATACCATAGGCCTACAAACAGCTGGCTTACGTTGATAGGCCGCCGTAAACGCTAAACAGCCTTGCAAAAGTAGAGGGACGCTGTACAACATGAGAATTTATGAGGCATGTAATCGATTCTCTCACAGAGAGGAGAGGCGCTCCTCGGTTTAAAAGTAGTACGCCTATAGGCATTAATGTTAGTCCCCTATACGCCAATGTGTCCGGGGACGTTAATCTATTCAACAACAGCATTAATGCCCTGTGGGTTCGAGCACTGAAAACAACGTTTCCCGGCGTGTCGTAAGAGGAGGCTAACAAGGATGAGGTCAGCACGGCATCACTGGGCGGAAGTCTTCTACACAGAAGTCACCGGTCAAGACGGAGAAACCTCACTTTACTACAGATTCAATGACCACGTGCTCGGGGCCAAGGCGACCCACACCGTACTCGTGGATTTCGGCTGTGGCCAACAGCCTGGAGAGGATTGGGCCCTGCCAGGCCTTATTGCCCAAGACACAACGTATTATGAAAAGTACCACTCAATCCATACAGGATCGGTCGTCGTCCTGGTCACCAAGGACCGCACCTTCCGTTGGCAACCAGGACGGAGATGATAAGAGTGGTACTGATGGACAACTTAGCCGGATCCGCATGAGAGACAACATCGTCATAGGAACCTGGAATTTCAAGACCCTAACTGAGGAGGAAAAATTATAATAACTGGCCCACGAGCTGGACCACTATCGATGGAACATTTTAGGTATCAGCGAACTCCGCTGGAAACAGAAGCCTCCAAAAATAAACTGTTGAATCATCTCCATTATCAATAACAAAGCCATCATTAGATGTATTTTTAATTCAGCAATATTTATTTTTAAATTAATTTTTAAAAATTAGCATGCCATATGAACAGACAATTGTGAATTTCGCCTTCCCAGTGGTATTCTAGTTGAACTGAATACACCATACTCAATGATCACAAAATCTCTGGCAACAGAAGATTACCTCGTTAAGCAAAAAATACTTCCACCAGACCTCCACATCTAATATTTGATCTAATATTCTGTTCAGTTAAAACCTGGCTTGCTGGTTGATTGTTGGAAAAAAAGTAATATTATCAGTAAATAATCTTTTTTTATAACACACAAAATTCTTAAAATCAGTGCAAATTACCCGGTAATATAAGAAACAAAAATGACTGTAATACAAAAAGAGTTTATTTAATGAGATGAGAAAAGTGAAAACTAGATGAATGAAGGGCCTAATTCAAGACAAGATTTAAGACGTTTAAAATAGCATATATTTTAAAAGAAATATGGTAAGGAAAGGGAATGGGATAAGATGGAGGTAAGATTCTGAAACAGCCCTTATTTTAGGAAAAATAAAGATGATGGAGGCTTTATGGAGTAAAACAGTCACAATCTGCATGTATCCCTAAAGATGCCCATAGGCTACATAATATTAATAGTGGTGACAATGCTAATAGCTAGAGCAGTCGCACCCCGCTACACTTTCAGAAAAGCTCTTTTTAAAGTTACGCGACAGGTAAAAATAGAAACATCTTGCCTGCGTGTGATAGCACTATAGGAAAACCCGCAAAAACAGCAACGTTGAAATGCCCTGTAAGGGACATTATTCATACACTCCCGCCACTCTTACCTTCAGAAGAACACCTGCATGAGTATAGTCCATCACTGTCGGACAGGTCACACTGGATTCATCCAATTACGATTGACTTTCTTTTAACGTTGAGGATAGCCACGCGCACCCTAACATTCTGAAGTCGTTTTTTTGCCCTGGTGGATTATTTACAGTATCCTCAAGAAGAAATAAAAAATTGCATGGGGTTGGCGAGCAGCGAAGGAGACGGAGTATGGGTAAAACCAACGGTCACAGGGAGTGCGGGAAAATGGACGGTCGCGTACACTTAGTCTAGTGTTATGGTGAGCCAGGACAGTCAAGCTATAGGAAGAGGGTTGTCAGGTTTGGCTTAGCGGGAGAGGTAAATAATTTGCCACAGGCGCATTATATAAATACTTTTGCTACTGAGAGCCAAATTATGTGTATAGCTATATATAGTGCTGTTTAGGTTACATATAATTATCAACTCTTGTGTTTAGCGTAGCATAGTTTAATCAAAGTTTAATCGAGCTTCTTGGCATTTGGCCCAGAGCAGGGGCGGATCTGGGGGGGGGTGCACCGGGTGCACGTGCACCCCCCCACGGACGACCAAAAAAAAAAAAAAGAAGAAGAAGAAGGAAAAGAAGAAGAAGAAAGAAGAGGAAGGAGAAAAAGAAGAGGAAGAAGAATATTCAGAATATCCATAATATTCATAATAATCATCATGCTAATAATCATGCTAATCATCATCATCAGCAGCAGCAGCAGCAACAGCAGCATAATGATAATAATAATAATAATAATAATAATAATAATAATAATAATAATAATAATAATAATAATAATAATAATAATAATAATAATAAAAAGAAGAAGAAGAAGAAGAAGAATAGAGGACAATAATAATAATAATAATAATAATAATAATAATAATAAAGGACAGTAATAATAATAATAATAATAATAATAATAATAATAATAATAATAATAATAATAATAATAATAATAATAATAAATAAGAAGAAGAAGAAGAAGAAGAAGAAGAAGAAGAAGAAGAAGAAGAAGAAGAAGAAGAAGAAGTTGTTTAATGTATTTAAAGTCTTTCCACCAAAGTGATACAATAATAATTTATTTAAAGTCTTTCCACCAAAGTGATACAATAATAATAATAATAATAATAATAATAATAATAATAATAATAATAATAATAATAATCGTCATTTACCCCAAAGATGCTGAAAAAGCGCTATATAAGAATGATAAATAATAATAATAATAATAATAATAATAATAATAATAATAATAATAATAATAATAATAATAATAATAATAATGCATTCTCTCCTATTTTCTTTCCCATATCAATCCCTGCCCTCTTCACGCCTCAATCTCCTGTTACCCCCACCCCCTCCCTCCTTTCTTCTTTCGTTTACTCACACTCACCAATCGGCATACACATGTTAGACATGTAACAGCTCAACTTCAAAGAACGCCGGCCAATTATGACGTGTAACATCCGCTAAAACGTCATATGCCGCTTGCATTTTGCGTTTATGTAAGAGGTTTATTTTCAATGTAAAACATTTATTTCCTTGTGCGCTGGGCTCATTGTTGATAGAAGCGGGGACTGTCCAGCCTGTAGACTAAACAAGCACAGTGTCAATGATTAGCGCATGATGACAAGACCGGAAATTGGGCGAGAATACCTCTGCTTATTTCGTTTAATTACACTCCTCTCATTCCAGCTCTATGTAGAAGAGTTCATTTTATATTGTGTCACTCTTTATTTACGTCAAAGAAGCAACAGCCTAGCGTTGTTGCACAGCATTAGTGTTAGTTACCAGTTTTTAGGAGTATTTCTATTTTGTGAAAAGACATTTTATATTGTGCTGAACCATTTTGTGACCTACCTCACACTGAAGTGGTATGTACATATTTTGTTTGATAATGATGATAGGGATAGAGATAAAGATATTTATAATTTATTTTATTTGTCGTTTATTCTTGTTAATATTATTCTAATCCTGTTTATTCCTAAAATGTATATTTACAGCAGTTATAGCAACAGCTTGATCTAAGTACAATTAGGTAGCAACTCAACAACAAAAGAAAGTGTAACACATGTATGTCAGGGCGTTTTGCCCATAAACTGTTGTTTTGAAAAAATAACTGTTCTTTGCTATGAATCTGAGGTAAGATACAAAAACTTCTCTCTAACCCACCCCCCCCCCCCCCCAAAAAAAAAAAAAAAAAAAGTGCACCCTCCCGCGTGAACCTGCTGATCCGCCCTTGCAGAGAGAGAGAAGAATGAGGTCTACTGCGACCTCGACCTACGTGAATCTGAACACGGTGTACTAAGCACGCAGGCAATGTGTTTTTACACACTTAAAAATAATTTTAAGCAGTTTGTGATTAGCTTCCTTTACCTAGAAAACAGATGTTACGTCGAATTTTTCACACACACACACACACACACACACACACACACACACACACACACACGCACGCACACCCACACGCACACACACACACACACACACATTTTTGTAAAAACGACATTCTTGGAGGGTCCGGGGGCATGCTCCCCCGGAATTTTTTTTTTCAAGTATGCACAATGGTGCAATAAAAGCCATTTGTGATGGTCTGGGACTTTGAGCTTTTTGAACAATTGAACTGACAAACTCTGGGGTACAAAAATTATCCTCTGCCCCTCCATTAAAAAAAACCACACACACACAAACATTTATTTATCAGCAGAGATGTTTTGTATACTATTATTATTCACTACTTTTTGTTGATCGTTAACGGTATAAAGCTTTACCTTGTAGTTTATGAACATCACCGCCCTGCTTTCACTTTCAGTCTTGCTGCACTAGGTTCCTCGGCATTAGTACCATTTGTGAATTGTATCTTCTGGCAAAACAGTTCACTGCCTCTTTGAAGTCAATATCAACATCCCTGTGCACTTTCAGTAAAGCAAGTCCATTGAGTCTCTGATGCCCCATTGTAGAGCGCAGGTAGTTTTTCAGGTTGCATTACATTACATTACATAATTGTTGCTTTAGGTCCAGCGGACTCTTCCGAGCCAAATCAGGACCGGACAACCCCCAATCCGCATAAAAGATATGCGGAAACAACCCTAATGGGAAAACTGAATGCCCTCCACCAGCCAGTCACTTTACAATAAAGACATCCCACGCAGGGGACGGCTGAGGCTTCACCCCAACTTATCGAACCCCCGTTTACAAAAACAAAATAGAATACAAACATCATTATAAATTATCAACAAAACACATACATATAAAATGCCTACATTGCTAAGGAAGCCCTAGTGACCACCTGGCAGAAAGCGTCCAATATTCCCAAGCTGATCCAACAGACCTCATACACAAACAAGGAGTCTTGTCCCGGAAGAGTTTTCAAGAAAAAAGGTAGGAGACTGGTCTAGCGAAGAAGACGATAGTACACAGGCGGCGGAAGCAGGGGGGTCAGGGGGGCCATGCCCCCCCATAGAAAAATGTTGGAGGGGGCAGCCTTATATATTGCCCCCTCCAATAATGAGTAGTTTTTTTTTTGTTTTTTTTTCCAGGGCATCAAAGGATTTTTTTTTCAAATAGAATCAAGCAATACAAATGTTTATCATCATAATCATCATCATCACGCTCTGATCAGTGAGAGAAGTTCCTCCCTTCGTCATCATTTCCTGTCGACGCGTCATAATCGTTAGCCTTAGCGTAGATCAAAGTGACCGACAGTTTTCGACATCGTGCACGTCACAGTCGCGTTTTGAAAACTTTAATTTCCTGTCAGTTTTTACAGTCTACCGTTTTCAATATCAGCAATTTTCTCGACTACAAGTGAAGAAGTCAGCAAAATGGCAAATGCTTTGACAACTGGTGTAATTGTTCCTCGTCAAGCATCCCGACAGACTCTCCGTGACAACCAACCTGCGGCCACTCCAGAAGAATATTTCAAGATTAGCATTGCCATTCCTTTCTTGGAACACCTGTCAACCGAATTGGACTCGAGGTTCAAAAATGCTGGTCTAGCAGTTGATGGTCTATGTCTGGTGCCAAGCACTTTAATAGACAACCAGGATGGTTTCATGCAGGTTCCAGAAGGGGTGATGCTGGCAATGTTGTGGGAGTCTGACCTACCAGACAACGCTACCCTTGATGCAGAATATCAACGGTGGTTTGCAAATGGTGAAGTGCTGCTGAGAATGCGACAGCTATCATCCCATCCACGGCATCAGAAGCACTGAAACATTGTGACAGGGATTTTTTATCCCAACCTGTTCATCATGCTTTAGAACCTTTGCACCCTACCTGTCACTACTGCCGAGTGTGAGCGTTCAAACAGTTAGTTGCGCAACTTGAAAAACTACCTGCGCTCTACAATGGGGCAACAGAGACTCAATGGACTTGCTTTACTGAAAGTGCACAGGGATGTTGATATTGACTTCAAAGAGGCAGTGAACTGTTTTGCCAGAAGATACAATTCACAATTGGTACTAATGCCGAGGAACCTAGTGCAGCAAGACTGAATTAAGTGAAAGCAGGGCGGTGATGTTCATAAACTACAAGGTAAAGCTTTATACTGTTAACGATCAACAAAAAGTAGTGAATAATAATAGTATACAAAACATCTCTGCTGATAAATAAATGTGTGTGTGTGTGTGTGTGTGTGTGTGTGGGGGTGGGTGTGTGTGTGTGTGTGTGTGTGTTTTAAGGGAGGGACAGAGGATAATTTTTGTACCCCAGAGTTTGTCAGTTCAATTGTTCAAAAAGCTCAAAGTCTCAGACCATCACAGATGGCATTTTCAAGGTTCAGATTGCACCAGATTGCACCATTTTGCATCCTTGGAAAAAAAATTTACGGGGGAGCACGCCCCCGGACCCCCCTAGAAGGCTCGGCGCTTCGCGCCTTCGCTGAATCTGTAAGCCCCACACCCACACCCACCCTCGACTTTTCCCAGGTCTGGCCCTGATGTCAGTGAATATAATGTGTGTGCCCCCCCCCCCCCCCCCCAATCCTGAGCAGCTTCCGCCGCCTGTGTTAGTATAGCAGATTGATAGAACAGAGCAGGAATGAGAAAGAGCAAATGAGAAAGACAGCGACAGTGGGAATTTAAAGCACTACATTTCCAGAAAGTGGGGATACTATTTATACTGAAACCCCCGGCACCCCAACGGGGGTTTTCAGGTTGCGCAACTGACTGTTTGAACGCTCACACTTGGCAGTAGTGACAGGCAGGGTGCAAAGGTTCTTTAGCATGATGAACAGGTTGGGATAAAAATCCCTGTCACAATGTTTCAGTGCTTCTGATGCCATGGATGGGATGATAGCTGTCGCATTCTCAGCAGCACTTCGCCATTTGCAAACCCACCGTTGGTATTCTGCATAAAGGGTAGCGTTGTCTGGTAGGTCAGACTCCCACAACATTGCCAGTGTCTTCACCCCTTCTGGAACCTGCATGAAACCATCCTGGTTGTCTATTAAAGCGCTTGGCACCAGACAGAGACCATCAACTGCTAGGTCAGCATTTTTGAACCTCGAGTCCAATTCGGTTGACAGGTGTTCCAAGAAAGGAATGGCAATGCTAATCTTGAAATATTCTTCTGGAGTGGCCGCAGGTTGGTTGTCACGGAGAGTCTGTCGGGATGCTTGACGAGGAACAATAACATCAGTTGCCAAACATTTGCCATTTTCAGTGTTTCCCAAAACGCACATGTGTGCGTCAGAGACGCACAAAAACTGAAAAAGGACGCATGAAAAAAAAAGTGGTGCGTCACAAGGGACGCAACGTTTTTTTTTTTTACTGCCGTTATGTATCCTGGCACCTCTGAGCTATCGTGCGCCCGAGCCAAGTAAGCGCGGTGACCTCCCCTACCCACTGACCGCGCTGACACGCATGCGCAGCCTTTTTGTTTTGCTTCCGAAAAGCTGAAACATGTTGCTCGACATATGGCTACGGAAAACGATAACCCGCAGAAATGCGGAAGACGATGCAATCGTTGAATGTTGAATCATCATTTTCAGTTCTCCATAGATAGACTAGGCAATGATGATCTTGTCTGTAATACGCAGTTGAACAGATTTTTTTGTCTCTTTTTTATTTCTTCTGGTCATCGACTTAGCAGAGGCACGGTGGTCTAATGGTATTGCTTTGGCTTACGGATCTGAAGGTCACGGGTTCGAGCCCTATCCGGGCCATTGTGTTGTGTCCCTGGAAAGACACTTTACTCCCGTTTCCTACTCCTTCGGATGAGAGTATAAACCGAGGTCTAGTCTGTGTCGCATGCACTCCATCATAACGGACTTTAAAGATCCTGACGCTCATGTCCTAGACGGGTGAGTGCCGGTAACAAGAACATACCCAGCATTTGGCTGCAGAGTCCTCAATAAGCTGAGGGTGGCAGAAGAAAGAAAGAAGAGAAGGAAATAGAGAGAGAAGTTTGTATATTGTATAATTTTTATGTTGTTTTTGTTATGGTATTTGATGTATTTTTATTTTTTTGTAAATATTTGTTATTTTTTTTTGTTGTATTTGATGTTTGGTTGTTTTGTTATGTAAACTTTGTTTGTGTATTTATTTTGAGTGTTTGGTTTGTTTTGGTGTAAGTAGACTCTTTTTGTTATTGTAAGATTTTTATAAAAAAATGAAAAATTAATAAAAAGTTGTATTGTTTGATTTTTTTTTTAATATGTATTTGCATTTAAAATTTATATTTTTTAATTATTTGTGTAAATTACTTTTAAGTTTTTTTTTTGTAAATTATGAAATTAACGGATTTGGATTTTTTTGTCTATAATAATGTAAGACCAAAACTGTTGCAATGTTTAAATACAATTTAAAAAAAATTAAAACTATTTGCATTAAAAAAAATCATTTTTAAAAAAAGTTTGGAGGGGGGGTTCCGGAACCCAGTGTAGACCAAATCAATTATTCTGCACTATATTTTTTTTTCAAAGTAAGACTGCTGCGCTCCCTTGTCATCTCCATCTTCCTATACGCTTGCGAAGCATGGACCCTCACAGCAGATCTCCAACGAAGAATACAAAGCATGGAGATGAGGTGCTACAGAAGACTTCTGGGCATTTCCTATACCCAACACATCACCAACGACGAAGTCCGACAGACCATCAAACAAGCCATTGGACAACACGATGACCTGCTAACAGTGGTGAAGAAACGGAAACTCCGATGGTATGGCCACGTCACCAGATCTTCAGGCCTTGCAAAGACTATTCTGCAAGGCACAGTGCAAGGAGGTAGAAGAAGAGGGAGACCGAAAAAAAGGTGGGAGGACAACATTCGAGAATGGACTGGTTTGACACTGAGCGAAGCCATCAGGGCTGCTGAGGACAGAGAAAGATGGAGTATGCTGGTTAAACGATCATCTGTGGTGCCCCTACGACCTTCGGGTTACGGGACAAGATAGATAGAAGATAGAAGATTTTTTTTTTCTTGCGGTCTATATATATCTCATATATCAAATCAATAGATAGATCGATAGATAGATCTATGTATAGGATATCTCTCTCTCTCTCTCTCTCTCTCTCTCTCTCTCTCTCTCTCTCTCTCTCTCTCTCTCTCTCTCTCTCTCTCTCTCTCTCTCAGAGAGATGGAGAGAGATAATTGATTTGATTAGCGCCATGGATTCTTCAGTACTTCCATGATAGCGCAAAATCTTTTTCGGGGAGGCCATTCTTGTCAAATCACGCATCAGATTGTGTCCCTTGCAACAATGGAGGCGATATTTCACGAGAAAGTAAGTTTGGGAATTTAGATGTTTTTTCGTTGTGTTATTGATAATTAAACTATTTATATTTTCTATTAATAATGAAAGACGCAAATTAAATGTTAACCATTAAATAAACACATTAATTTGACATTGTCAGTCAAAAATTACTTGCACCGTGTGTGTGAAATTGGAAGTAGGAATTTTTGGGGGAATTTTGTAAACAAAGAAAGATTTGTGAATACAGAAAGCTGTGACAAGTCATTGTAATTAATATTTGGGTCTTACTTAGGCTGAGACTGGATTTTAATCCTAGGAGACGTACAGAATTGAACTTCACACCGATTTTGATGTTTTATAACACAAGACAATATAACTTATAAGTTTCCCCAAATTCGACACTTCTAGTTCTATATTATAATCTATCATATGCCTTGAGCCTGTAGTGTACGAACATTCTTTCGGTTTTCATGCTCACAGTATTGTGTATTTACCGCCAGACATTTTGCGTGATGTCACACGCGGTGTTTATTTATTTATTTTTTGTACATGATATCCTAGTTCATTGGCTTCAGACTCAGAATTAATTAGGATTTTTGAGAAGTAAAAAAGCCCAACTTCCTAAACTTCAGTTGTACAGTTAGAGAAATTGATGTAACCCACACTGAATAGAAGAGACGGTCGAGACTTATGTCGGTCGAGGCTTATGTCGCCTCTCCATAATCTCTGTTGCTCATTACAAACAGATTGCAGTATTACATAATCACTTTCCTTGTCCAGAATTGAAAAAGGCAGACTGTAGGTCAAATTACCTTATTCCACCCTGTAAGAAAGGCATACAATCAGCAGCAAAGGTGGTGGAGAGGTGATTCGTTTTAAAAATTTGTTTCTATGTTTCAGAAGCATAAATTATTTTGAAATCTTAGTTTTAATTATTTTGGTTTTGTGTTCAATTTGCAGCAAGAGGGTTCCTTGTGTGCTCAGCACTGTTTAAATGCTTTACTGCAAGGCCAGTACTTCACTGCTGTGGACCTTGCAGAGATTGCACAAAACTTGGATGAACAGGAGAGGCAACATATGCTAGAGGGTGGTATTGATTCAAGAGAATATCAAAACTTCATCGAAGTAAATAATAGGTTGCTGTTTATACTTGTGTGCAATTTCTGGTATTTAGGAGTTCGTTCTCTTGTAACACCTGATGAAGCTTTTTAGCATAGAGAGAGAGAGAGAAAGAGAGAGAGAGAGAGAGAGAGAGAGAGAGAGAGAGAGAGAGAGACTTTTAATTTGGTGTTTTATTTCCTTCTGCCTTTAGTACTTGTCTTCCTACTATAATAGATTAACTAGAACCAACAAAAATGTAATACATTTTTGACAATTATCAGTGAATTACCTGAAGCATGCTGTTTGAATAAACATTGAGGTTTAACGTCTACACCCACCATTGGCGATATGGCGGACTGGGTTAACCATCCCAGGGGAAGAGGTGTAGGGACCTGAATCAACACTGAACCACCAGAGCAATCATACTGCTAAAATGGACAGTGAAAATGGCCACATTTTATATCGCCCACCACGGGATTCGAGCATGCTGTTTAGCCAGGTGCTTATCATGAATGCCTAGATTATTAATATTATTGTTGTTCTTGCTTCACCATCTCAAAAGTTGCTCAAGGTGCTGGCAGAAAAAGGATCTGACTCAAGCCACCAGCTTGCTGCTTCATGCGCACTATCTGATGCCACAGACAACTGAGCAGTCCTTGATTGGAGGTGGGGGAAAAGGAACCATGTGCATGCTGGGTGTTTAAAAATAACAAAACAGTAAATTCTGATGTAAGAATTTTAACTTTTTAGATCTTAAGATTTTACCTTTTTTCCAGCAACCTTCCAGCAACTATGATGATAGTGGATTCTTCTCTATCCAAGTTTTGCAAGAAGCCTTGAGGGTCTGGGGACTTGAACTGGTGCCTTTTACATCACAAGATCCTGTTGCTCAGGATGCTCGCTATGATCCAACGTAAGTCCAGCATACTTTGGCTGGTGGCATATTTTTATGTGTATTCTCATTTTGGGGGATCATGGACACACATTTTCATGAGAGTGGGCAAGTGTTTTCTTTGTATCTCGGTCATGTCAACTTTTAGTTATATAACACATACAAATTTCCACACCAGAAGGACAATGTTGGGAACTACCTCTGCTAGTTTTAATATTTCCGTAAACTCCTTCCATACATTGAATGACAATAGTTGTCACAAGGACTATCTTCTTCAGAAAAATACAAAAAATATTAAATATTACTCAGAAAATATTTTGTGTCAAAGAAAGACAGAAAAGCTCCTCCACATCTCCGTCTACTAGAAAAATGTAATATTTGCACTCTAAAGAACATTAAAAATACTGCTAGCAGTTCAATATTGTTCCAAAACTGAAAAGGAATGGGGTTTAAGGTACTTGTATAACATCAATGGCAAGACATGGAGGCAATATTACTACAATATTGTCACAGTTTACTGTATCAGTGATCGTCCTAGGGATTTGCAAAACCGGTACGACGTCACAGTAAACAAACCCACTCGAACGCAAACCGGTAGGCCAGTCACGGAAACCGATATGACCCATAGCAAAGCTTAATAATGCGTCACTATTTTATATAAGTAGATGGCGACTCTGTTAATGCACTTTCTGTTTCATTAGAAACATCTTCGTCTTCATATAAACTTCTTTTATCGCCCCTCTCCCCCCTAGCAAAAAATGAAAAAAGAGATTTTTGCTTCTTCATTATTACTAGCCTATCTGCAACTGTCGCAATACATACTGACGAGCACGAGGGAAGAAAAAATAGAAAAGTGCGCGAGTTTAATTTATCCGTATTCACGATAGCCTTGCGCCCGCCACTGTTATATCATTCTGTATTAATTACCTCAAAGTATATGGCAAGGCTACAGAACGCATTAGCAGGCCTCTCGTCTACACTCCTTAAACACATAATCAGCGTGGCTGGCTGGCTGGCTGGCTGGCTCTCTCTCTCTCTCTCTCTCTCTTCATTTCTCTTGTTTTTCTTTTGCTTTTTCTTTATTTTTGAAACCAGTCAAACAAAATAAGAACCGGTAGGCTCTACCGGCTACTGATTTTTCAACCGGTATTTTTATTCTCAAACCGGTAAAATACCGGTAATTTCCGGTTAAATCCATCCATGTGTATAATTTTTTTTTAAATTCCATTTTATAAAAAGGTCTAAGATACTTGACATTTTCATTTACTTTGTGCAGCACCCAGAGGGCTTACATCTGCAACTTTCGTCAGCATTGGTTCTCTGTACGGAAGTTGGGTAACCAGTGGTTCAACCTAAACAGTTTGTTGACTGGCCCTGAATTGATTTCAAACACCTATCTGTCCCTCTTTCTCACACAGCTGCAGCAAGAAGGTGAGCAGACAATTTTCAATTTAAATTTGTTTTGCATAATACTTGTGTAATGTCAACGACAGTGTAATCGTGTAAGGTGGGATGATTGTGCATAGTACGGCCAAATGGATAGAGAGAAGAAATCGAGAGGTTCAAAAGAAGGGAGCTTCTGTTATTCTTTAAGTTATAACTTATAGTAATAATAATAATACAACCATTTATATAGCACACGTATCTCATGGTACTTGGTGATTCATGACACATTTTACATACACACACAAATATGCAATTATATATAATATTACATAGAAGAAGAAGAAGAGAACAACACAAATCAACATTTACTACAATAGGAAAGTTTTAAAAAAATAATAAAATCAGTAATTATGTTCAGCAAAAATTACATTAAACTCGTGGTGGGAGCAGGTGAAGGGGATAATATATTTTATGTGAAGGCGGAGGAGAGAAAGAAGCAGGGAGTTCCAGTTGGAGCTTGCAAAAAGAGGGAGCAGTGACAAGTGACATATATTCAAGATTTAGGTCTACAGTTTTAGTTCATTTCATGTTAATTTTTATTATTCTTTATTAATCTAGCGTCCTGTGTGTTTCAGGTTACTCATTATTTGTGGTGGTGGGAGATATGGTAGACTCAGAGGCAGATCAACTGTTACGTATTGTGCCTGCCGTCCAGCCAATCAAACCGTCCCTGATCACGGCAGAAGGCCAATCAGAGAGGGATAACAGTCAGGATGAGGAGACCGAGGATGAATTACAGATAGCTCTAGCAGAAAGCCGGCGATTGGTGGATCAGGACGATGAAGCATTGCAACGTGCGCTACGAGACAGTATGGCAGGTATGAATAAAAACAAATTAATATTAGAGCAAAGGATACGAGAAATAAGACCTGTGATAAGTTGTATAATACTTATTTATGGAGCATGTCCATACATAAGCATTGTTAGGGTAGTTAGGAGAGGGGGATGGGAAAGGTGACGGGAACAAGAAAAATACATTGATGGTGACCATTTCCATTTTAGTCAAATATAAAAACTGTTCCAGGGCTATTTCTATGTCTGGGAAACAAAACTGATAATTTTTTTGTTTCTCTATAAACTAATAAAAAATGATGATGATGATGATGATAATGATGACGACGACAACTGCTGTGCTGTCTGGTGGGTGCATGATTCCATGACAAATGTATGCATGCTCAGCTTTGAATGAGCACAACTGCTTGGAAGAATATGAAATTAGCATGCAAACTTCAGATTCTGATATTTTTTTCCCTCTGCTTTGGTATATAAAGTTACCTTTATTGAACATTTTATTGTACTGTTACTTGATGTGCCGTTATCAAACATAAGAAAGATTTTGTATATATACAGTATGTACTAACATGTGCTTTGTAGAGAATCTTTCCATTTTACTAGGGTACATAGAGGAAGCAGTAAGCAAAGGTGGCAGTGTTCTAGACCATGATACAACCACCACCGCCATTCCGAAACAACCGTCTGCAGAAGAGCTACGTGAGAAGCGACTGGCTTTCTTGGATGGCAGATCCAGTGGTTCTACATCTACAGCAGATGTTCTCCCTACAGTTGCCAGTTCAGGTATATAGTTTTAGGGAATTAACAAGCAAACTTATAATAAAGAAATAAAAGCAGTCATTGGAACCGGTATTAATGAGAATATCCTATATGTTATGGTGTGTATTTGCAATAATCTCATGGCTTTTTTTTACTTCAATTCAGACCTGCCTACCTCAAAAAAAATTTTTTTCAGTACTCCAGCCACTTCAAAACCAGATTTTGGAAATCATGACCAGATTTTTACTTTCGGTATTTATATAAACTGTTGTTATTTTACGTGAACCAAAATAATGATATATAATAAATAAATAAAAATATAGAACTGTGTGAACTTATTGTCATTATTCATCTTAATTTGCTCTTAGCTAAATTTTTATATATTATTACACACGTAAAATAAATCAAGAAACTGTACACTGTTCAATAAATTTATTGTTTGAAAATTAGGGTGCTTAATTGAAAAATAATGCAAAAGACGATAGTTTTAGGACACAACATCAACATAATAGGTGATAATGATCTGCTTGTATTTTTTCAAATCAAGCATGTATGCACTTTTCAGCTGCTGTAGTTCTTCATTTGTGAATGAGCTTTCTGTTGTTACATGAATTCTTTTCTCCATGACAATTAAATATTTGCAGAGTATACACTTGAAAAACACAAGGCTATTCAATGAGTTTTAGTTTTCTGGCGCAATTTGTTTAGCTTCCGCTTCCGGTTAAGTTTACTTCTTACCGAAATTTGTTTTAAAAAAATGAAAAATAAAAAAATAAAAACTTTACAGGCCGATTTCTGTATATTTTAAAAAGAGATCGGAACAGCGTACTCGATATCAGAATATCGGTAAAATACGCTGAAATACGGACGGGTAGGCAGGTCTGCTTCATTAATTGCACACACACTCAAGAGCCCATACACCATGTGTACATACATGTACATGCACAGTTGTAGTTAAAGATCAATGTTTTAAAAGCACTAAAAATTGCTGAATTAATAATAGATTTTTTATTTCATTCAGATTAATTTTGAATATATTACCAAAAAAAATATGTACAACTACATTCATGTAGTAGTAGTATTGAACATCAAATACATGAAAATTATGAAGCATAATGCAAAAGGAGAAAGCAACACAAAACAAGTCGGAAATTAGAAGGGGGGTGTAAATGAATGTAAGAAACATTTAATGGATGTTATTTCTGTTTAACTTTCAGCCACACCAGAGGTATCAAATGAGGAAGCCATGCTACAAGAGGCTCTCAAAATGTCCATGGAGCAGCCTCAATGATTGCTACAGTGTGATAGACAAGTTGCCATGAACACTCATTTGCAATTTGCGTTGTTTACTTTGTGATAAAGTATGCTGAGAATTGGAGCACTTCAGACTTCGCACTTGAGTGAATGAATGAACATACGGTATCTTTTGTACTAATATAGTACATGAAAAGCGTAGAGATCCCAGAATGTGCTAACGACACTTTTTCAGCAATATGTACCCTTTAAATATAATATTTTTTTAGCAAAATGTGCCATTGCAGCTGTGGTATATAGAACACACAACATAACCTAACATACAGTTATACATGATAATACATTAACAAAATCCTGTTTACTTTTCAGCAACAGCAACAAATTTTATTTTTACAGTTTTATTTTGTTAAATATTTTAATTGGCTGCCATAATACAAAAAAATGGGAATGTTTTGTATACGAGTTCTTGATTTTTTTGATTTTGTTTTTTTTTTCAATTTGTTGGTTCAATTTGTAAGGTACTTCACCCCTTTCCTTATGACGATTCAGAAAATTCCAACTTTATACTAAACAAGAGGTGGATCCCTATTAATCTTGTTAAAAATGTTTATTATGTATGACATACGCATTTAGCTTCAGAAGAAATAACAACAGTTCAGATGACTCTTATTTCTTATGCTTAGATTTAAAAATGAACATATTTTGCAGATAGTTAGGATGACTCATTCACATGACTTATGTTAATGTATATTTGTTTAGATTTGATAAAAAAAATGAAAAGAAGCAATTATTCTCATAAATGTTTTGGAGATTGTTCTTGTAGCAAAAGGAAACTTAGTAATTCTATTATTTAATGTTCAGAGATTTTTTTACCGATTTTAGGAATGTCTAGTCGTGATACTGGGTCTGCTGATTACCTTGTTAATAGAAAAAAAGATTGTTCGCGAATTGGTGCTTTAGATACCTTATACTAGTGCATTCATTGAGATTTAAACATAGACAGCAGCATTTATTTTTTTAATTGGACGGTGTTACTGATCGGATGAGAGAATATTTGAACATTATCATTGCTATTTGATATAATGTTTGCAAACCTTTGAATGCAGAAACTTGAGAAAGGGATGTACTGTTGAGTAATAAAAATTGTCTTTCATTTAGAGTTTCTCAACAATGGATTGACAACATGGTCCAGTTTTTGTTATACGAGTTTTGGTCTAATGTAGCTTCATTTTTTAAAAACCACAACACTTAATCTGGTCTTGGCTTCCAATAATTTGTTGTGTTTTTGTTTTTATTTAAATAGGTTTTACTTGAAACATTATGCCATATACAAAATGTTTGGACTTTATCTATAATTTTAAACTATGTTAGAAAAGTGGTTTTAGTATCTAGGTTTGGGAGGTTGGTTGGGTTTGTTCGTTTGTTTTTTAAAATATACTTTGAGAAGTAAGCCTCCAAATTTTTGGTTTTAAATACATTCAGATTTGCTTTTGATAACATTCAAAAAGTCTTAACAGTGAAATGTTTTAATAGTTTTGTTATAGTGCATCTATAGTTTCAGTTTTGTTTCCAGAACTCTGACAATAATGATTGAAGGCTGCTGCATAATCAACTGACATAATTTTTATTGTATAATTTTCATGTATTTCTGAAAGTTTCAAATGGATTTTATTTCTTTTAGTTGAAGTGAATAGAACATTTCAGTATAATCTATGCAGTAGGCTGTAAGAGGGCGAGTCACAAAGTAATGCCATTTTCGTTAAGACAGGCATAATTTACCAATACAAAATGAAGCTGGTCCTCTGTGGATCACATCCCTACTTCTCAAGTCACTAGCCATTTTGAATTTTCCTTGCAAGTCTAAAAACCTGCAAAGTAAGAAACCAAATATATTGTAATGTAAATAAAATAATCATTTATAACTGCGAAAAATGTAAGGTATTTTTATAAAAAAATGTCACCTCAAATACAAAAAATGGCATTACTTTTTGACTCGTCCTAGTACTAGTCAAGTAGTTTGTAAAGTTAATAACCGAACACCGATGTTTCACATTTTATTTCAATTAAAGTCATAGTATTATTTATACACTAATATACTTCATAAAGTGTGTGTGTGTGTGTGCATGTAAGAAATCGTATTAAATGGAGTTTTTATGAAAAAGTACAGATGACTTTCACAGAACTTAAGTTTAAACTTAAGTTTAGAAAAATCACACAAATGTAAGCAAATTTGAATCCAACATTTAACACAGTGTGCAGACGTTCAGCAAGATATGTGTGGGAGTGTAAAGTTTATCATATCAAGCTGACTAAGTACTGTTTGCCTTTCCAGCAATGCCAGCTTGTTTTTGTCATCTCTCAATAAATGTGATGTTGCATTTATGGTTTTGTTTGTATTATATTGCTGTTAAGCAGGCAAGTACATACACTTAGCAAAATAACAGGAGTGTAACAGATACCAAGGAAAAAAAGACAAGAATAAAACCAGATGAAATAAAAATGTGTTTAAAAAACAACAATGTAGCCACAAGTGAAGTTAAAATTTAAGTGATCACTTTATTATGTACACAATTCACAATGAATTCTCAATGCATGAAAACTTTATATCTGCAACCCACAAGAACACCTGCATCACTTCTTTTCTGTAACATTCTCTGTACATACAAACGCACACATGATTCATTTGGTAAGTTATGGATGCACATTAACATGCAGACACAACATACATTTTTAAGTTGTACATTTTATGGAACAAATCAGTCATTACACATCCACATTTACGCTCAGTAAAATCACATTTGAGTTCTTCTCCAATACTGGTCATCTGGTGTCACAGAGGGTGCTTCTAAAATAATTCATATTAAAATAAAAATATGAAAATAATCAACATAATGGTTATTAAGCTAGACTAACATAATGCAGACCTATAAATCTGTATGGTTTTAGCGATCTATATTACCTGTATCTTTAGAAAATGAAAAAAAATATAGCTATGTGGAGGCACAAAATGGCGTTCTAAAACAGACTCAGTTGCAGTCGTCATTTTCTATGAAAAAAATGTATTGGAAAGGATATCGTAAATGAATAAATATTTATTGAGTATATATAAATAACTTCTCGAATGAATCATAGATCAATACAACAGGATAGCCAGCTAGAGAAATTGCGCAGGGGAGTGCGGTCGCGCAACCTTCAACGCTTTTGTCCGGTTTTGACCATTTGCATTCTAAAGAGCTTGTTCTAACCACAGTGGCTTTGTTTTGTGCACAAAAACATTACACTGTGCAGCCATTCTGCATCCAGTTCGATGCCTGGTGACAGCTGTACTATTGTGGGTTGCGGTGCCTGTAGCGTAAACCACAGAGGCCTGTTTTTCTTCGCCATTCGGAAGCCGAAGGATCCGAAGTGGGAGAGCGATCTTGTTCATGCTGTCAATCATGCTGATAAAAGTTTCAACAAAGTGACAGCCATGATCTGCTCAAGATATTTTAAGCCAGAATGCCTCAAATACGGTAAGTCTTTCTATTTATCATCTTCATTATTGTTTTGGTTAGTCGAAGCAAGCAAGTACTTGAAGTAGAAGGCAAATTGCTTGCCAAAGCATACATCGCCGATGTCATCAGTGTGCTGTACTGTTTTTATTGTTAATGGCATGCATGTGCCAGTTGTCTTCTTCAGCAGCACAAGCCAATCAATTCTAATTTAGATGGATCCGGTCCATAACTGATCCCATTATTTAGGATTTCGGCTTTGGATGGTTAAGCTATACTGGTACCGTAGTTTTAAGAATTAATACTGACCAGTAGAAGTAGACATACATGTGTCAGTGGCACTAGTTTGTTGTTTGTTGCACAGCAACTCAGTGCAGAAACAAATCATTACCGTCAAGTTAACTCAAAGACTACAAATGTATCCAACAGAAGTGTTATTTATTTATTGACCATGCATAATTTGTGTCTTATACAATGGTGTGTATGTATGGCTTTTTGTGTGGTTTGCCAATATATTGTGTTTGTGTGTGGTCTGTGTATGGTGTGTGTGTGTGTTGTGTGTGTGGCGTATCTGCGTTTGTGATAATGTATTCTTATGTATACATGTATGTACATCTTTTTTTTCTTCTCTATTTGCTGCAATATGACCAGGTGGAAAACGACGCTATCTTCTCCCAGGAAGCCTTCCTACAGAATTTATGCCAGTCAAGTCGATTGTCACAGCAAAACCTCCTCCCAGAAATGAACCTGTAATTTTGTAATGGTATCCATCAGTGCATGATGATGCTATATGTGTGTAAATCATATTCACAGATTAAAAAAAGAATCTATGGTGTAAATATGCACACAAATTTCACCCTGTGACACCCATTTATTCAAGAGTGGTTTTATGCAGATCAAGTTGGGTTGTGTGTGGTGTTGTATTTTTGCTGCAGTTCCCTTTATTTGAATTCTTCAAGGATAATTAAATATAATTAAATGTTAATGCTATTTTATGTCCCATTGGGGGGAGGGGGGGTGGGATCCACTGACACTGTAGCCAAGTGGGCAGTTTGCAGTCTCAATCAAATTAATATTAATTAGCGCAGACAGTACTTGTGGGTTAAGGGGGGGAGGGGGTGGTCCGAAACCCCCCCCCCCCTGGCTGCCTAATATCCATCCAGTTACTTTTTTCTTATCTATCTTTTTTTCTGACTTTCTGATTGTTTACTTTTTTTTTTTTTAAAGGAAAGTGGTAAAAATTTGGTTCCCAGGCACAAGGATTTACCCAAAAATTACCGTTGAAATTAAACATTTTCTCTCCCCCCCCCCCCCCTCCCATTGTTTGAATTTACTAAATTTTGGTGTACATCTTCGTTTGGGCATCTTCTCATCCCCCAAAATGTTTTTAGGACTCCTGGTCCAGTGGTACAGGTTTGAACCCGAAATAGTGACAAAATCTTTGCACAAGAATAACTCGCGTGTTTATTTTTCGATTTTACTAAATTTTGGTGTTTATCTTCGTTTGGGTATCTTCTCAACCCCTATAATGTTTTTAGGACTTTTGGTCCGTGGTACGGTTCGAATCTCCCGAAATAGTGACACAATCTTTGCACAGGAATAATTCGCGTGTTTATTTTTCGATTTTACTAAATTTACTCAACCCCTATAATGTTTTTAGGACTTTTGGTTCAGTGGTACGGGTTCGAACCCGAATTAGTGACAAAATCTTTCCACTGGAATATCTTTATTAATAACCTGGCAATTATGCAGATTTAGAGTGCTCGAGATTGGAGAAGGGGTGAAGGGTAAGGGGGATGGGCTTTGGGAGATGGGCTGTTGTCGGTGGCATACTTGTTTATTTTTTACTTTGCTTTTTTGGGGTATGGGGGGTGGGTGGGGTTGAACTTGAATAATCCCTGGCAGTGGTCAGAGTGGACAAGGTCCCCTTCCCCACCCCCCATCCCATCCTCCTAGCACAAGAAAAAAAGAGACAATAGACAATATGATATGGAAAGCAGATTTTATGGCAAATTCCAAGATTAGATGGCACCACAGAGCACCATTTTGCTTCTTTGGACAAAATGTCAAATCAAACAGTAACGTGTAAAGTCATGCCATTTTGTTTTTAAATGCGAGAAACAAAGAAAAATAATTTGCACATAAAATTTATACCATACTTTCACGCATATTATGTCTTGTTTGTCTTAACACTATTCTGCCTGAGCGTGCAGCAGCTAAGCATCACTGCTGGCCTGAGCCTGCAGGGCCAGACTGTTGTGAAAACCACTAGTTGTACAAAATCGGCTCTTGCCTAGCTCAGTGCAGGCCTATTGATATGAAATTTGGCATACTTATAGAAAACTAATTTCTTTACAAAACTATATAAATTTTATTTTTGTTTAATAATAAAAACTGAAAAAATTCCTAAATGAAAGCCTCTTTCGCATTTTTTTTCTTGAATTTTCACAATAACATTGAAAAAAAAGCATTTATGTAAGTTTTTTTTAGCTATTTAGGTAAACATTAAAGTATTTAGATATTTCTTTAGGTAAATTTCCACAAAATATTATAGCAGCTCAACACAAAAATAGCAGAGAGAGAGAAAGATCTTGATAGTCCTCGATTTTTCGTCATTTAAAAATCAAATTGCACGCCAAATTCGCATCAGAACAAGAAAATTCGACCTGGCTTGTTGTTGTTGTTTGTAGATTATAGTCACACGACACTTTCGCATATAGGTGACTACTGGACCGATTTATACTGACACCAGCGGGCCAGTTGTTGGTAAAGGGGAAAATAATATGATCACACGTTGACCAATCCGGGATTCGAACCAGCGACCTTTCGGTTACTAGCAAGACGCTCTTATCAAATGAGCTACCCGGCCCCTCCAACCTGGCGGAAGTGACCGTATGTTTTATTAACATGGGAAATAACCGTGCTTTCAATATATTTTTGCAATGCGGAGTTTTCTTGCTTGGACCGTATGCAAGTGTGGGATACTGGAATACCTGCCTCCCGACAGGTAGAGATGCATGGCGGCTACTGGAAAACTTGCTTCCCCGCGCGGAAGAGTTAAAGGCTGTTCGACAACCACCTCAGCTGCCAATGCCGGTGGTGTACTACAACTTTGGTGATGTCCGGAAGGCTGCATCCAAACTGCAAGCTCCTTGGTACATTGTCACAGACACTGATGACAAAGTGGTGCTCGTCACACTCACTGAGAATGGAGTCAAGCATCTGCAAGTGAGCCTAACATCAGACTTTTCTGCAACACTGCATGTTATGGGCTTTCCAGCTCCCCAACTTAGCTCTAGCAGCGAGACAATCAAGCTCCAAAAACTGCTGACAAATTTACATCAGATACATTTTTGCGCAGGTATAATGGACCCAGCTTTGCAGGAATTTTCACAGCTCCCCAAAGGACAAGAACTTTACTTCAGACATGTGTCTTATTTATTAGACGGCACAGCAGTGAAGCACAGCTCTACTGTCAGATCAGCCTCTTGTCGTCTGTTGACTGAGCAGCTTCAAGTGTGCTGTAAATGTCAGGAGACACACAGACTGCTACTGCGAAAGCAAGAGAGCGTAAAGCGCATTGAGGCAGTCCCTATCGCCAAGAACAATCCCTTGCACTCGGTGGCGGAGAAAAAACTTAAGGCTGCGTTCAAGACTGCACGCATGCAAAAAACTAAAACCAGAAAGGAACTGGAGCAATTTAAAAAAATGAATGGACACAAAAGCTGTTGGTGTCAGTTTCAGTTTGCACGAGTCTCTGAAGAATGTGCTGGACGACAAGCATGTAGAAAAGGAATCCGAATTGACACAACTGTTTTGGGCTGAGCAGCGGAAAGCATTTCAAGCAGGAATTGGAGGAATGCGCTGGCATCCGATGATGATTAGACTTGCTATTTTGATCCACAGCCAAAGTCCAGCTGCATATAAAACGTTACGCAAGACTGGTGTTCTACGCTTACCTGGAGAATCAACTTTGCGTGATTACATGAATGTATATCATCCAAAACCTGGATTTCGACAAGATGTCCTCGACTCGATTTCTAAATCGACAAAACATTACAAAGATCATGAAAGATTTGTGGTACTTCTTCATGATGAAATGACCATCAAGTCAGACTTAGTTTTTGATCGCAGATCAGGTAAACTTGTTGGCTTCGTCACAAATGATGGAGGGCAAGCAAACTTGGCCACCCATGCCCTTGTGTTCTACGTTGTGGGAGTGAACACCAGCCTGAGCACGAGTCTGGGTTTCTTTGGGACACGCACCATAACTGCAGATGTTCTGTACCCGCTGTTTTGGAAAGCAGTTGGTTTCCTGGAGACAACATGTCAGTTGAAGGTCAGTCAAGAGATTTAGAAAACGAAACGCACTCCTCGAAGTTTGCTGTATACGTCACGACTTTGTTGCCTTTCGTCACATCCGAACTCAAAGTTCAAGGTCAGACACAAACGAAACGTAGACCGGTGTGACATCCTCACAGTTCCTAGTATCTTAGCTGGGCTGGGAGCGAATGGGAGCATTCTGATTGGTCGACGCGTTACAAAATTCGACGCATGCGCACAGTGCTATCATAGTCTTCGTAAGGTTTAGGGTTAAAGTTTGGGTTAGAGTTAAGAGTTTAGGGTTAGGGTTAGGGTTTGGGTTAGGGTTAGGGTTATGACGCCTAAGAACTTCGTGAAAAAGCCGGCCCGACATGACCTGGCGCATGCGCAAATGCGCTCGGATAAACTAGGAGACCCGGAACTTGAAGGATGTGACACCGGCAAAACGAGCTTCGTTTTTTACCATACAATTCCGAGCTACTTTTCGTCAGAGTTTGTGAGTATTTTTGTACCATAATCCTTATAATTTTGTTGATTGTTATGCAGTTTCAGATTCATCAACCCTTTTAGAATGTGCTCTGCGATTAGAATTTGTTTGTGGAAGATCATATAGTTTCTCAAAATAATAAAATTTGAAGGTACTGATTTTGGTCTTTTCTCGGCCTTCAAGCAGACGACCCCGCAAAAGTAGGTCATCACATCAAATTTTCTATTGCTGCAATCTTGATTTTTGATTTCATGTTCCGTAAAAACACAATCTGTGTGATTTAGTTAAAAGGAAAACAACCACCTGATGTTTGATTTTAGACCCCTCCCTCCCATTGTTTTGTCTTTGGTCATCGTCTACAGACTTGCACTATTGGCCCATAGTCAAGACATCAGTTAGCAAGATAGAAAAACTTTGTTTTGGGTTGTCGACAGTTGTCATGACCTGTCCTGTAGGTCCGACTTAGATGGCCGTCCCGAAATAATTAAGCTAATTATACTTTTTTTTTTTTTTTTTTTTTTTGCTTCCGGTCGCTGCGCTTGTGGCGACTAGTCTGTCAACTGTGAAGAATTTTTTTGGATGTACTGCGAGATCGTGACTATTGTTGGACATAAATGGCTGTGGAAATGAAAGTGAAGATCGCGAGGATGCTGCTGGTGTTTTTGTTTTGTGTGTTGCTTGTGTCAGTGCCGAGCGATGTCGTGTTTGTGCCTGTGACCGGTGACAGCCCTGTTAGCCCGCCGTTACGACAATACAGTGTGCAAGAATTATTAGGCCTACGTGAGTCCCCGCTTGTTGTGAAGCCTGTGCTGGATCTACCAAATGAAATGAAGCCAAGAAAACGGGGGAAGAAGGGAGGGGTGCGGCAGAGAAACAAACAGAGAAAATATAAACCTTATCTTCCATCTGTATTGATAGGCAACGTCCGATCCATTAAAAATAAATTAGATGAACTTTCTGCCAACACTAAACACTTCGAAGAATTTAGAACAGCGAGTCTAATGTGCTTTTCAGAGAAATGGCTAAATGATCAAGTTTCAGACACACACGTAGACATCGATGGATTTTCAGTCTTTCGGGGAGATCGAACAAAAGAATCAGGAAAGAAAGGAGGGGGTGGAGGAGTAATGGTTTATGTGAATAAGCAATGGTGCCATCCGAATAACATTACAGTCAAACACAGATCATGCACTCCAATATTAGAAATGCTCACTATAAGCCTAAGACCTTATTATCTTCCAAGAGAATTTTCTCATGTGCTAGTAACTGTTGTGTATGTAAGGCCAGATAAAACTAACGCTACAGCTGCTAGTGAAGTAATAGCATCACATATTTTAGATCTGGAGACCAAGGCTCCTGATGCAGTGAAGATTATTACAGGTGATTTCAACCAGTGTTCTCTAAAGAAAACTTTGCCTAAATATCAACAATATGTGACCTGTCCTACACGTGAAAATGCCATCCTAGATCTTTTCTACACTAATATAAAAGATGCATACAGATGTGTGCCTATGCCACCTCTTGGGCGCTCCGACCATGACCTTGTTTACCTTCGACCATCATACCGTCCACTTGTGCAGCGGGTGCGACCAATGAAACGGACAGTTTACAAATACAACATGGAAAGTGTGGAAGAACTACAAACGTGTTTTGAGACAACAGACTGGAGTGTGTTTATCGACAGTGCTAAGAACATAAATGAAGCAGTGGAAAGCGTTACAGACTATATCCGATACTGTGAAGAAACTATAATACCTAAAAAGACTGTGAAGATATATGCCAACAACAAACCCTATATCACCAAGGAAACTAAATTAACTTTGAACAAAAAGAAACAGGCTTACAAGAACAATTTAGATAAAGAAACTAAGAAACAGATACAGAAAGAAATAAACAAGGACATTCGAAAAGGGAAAGAAAAATACAAGGAAAAAAATTGAGGAACATTTTACAGAAAATAATATACAAAGAGTGTGGGAGGGAATGGGATTAATGTCTGGGTTCAAAGGTAAGAAAGGGAGGAGTGCACAACTTGGGGAATGTACTCAAGAATATGTAAATGACCTCAATAAGTTCTACTGTCGTTTTGACTGTCAAGATTTTTCTAGTCAGAGAGAGCAGTTAAGGGAAGGATTAATGGGGAGGAAAGGGGAGGAAGGAGAGGTTGAAAGTCAATTAGTTAGTGAGGAGGATGTAAGCTTAGCATTTACTAAGTTAAACACTCGAAAGGCTGCTGGTCCTGACAAAGTTACACCTAAGTTACTAAAAACATGTGCTAACCAACTTGCTGGTATTTTTACTGTTCTGTTTAACATGTCTTTTACTCAGTCTGTTGTACCTACTCTTTGGAAGATGTCATGCATAGTACCTGTTCCTAAAAAGAATCCAGTCAAAGTTTTTAATGATCTTCGCCCTGTTGCTTTAACCTCTGTCACGATGAAAGTTTTTGAAAAATTTGTTCTTAATAAGTTATATGTATCAGATTTTATTGACCCACTGCAGTTTGCCTATAGAAGTAAGAGAAATGTTGAAGACGCTGTTCTTTTTGTCCTCAACAAAATGTACTCACATTTAGAAAATGCAAATTCTTGTGTCAGGCTTATGTTCTTTGATTTTAGTAGTGCTTTTAATACTATGCAATGCCATTCACTTGTTCAAAAACTAGCAGGCATGAATGTTGATATTAGAACTATTCTATGGATTTTTGACTATCTTACAAATAGACCTCAGTTTGTCAGAGTTCAAAACAATTCCAATTCTATTGTATACAATTCTAATATTATGTTCACTAATACAGGAGCCCCTCAAGGAACTGTTCTAGCACCTTTTTTGTTTTCTTTGTACACTGCAGACCATAGACAAAAGCACGAATCCTGTCCCCTGATAAAATTTGCAGACGACACAGCACTCTCTGGTCTTATTACCAACAACATGGACAACATGTACAGAGATGAAATAGATAGCTTTGTCAACTGGTGTGATTCAAATTTTCTAGATCTTAATGTAAGCAAAACAAGAGAAATGATAATTGATTTTAGAAAGGGAAACAAGTTTGATTTTAATTCAATCTTTATCAAAGGAGAAGAAGTAGAGAGAGTGCATGCATATAAGTATTTAGGTGTGGTTATCGATGATAGATTCACTTGGAAAGATAACACAAAATACATTTACAAGCGACTGCAAAGTAGAATGTTTTGTTTAAGAAAACTGAGATCCTTTAATGTAAAACAGGAAATTTTACTTGTAATGTTTTATACAGCTGTAATAAGAAGCATCATTTCTTTTGGAATCACATGTTGGGGAGGAAACGTATCACAAACAGAAAAACGAAGATTGGACAAACAGATAAAAAGGGCTAGTGGGGTGGTTGGGAGGGAACAGGATGACATAGCGACGATACATAGCAGACAAGTGACAAAAAAGCTGACTGCAATTTTGGCTGACAGTAACCATCCACTTTTCTTGGAATTTGACTCTCGACGGATAGACAGGAGTGGACGTTTTAGGGCACCAGCGGGAACATCAAATAGGTACAGGAACTCATTCATACCACTTGCCATTCAAGCACATAACACACAAGTCGGTAGGTCTTACTAAACATACTCTACAACTCTCATGCAGCTTAGTTAGTTTCATTATTATCTGTTCTTACGTTAATCCGTTTTACTGCTTAATTGAAATATCTGCATTATGAAAATATGTTCATGTGTTTGAAGATCATTAATAATGTATAAATATTTATGTGTGTGTAAAAGAAGAATGAATGGACATGTTTAATTGACAGACAATGTAATTTCCATGCTTTTGGATTAATAAAGTAATATCTTATCTTATCTTATCTTATTAATAAAATGTATGTGTGTGCAGTAATCTTATTTTTTAAATTTTTTTAAAAAGTGTAATAACAAAACTTATGGTTGAGCACTTCAAGTCAGTTTTTCTATTACACCGATCAAGAATGTAATACTAACAAGACTCTTATTTATTTTGTTTTATTTATTTTGTTTTATTCAGTTCCTGATTCTGAATCTGATTACTGATTCTGATGGATTTGGAGGATTCTGAACACTCCGAGATAGAGGATCCTTTGAACATGGACACCTGTGTAGACTACGTACACAAGGCACAAGAACATCGCAGACGTCAGACGAAACGGGATTTTGATGATCTCGTCTTATATCAATCTCCAGACTTCGGGACAGGAAAGAGGGGAATCCTTGCCGATCACTTTGATCTTCATGAACTGACCGACTACCAGTGCCAGAGGTATTTTCGGTTCCACACCCCTCAAGATGTGGAACGCCTCAAGGTGTTGCTGCGGATGCCAGACATCATGCGAGCTGATAACGGGACCACAGCATTAGGCATGTAGCATTATTTTGCTGGCCTAATTTTGTTTTTATTAATTTCAATCTTTTTGCCACCATACGACACATTAGGTGTATTTATTTCACTAATTTTTACTTTCACATTATTTTTAATCAATTAAATAATTAGTTTCACGATTTCAGGTCTTCATGTTTCAGGCAAGAACTAATTTTGGTTTATCAGGCATGAAAGAGGTGGACGGCCAAAAATGAGGAAAATGTTTTGATGAACAATACAAGGGCGGTTTTGTTTAAAAAAAAATCAGCATTCATTTAGGACATTTTGGGGACCGTCATTTCTAAACCTCCAACCTTTATAGAAGTTCAAAACATTTACGACATTTTTGGGGACCGTCATTTCTAAAACCGTTGGGGGGGGGGGGGGGAGGTAGCTCCGAACTTTATAGAATTTTAAAAATTTACGACATTTTTGGGAATGTCAATTCTAACCGTGGGGTGGGGGTGCAGCTCCAAACTATATAGAATTTCAAAAATTCATAAATTTACATTTTTGGAGACCGATATTTCTACACCAGGGGAGGGGGGTGGGGGCTCCAAAATAAAAACAAACAAAAAATGTAAACAAGAAAAAAATTCAAAGAAGAAAAATAATTGGCGGAAGATATTTTTTTCCGTGGCGAAAATATGCGGAATTTTGCCGAAAAGAGGAGGTCTTTCATGCCTGTTTATTAATTTCATAACTTGTTTCATGGTTTCAGGCTTGGAAGTACTGTGCATCACGCTGCGTCGGCTTTCATACCCAAATCGCTACGTGGACCTCTGCGCATGGTTTCCAAGAAGCGAGCCAGCTTTATGTCAGCTCTTCAACCTAGGTGTGGATTATATTTATGACAACTTTTCAATGAAAATCACCAACATGAATCAGCCATGGCTGTCCTTGCTGCATGTACAGATGTACTGCAACGCTGTTGCAGCTAAGGGTGCCCCCCTCAACAATTGTTGGGGTTTTATTGATGGAACAGTGAGGCCCATCTGCAGACCCTCTGAGATCCAAAGGGAACTTTTCAATGGCCACAAGCGCGTCCACGGAATAAAATTCCAGAGTGTGGTCACCCCGGATGGCTTGATTGCCAATCTTTTTGGCCCCATGTCAGGGCGGCGACATGACGCTGCTTTGTTGACTGAAAGTGGGTTGCTCAACTATATGGAAAGACACTACAACATCAATGGACAAGCTCTGTGTCTCTATGGTGACCCTGCCTACCCACAGAGGCCCCATCTCCAACGACCTTATTTGGGACACAATCTTACCGCGCAACAGCAGAATTTTAACACAGGCATGTCCTCAGTTCGTCAAGCAGTTGAATGGGGATTTGGCAAAGTGATTGAAAAATGGGCTTTCTTGGACTACAAGAAAAACCTTAAACTTTTTCTCTCGCCCGTTGGGAAGCTTTACTTTGTTGGTGCCATTCTGACAAACTGTCTCACCTGCATGTACCCTTGGAGTGGAGGTCTGGTGAATTACTTTGGCATCGACCCACCTTCAATTGAGGACTACTTGCAGTAAACTCTCAATTCAACAAGCGATAAAGCCTCCCCCAACCAGCTACTGTATGACCATGGCACTGGCAATGCTGTATGCTACAAGACAACAAACCTGTTTTCCCCCAGACAGAGAATTTTTTTTTCTTTTCGGATGTTCCTCATCTGCTGGTGAAAACTGAAAAACATCAGCAGCAGCTCCGGCTCTGGCAGAAATACGCGCTACATGTAGCTCGACGGACAGGATGTGCTTTGGAAACATATTGTAGATTTGTACCAGTGATGCTGAACAGGTTCTCTGCAGGACACGCTTGACTGCAGACCACGTACATTTGACTCCACAGTCTGTGATGAATGTGCGACGGGCTGCCCAGGTTCTCAGCCAGAGAGGAGAAGTTGATGCTAGAATTGGGCGGACCGAGTGCAAAGAAACGGCCAAGTTGATTTTACTGATGGACCAGTTCTTTGACTGTCTAAACATTCTTTGTATGACTGAAGCTACACAAAAACGGAAACCAAATCTTGCGCCTCACCGTGATGTGCAGGATACTAGAGCTGCGTTTCTTTAGCCAAGCAAATCAAGTTGAGACAAGAAAAACAAGGCAAGCGCGTTTCTTAGCGCCCGCTTGCGGCAAGCAAAACAAGAGGCTTGGCAAGCAAAGCCAAGCATATCTTCGACATACTTAGTTCAAGCACAAACATGGCGACTGTTACGCATGGATCTCAGTTTGACGACGGGTCTTTCTTTAATGTAGACACGGAGGCGTCATTTTGGAAAAAAACTATTTCTAGTTATATTTATGTATATTCTTGAATATTGCATGCAGTTTTGTATAATTGAAGGTATATTTTATCCAGGAAATCATGCAAGTTCCTCGGAATGCCCGATCGTTTTGTTGTTGTTGTTCCAATTTACGAGGAGGTAGAGATCTTATTTTGTTACCGTAATTTGGCTTAGTTGAACTTTTCGTACCAGTTTTCGCTGTGGCTTGATATTTTCTTCTTTTGATTGACAGGCACCAAATAATTTGTTGAGAAACCGACGCCGTCCATCAATTTTTTAAATTAAAAAACAACAACAACAACAAAACCACCAGGAACATGATAAATTTAATTTGATCTGTACACAAAGGTGCAAATTCAATATGCACCATTACCGGGCTGATCTAAATGTGATCCTTCAAGTAGGCTACAAGCTCTTAGTAATAGATTTATAATCATTTAATAAAGTAATACTTGTGAGAGTTACAATGACATAAAACGAGCGTTGTGACCGAGTGATCTAAGACGGGACAAATTTTTTGCCTTGCCCACAGGCTAGAAAGAAAGAAATGGTGCCTGACAGGTGCGGGATCGATCCAGCACCTGGGCATTATGTTTCTCCGAATATTATTTACTTTCGACTCAGGCAACATCTCTGGGGTTTTCTCCGGGTTCTCCGATTTGCTCCCCCAGCGACATTTGAGAACATATTAGATAGGTTGGGTTTGGGCACGCCATAGGCTGCGACTACGCATTCCGCAGGGGAGGCCGGCCCATAATTTCCCGATAAAAATGGACAATGAAGTGTAAAAAAAAAAAAAAAAAACGTTTTCTTCTTCTTGGAGAAAATCTAACCTATATGGGCCTATATATTTCATTATTAATGTTATTTTATTTTTGTTGTTGACATACATAAGAGCACTCGCATCAATGGTGAGTGATTCCTTGGATCTTTAGGTAGGCCTACTATCACACGTTGTTTTGGCAGGACAAGAGGGGGACCTTCAGGGTTATGCTGGTGAGCTGGCCAATGTTGTGCTGGTGAAGGAAGGAGGTATGCATTTAGATGTGGCTATCGCGCAGAAGAGCCAAATCTACAAGATCCAAGACCCTCCTGCCACCAAAGAAAAGATACCTCCAGCTCCCGAGTCTGAAGGTGGAGACGTGTGCGTGACTGCTGCGACTTCTTTACCACCCCTCCAGGCATAGCATGTCTGTGTGTGCGTGTGTGTATGTGTCTGTAACGGCTATTTCTCATAAAATAAAGGACGGATTTAGTTTACTCTTATTCTGTTATTATAAAAATTTTTATAATAATATAAGCCTCAAACAAAGTTTATTCATTTCGGTTGACCTCATCATGTTTGTTTTAATATAGAGTTAGTATAGATGCGAGGTGGCTAGTGCAAAGCAAATGATGATGCTATTAGCTACGCCTTTTCGGTGTGGTGTGTAGTGGCTGTAGCAGGGTGAGGGTTCCTACTTATTTTGTTCATTTGTATGAGCTAAACAGGCTTTATTTTAATTTATATTTCACAATTTGTCTCAAGGGGCAAACAAAATGTGCCAGTCAGAACATTTTATTTTTAGTCATTTTTATGCACTGTGTATTTGTGTGTGTTGGTGTATGTGTGTGTTAGTATAGTGTACTTTGCTTGCAAAATTTTAAGTTTTGTATTATTCTCAGTTATTAGTTTATCATAATTGTCATGCAACTTATATTTGATTGTCACATGTAAAGCCGCAAGTACATGTATTGCCCGACTTAATGAATGCATCGTTGCCAACTCAGTGTAAAACTTTTATGTTTTCACGTTGATTAAAATGACGAGGACGTCATTTTGTTGGCAGGAGCGAATGTGGTAGTCATGTCTATGAGTTGTGTGTATGTGTGTGTTGGTGTGTATACTTTTGTCAATACATGCCTGTCGTTTTTAAAATGTGTGTGAAGTTTGTACAATAATAAATGTTATGGGCATTGAAATGTTGCTTCATTGTTTTCTTTTGGAAACCATCCCATCAAGTTGAAATTAAGGAAACCGCTGCTTAGAGCTACAATGCAAAGCAGTTGATGTGTGCTTTAAACATTCGTAAACATCGCTTGCATGCTCTAGTTACAGATGTCATATTATGCTAGACATATACACACAGATCAATACACCTTACACTCATTGACAACAACAAAATAATGTGATAACTATAAATTTTGCACGGGCTCCACACGACACGGTTGTTTTGTTTGCGTCTCCAAATAACTAAGCTGCCAGGCAAAATACTATCTGCACAGGCGACATGACAGTTTGTCATTATTTTCCTTCCACCTATTCAAATGAATGAAACAGATCTGCACTGCAAAATCATAGTTAGTGCTTGTGTGAGTGCTCGTGAGTGAGTATGTGTGCGTGCGTGCATGCGTGTTTAGTTTGAGAGTCGTTAGTTTTTGTTTATAAGCTTACTGTTAATAGTTCATGAGGTTTCTTCGTTCTGTTTTATAGTTAAAGTTGTTCTGATTCAAGTAAGCGCCTAGAGCTAGGTCTAGATTAGATTAGGCGCATAAATAATAATTTAAAATAATAATAATAATAATAATAATAATAATAATAATAATGACGGTTTGTGCACTGTCACTGCCTGAATCCGAAGACACCTCCTCTAAAACTATCGCCTTCACAATGCACTTCGAAATGTACGCCATTTTCAAAACAAACTTGCTTCTGCTGGTCGTTTCTTAGGCACTCTTGATACCGCTTGGCCCGCGACGAGCATGCTTGTTTGGCTCGCGGCCTAAGAAACACAGCTCAGGTGTGACTTTCTGGAAGAGTTCCTGGACTTCTTGTCGTGGAAGGATTCCGTTCAAAGACGGCCAGAAGATTTCAGCCAGACTGAAAGAAACAAAATGTTCCTCACTCCCCAGACATTCAAAGGCCTTTGCATGACCCTGAAGGCCTTTCCAGAGGCCACTCGCTTCCTGCTAAACAGTGGGGTTAAGTATGTTCTCAGCAACCGGTTTTGCCAGGATCCAATTGAGCAGCATTTTGGACAGCAGCGAGGCCTTGGTTGCAGATGCGAGAACTCGAATTTGTGGATGTTTGGATACAATGAAAACAAACTGAGGCAGCAGAGAGACCTTGCACTCACTCACCTTGTATTGATCTATGAATGAATGCAAAGATTTTTATATGGAGTTTGATATTTGCATAATATTTGATATTAAAAAAAAGCATTTTGGACGCTTCCAATCGTGTCCCGAAGTCCGATGTTATTTTTGTCATTGCTATGCTATTTTCGAAAAGGGTGTTATGAAAAAATTCTTTTATAAATTAATGCACGAATCATTCAAATTTAATTTGTTTTAAAGTTGTTGTTTTTGTTGTTTTTGTTGTAACAGACTGTCAAGTGGTATGGCAAACGTTTTCCTGATTCTTCCTTCCCTCCGGAGAGATTCAGCCGCCAGCTTGACAGAGTGGCTGCAAAAGTGGATCAGCTGACCAGTGACAAAGAAAAGACTTTGTTTTTTAATAAAACTGTAGCCTTTGATTCCATCAGTGGTGTTCTGGATGCTCAAGATGTAAATAGACTTATGAACTTTAGTAAGTTACTAAATGCCACCTAACAAATGAAATGGTTTCAGACATTCAGACTTTTATTGTTAGAGAGAAATACAGTGATGCATTTCTTTTTGACGTGTTGAATGCTCTTTCAGTGGTATATTTAGCGTGCAGTAAAGCAGCATTTGTGCGGCACATGAGGCAGGGTTTTTTTTTAAAGCAATGAAGTCAGTACAGGGAAAAAAGAATAAGGAACAACTGTAAGCATGGCTTCAGGGGAAATTTTTATTTCCCAAAACGTTACAACAAAACCAGCCTCAATTTCCGCCTCCTGGTGAACCTGACAGCTCATCAAAGCTGCAGCCTCCTACTGAACAGGTCTGCTCATCAAAGCTGCAGCCAGAGTCCCAAGGCCAGCCTGCATCTTCTCCTCCTCCTAGTGAACCGGACATCTCACAGAAGCCTCCAGATGCACCATATATCATTAGCATTCTAAACAAAGATCTTGCAGCTTTGAAGTTAGGATACGCTGCTGAAAAAAAAGCAACACAACACTTTGAAAGAAAAGTTTGCATGTGCTAAAGAGAAGAACAAGACTCAAGAAAAGGACAGTGCTCTGCTTCACCAAGCTTGCAAACTGCTTGAAAAAGAAAACAAAAGTCTGCACGAACAAGTGACTGCTTTCAAGTTAAGTAAAGCCTACAAAAACAACTGTTATTTGAGAAAGCAAAACTTCAAATTAAAAGCATCACTAGATGAGTGCAAAATTAAAATAAAAAACAGATGAGTCTCTGATCAACATGAAAAAAGAAAAATTGAAGTTGCAGAAGATGGTGCACAAATGGAGAAAAGTAAGTGAGAAGTTGAGAAAAGAAAAGAAAGCATTAGACCAGGATGCTATTCGCATGGTCTGCCAAGACACGCACCAAGAGCGGTATTGCAAATTGCAACCATGCTGAGTACTGGGCATACTTCGTGACGACTCGGCGAGTTCGACCCGAGTGTGACGTCAGCCTCGGAACTCGTTCGAGCTGTGAAACACAGGCTTACTTCCGTTCCATGCCTTGTTGCTTTCAGCGGATTTTACCAACAATCACAATGTAAGTATGAAGTATATATATTGTTAAGCATTAATGTAGTGGCTATTTGCTGGTTTTGTACGATCGATCTATTTTGTAATCTATGCAACATCAGAACTCAAATCTAGCTTGCCACTTTGCCGTTTATGAGCTGCAGTTTCAATTTCAAATTGTGAGTGTATGTAAACACTAAAACAGATTCATAACTTGTAATTATTTTGTGTAGTAGATTTATAAAATACTGTCAGATAAACTCTCTCTCTCTCTCTCTCTCTCTCTCTCACACACACACACAATACACACACATTTAGCACAAGTTAAGTTGATTTGTTATTTACTTGTTATAGTGTTTGTTACCCCAGTGCTCTTTTTTTTAAATTCAGCAGGTGGTGATGAAACCGAATCACAGTTGATGGATTTTCAACATCAAGTAGCAATTGTCAGGGTAAGTGTTACATTTTCTGTGCTGGAATGTAATTTATTTTTTCATTCATTCGAAACAGTCGGTGTACTTAACTGTGATGAACTGTTGTTGTCGTTGTTTTTTTTATAATTAACTTGGCGTATTGAACAGTATTATTATTAAACAATATTGCTTTAATGATGTTTTGATGTTATCAAACAAACAACAGAATCCAAAACACTACAACTTTGTTAACATTGTATTTTTAACACACACACGCTGTATAACCAGTCATATGAAGGCTACCATTCGCACTAACCTCACTGCCACTGAGACCACACATACAGTATATAGATTTTAGGTTTCAACTAAGTTAAATAAGTTTTAACTAATATAAAAACTTATTATTATTATTATTATTATTATTATTATTATTATTATTATTATTATGTTTCAGGATTTTCTCCCGCCAGGTGCTGAATTTCAACTAATGAACTTCTCACTCATCGATAGTGAGAATTTTAAGTGTGAAATTCGCTTGCCTATCAAGGATGAACAAGATGCACGTGATTGGCTGAAACAGTTGGAGGACCACACGAAAATAACCTTTCAGGTGAGGAAAACAGTGCCAGCAAAGAACTCAAGTTTTGCACGGAACATTTTCAAAGCCAGTTACAACACACGCCCTGCCCTGTAAGCGCTACAGCAGACCAGAAACCCAGCTCCAAGAACACAAACTGTCCAGCACTTTTAGGCATAACAGTGCAGAAGCCAAGGACCTCAAGCAGGTCATATTTTCTGTTATGTAATTACTGCACTGGCACAAGTAAATGTCCAAAAACAGTGATATTTCTTTTCTTTTTTTAATTTTTAATTTTTTTTAAAATTATTTATTTAGTATTATTTATTGTTTTAAAGAAATGTAAATGCCAAACAATTTCTGTATGTGTGTGCTATATCTAAGGTATTATATGAACAGTCCAGAAATATGCATTGTTGCTCTGAAGTTAGTCGTTTACTTTCTTGGATTTTGTTTTCATCCTGGTTAGCTGTGCAATTGCACCCTCTTTCTCAATATGATAAAATGCCCCTTCAACATAAGTGTAAATTTTCATTCGTGTCAGGAGCTAACTGTATCTGTATTATTATTTCTGTGGTGGTGTCTGTCACAGGCTGTCATTGTCAAAGACCTTGGACTTTCCTACCATTGTCATCCTCGAGCACACGCACAACCACCAAATCATCTCAGCTGACTCATTGCGACACCGTGATGTGTCTGCTGAGACCGTGGAAAAGTTCAAGATACTCTTTTCTCGGGGCCATTCACCAAGTTCAGCATTAAATCTACACAAGATGGACATGCAGTTGGAACACGGCCCAGTACTCAGCATGGTTGCAATTCGCAAATACCGCGCCCCGAGAGCCTCTACAACTACGCAACAACAACGCCTTCAATGCTGAAACCAGAATGACGGTCTATGCAGTTCTGCAGGTTGGGGTGCCTGATTGGAAAGTTTCAGAAGTCATCAAAGAAGTAGCGAAACATCTGTTTAAAGAAGACCTTACTGACTTGCCTTCTGCTTCAACAGTTAGCAACATGGCTGATGAAGCTCATGTCTTATGCAAAGCTCAGGCTGCAGAAAAGATTGCCTCTGCTTCAGATGTCACCCTTCATCTTGATGGCACAAGCAGGAGCAAACAGAGGTATGTAGTGACAAGTGACACTGGACAGCGGTTTGGTTCTCAACCTAGGTTTCTCCGAAGTAGCCACAGAAGATTCTGATTCTCTGCTGAACATAACTATTACTATGCTAGAAGAACTTAGCGAGCTTCATGCAGACATGACTGAGAGTGAAAATGAGGAGAGCTTCAAGCTGCTGCTGTCGAAAAAAACTAGTATCATGTCTGACAGAGCAGCAGTCATGCAGTGCTTTGGCAAGAAGTTTGACACCTTCCAGTGTGCCAAACTTGATGCAGAGAAACATGCCCATATATTATATTGCAATGCACATTTTCTCTTGGGCGTTTCTGGTGCATGTGAGAATGGCTTGAAAGTGACAGAGGAAGAAATGTGCAGCGATGGATTGGGAAGAGACTTGTGCCCTCAGTTCAGGTCATGGTCTAGTGCCAGTGAAGGATCCACAGCCCGTCTAATAAGAACAGCTGCAGATGTACTAGGACCTCGAGGTGATGACAAAAGTGGGTGTCGGGATCAGTGGCTTATGACCAGCTACAGATCTAACCGCTTCAACTCACTGTTCCAGAACTCTTCTGCAATTTTACATCACTGCGAAGACATAAAACAGTTTTTGTCAACATACTGCTCTACATCCAATTTGAAACTGAAGAGCGTTCTTGCTGACATCTCTGACGACAGCCTGTTGGCATTCCTGGCAAGCCTTGCACTTCTGCACACCTACCTGACCCAGCCTTACTGGAACCTGGTTACAAGTTCTGTCAAGTACTTTGAATTCTCTCGCTACATGACGATGATGGAGCGCAACCTGGTCATATGGATGGATGATCCAAAAAAGCTGTGTGATGAGAACTGCCAAGGCGCCTTTGATGGTGAGTTTCTTACAACTAGCCCGCCTCAACTTACATCAATTACAAAGGACTGTCTTGTTTTGGAATGCCTTCGCAAACTGTTGCCAAAGATCATAGAGGTGACACACAGACAGCTCGGTGACTTTCTTAAAGATGGTGTCTTTGGTGGTAGTGTCAGCTCGGATACAAAGGAAGCCCTCAACCACTGTCCTCTTACCAATTTGTCAGGTGAGCACGCTTTTGGTGACCTTGACTTCAACATCACCACCAGGCGCCACAGCAAACTGCACAGACGTTCAACCTATAACATGGGAAAGAGAAACAGCACTGTGCGTTGGTTAGAGGGGAAAAAAAAGTCTCTTCAGTTCTGCAGCTGGCGCGCAAGAAAGCCAAGGCACTAAGGAAAAAGCATAGGCATCAGGAAGACCTTGTGAAATTACACCTGCAGGCAAAGATTGCAGAGACCAACAGGATGAAGAAAGAAAATGAAATGAAAAAGGCAGCTGAAAAACAAAAGATAATTGAAAATGTAATAACAGCAGGTGGGCCTGTGACGTCCAAGAAAGATCTTGAGAAGCTATTGCAGAAAAACTCAAACACCATTCAAGTTCTTAAAGATTAATTAAGATATCAAAAGGTAGTTTTTGGCATGCAGCAAGTCAAGTTAACGGGCAGCAAACAGCAGCTACTTGACAATCTTATGAGCAGCCTGGGTGGAGAAATATATAATTATATTTGTTGACTGTGTCTTTTCAAACAGTGGAGAACAGTTTGGATTCATCTTTTGGACAGGCGTTAGTGCATACATATTTTGATGTGGTGTATTGGAATCACCAAATTGGAAGTGCTTACCGAAAAACATTTTATTTTATTTTATTGTTGTGTTGGATTTTGTGGTGTTGTGTGGGATTGTAGGGAAAAGGTAAGGGTGGATTTAACTATTGTTCTTCAACCATTGCTTATGAAAAGTCACGTTTTAATTATTATGTTTGTTGCTTAATTTTTTGTGTTGGAGTTTGAATTAAACCTTTTAGTTAAATTTCATAAAATTTGTGTTAGCGTTAGACTAAATAGAAAGAGGGGTATTTGATTCGCACACACGTAACAGCACGCCGTTTTGACGAGCAAGTCACATACACGCTGCATACACACACACAATACACAGCGAAACAAAAGTATCGTGACAACATCTTCACATCTAAATTTCTTTTTAGATACGTTTCCTATGCTCATGGGGGATGCTGACAGGGATGTTATCCTTGAACAGTTCCGCTAAGCTGTAGAGCACTGACGTAGATCTGCCAGAAAATGAACGTATTGATCACAGCTGGACAAAGTTATCTTCCGAGTATCACCAACTATCTAGATTCATGAAGGGGATACTCACAATCCCCCACTCTAGTGCACCTTGCGAGCGGATTTTTTCTATGGTAGGAAAGACATGCACTGATCAGAGGCAGAGCCTGCACTCAGACACTACCAAAGCACTTTTGGTAGTGAAAACAAAGCCACCACAGAAATTCAATGAATCGCAGCTTCAGCAACTGAAAGGTTCATACTATCAGAGCTTTTAGAAAAAGGTACTCAAGCAGATAGAAATTAACACTATTTAATTTGTAGTGTTTATTAAGAGACAGACGAGCATTTATAACATAAAGGTTTTCAATACTTAAATTGCAGCTGTCCATTTTTATTCTACTATACTTCCAAATATGTTTATTCAGTGTGCTGCTGCTTAATTATAATTATATTTTACGTGTGATCTGATAATCTGCAGTGCAAAATCTTTTCTGCTAGGTAATGTAAAATATTAATTGCTAAAATTAATAAGCAAATAAATAAAACCAGAAAAAAGCTTGGTTTTCACCAATTCTGTCGTGTACTGTTTGTGTATAATTATTATTATGTTGGTTTTTTTTACGCTGCTCTCGATCTTCCTCGTCAGTTGGAAAATCTTCCTCATAACTTGCCCCTGTCATCCTCTTGAGTTCAGCAGAGGGTAGGCAGGTCTGTATTAATATTATAAACATCGCTAATAAATAGATTTTTAAAACTTGCATAATTATCCATGTAGTATAATTATTATACAACAAATGCATGGTAAGCTTAATACTAATAATAATATAATGAAAATATAAATAATATAATAAAAATAATAATCTGTTATAAGACACAAATTTAACTTATATTTTGACTTGACTTGCTTTTACATAGACCTACTTTTACCTTTTTTGGACATGCCACTCAACGATGATTAGTCCAATGGAAATAAAATTAATATGAATGAGTATGGTGAGAAATATTTTGTCTATAGATGTAAGGCCAAAAAAAAAAATCTGTGTTATTAGAGAAATTGAGCGTGCGTTCGTAATTGCTTTCCGTAACGTAGCCGTAGAGCATCGTTGGTGTATTACTACAGTAAATGCAAATTAGTACCCTACGACTACGAAAATGATACGTACTTTAGAAAGAGGGATTGAGCGCAAGTCCTTATATACTGTCCGTACCGTAAGTGTAATCGCGTGAAAACTCACATTTGTAATGAGAAGGGAGGCAACACTATGCGTATGACGTAATTATTATTCTGCTGAAAAAAAATGCAACACATGAACATTCGGCCATCTGTTGGACTAGATTGTGGTTCAAATTGAATCCTACTATTAGGACATATATATCACAGCAATGATTATATTATCATAGAAATGCTCCTGTTTATTTATTAATTATAGTTGTTTTGCTAGCCTAGAGTTTTGCACTACACAACTAGGCCTACTACTGGTACTACTCATACTGATACTGTTCGTCTGTTGTTACGAGTAGTAGGCCTACTACTACTACATGCTAGTCTTAAACTACTATAAGTAGCCTGACTAGGCTTATCATCGATCTTGAAATTTGTATGAGTGAATTACCACGTCAGTTTACTGTTAACAACACTGGTCAGTTCCATCAGCAAAACCTAATCAGCCTACATGATCATGGCCGCCATGTCACTCTAAACAAGAAATTCGAGTTGGTTGCGTGTAGATCTGTAAAAACACTTTCCTCACTAACACATCAACCAAAAGTTATGATAACTTCATTCCTAAGACAATGAACTATCGAGAAAATAATACATTACAGTTGAAAAATTACAAATGTCGATACAAACTACTTACGATTTCAGCGTTCGTATAAATCCCGTTTCTCACGGTCACTCGTAAGGCAACTAGGCCAGACAGCCGTAACCCACGCCCTTTAACCTTTGCACTGCGCAAAAAGCTGTGACGTCAAGACAAAAAGTAGTTCTCGAAACGATAGGCTTACGCTACTCTCATCATTACGAACGCACGCTCAATTTCTCTATTGTCTTTTTTAAAGCCTAAAAATATGAACACATGTTTTCACACATCCTTAGAGTACATATTTTTAAATATTTAATTTTAGTGTTCTCTGCAGATGCAGGAATGGACCATTTTCATTGCTCATCGATGAGAGTAATGATAAAAATTGTGAGAAGCGTCTTGTGGTGCTGGTTCGACTTTTCAACATCGAGTCAGGGACAAAGACCAGGATCCTTGACCTTCCACAGCTTTCCGGAGGAACAGCTGAGGAGGTGTTTGCAGCAGTCGCCAAGGTTATTGAGTAAGTTTTTATTCATTATGGATCATTGGATGGTTTCCTCATGATGGCCATTATAAGTATTTTCCCCTCAACTAAGCTTTTAATACATTAATATTATTATTATTATTTAAGAATTTAAAGCTTGAACTCATTTGTGTTTTTTTTTCTGTTTTTTGTTTTAGGCAAAAATTCCTTGGAGCAACATGGTAGGCTTCACAAGTGATAACTTCAGTGTGATGATGGGCAAGAACAACTCCGTCCTGACCACCTGCGGGAGAAGAATCCAAACATCTTCACCTTGGGCTGCATCTGCCACTTGGCCAAACTGTGTGCCAAATCTGCAGTGTATGCAATCTCTGTGCCAGTGGACGACATATTGATTGACATCTATTACTTTTTTGACCACAGGTATGTGATCATTTTGTGGTAAGTTAAATTTGAATAATGTGAATGCATGATTTCTTTTAACTTTTCTGTTAAACAGAAAATAAATCAAGCTGGTGAAGCAGTAGAACTAGAAGTTGGTGTGTCTGTAGGAGAAGCTGGTGCTGAGATAGAACAAGAGAATGAAATGGCAGAAATTCCTCAAAGTGAATTCAAGTCCAAGTCATCAAAGCAAAAAGCTGTGCGTAAGGCTGTTAGTTACTGCACTACCTTCATCTCCTACACAGTTTGCTATTGTTGTAGATCATTTAACAAACACCAAGTCCCCCAGAAAAAGGAAAGCATTGGAGGAAAAAGGAATCATTCCACCCAAAGTCCGAAGAAAACTTGATTTAGAGGAAAAAGTTCTCACAGACGTAAAACAGGAGTTCAAAGAAAATAGAAAACTGAGAAACGAAAGAGCACTTGAGAGGAGAAGAGTACATGGCAGTATTTTGGCAAGGTATTCTCAGTACAGAGGTAGGACATCTCATGTTAGACACCTGGGGACCACCACAAAGTACATGAATAACTGCAGAACCGAGGTCACAACAAAAATACGAAAAGATGCGTTACCATTGTCAACACTGAACAAGATCCAAACTTTCTTTGAGAGGGGCGATATTTCCAGGGAAGAGCCTTCTCGTTCTGCTGTAAATTCTAGGACTGGGAAGTCCTCAAGATTTATGGAGAAGACTATCAAAGCTCACAAACAATTTACACTTCAACAACCTGACAGTCCAGTGTCCTTAGCTGTCTTTGCGAAAAACAAGCCAAACAACATCAAGTCAATGCAGCATAATAAGCTGAAAAGCTGCAGATGCGAGTGCTGCAGCAGAGTGGAACTGCGACTGTCTGCCATCAACCGTTTCTTGGCACAGAAAAAAATGTGCCATCTTACTCTGACAAACAAAGAAGTTGCACTAGAAATGACACTTTAGGTCAGTCAGATTTCCACAGCTATGTATGTGTCTGGAAATACATTTGAATAGCATGCCATTTTTATTTAGTGTTTCTGTGTCAAATTGCAGGTGGCCTGGATCAACTCATGATGCAAGGATTTTGCGAAGAAGCTGTTTGTTTGCTGACCTCGAAGGAAACAGACCGTCTGTGGATGGCATTATACTGGGTGACAGCGCCTACATGCTACGTATGTGGTTGATGACACCACTGCTACACCCTGCAACTGCTGCTGAGAGAAACTACAACTATGCTCACAGCTCCACTCGCACAACTGTGGAACGATGCACTGGGGTTTTAAAGCAACGATGGCGCTGCTTGCTAAAAGGTCTTCACCTGCAGCCAGACAGAGCATCTAGAGTGGTTGTTGTCTGCTGCATTCTTCACAACATTGCAAGGCGCATCAGGCTGCCCATTCAGCCTGAGGTTGACAGTGATGAAGAAGATGATGAAGAGGGTCAGTCAATTATATTTAGCAAATTGTTATTTTTTCTTTGACATGTTCAAATTATTTAAAAGAACAGTTTGAAGTTAAAGTTTCAAGTTTCTTTAAGTTATTATTTGGATGTTAGACAAACGCTGTGGTTTCTTTGAACATAATGTGTATACCTATGACACAGATAGGAGTGTAGTCAGCATTTTTTCTTGGAGGTAAAAGATTTTGTTTGTTACTAACCATACACACTGTAAAAAAAAAAAGAAAAAAAAAATCAAAGTACTTTGTTTTAAAGTATTCTTCATAAGTAGAATCCACAGTATTTTTAAAAGTTGAAAATTGTCATGCTTATTATTATTTTACAGATGATGCAGATAATCAACATAAAGAACCTGAGAGGATCCGCCCCAATGCTAAGAGAGGGTTCGAACTGTCGCAGGACAGAGAAGGAGATAAAGAATCATCGCCAACAACTTTTAGCCATTGACACCAACAAACAATTTGAAAAACAGAGAGAGAGAGAGAGAGAGAGAGAGAGAGAGAGAGAGAGAGAGAGAGAGACAGAGAGAGAGACAGAGAGAGACAGAGAGAGACAGAGAGAGAGAGAGAGAGAGAGAGAGAGAGATATCAGTGTTGCGGGGATATTCAGGTGTTATTATTATTATTATTATAGATCTTAATAAAACTCTGAATTTGATCCGGAGTTTCAAAGGAAACAAGCAATGGCGTTTTAAACCGTTTTATTTATTTTGTCAAGGTTAATGATTACGCTCAATAGCAGCCAAGCAATAAAATTGAAAAAAATAACACCACACTAAAAGCTGTTAAAAATAAACCAACTGACATTACATTCGGAGCAATCCTTTCAAAGAATTTGTATTGTAAATTTATGTGCTGTTCATATTAAATTTATGCGAATTTTTTTACATCTGCGCCACATCACATCGATCTTGTTGTAGACAGATGCAAAAGTGGGCCGTTTTCACTGCTGATCGATGAGTCTAACGATAGGAACAAAGAGAAGCGGCTTGTCATCTTGGTCCGCTACTTTGAGGGACAGCAGGCTTACACCAGACTCTTGGATCTCCCTGTGCTAGCTAGCGGCACGGCCGAGGCCATCTTCGGTGTTCTATCAAAATTGCTGAGGTAAGTTGTGTCTCAGCTATTTGACAAATTCAATTTATAAGGTGACCAGACCTAATTTTGCTTTTATATATTATAAATTTATCTTGTCCACATGTACACTGGCCAACTTTTTGTTTCAGAGACACCCTGAATATTCCTTGGGAGAATCTCGTGGGTTTTGGATCTGACAATTGCAACACAATGATAGGAAAGCATAATTCAGTTCTCTCTCGTCTGAAGGACAAGAATCCAAACATCTTCAGGTATGTAATCTTTGCGTAAAAGTTCAACTTTAAAAAAAATTTCATTGTTATGCATATTGTTGCTACATATACAAAATCAATGACTGATTTGTATTGCAATCTATTTCAGCATTGGCTGCATCTGTCACCTGACCAATCTTGTCGTGAAGGCAGGCTTGAAGAAGCTGGCTGTCAATATTGATGACTTCCTGGTGGAACTGTACTACTTCTTTGAGAAGAGCCACAAGCGCAAGCAAGACTTTAAAGAGTTTCAACTCTTCACTGGCGTTGAAGAGCAGCAGGTATGTTGCTGAGATATTATTATGTAATTGTGTCTGAAATTCTGTAATTATTTCATAAAAAGGGTATGCAAAGGGGTTCTGTTCAATTTAACTTGTCAATAGCCGTGCTAGTATTTTTATTGTTATTGCACTGTTCTGATTTATCTTTGTACTATGATGTCTTTGCAGATACTGAAGCATTGCCCCACACGCTGGTTGTCCTTGGAGAAAGTGGTTAATCGAGTCCTCGACCAGTTCCCAGCCCTCAAGAGCTATTTTGCCAGTCATGATGAAATTGAGAGACCTGGGAAAGTAAAGAATCTACATGAACGTCTACAGGATCCACAGACAAAGCTGGCCCTCCTTTTCCTCCAGTATGTGCTGCCATTCCTCAATGCTTTCAACACTATCTTCCAGGCAGAGGAAAGCAAGATTGGGTGTATCAAGGGGGAGATGCAGCGCCTCTTGAAGCTGTTTTTGAGGTAAGTTTTGCTAACAACAATGTTTATTTTTCATATACCTGCCCTGTTAATCTGCTCATGTTTTCTATTGTCAAGCTGCCTTATTCTGTAAAATGTATTTGGTGCTTCACACATTCTTATCCATTTCCTTTTTAATGTGTTCTGCTTTCAGGAAGTTCATACCCCTTAAAGAGCTGAAAGCCCAACTTGGTGATGATGACAGCAAGTTACCTGATGTGCAGTTTGCCACAAGATCTATACAGCATGATGATGAGAGCATTGCTGTTGGAATGGAAACACGCAGGTGATTAACTTACATCCCCCATAGTTCTGAAAATACGATTGTATACATGATGTATGATATAGGTAAATCAAAATACCAATTCATGGTAGATATTTCAGGCAATCTCTCAAGTGACTTTGGTGAATGCTTTCCACCTTAGTTTATTAATCATTATTATATCTAATTAAACTTTTTTTCCAGGTATCTTGCTGATGATGATCAGATTTCTTCAGCTGTCAGATCCACCTTCTTCAGGTCGGTGAGATATTTCTATGAGGCCTGTGTCAAGAAAATGATTGAAAGGTTCCCCTTCCATGACAACATTCTTCCTCAGCTTGGCGTGCTGGACTTCAAAGGGAGGGAGAACATGGACTACACCAACATTGTCAGTCTTGCAGAGCATTTTTTGCCAGGTGAGATTTTGCCTCTTATCGGTTTGTTGTCCACAGTATGATCATATCGCGCCAACGCCGCAGCCACAACAAGCAGTACAAACAAGTCTCGTGCAGGACCCAATATAGAGCCGCCTCTTTTCTGCCACGAACCATAAAGGACTGGAATGCCCTCAACAGTGAGGCACTGGAGGCTCTGACTGCTGACACCTTGGTGTCGGGAGTCTCCCAATAAAACCCTCAAGTTCCCCCCCCCCCCTATCCTCCACACCACCCGCCATCCCCCCAGTCTCCTTACCCAGCATTTCCCCCCCCCCTTCACTCACAGCTCCTATGTAGCGACACGATTTAAATGTTATTTACTTATTAGCTCCGTATCCGTACTTGACATGAGTACAAAACCTACCTCTCAAATGCCATAATGATCAACACGATTGATTGTGAGCGTACACGGCAAGACAAGACAAGACATGTTTATCACTTAACATAATACAAACATCTTTGTGTAGTCAAAATAAGGCTGTTAAAGTAAATATAATGCCATTAGTCATGCAGCTGATAAGTAATAATTGAATATGTGTATTCAGCAGATTGTGCTTTTTAAGACAGCTAGAAATCTTACAGCTGTTTATCAATGTGTGTTGTAGGTAAAGTGGATCTTGAGGAGCTGAAAGAGGAGTGGGAGGATTACCAAATGGTTCAGGATGCTGAGTTCAAGGATGACCTGAGACTTGATCAAGCTTGGGGTATTCTATTGGACATGAAGACTTCCTTAGGTAGGATGAGGTTTCCCCAACTGAAACTGGTAATTTCTACCCTCCTCAGCCTCCCCCACAGCAATGCTGCAAGTGAGAGGGCATTTTCCATGGTAAGGAAGATCCACACAGACAATAGAAAGAGCATGCTGCCCAAGACACTGACAGGATTCCTCCAGGTGAAAATCAATTGTGATGACCCATGTCACAGTGTTTCTATACCCAAAGAACTCCTTCAGTCAGCTAAATCAGCAACCAAGAAGTACAATGACACACACAAGAAAAGACCACGAGAAGACTCCGATAGTGACAGTGACTGAGTGAGTGATGTAGCAAGACAAAACTGAGCTGAGAAGGAATGAATGAGAAGGGAGTGTATATACACATGAATTTGAAATGGATGTTGGTGTGCAAGGGGTAGAGAGGAACATTAATTATGTGAATAAAGTATGTACATGAACTGGTCATTGCTGTTTTCTGTTAGTGTATGTGTGACTAAGAACTGTCAAGTTTCATTTATTCACACAATGTTTGCATTAAAAACAGTTTTCTTTAAGTTAACACCAACATTATTGGGCAAAAACACGTTAGGAAACACATCTTCATATAGTGAGATTGAGCAGACAGATTTTTGTAAGGTGAATTCAGGTTTTGATAAGGGGAGATGGTCTTGATAGTAAGGTGTTCCAATCAGGGGGTTGACAGGTATGGGACTAGTGGCTCCTATCAGTGTTTTTTTATCTGACAGACAAGATCTGTGGCCACTGCTGAATCAGCATCTGTTTCATCAGCATCTGCTTCATCAGCGACAGCCTTAACATCATCTTCAACTTCATCTAATTTAAAACAGAGCAACTCTGTGTCGTCATTCACAACAGGCAATGATGTTTTGAAGGCAGAAGTTTTGTGGACACTTAAATGTGTTACATCTCACTACAGTATGGCATCCTGTGAAAGTATCAAGCTTCTGTTTCAATCCATGTTTCCAGACAGCCAGATTGCAGCAGGTTTCTCGTGTGGTGAAACAAAATGTCGATATTTATGCACATTTGGACTCTCACCCTATTTTGAAGCTGAACTGGAGAGAAAAATCAAGTCTGCACGAAACTATGTGATTTTGTTTGATGAAACTCTTAATCCCGATTAGCAGGAAAAACAGCTAGATGTATTCATCAGATTCTGGGATAAGGATTCTGTCATCACAAAGTACTATGATTCTAAGTTCATGGGTCATGCCACAGCAGAAATAATGATTGAGGAACTTGGCCCTTTGATCACCTCCTTTGGTCATTCAAAGCTGTTGCAACTCTCCATGGATGTTCCCAATGTCAACAAAAAGCTGGAAAGGCTGTTAAAGAGTGACATTGCCAGGCAGACTACGATGAAAATGTTGGATATTGGCACATGTGGACTGCACATTCTGCACAACTCATTCCGAGCTGGGTGTGCAGCCTCGGGCTGGGATCTGGAATCAGTTTTGTCTTGTTGCTACAACCTCTTCCATGACTCTCCAGCAAGGCGTGAGGACTTCATCACAGTTACCGGTGCTAAGCAGTTGCCTGCAAAATTTTGCAGACACAGGTGCGTACAATAGTGCTGCTAAAATCATGTTATATTAGAAACCAAAGAGTAATACTACAAAGCTGCTATTTATCTCTTTTAAGTTGAACATTATTTTATATGATTTATTATGATCTTCCTCTAGTAAATGTGAAGTTTTGTTTACAAGAAACGATAAAGCAGGCTGCAGCTGAAGGTGCTTCATGTATATATGAGAATTTGCTTTGGGAATATTATGTGATGGTTTATCTTTCTGTCTGTTTGAGAGTAAGAGCATGTATCCATTTTAAATTGATGTATTCTGTTTGCTTTTGATAGGTGGCTGGAGAATGCTGAGCCAGCCCAGAGGCTGATTGATCTCCTACCTGCACTGGTAGCGTACTGCTCTGCAGCCAAAAACAAGTCAGTTACTGAGCCATCTTGCAAGTCATTCACTGATCTGATAAAGTATCTTGGAGACACTCTTATCAAGTCAAAACTGAAATTTTTGATCAGCATTTCCAAAGAGGTGGAGCCATTTATCTCACTATATCAGACAGATAGGCCTATGATACCATTCCTCTTTGAAGATCTGGGGAATTTGATAAAGGATCTGATGCGAAAGATTGTCAAGTCCGACATCCTTCATGATTCAATCAGCCTGAAGTCTGCAATGCAAATTAAGCTCACTGATGACCAATTGAATGACCCAAGCAAGGTAGACATCGGCTTTTGTGCAAGTCGTAGCAGTCTCACCACAAAAGCATCAGACAGGGAACAGTATAGATTCAGGATGGAGTGCAGGAATTTTGTGAAGGCCATGCTTGTCAAACTCATGGACAAGGCCCCCGTCAAATACAAGCTTGTCAGAAATTTGACCTGGCTGCAGCCCAAGGCTATGTTTGCAGTAGGAACTAAAAAAGAGATGGCCCTGAACGAGTTGGAGCAGACTCTAGGCATGCTCTGTGAAGCTGACAGAGTGAAATCAGAAAATTGTGACCTGATCAAAAAGCAGTATGTTAAGTTCTGTGAAGAGATGATCATGGGAGCTGATGACCTCTTGTCAAAATTTGATCACAAGATTGAATCACATAGGCTTGATACTGTTCTTCACCAACAGTCTTAGCCACCAGAAATAGTATGATCAGCTCTAGCTGGTGATCCAGCAGATCTTGCTGTTGTCTCATGGCCAGGCCACAGTTGAACGAGGATTCAGTGTCAACAAGGAGACAACTGTCGTGAATCTCCAAAAGGAGAGTTTGAAAGCTAGACGCCATGTGATCCAAGCAGTAAGTCATGCTGGTGGAGTGCAGTCAGTTCAGATCACTAAAGAGCTACTGTCATATGCTAGCAGTGCATACAGCAAGTATCGGTGCCATCTGGAAAAGCTCAAGGAGGATACAGAAAAACAGGTAGCATCGCAAAAGAGAAAGGCAGAAGATGATGAGATTGCCGAAATGAAAATAAAAAGATCTCGCCTCCTTGCAGATGCTTCAGCTCTTGAGAAATCTGCTAACGAAAAGGCTGAAGAGGCAGAAAAAAAGGGCAAGCTGCCTTTAATTGCTGAATCAAATGCCCTCAGAAAGAGAAGTCAAGAAAAGAGGGCAGCAATTGAAGAGCTGGACAAAGCGCTTGCTTTAAAAGAAAAGAAATGTTAAATAGCTGTGATGCACTATGACAGAGTCACTCTGTACACGAGGCATGGTGCAAGCTCAAGCAGACGACAAGTGCAACGGTAACCCTTGGGGCAAAGGGTTTTTATAAATATGCTCCAAAGCCAAGTGCTGAATGGAAAAGTAAAGAAATATTCTCTGCTTAGCCAAAAAACACTGAAAATTCACTGGTGTGAAGTGACCAGGGAAGGTTATCTCCCTTTCATAATTCCATACTGTTACAGATATATAAGCTGATCATTTGTTATTAAAACAGTGACCTACGGTGCAGAACTTGTACTTGATTTTCAAGTTTTTGTATTTGTATTGAATTCACAGCATTCATGATCCAGATCCAACTCAGTATTAGAAAAAAAAAATGTTTGTGTGTCGCAATGTTGACCTATGCAACAGCTTACCCTCATCCATTGTGGATGCAGATAAAGTAAAACAATTTGAGGCTAGATTAGATAGGTTGTGGAGAGACCAGCCGTTTAAATTTTAATCGTGAGAGTGAACCACCACTTAGAAAGTTGACCTTTGAGCCGACACAATGGGCTTAGTTGGGCCTTACGTTGAATATGTTCCTGTGAAATCTTGTGAAATGACTTGGTGAGTTGTCATAATGTACATAGTCCATAACTTAAGTTTTGTTTTCAATTCCCAACATTAAAAAACCCGACTTAGTTTGGGTTATAGGGTCTTTGAAATTTGCATCAAACGGTACGTGAAAGTTTGGGAAAAGTTTGTGAATTTTGTGTTGCCTTTATGCTGGGAACCCTGTCTCCTGCAACAGCTGACATTCAGATAGTCAGCAAGGACATGATAGTGTGCAAGGTCACACTTGCACCATTTGGAAATAGCCTGCGGGAGTGGAAAGTGGAAGGGTTTAGGTTTTAAACAGCCTGCAGGGAAGGGGTGGAATAGATTTTTTCTTAAGCCATTACTTTTTCATTAATAGTATAAGTAGGTAGGTCTACCTACTATGAGCGAAGTGCGGACACACGCTGTGCACAGTGAAATTCACCCATTTTCAAAACGTAATTTCTTCAACCACAATGCACAGATTTGTTAAAAATAGGAAATTTCTTACAGCACAATAGTTCTATTTGCCTGCCGAGTATTTTTGATCACTGCAATAACTACAATCGCTACACTAGAACGCAATGAATGTAGTGCGTTGAAGCGGAAAATTTTTGCGTGGCCATGTTTTTCATCTGGGTCAAGTTGTTAGAACGTTTCGGTGTACCCAGAAAAAGCGTCACGGCTTTTCCGACTCTCAACCAACCAGAATGAATCTTATATCGATGGAAAGCTTATTTCCGTGGCTGTGACGTCATGGTTGTTTCGTATTAATATTTTATTTTTTTCAAGGCAAAATATTAAGTTAAAACAGAGGTATCGCTTTCTTCTTTAAATATTTCCGATACCCCGAAACGAATTATAATGTATCATATATGCAAAGAAAGGTCTTTTTTCGCTCTTTTTAATGGTATAAATTATGACCCGGAAGTATTAGCCTCGGGAGAGCCGTGATTCGAAATCTGTGAACCCCGCAAAACTGCAGAGCAAGCTCAATGGCTACTGGTATGGATGCTTTGTGTGCTAATGGAAGTACTAAAACTTTGGACTCGATCCGTTCAATTCTGAGTAAGTACTCTTCTTCTTTTATATATTTTATTAAACTGATATTTGAATGAATATTTCGTTGTTTTGTTTGGTATGTATCCTTTGTATTTGGTGAAAGATTGGTCACAGAATGATCGAGTCGATGGCAGACATTTCTTGTGGTAGTGCAAGTGAAGAGTTGTCTTCTAAGATCGCACGGTTTCTTATTCAGTACACCAAATAATCAGCAATGAATTTGTGTCGAAAGATTGCATATTAATTGTAATATATAAAAAAATGTTCTCCACCTAAAATGTGCGACAAGTATTTTATTTTAAAATTCAAATGCAATCAAGAACGATAACTCTTTGATGACCACGTAGGCCTAATGCAGTTTCGTTTTGCTTTTGCTTGCAAGCTTTCGACCCATACAGTACATCTTTAGGTAGCTACCTACGTTATTGTTCTGCTGTTTTTACAGCATTTATACATAAAGTTTTTAAAATGTATATTTTGTTAGTGTTGTGGTTTAATGTATTAAAAAAAAGGCTTAGTTAGTACTTGACATTTTTTATGTTGCCAAATGCAGTGACTCAACTTGTAGGTATACAACTCCACCCTGTATGATCGTTTATCTCAGTTCTTTTGCACAGCTTAATGTAGTTTATGCAGTGTTGAAAATGTTTTAGAAGTGCAGCATCACTATTGAAATAAAAACTTGTTTCTTCAGCGAACGAAGACTTCGATGTGCTCAAAAGTCGTGTGGGCTACAAAAGAGCAAGAGGGCGCCCTTGTCAAAAGGATCAGCTGAAGTTTGAAATAACAAATCAGCTCATTCTGCAACTGCACTTGGTTTGGGAGGAAACAGGATGCCAGCTCATAGCCTTGCAAGCTCTCTTTAATGAAATTTGCATCAATGGGGGTACGTATTTTTTTCACATTCCACATTTTGTGCATTTCATTGTTAACAATGTCGTTGTTGATTACCACATGATTAAACATATTAATTAAATTAGTGTGTGTGCACTTGACCTATTTGGTCACTTTCTAAAAATACTTCACGTTGTTTTCAGGTCTTCCATCGCATAATGTGGGCCACCTCATTCAAACCTGCATGTACCAGTGGTGTTCTGCAAAGACCCAGGCAGACCACATTCAGGCCTTCTTGCGAAAGAAGATTGACCTTGAGTGGGTGGGGGACTACTGCAAGGATCATGGAATTACTCAAGAATACTTGCTGGCTCTTGCCCATGGAGCCCCAGAAGACTGCCTGACCCCAAGAGTGCCATTTATCTGCAACGGGCTTCTTGCAGAGCTGAACACCTTCAAGGTCAGGAAGGGATTTTCGGCAAGTATTCTGCTAAAATGGCTGAGAACATTAAGTATGCAGTTCACTCAAGTGACCACAGGGGAGTTGAACCGGCTGGTCAACAAAGTGACGTCTGCTCTAAAGGGGCTGAGGAAAAGAAACGGGGAACCACAGGGTGCAAAGAGGTTGCAAGAATACAGAGATGCACCATGTATCTCGCAGGCCACTCCATCGACATCAGCAGTGTTGACAGTCCCTCAGGGCCCCCCCTCATCATCAGCAGTGTTGACCGTCTCCCAGGCTGCCTCATCATCATCAGCTGTGTTGACAGTCCCCCAGGCTCCCCCATCAACGTCAGCAGTCAAAGTGGCACCAACATTTGAAAATAACCTATTACTGCCACCACAAGCAGTTCCACACATGGTTGAGAGGCAGTTTCAGATTGCGCGAGATCAAATTAGAACACTTCATGACATTGTTAAAATGGAGAAAGCGACTTCTAGCAAACATGAGTGTGAGATATCCATCCTGAAGAAGTCGAATGAAAACCTAAAGAGAAAACTACAAGCAGCGAGGAAGGTAGAAGCAAGTACAAAAACTGCGCTCCATGAACTTAAACACCAATGTGTGCAGCTCAAAGCCTCAAACATCAGCCGCAAATTTCAAAGACTTAAACAGAAATATGAAGAACTGGAGGCAAAATATAAAGAAATGCAACATCTGCCCACTGCTCTGGATAAAGCCAAGGCATTAAAAAGACAATATCAGAAAAGGTTGAGTGACAGCGAAGCCAAGAGGAAGAAGCTGGGTGCAGAACTAGCAGCAGCCGAAGAAGTAATTGCCATTCTGCTAAATGATGACAAAGTGCAAGTGTTGGAAACCAAAACAGATAGCGGCTTCTACAAAGACTTTGTTATTAGGTGTATTTATGAACTCATCGGGGAGCGCGAAGTACCTGCCATGAGATGTCGCGAAGTTATTCAAACAGTTTCTAAGCACATCTTTGGTGTGATCTTCGAAGATCATCAGCTGCCTGGCAAAACATCAAGTCTTCGGTTTGCTGACCAGTGCCATTCTCTTGCCAGAATGCAAGTAGCTGAGGCAGTTGTCAACCAGCACTATGACATTCATGTGGACGGGGCTACCAAACACAACAGAAAATATGTGGGCTTTCAAGTGACGCTTGAGAACAAAGAAACACTGTCTTTGGGTTTTGAAGCTGTCGCAAACGAAACAGCCCAAACTCTGCTTCAAGTGACACTTGATAAAGTTCAAGAGCTGGCAGAGTTGCACAATCCTGAAGATACTGAGTTGGACAGGAAAAAGATTCTCAGCAATATGATTTCCTCCATGACCGACCTGGCTAACACCATGAAGTGCTACAGCAGGTTGCTTGATGAACATAGGAAGACCGAGATGCCTGATCTACAGCTTGAATTTTTGCACTGCAATGCCCACTTCCTGCTTGCCCTATCTTCGGCATCAGAAAAGGCCCTGCAACAAGTGGAGAAGGACAACCAACTGGACGGTACCCTTGGGAGAGACAAGCTGCCTGCTTTTGGCTTCAATTACAAGTCACGCCAACAACCAGCTGCATGCAGATATGTTTGGACAGCCTGTGACACTATTGGGCCAAGGGGTGACGAAAAGAATGGCTGTCAAGCAGACTGGCAAGCTTTCTGCGCTTCAAACAAGCAACCCACTCACATTACCAGCTACAGGTCGAACAGGTTTAACAACCTGTTTGCATCATCTTCAGGACTTGTGTACCATCGAAAGGACATTCAGAATTTTTTTTCTTTGAGAGAACCATCCAACATGAAACAGAAATGTGTACTTGCGGATGCAGAATGCCCCCTCTTGGACATCATGCTGCTTGGGCTGGCGTTGATGTACATATTTCTAACAGGGCCATTCTGGGTTCTTGTCAGAAGTGACACTCACTACCTCGATCAGTACCAGTTCATTCAGCCTATGCACAGCATGCTGCAAGAAATGTGCCATCATCCTGATCTGTTACTGACACTTGATGCTGACACCATTCCAGGTTGCCTTGACACAGAGATGGCAAACTTTGTGCTGCAACGGAGGAATGAACTGTCCGGAGAACAGCAACAACTTCTGCAACAACTGCTGAAAGCCTTGGCTTCAGAATTTGTTGTGGCGTTTGAACGTCAGCTTGTGGATTTTCTACCAGGTGGCAAGTATGGCTCTGCACCAAGTGAGAAGGACCGGGAGAGAATGGCCCACTGCAAGCTCACCAATCTAGTCGGTGAGGCCTGTTTTGCGGACTTGGATTATTCTGTTTTCAAGAATCGCAGAGCCACCCTCCATCACCATTCAACTATAAACATGGTGAAGAGGAATCAAACCATCTCCAAATGGCTCCACAAGAAGTCTCAAAAAGACCAGGAACAACTGATGAAGAGAGCGAGAAAGCTGGGCCCTGAGCACAGACAACAGCAAATGGAGCAAAACAAGCAAGTGCTGCATGACCTCAACATGGCTATGGAAAGGACAAAAAGGGAGAAGCAGGAAGCTCAACAAAAGCAGGCCGAAAAGATCAGGTTGCGCAAAGAAACCACAGTTAACACAGTTACCAAGCATGGTGGTCCTTGCAGAACTACTCAAGATGTTGTGACATTGCTAGCAAAGTTCCCATCAAAGAAAGAGAAACTTGCAGCTATTAAGGCTGAAATAGACTTTGAAAAGTTTGTTTTGGGTTCCTTGTCTCCAGATCTCAAAACCACCAAGGTCACTCTCATGGATCTGTCCCTCAACTTCATCAAGTTCAAGTTTGGCCCTGCCAGTGATGAGCTGAAAGGTGAAGTCGTTGAAGCGTGTCGCTGCACAAGAGGGCAGAAGAGAAAAGCAGTGTCTTCAAAACCTGAATCGGACTCTGAGCCTGAGTCTGAATGTGCCAGCACAGAAAGCGACACTTTGGAGGAATCAGAACATACTGAAGATGTCTTTGTTGAGGCAGACTTTAAATTTGAATTTCGCAATCAAGGACAGACAGTTGCTGTCTACTATGACAACACCTTCTATGTGGGTCAGGTACTGCAAACCCTGAATCCTGACCTAGCACAGGTCATTTTCATGGCCAGAGGACTTGACAATACCTTCAAGTGGCCGCAAGCTGATGAAATAGCTGTGTGTGTGTGTGCGCGTGTTTTTTTTTTTTACAGTTTCCTGCCAAGAAATTGTAAATAATAAGGTGTGTATGATTATTTGTAACTTTTTTTAAAACACATTTTGTTGCATTTCTACTTCAAAATGACCCAGAAAAGTGTTTGTGATAAAATAAAGTTAAATTAGTTAAATTCATTTTTTATCACTTTTTCAGTCTTTTTGCCATTGCGAAAACTGCGCGAAAGGCCATTTTTGAACCATAATAATTTTTTCCACAGTAATTTGCCTGCTTTGAGAAAAAATTAGGCCAATGACAGTAATACAGAAAGTACATTTTAGCAATTGCAAGACTTATATCTGCAGTATTAAATAAAATATAAGCTCTCAAAAATGGCCGTTCGTTCAATTTGCTCAGTCGTACGTATTTTGTCCAACTTTCAAGCCATGTATTTCCTATTCTATTGATCACATTGTCTTAATATTTTGCATACTTTCATTTGACATCAATACCAACATATACAGCAAATTTCAAGTGAATCAGAAAATTTTATTTTTTGGGTGTGTCCTACCTAGTATAAGCTTACCTAAAGGTATGTTTGTCAAGTAAATGGATCTCTTAACTCTTTCCCTGCCAATCGACGATATATCGTCGATCTGAGCCGCCATGTTTGTGCCAATCGACGATATATCGTCGATTTCAGTATTCCGTTTCGTTCCGGTTTTTTGCGCAGTCCAATCCAAGTTTTATTTTAACCAAAGAGAGATAACTCTTTCTACTTTCGTTCTCGATCGACAGGCGCGTTTTTTCTTCAAATTGATTCGTTTTTAGAGTGTTTATTGTGCATTTTACTAAGCATAGTGATGGGCACAATCGACAGTGTGTCAAACTCTGTGCTAATAATCAATATAATTTCAAACTGTAAAATGTATTTTGATTCTAAATAAATTTTCTTTCTGGTGTGTGAAGCTGACTCAGTGATTGGAATTATTCCTCCAGATTTGTTTTATCACTGTGGTATGTAGAAATATTTTTATTTTATTTTATCATTTCAAAAAGATCAACATGCTTTCAAAACACATATTTCAATAACATAATCAAATTAACATTTTTGTTGTTTTTTTTTCCTTATTCTTCACTCTTTTACCTTTAATTTGATATGAAATATGTCTATTTAACAACTATTATTGAAAGAACAGTAGCTTAAATGCCTAAGGTACTGAACTTTCTTTCCGGTGCCAGAGAAATGTCTGGCACAAACGTGGAAACATGCCTGGCAGGGAAAGAGTTAAATTGTTTTTCTTTGCCATTTCATTACTAATTTTTGCCATGTAGTAGGCCTATTCATCTTGTAAAGTAAATAAATCTCTGAAATTGTTTTTCTTTGACATTTCATAACTGTTTTTATTTGCCATTTCATAACACGTTTTTCTTTGCCATGTATTGTAATGATGTAGTACTAGTAGGCCTATTACTTTTTCATTAATAGTATAAGCTGACCTAAATACATCTTTGTAAAGTAAATGGATCAATTAAATTGTTTTTCTTTGCCATTTAACCGTTTTAAATAATTAATATGGTTGATTTTCTTTGCCATTAAACTTTTTTTTCCAGTAATATTTTTCTCTAATTTCTTTGTATGTATCTTTGTATTCATAAATGATTATATGTAACAATAAATTTTTGTCTGTAAAAGAATGTTGCTGACTTAAAAAAAATATATATATATATATTTATTTTTGTGTACGTTTAGTGTGCAGCGTAATTTTGTCCCATTGTTTTACAACAATTAACTCTTCCGCGCCGGGAAGCAAGTTTTCCAGTAGCCGCCATGCATCTCTACCTGTCGGGAGGCAGGTATTCCAGTATCCCACATTTGCATACGGTCGAAGAGAGAAAACTCCGCATTGCAAAAATATATTGAAAGCACTGTTATTTCCCATGTTAGTAAAACATACGGTCACTTCCGCCAGGTCGAATTTTCTTGTTCTGATGCGAATTTGGCGTGCAATTTGATTTTTAAATGAAGAAAAATCTAGGACTATTAAGATCTTTCTCTCTCTCTGCTATTTTTGTGTTGAGCTGCTATAATATTTTGTGGAAATTTACCAAAGGAAATATCTAAATACTTTAATGTTTACCTAAATAGCTAAAAAAAACTTACATAAATGCTTTTTTTCAATGTTATTGTGAAAATTCAAGGAAAAAAATGCGAAAGAGGCTTTCATTTAGGAATTTTTTCAGTTTTTATTATTAAACAAACATAAAATTTATATAGTTTTGTAAAGAAATTAGTTTTCTTTAAGTATGCCAAATTTCATATCAATAGGCCTGCACTAAGCTAGGCGAGAGCCGATTTTGTACAACTAGTGGTTTTCACAACAGTCTGGCCCTGCAGGCTCAGGCCAGCAGTGATGCTTAGCTGCTGCACGCTCAGGCAGAATAGAGTTAAGGTAAAATACATCTTAAAATTAATGCCAGCCATCCTACATCATAACTGATTTATATACTATTTATTAAGAAACAAACTATACATCAAGGAAATAAAATATTAATTTGTATAACTTTCTGCTAACAGCATTTCAGATTCTACGGTGTCCCATTATTTTAAAGATCATTAATGGACTCTAACAATACACATAAAATTTAATGTCAACCATCTTACAACATCATATTTGACCAATATAAAGCAAAAAAAAAATAAACAAACTCATCAAGCAAATAAAATAATCAATTAAATAAAACTTCTTACCCACAGCATTTCAGATGCTACTGTGTCTCTAAATTTCAAAGCTCATTGTTAGTTTTTAAAACGAGTTAAAATAGCTATTTCTTTCATAAACATTAAAACTCATATGCCTTTTACATGTGACATGTAATTTCAATGATTATTATTTTTTTTTTTAAAGCATGATGATATATCTGAAATACTTGCATACACCCCCTACGTCAAGTACCTCTGCTAGCTCAGCAAGTTAACAAATCCATTTTCTTTTTAAATTATCAATTTTCATTAATATTTTAACTATAAAAATTTATGCTTGAAATTATATTTACTATACTTTTATATTTCAGCCTATTTAACCCCTTTCAATCACTAATATTGAAGAAGATCTCATTTACGTGCCAACACCGAACTCATTCAGCAATCCATTTTACGAAACAATCCATTGAGATGATCAGTCAAAGTCATGCTGAATCCTAGTGTCATAAAGATCACAAATTGGGATAACAAACCAACACAGAAGAAAGAAGAGTGTGCTGCTCCTCTCTCTCACACACACACAGGCAGTCTTGATTAACGTTTCTTACACTTCTGCTTTCTCCGTCTCCTTTACTGTAGCCGTTGTTTTTTTCCGCCATTAAAATAATGAAACGTCCATTTAAAGTATTATTTGTGAACAAACTTACGAAATCTGAAGTCGCTATTTTCCAGTGACACTCTTTTGACTACTTTCTTCATCCACCGGACGATGAAGCTGCAACAGAGCAGTACAAAACATGCCAGCATCCCAAAACCACTCACTCAATCTTTTAATATTTAAATTAGGACAAAACTTTTTTTTTTCAAAAAAGATAAAGGCGTTTCCATAACCATTTTGTTTGTTGTGGAGAGAGACGTTTGGGACCTCCATTTTCTCTAGGCCGGCTTAATGAGGGCGGAGCCTATCTCCTCTCTCTGTTAGCTTTACTTTCCCGGGTTCTAAACAGAGCCAGGTACCCATTTACAGCTGGGTGGACTGGGGTGTGTAGAGCACTTGTTTAATTCTTTTTCCTTTTTTTTTTTTTTTTGGGGGGGGGGGGGGGTCGTTTAGTGGTTGCTTTACATGAATAGTCACCCATCTAAATACTGATCCGTCCCGATGTTGCTCAACATGAAACATTGCTAGCATGTGCCCAAACCACTACACTACTGCTACACTCAAATAATACTAACGCAACATTCAGACTAAAATTAAAATTTTATCTCTAAATTTATTATTAATAAACATACTTACCATGACTCAAAAGTGCAATGTTTATGGCGTTGCTAACGGAAGTTGACAAAAGTAAAACAGTCATAGAGTTGCTTCCCCTGTACCACACTCCCCGTGCGTTTCGTGTTATAACACGCGTCTAAGCGCTCACGATAACGGTCCGCAAACCTCATTCCTTATTTGGAACTGCGGGGAGGTGGGAGGGACATTAAATTGAGTCATGGTAAGTATGTTTATTAATAATAAATTTAGAGATAAAATTTTAATATTAATTTCACATACTATACCATGACTCAAAAGTGCAGATTAGCACGAAAAGGACGGAGGGAAGCAACTTGATTTGAAACAACTTTACCTTGAACAGGCTGAAGAAGAGGACCCAGATTGCAGGGCCGCGACCACAAAATCGAAACCAAGAAGCCATCCTCTCGAGTATGGCAAGGCAGAAACAGGATGCAGGCTGGAACCTTCCGAGGCCTCCTGAAGCTCAGAAACCTCTTATGGGAGGCCGGACAACAGCCAAGCGTGAAGACGGAGAACGCTTGGGTCGCCGTGCGGAATCCCGGATCGAGGCTGCAGAAGCGATCTCGCCCCGACAGCGAGAGGAATGCACCGCCCCTGGGAAAGACGAAGGAAATCGGGGAACCAGGGCTGAGCTGGCCAAAAGGGAGCCACGAGAATGAGAGAAGGGGACTCCTCCTCGGCTTCCCTGGGAACCCGCGGAAGGAGGGAGAATGGCGGAAAGGCATAAGCCTCCAACCCCTCCCAAGAAATGGACAACGCGTCCACTGCCTAAGCCACTCAGTCTGTGACCGGCGACACAAACAGGGGAAGCCTGGAAGAGTAACGAGTGGCAAAAAGATCGATCAGAGGTTTAACCCACTCCGCCCAAACCGGATGAAGAACGGAGCGGGACAGGGTCCATACCGTGTGGACCACACAATGAGGGCGACGCAGAAGATCGGCTAAGACATGACAGAGCCGCTAACATGCTTGGCTACAAGCGTACAAACGAAATCAGCTAACCACAAAAGGTGGCTCTCCACCATCATGGAGAGAGCAGGGGAATGGGTACCCCCGAAGTGGTAGATGAGAGAAGCCACAGTGGTACTGGCAGAGCGAACGAGCAAGAGGCCCCGAGGCAGGGAGGGAAGAAAACGATGAAGAGCCAGGCAAACGGCTTCCATCTCCAAGCGACTGAAATGCCAAGACAGATGGTCCTGAGACCAAAAACCGTGAGCTGAAAGGCTGCCGGTACGCGCACCTCAACCGACCAAAGCCGCATCAGCGAAGTTGACGGCCACCGGAAGCGGAGGGGAGATAGGAACCCCCGACGAAAGCCACTCAACATTCCTCCAAGGAAGCAGAGAAAGGCGAAGGCCCTCCGTGACCAGAAAAAGAGCGTCTAAGGAATCGCCGGACTGACTCCAACGGGAAGAAAGCCAACGTTGAATCGGCCGCTTGCGAACTCCCGCGAGGACAACCAGAGGAACCATAGACTCAAAACGACCCCAAAAGAGAGGCCATAAATCTGGCTGAAACGACATCCTGACTCTCCAAAGGTAGCAGAAGGGACTGAAGCCTCCGCATCCGACGAGCGAAAGGGCGGACCGACCAAACGCGAGTGACGAACGACATCCCCAGGCAGTAGAAAACCGGAGATGGAGACAACACGGACTTGAGAGGATTCACAGAGAACCCCAAGCGCTGCGTCCAAAGGAGAACGAGCCTGGTGTGCGCCAGACAGAGATCGTGAGAACTAGCCTTGACCAACCGGTCATCAAGATAAGCAGAGAACCGCACCCTGAGTCCGCAAACTACAGCAGCGAGTTCTAAGACAATCCTTGTGAAAACCCAAGGACTGCGAGACAAACCAAAAGGAAGGGCTTACCATGAAAAACCTGAACTCTTCAGACGAAGCGCATCTAACGCCTGTGAAGAGGAAGAATAGACACATGGAAATAGGCGTCAGAAAGATCGATAGAGGTAGCCCAACCTAGCACCGGGCGCCAACCGCCGGAAACCTTCGGGACAACGAAGAGGCGACCATAGAACCCCGGGAAGTGAGGGCAAAGGACCCCTTCAATAACACCCTTCTGGAGAAGGGCTATGACCTCCGAGTCCAGAATCGTCTGAGCCTCAGGAGGAGACAGGGGGCGGAACAAAGGCGGGGAGCGATGAAGAGGGGGCCGCGAGGAACCCCACTGAAGTTCGAACCCTGACCGAATCACCTCTTGCACCCAACTGCTTGCGGAGGGGAGGCCGAGCCAAGCATGAAACTGGCGAGCCAAGCCACTCGCCTGGAGGGGTAGAACACCTAGGGATGGACAGGCAGGGACAGGACTGGTGGAAAACGCGCCACTGCGTAAACGCCTACGGCTCACCTCAACCCTGCCACGGGAAGAGGGAATACCACCCCGCACACCCAGAGAAGAGCGACCACGGACCGAGCGACCTCAACCCCTGTCAGGAAAGAAAGGCGGGGCCGAAGGTATGGCCCGAGCCCAGAAGGCGAAACCATCCGACTTGGACCGCACCGACTCCTCACAAACAGCCGTGCGAACGTAAGGACCCAAAAAGAGAGTCGGGTACCAAGGGTCCCACCCGAAGCGAGGAGGACAAGAGCGGAGGCAAAAGGGACGCTGACTGAAGAAAAGCGTCACGACGCACAAGAAGCAGGTTGACATAGGCAAAAGCCTGAGATTCGCAACCCAGAACGAAGGAGGTATAGTGGGCCTGCAACAAGGACCTCACCGAAAAGAACGAAACGTCGTCCCAGAATACTTGCCCAGCCGAAGACAGCGCAGCATACAGCGCGTCAGAGAGAGAAGTATACTCAAGGGACCTAACAATAGACCCCTCTGTCTGTGCCAGACCTCTGACCGAGAGAGGAACTTCCCGGCAACACCGGGCAATGAGGACGAACTCAAAAAAGAGCCCACAGAGGAATCTCTAGGGAACCGAGGCACCTCCTCAAACGAAGAGGCCTCGCCCTCTAAAAGTCCTCTAGCCGTAGCAGAGGCCCATTCCACAAAAAAAAGGTAACACTAGGAGACTCCCTGAATACAAGGCAAGCCTCATCAGACTCGGCAGAAGCAAGAGTCCCGCCTAGGAAGGAATGGAGGAGTGGTAGGGGCACCGAAACCTCCTCCACCACCTGAGGACAAAAGCCGCAGCGCGCTGAACGACCTCTTTAAACAGAGCATCAGGTGAAAGGGCCTGATATAACAACACAGAGCTTATTCTAGGATTTTGAAGAAGTGGGGGCAGGCCCCCCTTCCTTGAAAAAAGGGGGGGATTAGGCCCCCCTCTGACCAAAACAGTGGGGGCGTTTTCTCGGCATATATAGGGTGTACACACAAACAAATATCCATATCTGTTTTTTCCAGTGATGTTCCTGGATAAACTGTGAAACAGTCAAGTGTCGCATTCTCTCCAAACAGTAAGTACACACAAATCGCAGACAAAATATATCACAAACTGGTATCTGTAACCTTGCTTTCACAAATGTTGCATAAAAGCTCTGCTATTTTAGAAGATCAGTCATGGGAAAACAGTGTGGCTGTTTTCTTCACAGTTCCTACACTGAATTCGAAGTCGAAAAGCGTGCGCTTTTTCGAAGCCATTCTGATTGTAAACCAGTTCCAACCGGTCAGGTTCATCAATGCCACACTCAGAAGAAAGGTGATTGGTCAAAAAGAATAGCATCGGCCAATGAAAATTTGAGACACATCGCATATACAAGAGAGCAACTTCCGTTTAACTCCAGTTTCCGCTACGCCCTAGCAGACGACAGAAACGTCATAGTAAAGCCCGCTTCGATCAAGACATGTAGCGGGATATTTCCAATCTCCGCGGGATCGCGAACGCGCTCATCGAATTTCTTTGCGGGAAAAAAACTTTTTGTGCGTGATCCCGCGCATCCCGCGCCCTAGAATAAGCTCTGACAACACCCCAGGAACTAGGGTAGGAGGAACCAAGTGTGCCCCACCCCAAACAGAAGTTGGCGCACACAAAGGCAAATTGGCGTTTGCATGTGATCCGGAAAACCCGTATCATCAGAACCGGACACCAGTACCCCCGATCCACAACCGAACCCGGAAGTGGCAGAGACCGAAGGGTGAACAGGGAATGCTTGACCCAAACCGGAAACTGAAGGGGGCCACGGGTGAACCGTAACCACCCCGACCCGGAAACCAGAGCCCCCGCTCCACGACCGCAAACGGAAGTGGAGTACAAAGGAGGATGGGAGGGAGGGGCCAAACTGGAAACAGGGAAAGGTAACGGGTGAAACGTACCCCCCCGAACAGGAACCCAGAGCCCCCACCCCACGACCGCAAGCGGAAGTGGAGTGCAATGGGGGGTGGAATGGGGAGGTGAGTGACAAACCGGACGAACCGGAAGCCACACCCCCTGTCGCAGCCAGACGTAACACTGCGTGCAGTGCTTTATATGTCCCAAGCTCGACATTAGCCAGAGGTCCCGACCCGGTCTGAATCCCGCAGGAAACAGATGGGAAGGCTTCAGCAGGTAGCTTATCCGGGCCAGCCGGGGCGTCCCCGCTGGAAAAATCAATGGGGGGTGGAAAGAGGAGGTGAGGGACAAACCGGACGAACCTGAAGCCACACCCCCTGTCATAGCCGGACGTAACACTGCGGGCAGTGCTTTATATGTCTCAAGCTCGACATAAGCCAGAAGTCCCGACCCGGTCTGAATCCCGCAGGAAACAGATGGGAAGGCTTCAGCAGGTAGCTTATCCGGCCCTGCCGGGGCGTCCCCGCTGGAAAAATTTATGTGGTCCTAAACTAGGGCGACCACTTATATGTTTCTGGTCGAAACCTTGACCAGAAACGGCTCCAAGGTCACTTCTGGCAAGACCAAGGAGCCACCCCTCACCTCACTACCGCCACTCCCCACCTCACTACCACCACTCTACAAACCTGAAGGGTAGAAGACAAAGCTGGAGGCGCAGGAGCGGAAGCGCAACGTAGCAAAACAGAGGTAATGTCGGCAGGAGAGGAAACCGACATTTCTTAGAACGAACGGCCGCTGAAGTAGAAGAGACGTCGCATAGACAGGGTTGAAGCCGACGAACAGCTACGTTGAGACATGACAAAGAAACCCAAAACTCCGCCGGCGGTAGTAACAGCAAACTAGAGGGCGAACGCAGTAAGTCAACGAAAGAGAGCTAGAGTAGACACGACCACACTCAGCGAGTGCCAAAAAAGGAATGAGGTTTGCGGACCGTTATCGTGAGCGCTTAGACGCGTGTTATAACACGAAACGCACGGGGAGTGTGGTACAGGGGAAGCAACTCTATGACTGTTTTACTTTTGTCAACTTCCGTTAGAGAGGCACTCACCTAGCAACACCATAAACATTGCACTTTTGAGTCATGGTATAGTATGTGAAATTAATTACTAAATATGTCCAAGGTGAAGCTCAACATTGGGAGAAAAAAAGTCTTATTTCACACTACGAGATGACAATTTGCTTGTATAAAACCATAATTTTTGTGTATGTCTAATAGTAATATTTGCAAATTTTGAATCTAAATCAAAAGGTCATATATGCTAGAGCAGCAAATGGCTTATCTCCCTTAGAATCCAAGAGATAGCGTACACAAACAAAATGCAACCGAACGTAACCAACCTATTCCAAGCCATTGTTGTGAATTAACCAAGCCAGGGATTGTAACGCCTGTGGTATTGGGTGATGCTCGATGACTGTATGAAGGACCTCTTAGCTAGACTTGCACTATGATGTTATCAGGGAACCCATTGGCTTTTTAAGCTGCTTACCCACCCTCCAGAGAGCTGTCACAGCAATAATGTGGACTATTACACTCATTTATAATTATAATATATATAAAAAAAATTTTATATTTGACGCCAGGCCCACTTTAACAGAAAAATAAGGTAAACATACAGCTGTCAAAATATTATCCAATGATTTATCAAGTTCAAGGAAACACGGGTACACTATATAATATATATCATTTCAGCTCTGAGAATAACTTTGTAAAAAACCACCTACATTTATCTAGTTCAAGTAGGCATACAACTTCTGAATCATTTCCTAGACTGTGACCAAAATACCTGATATTGAAAATATATCCTTGCTTTTGACTAATGCTCAAGTAGGCATAAATACAGAATATACACTTTCTCATAGAAAGTGGAGAAAAACACAACATAAATTAAATAAATTTGAATAATTAAATATTATTCAATTAACACATTAAAACACTTACAGCTTTTGCAACATTGATCCACTGAAGTGCTTGGGCAAGCTTGTCATCTCCGCTGGGAGGCTTATCCAAGTTCCACATAGTAAAAGATGAAAACTTCTGATCCACCCTTAGCATCCTGTCCTCATCTTCCGTCACAGCAGACCCTTGTTCTCTCAGTACTACTCCTTAAAATTAATAAGTATATTATTATAAAATAATATAAAAATAGATTAATAATTTCTAATTTAAAATATGCACTAATTATGTATGTAATGCACTGCACAGATAATAAATTGTGTTCTTACGTATGGATGATGGATTCTGCATTTTACAAAGTACAAGGCTGACAATTGACATCATCATCATCACTAAATAGCATGGACCAAATGCAAGTTATCCAACCTAATTTTGGCTACAGTTATCCCAAAAGACGTACCTTGCAACACTCGCCTAACTGTGCTAAGATAGCTACTTTTCCGCTGAGCCGGAAAGATTACCAATAATTTTGTTGGGGAAGACACTGAAGTATAGTTAAGTGCAAATAGTTGTCTGCTAGCTCAACAGGAAGTGTTAAAACAATTTGCTAAAAAGTTGTTATATCACTATTTACTATTTTAATAAAAACAACACAAGACTTAATAGGTCGAGTTAAATTTTTTTGTAGTTTAGGATTTATTTAACAAAGTCTGGGAAAACAATGTTTACAGAATTCAGCACAACATGTGAAAAAAAACTTCCAAGAAGGATGGATCAATCAACCCACAGAAGCTGAACGATGCTCTCAAGCGATGTCCACACAAGGTACCAACCCTTGAAGAAATCAACCCCTTGTTTGCTGGTGCAACAGTATTTAGTAAACTGGATGCCAAAGCTGGTTACTGGTCAGTCCACCTTGACCCAGAAAGCCAATTACTGTAGACTTTTAGAACCCCATTTGGACCATACTGTTGGAAACGTCTTCCATTTGGTCTTCAGGTCTCTCAAGATATCTTTCAAGCCAGGATGGACGACATACTAGAGAATCTTCCTGGAGTGGTTGATATTACAGACGACGTATGTGTGTATGGAAAAGATGAGGCTGAGCATGACAAGAACATCAAGGGTCTGATGGAGAAAGCCAAGGAATGTGGGCTTGCCGAGCCACTCCATTGGATGATAAGATTCCGCTTCCTGCTCAACTACTCATGGGACGACCGATTGCCACACTGCTTCCATCTCGCATGATGCCACGTGTAGATGACCACAGCTACATACAGCAGATGGAACACAAAAAATAAGTCATGAAAGGCTACTATGACCAACATGCTCGGGATCCACTCCCACCATTGTATACAGGTCATGCAATCAGAGTCTTTGACAAGCAAAGCAAAACATGGGCGCCTGCTACAGTTACAGGAAGATGTGAAGAACCAAGATCATACAATCTCCAAACAGAAAATGGCAACATCACACGAAGAAACAGAAGAGATCTCCACGAAAGAACTCCAAGAGAAGAGGACGAACAGACTTACCCAAAGAACCCCGAACGGATCGAGAGTCCCAGCGGGGGAACAGTTGTGGAACCATGGCAACAATCACACAATATCCCAAAACACCAAGCACCAAGAGAGAAACAACAGAAAAAATAAATCCACCCGCTATAGACAGAGCAAGTCAAGACATACATGTACCAATAGTCACAAGGACTGGCCGACAAATCCGACCGCCAATCAGATACAGAGATGATTGTTAGGACCTTGCATATGTCAACCTGCTAGCACGCTTTGTTTTAACTGTCAAATCAGTTAAAGAATTCATTAATGTCACATGACCTCAAATAACCTAATATAAATCCAATGCCATTGTAAATCACGTTATTATGATATCTAATAATAATAATAATACAGGATGCTATATACAGGGTGGAGAACAACTGAATCAAGAAATCTCTGAAATCCGGCCGGGGCCCAGGGGCCAAGCCCCGGTATTCGCCCCCTGGAAGAAAATGAATTTATGCTATTTTGAAAGTAATTTAGGGCCTCTCCTGAAAGCAAAAAGCACAAAGTAAACATGAATAGAAACAACAACAACCAAAAAAAAAGAATGTTTTATGCACATGTCTTTCAAAAAAAGTTAAGAATCTTGATTTGTAGGCCTAACAAAGTTCGAGGTCCACCACTGTTACACACAAACTCCACATTTCAAATTGTACTGGGCACACGTTTGTCTATTTTTTAGCTGTAAACAGGAAAGAATTTTTATAATTTTAGAGATATTTAGGGGTACGTTAGTAAAAACACTACATCTTAGGTATTAGTGACTAGTGTATAGATTTAAATGAAATAAAATGCAAAATGAACAGAAATAAATCTCTTTTGATTATCTACCTTTTTATACTTCTCTTGTCATGTCTTGTTTTTGATTACTCCATGTGTATACAATAAAAAAGTTTTAAAAAGTCCAAACAAGCCCCCCCCCCCCCCCCCCCCCCCCCCCCCCTCTTCTTCACTCTCATGCCAGTCTGAAAGATCGTATGCATGCACACTACTGACACTAATTGTCTAATGTCAGTACCGATCTCTTCCTCCGACTCCAAGTCCATTTCTCTCACTTTAATGTCTGATAAATGGAAGCCTGTAAACTCTTCTTCGTCAGTCGAAGAATCTAAACCATCCATTTTAGACACACACACAAGAAAATTTGAAAAAAAAAATCGAAAAAACGAGCGCATCACAGAGAAAACTTGTGGAAATGCAGTCGAATGTTTTCACAACAGAATTTAACCGGAAGTCAATTGCCGGAAGTCTCGCAATCTTTCAAACAACGCGAGAATATAACCACATGGTTGATACGGACGCTTTTGGACGTTTTGCCTGTTTAGACCTTCGGCCGCTTTTGGCCGCTATGCCCAGTAAAGGGTAGCCCTCAGCTTCTCACACTCGGAACTCAATATTTTTTTCTCGGAAATGCAAATGCCTTCCGCGGAAATCCGCGGATTCGCGGAGAATTCTCCACCCTGTATATAATATACGCGCCTTTCCCAAATCAATCAGGCTCAAAGCGCGGCGATCTATACCAACATACACGCTCACCAGTCGCATCCACCCTCACACACAACATACACAGCCATCATTCAAACAGGTGGTGTAAAGGCAGAGAAATCGCTATTATAACACGGAAAGAAAACAGAATTTTTATTTTTAAATTTTTTTAATTTTTATATTGACTGCGTCCTGTACCATTATTGAAGGGAGGGAGGAAACCGGAGTGCCCGGAGAAAACCCTGGGTGACCTCAATAGTCTCGTACCTAAGTCACATACGTTCGCCCCTTGCAGGAATCGAACCCGCGACCTTCGGCATAGGAAACCGGTGACTTATCCACTGCGCCACAAGGCCACCCCAGTTTATTTGTTTAACACAACCTATTTTTGTTCAAACAAGTATCTTTTAATTTAAGTTTCCTTTTTTTTTGCTTAATCATTATGTTATTTTAAACAACTATTGACCCCGTTTAAAAAAGGGGGATGTATTGGAAATGCTATACTTTCGTTATGTTATACAAAATTATGTTATGTTACGAAACTAAGGGGAAACCCGGAAAGGCGGCTTTGGTGGGCCGTGGCTTGAACATGGAGGCTGAATAAACTGAAATTAATAAGTTTATCAATCTTGTGTATATATTATGTGAAATAGTGCATTCACATCAGCTAGTTCCAATCCAGAGTTATTCAATGCAAAGAGGAGAGTACACCAGACAATCTGGAATAATAAAACCGGCAAAGTTGCCTTTAGTTTAATGTGCCTTCGGAGGGATGCATTTTCAGAAAAATTTAAACGTATGGCCGCTTTGTTTTTTTTATTAAAAAAAAAACTTTATAGTTAATATATTTGATTATATTTCTCAATTATTTCAATTGATATGGTATTTGAACATCAAAAAGTAGGTTGCAAAAGAAATTTAAAATTAAAACATTTTTTGTTAACATCACTGGTCCATGCAACAAAGTACAATAAAAATTAAACGTGACACACATAAAGGGTTCATACCGATATAACCTGCTGGAAGTATCATCTCCACTCCATTCAGCGTTCTGCCTCGAAAAGCAGCTGTAGTTTTCTGGTCTGCAATCAAATATGATATGATAGGTAATAAAGAATTAATAATCATTCTCTCCTCTTTTGTCTCTGTCTGATCCGTAAGTGTATACGGCTGTAAATAATAATAATAATAATGTTCGTCAGTTGTAAGGCGCCTTAGCCTAAGGATCAAGGCGCGCAAGGGGTTGGGGGAATGGGAAGACAAGACAGACAAAACTGGACAAAAGATACATAATATACATATGTACAAAATACAGTTAAACTATGAAAAACACAAGCCCGCACACCTGCTTACACTCTTGTAAATGATTAATTGAAATATTCTATATTCTAAAATATTTATATTGTTTCCCTTCCTGGGTCTAACCGGGCATATAAATAGCTGTGAATAGGTTTTGCTATTCTATTTCTGTCTTTTTTGTCATTTATGTACATAGTTGTAAATAGTTTTTACTTTTACTGTTCCGTCTTTTGGTGTATTGTAGCAAAAGCAATGTTTGATCAAGTGCATGTATTTTTATGTAATGACTATGTAAAGCGTGGTGAGTCTAGTCATAGGCTGGAGTACCCGCTATATAAAAATCCGTTATTTATATTATTATTATTATTATTATTAATAATAGACCACTAGATCGTTCCGGGCTTTACATGGCACAAAGAACGAAAGTCATGTGGTTCGTTCCTTGATTTTCATTGGCATTTAAATTTCGTCAAATAAACACGGGAAAGGAAACATAGCGAGTGTGTAGGGTATAATGGGTGAGTGAATGCGTGAGGGAACACTTCAGTTAATCAAAAGTGCCTTCCACATTCTTTCTTCTGACGCTCAGAATCTTGTTATGGACTGTGGCATCCATAAAGAGCGTTTTTAACGAAACAGTCCCCAGATCAAACTTGTTTACCCATTTGCACAATCACGGACTACTTGCAATTTCAGTGCGCGTGCACAATTTCAAGATGGCAGCTGAACTATTTAGTGGTCTATTTAGTACTAGTGGTTTTGTACCCTGGCAAGCCAGGGTACACAGGTTGCTGTTTAAAATGTAGACAGAGAGACAACTGTTGTCTGCGAGTTTCATTTGGACGATGATACCTCCCCAATCCCCCTTGATACCTTCCCATACCCCCCCCCCCTGATATCTCCACGTCCCCCCCCATGATGCCTCACCATACCCCCTT